>LR738553.1:14854731-15470267 GCA_902685375.1 Neostethus bicornis | reverse complement strand
TTGTATCTTTATAAGAAAACATAATAATTAGTGTTAAAACAATTATACTTCATCGACCTTTTGTCATTTATTCCCATAATTATAGATGTTCTCTCAAAATAGATCCAATAATTATTTCATTATTATTATTTTCCAGTTAAAAATTTTGTACTGATGCTAATAGTGTGGTTTTAAGGTTTTTTTTACTTGTTTTTGACTATTTGGGTCACATCCAAAATCACCCACAAACTTGCATTCATTTAGATTTAAAGCTACAACTTTTGGTTTAAAATAATTTGATGCTTTAGTTACGCCGTTATTTATGTTTTTTCGTTTCTTTTTTTCCCACACAAAAGGCCCAAAGACTCAAATACCTGCGACTCCTCTTCACAGACTTGTTTTCCCACGGTGGGTCCATAACAATGAGGTCAAATTTTTTCCCATCTAGGTAGAAAAAAATAAGCAACTTTTGTCAAAACAGAAAAATTAAAAATGAAGTCTACTTAATTTTGTTACAGAAAAAAATACATACAAGCACATACCACATTCAATATGTCTTGAAATTGTATTTCTTTTTATTATTTAACTTGATAAGTTTTTTTGTTAGACACTCACAGCCGATGAGAGGTTGTATTTGTGTAAAATCAGAGAGAAGGAAGGACGTGTGAGGTGGTATGATGTACTCTTCACCCATCAGTGAAACCACTGCAGCGAAGTCTTGATTGTTTTCAGTCATTCGAGAAAACAAGTCGACATGTGAAGTCAAACCATCTTCCGTCACAAGAAACTGTGCACACTTCTCCAGTTCGTCAGTGTCCACCAGAGAGAGCTCTTTAGCCATCTCACAAAGCCCTGCAAGGCGGCACTCTCCAAAAGATAGAGGTTCCTTGATCGAGTTGAACTCTCCTTTTAGATATCCAAGGCTTTGTGCTGAACCCACCAGAGACTGAGTTCCTTCCAGGACAAAGGATCTGATCTGCATGTTGGAAACATATTATAGAAATGTTACATATTTAAATTTTACTACATGAAAACAATACATGACCAGAAAAAATTTAGACAATATTTTACTGAAATACACAACCTGGCCAAAAAACTGGATCATAAATTTAAATGAGTAAATAACTACAAGCTTTCTTTCATTGTTGAATTGAGTTGGTAACAAAGTTATTTAATCACGACTGGAAATGAGGTCTTGTCCCATTTCTGAAACAACCACCTGTAAACAAGTAATAAATGTTTGTCTATATAAAATGACCAGTTCATTGGACATCCAGGAAACATAACTTTTAATGTGAATGGAGAAGCAATTCAAATTTGTATTGCCAAATGCATTTATTAAAAAAAATGAAAGAACAATGGGGCCAACTATAGGTTCACACAAAAAAATACAACTGAAAATGTTTTATGAATGGGGAAGGATGGCACAGTGGGAAAGGCGAGCGTCCTGTAACCGAAGGGTCAAAGGTTTGATATCCCGCCCAGAGTTCCTGCCAAGGTGTCCTTGAGCAAGACACTGAACCCCCAATCGCTCCTGATGATGGTTTGCAGCTTGCATGGCAGCTTCCACCATCAGGTATGAATGCGTGTGTGAATGAATGAATACGAGCTAGAATGTAAAGCCTTTTGAGTGTCAACGCAGGTAGAAAAGTGCTGTATAAGAGTTCATTTACCGTTTATTTATCATTCAACAAAATTATGAAAAGAGTGCATTTTTTTTTTTTCAGGCAAGGTATTATGTGGTATAAAATAAAAACGTACCTTTTCATGGAAGGCCAGTGAATCTATTTCTCCTTGGTTCAGTTCAGTGTGTTTTCTCTTCCTTTTCTATTGTCCGGAAATAAAAAAAATATTTATGTATTAATAGTAAATCCAGCAAGAAAATTTTATGGCATCTTTATTTTTATCCTATCTAGACAGATTTTATGTTTGATGTTGAACACTATGCTGATGGAAGTTCCTAGTTTGTGAATTTTCAATGACAATAAATTGTTCTTGATTCCTTGATTATTAACTATTCCATCATCTTCATAGTGTTTTTTTTATTTAATGATAAGGAACCGTTAATAATTGATATTGCTAATTAGAGAAAAAGAAGTGGTTAAATGTACTAATGACAACGTCAATGACAAAAATTGTAGGATTGTAACAGATTAAACCAGTGTTTTTCAACCTTTTCCATACCAAAGCGTATTTTTCCATCAAAAAAATCTTGAGGCACACCACCGACCAAAAATGTTAAAAATTATTCTCAATAGAGCGCTTACACCCATGTGTCAAAACCCCTGAAGTTGGGGCATTATGGATGCATCCATCGGTAAGAATCTGTGGACAACAAAGTACTTTTTCATTTTTTTTTATCTTGAAGTTATATTCAAAGGTTTGCTGAGTTTTTCATGTCATTAACGTGATATGACAGAAAAATCGGCATGTCTTGAAGTGGAAAAAAAAAAGATGGTATTTAAAAAATTAGTGGCGAATTACCGGTTTTTCTGCTCTTAGAATTAACAGGGTACATTACTCACATGTTTATAAAAAAATCCTCTTGTTTCTCAGAGAGAAACAACATTCTATCATCAACGTACTGCTTACACCACCTGATACATTTTTAACACTATTCTTATCTTTATCTAGGTAGAAAGGCTGAACTGAATGACTGATAACCCTGACTGGGATCGTAGTTTTTCTTGATATCTTCTCTTTTCTTTCGCTCCAAGACCAGTTGTTTTTTCTGACATTGCTAATCGTTGACGTGTGAAGCTAATCGCGCCACTGAATCGGACCAAAAGATGAAAAAAATTGTCGAAAATACAGCATTGTCTGTACTTCTTTATTATCTGTGTCTGATCAATGCCTCCAAAATGGACGACTTACGAGTTGGTGACGTCATGGGTAAGCACTCTAGTCCCCTATATTAACAATATAGTAAATCTCACCAAGGGGTTCTGAATAGGAATCAAATCAACACATCGAAACCTATTTCATCATCTTTTATAATTCTTCTTTTAAATAAAAAAGTGTAGTTACTTTTTTCTCTTTAAAATCTTGCAGAAAATGTGTGGGTTTATTAAAATCCACACTTTTTCTGCTTTAAAACGCAACGTAAATTTTCTAATAATGTCTCAAAATTATGTAGAAAATACGATCGATCGACTAGGTGGGGTAGTTTTTTGGAGGGACAAAAAAAAAAACAGAGAGAAGAGTTGGTTGCAATGGTTACAGCAAACAACCTATCGCAGAATAGCCCTGCCTGTCTCTTCATAAAATTATAAATATACTGATTAAAATGAATAAATATACTTCTATTTCTTTCTTCTTTTTTTTTAACACAAACACCTTGAGATTTACCGAAACAATCTTTGGTAGCTACTAGTAGATCCCGAAGTTAAAAAGGGTCATCTCTCACGGTACACTAGTGTGCCGCGGACCACTGGTTGAAAAACGCTGGATTAGATAAACAACAAAGCATAGACAACGTAAGATCTTCTTAAGGACAACCCTTATTTTCTACCTCCCTACTTTTTATTGTGGTTTAAAAACATCACATTTTAAATCACATTTCTTTTTAATAATCACAACTTTTCTTTTTTCACTATTTAATTTGAAGTTGCAATGAACATTTTTGAGTGTTTATTATTACCTTTGATGCTTTTTCGGTTTTCTTTGGCACATCAATACCCCCTCCATCCACAGAATTGACGCGATTGTTAAAATAACTTTTGCAAATGTTAAAACATTGTTTCTTAAAGCTACATGTGATGTGAGATTTTTCAGTATCGGTAAAGCGGAAACATCGCTCATATCCGCGATCGATGAATGAACACGCATCTAGAACCAATCCGAAGTTACTATGCACTACCACAGACATGATGATATCATGCAGCCACACATTTGTCACGTCGTAAACCGGATAAAAATGAGTTTTCTGATGAAACAACAACGAGACATCAGCGCAGACATCTTGGATTTACTTTCTTCTTCTTCTTCTTCTTCTTTAGTTTGCGGCATGAAGCACCAACCTGGGTGCATTACCGCCACCTACTGACTGTCATGAACCTTAAATCCTCCTCAATAGGATTTACTTTCTTCTTCTTCTTCTTGAGGTTTTTGACAGACCAAATACATTGAGTGCATTGCTGCCCTCTAGCTGTCAAATTTTCTTCTTCATCATCATCTTCTGTTTTAAAGGCACGAAGCACCTAGAAAAGGTGCAATACTGCCTCCTACTGAATCTTTAAAAAAACCTCACATCCTCTTCAGCAACCAAGTACAGCACAGACACCCTCCTCTTCTCACTCAAATAAACCTCCCTCAGCCCAACACTCAAAATCAAGTAAAAGCCAAGTTAAAAAAGGTGGGTTTTCAGCCTCGTCTTAAAAAAGCTTGCAACACAATAGAGAAAAAAAGTTTGTAGTGGTTAAAAATAGATAAATCTATGAGTGGATATTTTGATGTAGATGAGTTAAAGTAAAAGCATTAATAACTGATAAAACTGTGTATTTATTGAAATATATTAATTTATATTGATTTGATTTTTAGCAATATAGATATAAAACTTCTAACTTCTAAATAACTTTTATAAAACTTCTAAATGAGCTTCCTCCGCAAGGTGGGTGGGCTCTCACTCAAAGATTAGGTGGGGAGCTCTGCCATCCAGGAGGAGCTTGGTGTCGAGCTGCTCCTCCTCCAGGTCAAGAGGAGCCAGATGGGGTGGTTCGGGCATCTGGTCAGAATGCCCCCCGAGTGCCTCGCGGGCAAGGTGTTTTGGCCACGTCCCACCGGGAGGAGACCAAAGGGCAGACCCCGGACCTGCTGGAGAGACTCACAGCTGGCCGGGGAACGACTTGGGATCCTTTTGGGTGAGCTGGAGGATGCAGCCGGGGTGAGAGTGCCTGGGCTTCCTGTTTGAGGCTGTTGCCCCCGCGACCCGGCCCCGGAACAAGTGGAAGCTGACGGAACGGAACGGAAAAACTTCTAACAATATCAATATAGTTACAAAATTTTCAGTCATTTATCTTCTGTACCACTTATTCCCTAATTCAGGGGTGTCCAAATCTGGTCCTCGAGGGCCGGTGTCCTGAAGGATTTCCATATGTTCTTGCATCTACACACCTGAGTTAATTGAGTCATTGTGCCAAATTTTATTGACTGTTGATTTCACTTTGTGTGCATCAGCTGTAATGAAACAGGAACACAATAAAAACCTTCAGGACACCGGCCCTCGAGGACCAACTTTTGACACCCCTCCCCTAATTAGAAGCATAGGTGCGCTAGAGCAAACCCAGCTGGTTACAGATGAGAGTCAGGGTACACCGCAATCTGGTCACCTGTTGTGGGGCCACATTTACAGACAAACAACCACCCATGCACTCATCAATCCTAGAAAAAACTATTCCAGTGGATAATAGACCGACCATGCATTTTTTTGGAGGGTGAGAGAGAAACTCAACATACACATGGAGAACATGCAAAGACAACCCAAAAAAGGCCAGTGTCTTAAACTTCACTGGGATTCGCTGGGATTCAAACCCCGAGATTCTTGATATGAGGTCATAGTGTTAACCAACCGGGTCAACACACAGCAAGTTAAAACCCTTTTTCTCAGCGATGGGGCTCTGCTGCCTTGGAAGGGGCTGGGCAAGAGCTTTGCTTTTTGTCTCAGCTCTTTCAATCGACCGATGCAGCGTCTTGATTATTGTGGACGCTGCACCAATCCGTTGGTCGATCTCCTGCTCCATCCTTCCCCTGCTCGTGAACAAGACCCCCAGATAGCCTACCTAAACTTCTCCACTTGGGGAGGTACCCTTGCCCTTACTAGAAGGAGCATTTCAGTCTTTTCCGGGCGAGGACCATGGTCTCGGATTTGTAAGTACTGTGTATTTTTTGGCTGCAGGGGAGATACTGGGGTAGAAACTAACTGGGTTAGGTTGTCCGGGGAAACAATTCTCCTCGTTCCTAACCAGAGGTGTCAAAAGTACCAACATTTTCTACTCAAGTAGAAGTATAAATACCGAGTTAAAAAACTACTTTAGTAAAAGTAGAAGTATCAACTCAAGTTTTCTACTTAAGTAAAAGTAAAAAGTAACCTATTTTAAAAATACTTCAAGTAAAAAAAGTAAAAGTAATTTTCAGAAAAAAAGGAATATTGTTAACAAAAGCGTATGAACATATTTTTTAACTATTATCACATACTTTAAGGAGCAGAAAATATGATAATAAATGAAAGTGTTTTGGTGAAACTTTATGAATCAGAAACATTTATTTCTTAATAATCTTTATTGGAAATCGATTAATTAACACAATCAAATGTACTAACATAAGCAGGGCATTATGTAACGTCCCTTCAACTACCAAGCTTCACTCTGCATCACCTAATTTAACCAACTTCATCAGACACAACCACACTCAATGTAAAAAAATAAATAAATAAATGAAAAAAAAAAATGACCAAAAGGCTTTTTCAAGCCTTGAAGGCAGCTAGTTTTCAAAGTTCTTTGAGGCAATACTGAATAGTCTTTATCAAGTTGATAAGGTTGGGAGTGCCACATAAAGCCTGCGTGACACCTGGAAATAAATATATGTGTACATATAAGGTTTTTTTAATGTTAACCCAAACATCTTCATGATACAAAATCTAAGCGATGTGTAGTTTTAATCTCCTCAGTCAGTCTTTATAAACTAATCAATAACATTTTGGAGGCTTTTAAGCACAAATACTTCATCCACTACTATTTATGGATTAATCAGTTCAATTAGCTTTGTTTCTAAAGATAAAATAGTGCGTCACAGATCAAAGTTATTTTTATAAAAATACCATCTACAACATTTTCAGCAAAGACGTTTACAATAACCGCAGACTGAAAATAATAATAAAAAAAAACATTTCTTTGCTGTTGTTTTTTTTTAAAAATTGATAATTCAATCAAAGTTCAGTGTTGCAGCATCAGAAACACTTTGATTTCCGAGCCCGAGTCTCAAACACGGAAATTGACGTCCCTGCTCTTTAAAAGTTTGTGGGCGGGGCTACTCGCCCCAAAGCAATGATTGACTGGACCTTTCAGCCAATCATTCATCTGTTCCTTTGTTTGATGCATTCAGGGTTCATAAAAAAAAAAAAAAAACTCCGACAAACAGTCGCGGCATTTTAACGGTGACAAAATGGCGAAAGTAGCGACTACTTTTTATAAAATGAACGAAGTAAAAGTACAGATAATTGCATAAAAAAGTAGTGAGTAAAAGTAAAAAGTAGACAAAAAAATAATTACTTCGTTAAAGTAAAGATAACGAGATTTTCTACTTGAGTAAGGTAACGAAGTAGTTTTACTTCGTTACTTGACACCTCTGTTCCTAACTGACAACCTGTCCTCTGACAAACTGCCTACAGAGAAGGAAACAGTTAGATCACCGAGAGATTGAAGACTGAGAAGCAGAAAAAATGTCTAATTCTACGGCTAGAAGTTTTTCTCGGCGAGGGAAAAAATCCAAGTTCATCAAGATTTATGACGCTCGCACTGATAAAAATGAGGAGAAAGATATTGAAACAAAAACCCCGAATTTAAACGGGTTTCTCAAAGTTCTCCGCACGGTAAGAGAAAATCGCACAATATATATGTAAAAGTATGGTAACAGTACATATTCGGTACATTTATGATGTTTTAACACAAGAAATATTTTAATAGAAATGAAAAATAAATGACTGAGAATGATGGTGGAACTATTAGAAATACTTATTTAGTTTTTTTTATTTCCAATGATGGAGAATGATTAAGTTACATTTAATTTTTGTTTATCGGGATGATGGGGTGGGTCCAAACAAGTTGTCTTTTCCCAATCCTTTTTTAGTTTTGTATTTTATACTGTATTTTGTATTTTAATAATGTGGAAATGCCTGTTGTGTGTCTTCTCAAAATAAACTTTCTATTGCAATTCAATTTTTAAATAATTGGCTGTTTCCGTTGTGACCGCTTAACTTTTTCAAACGGACGTCTTCAATTTTCTCTGATTTAGTGTTAGGTTTACTCATGCTTGGCAGCAGGATGAAAGTTTTTTTTCGGATTTGTACACAACAGACAAATTTAGGGAAAAAAAAACTCTCAGCGCTTTATATTATTTGCACCTGGCTGTAACTACAAAAGAATGCGTATCTGGGACAGCGTTGCCAGGTGTACGATAATTATTGTATTTGTACGATTTTTTTGCCCTCTGTACGATGTACGATCAATAATTGTAAAAAATGCTCAAAATACAATAATCAGTTGAATGCCTGTAAGGCATTCAACTATAGTGATCCTGTTTTGCTTTCTAGATATCTTCCTTATTCTCGTCGGCACGTAAAATCTGAAATAAAACTCAACCGATTTTGGTGGTTGACGGCTTAAAACGACCGGCTCGACACGGCGATGTGCGCTTCTATTCAACTTTTTGAAATTTTAATCGGTTTTCGAGATATTTGTAAAAAACACCACCAAAATTGGTCCCATAGGAAACTAGAGTATGCTGTTTCGGAGAAACAGCGCAGTTGAATGCCTGCTTGCCTGGACACCGAAGCCCGTTTTTTCATCCTCTGATGCTGAAAATGACCTGAAAGCTGGCTAAAAAAAACCTTTAAAGATTTATTTAATAATGCCAAAAAAAGAAATGAAGTTTTTAAAAGACGTAATTTTTTAAATTATTTAATAATTTTAAAGCTACAATGCAGTTAAAAGTGGCTACGGATCCTTTAAAATTCAATTAGAAAACCACCTAAAAAAAATCCACATACATACAATGAAATCAGTAGAAAATTGAAAAAAAAGATGTTTGGAATGCAGCCCTCTGTGTCATGACGTCATGCAGAGCTGTGATGCAGAGCTGTGATTGGCCAACAGCCCAACTGAAACAGGAGATTGACAGGAAACCTAAATCCTCAAACAAATGCTTCTAGCGGGAGAACCGTAACAGATAGAAAAAAAATTCTTTCAGTTTTAGAAGCGCATTGAAAATATCTACCTGGGGATGTAATTTTATTTCTGTATCTCAAACAGAACTTTTTTGGCAGCCATTTTTGTGTAAAAAAATGTCAGTTATTGGCTTCTGAGGAGCATGGAGGACAATCTGTTGGTCTGACTGATTCAAGAGTCACCTTAAATGAAAGAGGACAAGATTTCCTTCGTTTTGATGTAAAATTTATGTTTGTGGGATAAAAACTCAAAGAGTTATAGCAATTTGTTTGGAAGGTGGAAATTTTAGTTTCTGGTGAGGAGGTCAGAAAAAAAACCTGACTTCATGACCTTTGGAGGCCCGTAGCGGCTAAACCGTCGCTCTGACGAAAAAATGCTTCCTAGGGCTAAATTTTCCTGACAAAATTTCCTCCGTTTTGATTTTAAAAAAATTCCGGTGCGCCAAAAATTGTGGGAGCTAGAGCCTTTTGAACACAAAGAGTCTGGTTTGTCTCCACACTCTATTTCTAGAGGGCGAAAGAGAAAATAATTTTTTTGTGATTTTTTCAATTTTTTGACTTTTTTTATAAAGTGATTGCTCTAAAACCGTAGAAGGTGTGAAAATGCCACTCACATGGTATAAAGGTCAAATCCTTGTGACCCGTTTAAACTTTAAATGGTGTTTCTAGCTAAAACTATGCCCGAGCTAGAAAGCTTTGAAGAGCATGTGGTTTTTGGCCAAAATCCCATTATTTCCAATGAAGGCCCATTTTTTTTGTGTTTTTTTGCGATAAATCGGAAACCGATCGAAATTTCAAAAAGTTGAATAGAAGCCCACGTCACATTGCCGAGCCGGTCGTTTTGACCCCTGAACGGCTGCGCTCGGGCAAACGGATCTTGAGATTTTACGTGTCGAAAAAGGGGCGGAAGAATGATGCGGATATCTACTAGAGTATGCTGTTTCGGAGAAACAGCGCAGTTGAATGCCTGCTCGCGGAGGGGGGGGGACCCCAAGGCCCGTTTTTCATCCTGCGATGCTGAAAATGACCTGAAAGCTGTACAAAATTGAAAAAAAAGATGTTTGGAATGCAGCCCTCTGTGTCATGACATCATGCAGAGCTCTGATGCAGAGCTGTGATTGGCCAACAGCCCAACTGAAACAGCATACTGACAGGAAACCTAAATCCTCAAACAAATGGTTCTAGCGGGAGAACCGTAACAGATAGAAAAAAAATTCTTTCAGTTTTAGAAGCAGATTGAAAATATCTACCTGGGGATGTAATTTTATTTCTGTATGTCAAGCAGAACTTTTTTGGCAGCCATTTTTGTGTCCAAAAATGTCAGTTATTGGCTTCTGAGGAGCATGGAGGAAATTCTGTTGGTCTGACTGATTCAAGAGTCACCTTAAATGAAAGAGGACAAGATTTCCTTCATTTTGATGTAAAATTTATGTTTGTGGGATAAAAACTCAAAGAGTTATAGAAATTTGTTTGGAAGGCGGAAATTTCTGTTTCTGGTGAGAAAGTCATAAAAAAAACCTGACTTCATAACCTTTGGAGGCCCGTAGCGGCTAAACGGTCGCTCTGACGAAAAAATGACCCGCCTCGCAAAATTTTCGCATCGAAATTTCCTTCGTTTTGATATAAAATTTTTGCCGATCGGATAAGAACTCTAGGCTCTAGCGTTCCTTGAACACAAATTTTGTGAATACTCTCCACACTCTAAATCTAGAGTGCGTGAGAGGGGGAAAAAAAAATCTGATTTTTTCCATTTTTTCACTTTTTTTATAAAGTGATTGCTCTAAAACCGTAGAAGGTGTGAAAATGCCACTCGCATGGTATAGAGGTCAAATGCTTGTGACCCGTTTAAACTTTAAATGGTGTTTCTAGCTAAAACTATGCAAGAGCTAGAGAGCTTTGAAGAGCATGTGGTTTTTGGCCCAAAATCCCATTATTTCCAATGGAGGCCCATTTTTTTCGTGTTTTTTTGCGATAAATCGGAAACCGATTGAAATTTCAAAAAGTTGAATAGAAGCCCACGTCACATTTCCGATCCGGTCGTTTTGAGCCCTGAACGGCTGCGCTCGGGCAAACGGATCTTGAGATTTTACGTGTCGAAAAAGGGGCGGAAGAATGAGGCGGATATCTATAAAGTAAAACAGGATCTCAATAGTTGAATGCCTGGGAGGCATTCAACTAATAAAGTAAAACAGGATCACTATAGTTGAATGCCTTACAGGCATTCAACTGATGAATGGAATTTTTGTCCTCTGACCTCAAAAACCACATGCTCTTCAAACCGTTCTAGCTCTGGCATACTTTCACCTAAAAATACCATTTAAAATTTAAACGGGTCACAAGGAGTTGACCTTTATACCTTGCGAGTGGCACTTTTATACCTTCTACGGTTTTAGAGCAATCACTGTGTAAAAAAAGTCCAAAAATGGAAAAAATCAGTTTTTTTTTCTCGGCTCTCTCGCACTGTCCATTTAGAGTGTGGAGAGTATTCACAAAATTTGTGTTCAAGGAGCGCTAGAGCCTAGAGTTCTTACCCGATCAGCAAAAATTTTATATCAAAACGAAGGAAATTTCGTTGCGAACAACTTTAGAATAAAGCATTTTTTTTGTCAGAGCGACGGTTTAGCCGCTACGGGCTCTCAAAGATTATGAAGTAAAGTTTTTTTTTTTACCTTTTCACCAGAAACTAAAATTTCCACCTTCCAAACAAATTGCTATAACTCTTTGAGTTTTTATCCCACAAACATGAATTTTACATCAAAACGTAGGAATTCTTGTCCTCTTTCATTTAAGGTCACTCTTGAATGAGTCAGACCAACAGAATTTCCTCCATGCCCCTCACAAGGACACATGGTCCATGTTTTGACACAAAAATGGCTGCCAAAAAAGTTCTGTTTGAGATACAGAGATAAAATTACATCCCCAGCTAGATATTTTCAATGTGCTTCGAAAACTGAAAGAATTTTTTTCTATCTGTTACGGTTCTCCCGCAAGAGCCATTTGTTTGAGTATTCTGTTAACTGTCAGTCTCCTCTTTCAGTTGGGCTGTTGGCCAATCACAGCTCTCCATGTGAGCTCTCACAGGAAGCATCTCCTTATAAGGAAAGCAGGCTGTTTAGACTGAGCTTACTAAATGGAGGTTTTAATGGAACTTTAAGGAATATTTTAGCCAGCATCAGAGGATGAAAAGCAGGCTTCAGTGTCCAGGCACAGGCATTCAACTGCGCTGTTTCTCCGAAACAGCATACTCTAGTTTGAACGTTTCTTGTCTGTGAAAATGCGTTAGTTGTTTTCATCTAACGTGCCTGTTTGCTTGCTTGCTTGCTTGTCGAATGTCGCGAGATACCAGTGCCGGTATATTACGCCTAACAGGGAACCGAAATTGTAAGATAAGCTCAATTATGAAGTATTTGTGTGTTTTTCACATCAGACATAACCATCTGTTTAAAATACTAAAATGTGCAAAACATCAGCTAACTCTCCCACATTACTGTTCACACGCTTGTTTATCATACTCCGGGACATTCAAGGCCACTGCTGGCTGCCCCTCTTATCTTAGTAAGAAGGGGAGAAGGGGAGGGTGAGCAGAGAGTTTTAGGACCAGCAAGCGTAAGGACGCTGGTTCTCCTTCTCTCCTCTTTCTCAGCTGAAAAAGACAATTTATATCTCTGTTTTGTGAATTTTTATTGTTGGCTTTGATTCTGAAACTACTATCTTGAATAAAAGTCTTTTTTGGACTTAACAGAAATCCCCTGTGATTTCAAAAATAAAAATCGATCATTGCTCTGGTTATTGCTCTAGAGTATGATCAGATAGATTGACCGGCCGTAGCCAGCAACCGAGTGGGTTACTTCAGGGGCGCCACATCAAGTCAGTTTCTTCCATCTAGCCCTGTTTGTCGGAGTTATTTTTTTTAATGAACCCTGAATGCATCAAACAAAGGAACAGATGAATGATTGGCTGAAAGGTCCTGTCAATCATTCGGGCTAGCGATTGCTTACATTTGGGCGTTAAGCACCGCCCACAAAGTTATAAACAGCAGGAACGTCAATTTGCGTGTTTGAGACTTGTTGCGGGCTCAGAAATTAAAGCGTTCTTCTGGTGTTGAAACACGGAACTTTGGATTAAATGATCAGTTTTAAAAAAAACAACAACAAAGAAAAAAATCTTTTTATAATTTTCTGCAGTCATTGTTTAAGTCTTTGCTGAAAATGTTGTAGATAGTATTTAAAAAAAATATATATAATTTCGATCTGTGATGCACTCTTTTATATTTAGAAACAAAGCTAATTGAACTGAAAAATCCATAAATAGTAGAGGATGAAGTATTTGTGCTTAAAAGCATCCAAAATGTTATTGATTAGTTTATAAAAACTGACTGAGGAGATTAAAACTACACATCGCTTAGATTTTGTATAATGCAGATGTTGGGGTTAACGTTAAACAAAACCTGATATGTATGTATAAATTTATATATAGTCTCCTAAGTCCCGCCCCTACTAATTTCTTTCTGGGTTTCTTAAACTCTTATTTCCCTGGTTATTTTTTGCCTCCTGTTTGTTTCCTTCACTCCCACTGCCTTACAAGTGCATGTAAAGGGTGTTATTTTGTTAATGGGCGTGGTTTTAATAGGTGTACAATAATTTTTTGAAAAATACGATAATTTTACGTCATTAGTACGATAATCCAGCACCTCGCACCTGGCAACGCTGATCTGGGAGGGCATTGTTCCACTTATATCACGGTCATTTAAGAGGGAAATTAGTTAAAACCATGCTAAAAACTGATACAATTAAAACATGCTAACTAAAAACATTTCAAATACATGCAAAATATACTAAACCTGTGACATTTAGATATATTTCTGACATTACCCAAAAAGTTCGTCCAATGAAAAATTAAATATAGTATTGGTGATATAGAAACAATTGGAAATGTTACTTTTATTTGAATGGTTTTCAGTTTCAGTATTTCATACATAAAGTGCTACTTTATACTGTATGTTTCAACTCTTGTGAACATCAAGCCTGAAAACTTTCCATGTATCGATGTAGTTTTAGGCTTTCTCGTCTTTCTTTGGCGTATTCTGGGATACTGTCACAGAAATTCTAATGTTATTTTTTTCAGTCACATTCAACAAACATTTCTTCTCTCTTATGGAGTTTAACTTACTCCTCGAAAAAACACGCGGGTTCCTGCTCAATAGAGTTCAGGTTTTGACAGAAAGTGTACATTCACCGCCCCCCCCCTCCCGTCCCCATTTTTATTATGCCTGCTAGATTCTGCTCGTGTCACCTGACAACCAGTCCTTATATGCACCCCCGCACATTTACGCAATAAACTGCTCCAAACGCGTATACGACCAACTGCCCACAGAGAAGGAAACTGTTAGATCACCGGGAGACTGAAGACTGAGAAGCAGAAAAAATGTCTAGTTCCACTTCGAGAAGATTTTCTCGGCGAGGGAAAAAAAAAACAAATCGTCACGATTTACGACGCTCGCACTAATAAAAATGAGCAGAAAGATATTAAAATAAAAACCCCGAACTTAAAAGGGTTTCTGAAAGTTCTCCACACGGTAAGAGAAAATCTGATATGTGTGTAAATTTGTTGAAACAAAACTTATCAGAAAAGTTTATATGACGTTTAAACACAAGAAATATTTTAATAGAAATTAAAAATAAATGACTGAGCATTATGTGGAAACTATTAAAAAGTGTTTATTTTTTTTTAAATTGGCTCCGTCCGTTGTGATCACTTAACTGATGCAAACGGAAATCTCCATTACGCTCTTATTTAGGGTTAGATTTAGTCTGATTCACAGCAGGATGACCGTTATTTTTCGGCACTCTTATCGATACCGCTTATCAATCCGGAGTCTCATTTATACTTTTTTTAAGTGCCTCTGCATTAGGTGATGCAGAGGTGTCTCTGCATCTTTAGTCAGGGAAAACTTTGAACGTTTTTAGTCTAGTTTTAGTGTAAAAAAAAAATTCTTACTTTATCAATCATGTCTTTATTACTGAGAATGATGCAGGTTATTTGTTTAAAAAAACAAACAAAAAAAAACTCTGTCGAGCTTTAACTTGCGCAAAACATCAAACATTGTAAAACAACGTAAAATAAATAGAAATTCTTCAGCGAGTGAGGAACTTTGCAACTTATGTATACTTAAAATTGACACCTCTTAAACACCCTGTAAACAAAGTAAACATTAGAATGCATTTAAAGCAGTCGTTAGCGCAACTAAACTAACTAGGAAGTTAGCAGCGCCGACAAGCTAGCATTAGCTTGAAACTAGCATGCTGTTTGCGCAAAATATGTGGAAAACTTTAAGTTCTGACCACCAAGCTCCTTTGCTGCTGTTTTCACCACGGTTTGTGACTTCCTCCTGGCTGCAGGTGTGTTGTGTAGACGGTGTGAACGTGCAGCATTGTGGGGGAGTGCCGCCGTGAGAGACAGATGCAGCCTCTGTGTTGTTTCTTTTCACAGACAGAAATGTGAAAGTCTGACGCCCATTTCGTTACGTTTTCGTCTTGTCAGCAGAAACTTGCAAACGTCTCGTCACATTTTCGTCACCAAAATTTCGCATTTATTTTGTTATCGTTACGTCATCGTCATAAAAAAAAATTCTTCGTCAACGAAATCATTTCGTTTCGTCATCATTGACGAAAACAACACTGACTTGACAGGATGACTTAAAGTCAACGTTCAGGATGAAATCTTCTGACTGGGTTTTAAAACAAAAAACTGATTGGATCCGTGCTGATACAAAGATTTTGTACACCTCAAAGGACCTGTAATTGGTCATACCTTCTTGTGAGAAAATTCCTGCAGTAAAATAATAAAAAAAAAAAAAAAAAAAAGAATTAAACTTGTATATAAAACACAGCCTACTGACACTGACTGCAATGCATACCCTTGTCTCCACTAAGTACTAAGCAATGACTCATAATTTAGTTATAAAATTAGCCTTTTTTTATGACAATTTTTCATAAATAGTTGTGTGTGATTATTACAAACTCAATTTTTTGTGTGTGGAAAGTTCAAAGAGCAAAGTTATAGACCTTTAATTTAATACACCTATTCCAGGCATTAACAAAAATAAAAGAAACGACCTTTTATCATAACCTAATGATAATTTAAATGATTTTTACATATGATTTCATCACATAATTTAAAAGCCACAGAAAATGTAGACGGAAATGTGACTTACCGTTCCGTGCTTTTCCGCTTATTCGGGGCCGGGTGACGGGGCAACAGCCTGAGACGAGAAACCCAGGCTTCTCTCACCCCAGCTGCTTTCTCCAGTTCACCTGGTAGGATCCCAAGTCGTTATCCGGCCAGTTGTCAGACGAAGTCTCTCCAGCGTGTCTGGGGTCTGCTTGTTGGTCTTCTGCCGGTGGGATGTGTCCAAAATGCCTCACCAGCAAGGTGCTTGGGAGGCATCCTGAACAGATGCCCACTAATGTTTGCCACTGATGTTTGCCCTCTAATTTGCTGGTATTTTACATTTTTGAATTTTTAGAGCTATTATCACAAACAGCTGCCAGTTCCTTACCGGTGCTGCAGTATCTTGGTATCTTGGTACTGGTGGGACGTTTCAAGTTATTAAAACGAAGAAAATTTCCGCAGAATGTACTTATCACCCCCGGTTAAATATGGCAGCCTATTTACTATTGCTGGTTACATGATTATGACCTGGATGACCGACTGTAATGGCAACAGCAACAGACTGAAATAAAATATAATTTCAAAAGACAACGTCAGCTCTTACTGCTTGTTTTTGTCTGGAAAAGGTTGCTAAATTTGCCCCAATGAAGGAAAGTTCGAATGGGTAGTATAAAAATTAATTTTTCAGACAAGGAATATCCAAAATTGTTACGTTAACCCCCCCCAAAAAATTGCTCATACTTTTTTCTACCTAAGTATAATCAACTGATTTCAGTTTTTGTGTCTTTAAACAGAATTTTTCTCTCCGTGCACATGAGACTTTTGTGCTGGTGACAACTGACAGAAGAGTTGTGGATAACGACATTTTTAGTGAGTAACTGTAGGACCAAAGTAAACACAAAGCACTGAATTACATGTTTTTATATTTTCTTTTGATGTGTTACAGATAATCTGGAAGACGGTGCCACCCTCTACTTGGTACGGCATCAACACCAAGTTCTTCCAGGTGCAACAAAAGAGGACATCTCGTTTGTGCCTCACTATGACACCCTAATCCAGAGTGGAAAATCTGAGTACTATGCTAATGGGGATAAGTCATTGCGTAAGTGTTTATAGATTGTCTTAGCCGCTGTTCACTGGCAGTGATCAATTATTTCTCTGCTTTTTACTTTGCTTTTTCAGCCTATGCTCTGGCAGAGCTCGTTGATAATTCCATTTCAGCCACAGCAAAAAACAAAGGGGAAAGGAAGATAGAGATAAGGGTGGTCAGTGCTTCTGTTACAGTGATGCAACTTCTATAGTCATTTTCTGTTCTCAGTGTCTTTACTTTTAGTTGTTTTGATTTTTAGCTTTTTGAGAAGATCCCAGAAAAATCTGCCATTATCGTTTTGGATAATGGATGTGGAATGACTTCAAAGCAGCTTAATGATTGGGCAGTGTACAGGCTGTCCAAATTCCAAAAGAAGGAACGCATTTGCGCAAGGTTGGTTAGTCCAAATGACATATTTGGGAATATATCTACACTTAAAAAAAAACAAAACAGCTGTCTTTTTCCCCTAAGTGAAAAAAAAGCTGACATTCGACCCAAACCAGTTCGACATAGCATCAACAGTGATATATCCTACTTTGGTGTTGGTGGCAAACATGCTGCTTTCTTCATTGGGGACACAATAAAGGTATGACAAAAGTAATTATGATGATAAAATTTGTACTTGATTGACATGAACAGTTCCCATGAAGCTGTTTTTTAATCAAACCTTTTTTCTAAAATGATTCTGTCTCTATTACTGTCATTTCAATATGCGTCATGCTCAAAAAGTTCTCTTATGTTTAACTGAGACGTAAAAATTTAGCCATTTGATCTCAAGATTTTTTTTATGTATTTTTATCATCAGATGATCACAAAAACAGCAAGTTCTCCAGATATTCATGAGCTCCTTCTGTCAAAAGAAGAATTTGAGAAGAGAAACAGAAATAAAGAAAATATATACCGGGGAACAATCCTAAACAGGAAGGTTAGAGTTTTCTTCTTCAAAATGTGTCCCAATTCCATCCTCACCTGAATAATTACAGAGTAAAGATAATCAGAATGGGTGTCAGGAAGTTTAATCTTTCATATGATGATTTGTTTATGTTGCAGCCTGGTGATACATCTCATCTTAAAACCGATGAGCAGTTCCTACTTGGCTTAACTAATGAGGAGGCTGAGAAGGAAAACTTCACTGCTGCTGTGATCACGGGAATAAAACACGAACATCTGTCGTACCTGAAAGATGAGCTTAATAAGTGGACAACAGAACTTGCGTGAGCTTTGTCTCCTTTAATTACTAAAATGCTAATTAATGCTCACTGTCTGCTAACTAATTAATGAGCAAAAATTATGTGTTTTAGTCATGTTTATCATTATTACATCCATGGTCTTGATGGAAATGATAGAAGATGCTCAATTGGAAGTTTAAATGATCCCACTAAACTCAACATAATGGTGAGGTAGTTTAGAGATTACACATGCAAATACGCAGTGTTTCTTTAATATTATTTTTTACAATTCTCATTATTCATCAGATCACACTGTGGGAAAGCTTTCCAAATGTTCCCATTGTGATAAATCTCAGAGACGTGGGAAATGACTTGCAGAGTCTTTTTATCAACGCTACTGCAGATGTCTTTGAGTTCAGCGCCTTCATCCCACCAGACTCTGGCACAGTGGAGGGGATCATTCGATATCATCCCTTTCTTTATGACAGAGAGACCTATCCTGCAAATCCATATTCCAGGAAAGGTAGATCTGACTCTGAATACAAGCTCCAAATACATGAGCTGTAATTTAAAGTCTTTATTGTTTTTCATGTTTAGCAGCAGTTGATGATGACGATTGTGAACTTGAACCTGGAACTCAGAATCAGGCGAGAGGAAACAGAAATGTCTTTGAATGTTTTTGGAATGGGAGGCTAATCCCCTACACCACAGTGCCAGAGTAAGTACGTCAGGGACAGCAAAACAATTGTTGTTCTCCAAGAAACACAAGAGGCAGTAATTTAATTTTAAATGTTTCTTTAGAAGGACGTAAAGAAGTATGGTCTTCTTTCATCAAGCTGCTTTTTCATATTTGATTTGTTTTAGTGTTTCTTTACAGAGACACCTTTACCTGTAAGGCTAATTCTCTATCTGTCTCATTTCTCCCCCCATGTCTATTTCCTTTTATGTCTGTTCAGCTTTGACTGGTGCTCTCAGCCCCTCAAAAATTCACCAATACCCTCAGAGTGCTACAGTCGTTTTTCAGGGGTACTCTTCACTGACGATAAATTCCAGGTGTCGACAAACAAGCTACATTTCTTGGAGCTGGAATTGAAGCTGAAAAGCAATGAGACAATTTTCACTCCAATTATGAAGACCCAGGTGATTTTCTAAAATCTAAACTTTATTATACACCACAGTCACACAGAAAATTAAGAGGATGTAGTTTTAATTGAACATTTGTTCATATATTTTGTTCCTTATTTGCTTCAAGCTAAGAGGTAATCAACCCAGAAAATATCCTTTCTGGAAGGGCTTGAAAGTTTCCATCTTTCTGTTTTTTTGTAAACATAAGTATACCTTTCTTGATCAGCCAGGTGTCACATAAAATGTTCAAATAGTCTAGATTTTAATTATAGTTAAACTTCTTGGTTGTTTCTGATTCTCACACACACATTAGCAGGGATGCCAGCAGACTTTCTCATTTCTGATCCCAAACATTTAGTTTTAACTTAAATCCTGGTTAAAAGATACATTTTTATGATTATTTTTGAAGCAATTATTTAAACCGTATTTAAGGTTTTGTTAATTTTTCGTAAATTATTATTTGGAGAGCCTTTCATGAGTGATACTAACTGGCAAGAGCTGTTCATCTTTTTTTTTAAATTGGTTTGTATTTCAGAAACAACCAAGAAAAAGAAACATACAGAAAGAGTTCCAGCAGTGGTTACGAAGTTGTCATGAGAAATATGACAAACAAATAAAGTTTGTGGGTTTTATTGAGACCATAACTCGATCAGACCAATCCAAGAAAATGCAGAATCCGTGGGCGACGTTTTCCTCCATTGAATGGGGGAAGAAGACATATGCAGCTGGCCAGCTCGTGAGAAAATTTCCAATCTTTTCTTTTTCTTTGTAAACTCTGCACTCCTCCTTCTGTTGTTTCTATGTTTGTTTTTTGTATTTTATGTTGTTTTTCCACCAAGGTGAAAACCCAAAAGACAAAGTGTACCTATTATGGCACCATAGTTCGTTTTTTGCTGTATGGAAATTATGACGGAGACGTCTATGGCATAGGAGGTCAAGTTGAGATAGTTAGAGTAAGGAAATAATTATGTTGCAAAATTAAATCTTGTTTGAAAAAGTTTTCAAAATGCCAGTGATGCACATCACTGCTCAGCCAATGATAAAATGTCTTTCCAGGAGCCAAAAGAACTCTATGACATGAGGAAGATCATCCCCTTACACAAGATCGATCAAAGTGCCAGTCTTGAAGTCATATATCAGGCAATTGAAAATGACTCTTACAAGTGAGTGTGTGTGTCTGTGTGCCTGTGCATAGACACTGTCACAATTTGCTAATTAAAATACATTGATTGTTTCAGAATCCCAGAGAGTCTGATAATTACATGGGTTGAGGGTAACCCTTGGTCAGAGAATTCTGTTTTTCGAGCGAGCACTTTCTGCGGTAACATCTTACATTGTTTTCACAAATTATCCAAGCAATCTGCAACAAAATCAAACACTTTTTTTAAAAAAAATTTACTTGTAAATGTTCAGGGATTATTTTTGTTTCTTATATCATTTCAGGGCCGCTGCAAGCTGAAATCCAGAACAAGAGGGGAGAACTCTTGTCCAGGATCCAAACAGGGGGCCATGCCTCAGGGATAAAAATGTGTCTTCAATTAAACATTGTCTATCACGGTAAGGTGCTTAAAGAATTTAGTTACTTTATAAATAAATATCTAAATAGAAAGTTTTTTAAAAAAGTGACTAACAAGATTTTATTTGGATTGCAGAAATTAATTTTGCAGTAGTTTTGCATTTTTTTCAATGACGATAAATAATTTCATTTAAATACCATGAAGTAGCATATTTGGTTTTAAATTTATTGGATTTTACAAATTCTAACATAATGTTTGAACATTTTTGGCATATAAATCAGCCAATTTATTTTAGGATAAATTTGTGCCACTTTTGAGTTTATTCTGAAAATAATTTGACCCATTTTTTTCCAAATAAAGAAATAGAGATTTATAGCTATACCAAACGTTTTTCACTTACTAATTCTTTTGCTTGGTTTTATATTTAGCTTCCTCAGGAGATGAAGTTGTTTACACTTATATTGCCCCTTTTGTACCACAAAGTGGATACTACTTCCCAAAAACTGGTATGCATACATTGTTCAGGTTTTGATCATATAAACCTATAATTGCTCCCCCAAGTTTGGTAATGAGTAAAAATATAGTTTGGTTTTTTCCCCCCCCAGATATTCTAGCAAAAGTAGGTTCATATACCCTGAATGTAAATGCCATTGTACAAGAAAGTGGGAGCAACATGTACGCGGGGCGACGGCTTCCAAGCTTTATGCTAAATTTTGTTATCCAAGGTAAAGAAAAGTGAGCTTAGGAGTTGTGTTTACCTCATTTTTCTCATCAAATTTTCTCATACACTTTTCTTTCGTTTTCACCATCTATTTCAGAGGGAAACGTGGATCGCTTCATTGTGGTGGACGGGGAACGCACAGTTGCTGTGGGACAGCCTTTTGACATTGACTTGTTGTTTAAAGATTGCACTGGAAATTCTGCTACACCTCCTCCCCAAGCTCAACCTGTCCTGGAATGCAGGTTTGTCCATATTTTGCAATTTTTTGTTTTCTTTCCATCACAATGGCCCCTTGATCTCATTGAAATTATTTATTTTTAGTGACCTGTTTTTTTGCGAAACATCATCAGTTTTCTGTAAGGGCAAAACATTACACATTAAAGGTGTCAAAGCCATTGGAAAACTCCAGGAACCCATGAAATCACAGGTTGGAAGAAAATTTTATTCCAATTCATAGTTTTGTGTTGCTTAAAAAATGTGAATGAAAAGATAATGGAAACAGAAAAAGGCTCTCTTGTCATGTTTTTTTTTTTTTTAATTAAACTCATGTGTTTTGTTGCAGGGTTATAATGTAAAAGTGATTCTCCCTGGGATCAGGAAATCCACATTTCCAATTAAACTATTCCTAGAACCTGGTGAGACTTCTATTTTAAAATTGAAAAGGAGTAACATTTGGTGTCATGTTGTTTTAAGTAAACTCACAATCTATTTTGATCACCAAAAACATGGGCACCTTGGAACCTGAATGGCTCATACAGGCTGTATCATTTGAGAATTTTTCTACCAGAAATATAAAAAAAAATTTTTGTGTCATCTCTTGATCAGTCAGTCAGTCATCTTCTAATCCGCCTGTCCCTTTCGGGGTAGCGGTGGGTGCCGGTGTCCGTCCCGGCTAATTTAAGGCGAAGGGCAGGGTACACCCCGAACAGGTCGCCAGTCTGTCGCGGATCTCTTGATCAAATTTGCTTAAAAGAGAATATCTCAATCAAAACTTTTATCGACTTTTATCAAAACTAATCACGATTTTCTGGATCTTTAAGAAACCAAATCGGAATCATCATAAGTACAATTCACATGAACACTTTTATAGTTGTCAACAACATGTAAAGGGTTTGATCTAGTTGGACATTTGGCCTTTGAAATACACAACTTCATGCAGAATCTTCCAAAATATTACCTGGATTGCTCATCCATCAAACTATAATAATTCACTGAGATTGCCTGAGGCGATAATTTTTAAAGAGTGTCATGCAAAATCCAATTTTTGGAGGTTTCCAATTTCATCAAACATTATTCCTTGCTCTAGAAATACCTAAAGTGGTTTCTAATTCTTTTACTCATGTTTGAGTAATTTGCTTGAGTAAAGCTCTCCTATTCACTTTTCAGATACCATTTTAACACAAGGTTCAACATTCATTTTGTTCTCTGGTGTGCTCATTTTTTTCACATAAGCAGGTAGTTTCTGAAAAATGTTTTTTTTTCAAATCTTTCCAGGCGTCCCCTCTTCCATTCATGTGATGCCAGAAAAAGAGGCATTTCAGATAGAGAATGGAAACTGTGCTTGTTTTAATGTGGAAGTGCATGATGAGGCTGGAAATATCACATCAACCCCAAAACAATTAGTCAGTTGCCAGGTATGATGGACATTATTAAGCAGGAACTCACCTGGGCACTCATCTTGTAAAAAAAAGCAAGAGAAATGTGAAAAAAGTTCTTACTTTTAATCAGTAATTCTTACTGTTGAAATGAATTCACCTCAATTAATTTTGCTTGTTTATAAGCTCTTTTCCTTACCTGCTTTTTATCAGGTTTCTGATCTTCCGTTGTTGACAACTGACTGCAGCACAGGAGCGGGCTTGATAACAACAAAGCCCATCAACCTCACCATTGTTGATGGAAAGTCACAAAATATCTCCATTATGTTTAAAATGCCAGTAAGTTTAAGGACATGTACATGAGTGTTTATTGTTGTTAACAAGTTCTATCTGGCTCTACTTATTATGTTGCTCTTCGTCAGAACCACAAGAATGTGGTGCCAACAGAAGTCAAGTTGGAAGTACTGCCCAGCAACAGAGTGTCAGCGATGAAGCTGTACTGTGAGGGTGAAGAAAAACTCATCTTGAAAAACAATGAGAAGATCAAGCGGAAAGCTGGAGGAAAACTTGATAATTTGTCTTTTGAGTTATATGATGAATCTGGGAAAAAAATCCAGCTTACAGATGCCATAGCTTCTAAAATTAAGGTTACAGATCTACATGACATGCAGAATGGTGTACTTCTATGCCATTCGATGTACATTTAATCTCTACTGTCTGTAAAGGCCAACTGGACAGGTGAAATGTGTCAGTCGGATTTAATGATGGGAAAGCTTCCTGATGTGCAGGTGTCCACTCAGGTGAAGGACGAACGCTACTACCAGGTGTCATACCAAGACCAGAGCATCTCCTCTGCCTTTACTATTGTGTAAGTTTAAAACGAAGGTTTAAGTCTACCATTTGCCATACTAACAGAGCACCAAGTGTCTAGTTTTACTGTAATGTTAAAGTTTTCACCCTGCTCTAATTGTTTACAGTAAAGAAAAATAGCTTATTTTAAAGCAAAGAAAAAATCCCAATCCTTACAACTCATATTGATGAACCAATTGATCATTTGACTTTCCCCAAAAAACAGAAATGTGTCACCAGTTTTCAGCAGACCTAACCTAACATTTTATGGACTCTCTGTGTTACAATGTCACTGCGTTGTAGTGACATTGTAGTGACTGCGGGAGGAGCTCGGTGTCGAGCCGCTACTCCTATAGGTCGAGAGACGCCAGATGAGGTTGTTCGGCATCTGATCAGGATGTCTCCCGAGCGCCTTGCTGGTGAGGTGTTTTGGGCACGTCCCTCCGGGAGTAGACCACAAGGTCCACCCCAGACCCGTATGTCTCACAGCTGGCCGGGGAATGACTTGGGATCCTTTTGGGTGAGCTGGAGGATGCAGCTGGGTTGAGAGAAGTCTGGGCTACCCATCTAAGTCTGTTTCCTTACCCAAATGTTTTCAATGAACAACAAATAAAAGGAACATGACAATACTTTTGGAGGGGACTGTACCCGGTAGTGTTTAACCTGAGCTGAACGAGAAATAAATTGTGAGATTAATTCTTGTGTGCACAAAATTTGTGTTCAATTCCAGGAGTTTTTTCCTAAATTTATTGAAGTCTAACTCTGCGTCTGTCATGTAGACCTTGCCCTGATGAGCCTTCTCAACTGAGAGCAATTCTTCCTCAAAGTAAACAAAGCACACTGAAGCTGGGTGAAACTCTTCAGGGCCGCATCCGTGAGATGAAATCTAATCATTCAGAATTACATTTGGCATTTAAATTCTCTTCATTTTTTGACATTGGTGTTTTTGTACAGGTATAGAGTTTCTAGATCAGTTCAACAATCTCTGCCAGGAGATCCCAATTTCCACTGCGAAACAAATAAAAGTAGAGGCAGAGGGTCTAGACAGCTCAAAGATTCGCTTTGCATGTCAGGTAAAAAGCAGATATAAAAAATTTAATGTATTAATTTGATTTTTAAAAAAGATTACATAATGATTTTACTCAATTTACCAAATTCAAATGGCTCGCTCAATCATGTTCAGCATTACGTTTGTGGTGCTGAAGCCTCAGAAAACATAAAAGTATTATAACATAAAATTGACCTCACCTAAAACACTGTTTAGTTTGGATGTACTACATTATTGCTAAGTGAAAATAATATTTGAGTAAATGTTAAATGTGTAACTGTTGTTGTCTGTGTTACAGGGTGATTTCAAATGCATTTTTTTGAGGAATGTCTGTTTTCATTCA
Organism: Neostethus bicornis; assembly: GCA_902685375.1. NCBI lineage: Eukaryota > Metazoa > Chordata > Actinopteri > Atheriniformes > Phallostethidae > Neostethus > Neostethus bicornis. Next base: position 15,444,723 of record LR738553.1, on the reverse strand, counting down.
GGGGTCCCCGGACCCAGAGAATTGCTTTTCAGCTACAAAAACTGTGTGGGTCGAGCTGTAATAGCATTGACCGCAGGACGTCCTTCACAACTCCTACTAACTCATGGACCTGAGATGGTAAACGATCAGTTTTACAATATGTTGCAGAAGCCTTGCAGATGTCGGATTTTAAATTGTGGCGCACTTTCCTTTGTTTCTTTTACAATTTGTCTATCTGCATCTATGGGGTTGCTCTCTCATTGCAAAGTGAGCAGCTTTTGATCAGCACTGTTTTATGGATTTTTTTTTACTTCAATAGTTCCCTTTTTTTATTAGATTAGCCTGATTTTTTTCTCCTGCGCAGACTATACAGACGTTGTCGTTGATAGCACTTGGCACCACACACTGTGGACAAACTAAATTTAATACTTGTTGTTTTTTAAACTTTCTTTTAGCCTTTGCACATTTTTACTGGTCAAGGCATTTCATCACCCTTTGTCGTCCAGCTGTGTGATGCCTGGGGAAACCCTTCTCCAGACCAGAGGGTTGTAGTGCAAATGAAATATTCACCGTCTACATTGAAGGTTTGGCAAAAGAAACAAAGAACTAATCAAAGTAAAAATTCTACTGAAAAAACCCCCCCCGGAAACTATTTTTATGTTAAAACAGATGGTCTCCTCTGTGAAATCCCAACCTGTGGACCACGAAGGGAAAGCCTCTTTCTTGATTGAAAGTTTGAGCGGTGAAAGGTATCAATAAAAAATTTGAATGTTTCTTCCGTAAACCGAGACAATTCCTCTAAAATAATGAACTGTTGTTTTGTTAATCCCTGGTTACATTGATACACAATTTTCTTTTACTAGTGGGGACTACAAACTAGAGTTTGTTAGTTTCCTCGGTGAGAAACTCATACCTGGTCCATCAGTGACACTCACCATTATCCGGGACACCAGTAAACCAAGGAGACTGTCAGTGGACTACAACAGGAATGTCCGGTTTATTGCTGGAAGCATCTTTCCTGGTTGGCAATTTATTCTTTTGAAATTTTCCAGTTGTTTCAGAGTTTTTTTTGTTTGTTTGTTTTTTTTTCACCAATTTAATCTTTGTGTGTGTGTTTAGTTTTCTCAGTAACAGTGCTGTCTGATGATGGAAGCTCAATCTCAAGGTTTCCACCATCTGATCTTTACATGTCCGTGAGGAAAGTGGGGAATCCTACAATAGTAAGTGGCTGTCAGATTAAAAGCTTAACCCCCATTTAAAAGTGATTTAAAAGCTTTTCTTAGTGACTTGTACGTCTTATGTGAGACACTCCTGCAACTTTTTTCACAGACAAGTGTGACACTGAGGTGCAGCCAACCCCTGAAAGATGACAAGAAAGATCGTTATTATTTTCGGTAACACACTTCCTTCACTTGAACATTTCTGTCCAAATTTACAAAAATGTTTTTCCCAGGAAAGCCCTGTTCACACGAAGAAGTGATGTGTTAGTAATGCATCAGTTTGGGGAAAATTGGCAAATTTGAGCACAGCTCAGGCATTCATCTCACTCATCGAGCGTCTTTCGCCTCATTTTTGGGCTTTTGCGATAGATCGCATCATTATTGCTCTGAAATAAGATTTTCCACTGTCACTACAATTTTTGGAAATCTGTCCCGAGTCAAAAAAGTTGTGCGATTGCCTGCTAACCCGATACAGATAAGCGCTAAAAAAAAAAAAAAAAAATCAACCATCAGTTGATCCAATTACAGTTAAGTCACATTTATCTGGTGACGTTTATCAGAGTAATGTTGTGCAATAATCGGTAGATGTCCAGTAGCAAAACATGCTGTTAATCGAACGATTTTGAATGATCACAGACACGTCATCGTCGGTGACGTGTCTCTTATCACCTGGCAATAAATTGCAGATGAGTATGATAGGCGCATGATTGTTTCCTGAAAATTGATCTAATTTCAAGTGCCTATAAAAAGTACAGTAGCTGCATGCATAAAACCCCCCAAATTCTTCTGTGTGTAGATATACTGTACCATGTGTTGCTGTGTCTTACGCCCTCTGCTCCAAAAGCTTGGGTTAGTTACGTGGTTGCTTTAAACATTATAAAAGAAAATGAAGAACAGAGAGAAAATTTGTCCTCCTTCCTTCACTGTCCACAAAGAACAAAGCCTCACTGTGCATGCGCACCACACAAACCTCCTCAAGTAACAGAAACAATCCCGAGAAAAACTTAAAATAAACATCCTTTTAAGCTGAAAATAAATATATTCTCTTTAACCTAAACATGCTTTTCCTGTCACATATACAATATGTGCTGTTCAGGATGAGACCCAGAAGACATCTTACTGGACTGCATCTTCAGCTTGGCCGCTTCTTTTAACTGCGTAAAATTGAGTTTCTTTTTCACGTATTTTCTTCTCTGTGGAACCTTGTTTGGCTGGGTAGTCTTGAGAAAGTGAGGTGAACTTATATACAACTTGTGAAAGTGCATTCCCATCGCGTACGCTTTGGCGATACGTCACCAATGTGTTGGCATTGTGTTTGCGATGCATCGCCTACCAGTCTTCGAGAGCGATACAGACAAGACAGCATAATTTAATGTTCCCCCGAAATGTGGTCGATTTAAATAATTTAATCTCCCGATTCAAACGCAGACATGACGCCAACGCTTTGCTTTAATGTGAGCAACACCTGACGCAACTCCTTCATCACACGCAATTCACAAAGAAAAATTGCCGCAATTTTCGTAGATGCCGATGCACCTCTTTTTTTATGTGAGCAGGGCTGCGGATTGCTTTCTAACTCAATTTAAACAAAAAACGATGACTTGTTTCATTTAAATCACAAGATAAATTTAAAAATAAGTTAAGTTGGATAGTAATAATTTTAATAATACATTTTTGAAAGTGCCTGTCAAGTCACCAAAAGACACAGTATATAATCATAAAAACAAAAGGACTACTATGTTGTTGGTGTTAACGCATATAATTCAGGGTTTAGTCTTAGTTTGCATCTTTATTTTTTTTAAAAAATGTATATTTTCTTATAAAACTCAAAGTTTCCTTTCAGGGACAAAAAGATCCCCAAGGAGACAGGAGAATACACCATTGAGTTCTCGCTGCACGTCCAGAATGCATGTATCCTTCAAAGTACACCGGTAGGTTTGTCTTTGTATTTGTGATTTTGTAAAATTATAACAATGCATCTGGAGTTGTTTAAAAAAATGGCACATCTTTTTTTTTTTAAAGTTTGTTTCCCTGGTAAACTAAGTTTTTTGCCATTTTGCTGCCGAGCGTGAAGCGGCCAAGCGTGAAGTGACCCGAGCGTGAAGCGACCGAGCGTGAAGCGACCGAGCGTGAAGCTACCGAGCGTGAAGCGACCGAGCGTGAAGCTACCGAGCGTGAAGCTACCGAGCGTGAAGCTACCGAGCGTGAAGCGACCGAGCATGAAGCGACCGAGTGTGAAGCGACCGAGCGTGAAGCGACCTGCGTGAAGGTCCTCACCTGGAAATAGGTGGAATGGGCCCCCTGTGAGTCAGAGACAGGGTCCAAGTGGAGAAATTTAAGTATCTCGGGTCTTGTTCACGAGTGGGGGAAGGATGGAGCGGGAGATCGACAGATAGATCGGTGCAGCATCAGCACTAACTAGGACGCTGCGTCGATCCATCGTGGTAAAGAAAGAGCTGAGCCAAAAAGCAAAGCTTTTGATTTACAAGTCAATCTACGTTCCTAACCTCCCTCATGGTCACCGACTGTGGGTGGTGACCAAAAATATGAGAGCGCGGATACAAGCGGCTGAACTGAGCCCTTCCATAGGGTGGTTGGCCTCTCACTCAGCGATCGGGTGAGGAGTTCTGCCATCGACGTGGACCGCTCCTCCTCCAGGCTGAGAGAAGCAAGATGGTGCGGTTCGAGGATCTGGTCAGGATGCCTCCCGAGCACCTCGCTGGTGAGGTGTTTTGGGCCTCGTCCCACCGGGAGAAGACCAAGAAGCACACTCCGGGCCTCTTGGAGAGACTATGTCTCATTGCTAGCCGGGGAATGACTCGGTATCCTTCTGGGTGAGCTGGAGGATGCAGCTGTGGTGAGAGAAGCCTGCGCTTCCCGTCCGAAGCTCCTGCCACCCGGCCACAAATAAGTGGAAGAAGGAAGGCCATAAATTTTTTGCAAATCAAAACATTTTATTAAGTTAAAAATAATTTATCCCTAAATTTTGCTTTGTCAACTCGGTATTGATTGTTTTTTTCAATAATTTGATTCTTTTTAAGAACTAAAGGTGGCTTCCAATGAGATTTCATTTTGTATGAATCTTTAAAATCTGTGTTGTTGTCTTTAATGTATTCAAAAATCTTTTTTTTAGCTAAGCAAATAATCACAGTAAGAAAAAAAATGTACAGCTTGTCTTGATAGCCTGCCTACATGAAAAATACACACAGCAACGTTTTCAAAAATCTGCTTCTAATTACAGAAGGCCTTTACTTTTTTGTCTGACTTTTAAGTTTTACCCTAAAGTTTGATTTAAATTCATTCAAGTCAAAGTAAAGATATAGCAAAAAAATAATACAAGTTTCTCCATTATTTCAGACTAAAAAAAATTGTATTTTTCTTTCCATCATTGTGCCAGTTTATCTCAAAAGATTTGTTTCATTAGAAATCATATGTCCTCTGTAGAAGTTATTTTTCTTGCTGTTTTACTTATCCCTGATTCTAACTCTTTTAACCTAATTTAGGTCAGTATAATTGTTGAGGCCAATAAACCAGTCAAGCTGGGTTCTTGCCACCTGCCTAAAAGCAGTAAGGTGGTTTACTGCTGCACAGACATCGGCAAAAGAACTCTGATGGAAAACATGACTCTGAGTTTAATGGTGAGCTATCACCTGCATTGACATCTTAATATGCATTTTAAAAACCTATTTTAATTTAGATTTCGATACTTTTGATATCCACTTAAACTGCCTTTTTATTATTTCAGGATGAGTTTGGAAATGAATCAGGACAAAATTTAAATGGCAGAGTACTTGTTTCTATCAGCACAAATAATAAAGAATCACGTCAAGTCCCTCTGTTTGAAAACAACAGTGATACCATTGAAATGAAGTTGGAAGCAGGGAAAATATTTGTTGCTGTGAGTAACACTTTATAAGACATGTGGAATCACAACCTTTTCAGAGCTGCAAATGATCTATTTGTTCTCACTGGCATCAGAGGCTGGCCATCAAGGAACGAAGCCCCGGAGACAACGCAGTAGCTTATAAAGTTACTTTTAAACCAGAAGTGTGGATGTTGTCTTCATCCCTGGAGTCTTTTGTACTCCCATTTTATTATTTTCAAGGTACAGTTCACGGATATCTTTACTCAAGGGGCTTATAAATTCAAAATGTTGCAATATGACAAGTTTACTTCATTTGTCTTCAAAAAACAACACTGAAGACAAAGGTATTACACTAAATCAACTTTTTGGTGGTTTCCTCTGTTTGAATGTTTTTACATCAAAATCATATCTGGAGAAATTACCTATTTTATTCATTTATGTTTGAGCAATTTGTGAGCTCTCCCATCCAGTAATCAGATCATATTTAAACACCAGGTTGTTTGTGACCATGAGTTTTGTTTTTCACCACTTTTTAGAGCATCAGTGCAAAAGTGCTCTTCTCACACTTCTTACTAAAAGTTGTACAGAAGGAAGTAGCATTTTATGTCTTCTTCTTCTTTCAACTTTTCCCTTCAGGGGTCGCCACAGGCAGTTTCTATGTGGCCATACCAGCCTGTCAATGCCTGATCCCGTCAGACCTCAGAAGCTAAGCAGGCTGGGCCTGGGCTGTACTTGGATGGGAGACCGCCGGAACCCCAGGTGCCATGGTGGGACGGCCATTGAGATTAAAATAGTCGTTGTGTCCCTGGGCAAGACAATTCACCCACGTTGCCTAGTTTGAATGGTGTGCGCTCGATTGGTTGGTGATGGTCAGAAGGGCCGATGGCGCAAAATGGCAGCCTCGCTTCTGTCAGTTTACCCCAGGGCAGCTGTGGCTACGTCAGTAGCTTACCATCACCTGGTATGAAGTGGATGAATAATGCGTATGTGTGAAGCGTCTTTGAGAGTCCTGAAAAGTGCTATATGCTAGCCGGGGAATGACTCGGCTAATGATAATGCATTATTATCATTATTATTAAATGCACCAAAATAAGAATTAAAATAAATACGTGCCACTTTGCTTACTTGATGCTGATGTGCTTTACATTTTATTTCCTACCTCTAATAAGATTTACTCCGTGTTGTTGCATGTCCCCAGAGGCCGGGAAGTAAGAAGTTAAAGGAAAGGGAAATTCACAGTTTTTCTGATGAATGACCTCTTTTCTTTTATTATATAGTTGAGAAGAGCCATCAGAGCCTTGCTCAACTGACTGCGAGCAAAAAAGTACTTGAAGAAAAGATGAAAGAAACTGCCAAAACAATTACAGATTTTAGAGATCTCCTGAACCTTCTTACAGGTAAGGTTTTTTTTTTTCTTTTTAAAAAGTTACCAAATGTAAATGTCCCACTTATCATTTTAAGTGGAATTGCTGGAAATGAACAAAATTCTAAACACTAATGTCGACATGTGCTATCAACAAAGTCTTTGAAGGCCACATTCACATTTGTTTTTCTTTTCAAATCAAATCAAGTCAAATTTTATTTGTAAAGCACTTTTCCAACATAACGTTACGCAAAGTGCTGAAAAGAACAAATAAAACCTCAAACATCACTAAAATCTAGATCATTAAAAAAATAGTAAGTTAAAAACACACTCATACAAAACACTGCACACATGCATCGACAATCTCACATCCCGCACCCCACAGACACAGGCACCCACAGAAACTACCCATGAGCAGTTTGGATACCCCTGCTAAAATCGAGCCTATCTAACTCTTTATTTTGTCTCTTTTAGTACAATGTGTCCAATAAATATTTCTTTTATTAGGAAAAAAAGAGGCCTACAAAAAAGAAGATCAACATTTCGTGAATGAATTGAACAAGAAGGGTTTAAGAACCACACACGTTTTATCAGTAAATAACATGTTTCTCTCTAAATTTGTTCCGGTCTTATTTTAGTAATATAAATTAATCTTTGATTTCTGCCTCAGAGTGAAGACATTGCAAATATTCTCTTTCAAAAAGAAGCAGAGAAGAGAATAATTGAAAACTCACCCAGAAGAGTTTGTAACATACAAGGGAACATCCAGAATCCAGATTCCCATAAAGATATATTGGGAATGGTAATGATGATTTTAAAATACTTTTCTAAAAACAAATCTAGATGTGTGTTCTTTTAACAAATAAGTCATTAAATTCAGGTTGGCCACCTAGCTTTCATAAAGGACGATGATATTGCAAGAGTAATCTCTTGGCATTTGAGTGGTGACCTGGACTGCATCATTACTAGATCCTCCGAAACAGCCAGAAGCATCTATTCTGGGACCGCAGGCCATCAGCAGCTCATAGCTCTTGACAGTACTCATTTACAAAGAAAAAGGTAAGAGGGAGTTTCTTTTATCCAATTATTTATACATAAAATTGTTTTTTTTTTTTTCACAAATAACCTCAAGCTTTAAAATGAAAGGGTTTTGTCCCGGATTATCAATGCCACACTTTTTATTCATTTACATCAAAATTTACAGCTGATACTCTACTTGCCAAAAAGTGAAGACCAAGACCAAGTCTCAAATATCAGCATCATGTAATGTTTACATGATGCTGACATCATGTAAACATGATGTCAGCCATTATTCCACCATTATTTGGTGGACTATTAGTCCATTCACAAGAAAAACGTTACCTTTTAACAGCATATATCTTTTTTTTAATGTAATGATCTGTTTTAAAACTCTGGAAGATTTCCTAACTTTTTTTTTTAAACTCAGAGGCTGTGTAAAAGATAATTAGTACTGAGAGTTCAGCATTGTCATGTGAATAGTTGTCTTTCCTGTATTTGTAGCTCTTACCAAAAGAAATATATAATTGTAGCTCAAACTTTAAAGTTGGAGTGATTGATTGGCTTTAGGCCAATGGCTTTTGCTGACCATACAGAAGTATTGGCTGAGGTTTTTAGTGTCTCATGGAGTCCACAATTTATTCATTTATATTGTTTTTCAGTTTTAGTACACCTATTTATCAGTATGAGTACACCAGTGAAGGCAGATTTAAGTAGTGTTGCAAAAATAAATTTAAAAAGATCTTTAAAACATACTTTAAAGTTTGAGTTACAACATGAATCTAATGGACTGTTGTTTTACGTCTTCCCCAAAACCCTAGACAGAATTGACACTGATGTTTGTTCATTGTAGAGTCCTTCCACACCTGAGATTTTCAAAAGAGAACTTTCACCCTCGCGGACATCCAGTTTTTGCCATTGATTTGCTGATTTTTCCCTATGAAAGGGAGAGCTGTGAGCTTGGTAAGCTGTTCTCTGTATTTTGTTTAGTTTTCGCTAATTTTAAAGAGGTTTCATTTTCAATAATAGAAGTGTTCCTGTGTTGTTGTTAAAGTTGAAAAAAATGCTCTTGTTGATTGATTTTTTTTTGTGTGTGTGTGTGGTCCCTTTTCAGCGTTCAGAAACCTTCTTGGTGAGACTATTGTGATGGATGACTTGGGCTCTGCACTCAGTTATAGAAGGGCGGTGAGTGACGCTGTTATAGTAACTAACTGGCTGCGTTTTTTTCACCTCTAAAGTAGCTCTCGTTTGCAGGTGGTTGCAAGAAAGATGCCATGTCCCACCATTCTAACACGTCAGGGAGACAGGATTAATGCCAAGGGGAAATTTGGAGGTTTGCAAAACAAAGCTCCATCAATAGATAAGCTGCACGTGTTCGGTGCCCCTTTACCACAATGCTACTACCTCATAGAAAGTCAAATAGGTAACAACTTTATTCTTTTATAGTGTCCTTTTTCAGTACTGTTGGGTTATAAAACATGTCTTAAATCAAGGTTGTTTTTTCTTTTGCTGTTGTAGACACACTGACTCGGTACCATGCATTAAAAGTAGACCAGGAAAAGACCATGAAAGAATATGACACACAGCTAAAGCATTTTAATGAGGAAGGTAGAAAGCGATCCCTGACAGATACCAAAGTTGAATTGGATCGTGTCACTAAAGAGATTGGTAACTTCACATTAATATTTAAATGATTCAGTTAAGTTTATGGTTTTTCGTTAGTTAACTTGTGATAAATATTGTGTGGTTTTCTACAGAGTTTGAGTTGCTGAGGAATAGAAAAAGACCTTTTGAAGATTTTGGAGAGCCTTCCGGTTCCTGCATTAAAAAACCAAGGAGTCCACGTGAAAGGATTCCTCTGAAAACTCTTAAAAAGTTCTAGAAAGTGTATGCGAGAGTTGTTTTGAATGGGACTTTGATCCCAGGTTTTTATGTAAATAGGTTCTTCTTTAATTTTGTGTAAATATTTTTAATACGTTTTTTATTATTTGAGTACTTTGTTTATATATAGTTGTCATATTTTTAGAAAATCTTTCTTTTTCATATTTTTAAATAATCAGAGTAATTTTAATTTTAAAGTATTTTCAAGGTATTACTTTTACTTTTTACTGTTACTTTCTAGATTACTTGTCATCTCTTTAAACATCTTAGATGCAAAAAAAATTAAATAAATATATTTTTAATGCCCAAAAGTTTTGTTTTTATTTTTTCTTTATGTACCTATTTATCTCTTTTTGGCATTGTGACAAGCAGACTGGTGACTTGTATGTCAAGTATTTCTGGACAGAGTTACTCTATCAGGGTCAACACCATATGCTGACTTGGCAAGTCGTATTTTTATATTTATTCTCAATGTTACATCACAAACGTCTGTGCTTTCTGTGGCTTTTTTGCTGGACCTGATGAGGAATACTGAGGAGAGAAAGGAGACAAGATTGAGAGAGAAGAAAAAGGAAATGGAAAAGGTGTGAGAAAGAAGAGGAATAGGGTAGAAACAGAGGAAGAAACAGAGGAAGAGGAAGAAACAGGAAGAAACAGAAGAAACAGGATACAGAAGAAACAGGAAGAAGAGGAAGAAACAGAGGGAGACAAAGTGAAGAGATAATCTGAAGTTACCATATTCAGTAACACAACCAACCTGCTGAATTATCTGTAAAAACAGAAAAAAAAAAAGTCAAGACAAATACTTGGCAAGTATTTGTCTGAAAAGTGCAAACATCATGAAACTTGCCACACCCATCTTGATAGTTGCTATAAGCTAAGCTTTTTGCCCGTAGTAACATTTTGGGACAATTAAATGAAGGCTACTGAACTGGCATTAGAAAATATAACGAAGTCACCAAAAAAAGACACATGCTGTCATGAATAATTGACTGTGTTAAGTTTTGTGGAGCTTTTGAGTTAACCTTGGAGGGGCATGATGAGACGGATTCTTCCAGTAATCCTAGTGTTTTCAGGGGTCCTATTGATTTTGTCTCCTCACTTAATTGTGTTATGAAGGAACATCTCGAGTCAACAACTGTTTTTAAAGACACGTCTAAAACCATCCAAAACAAGCTTTTAGACTGTATAGTGTTAGTAATGAGGAATGAGATAATCAAACAAATAAAAGAAAGTCGTTTCCATCCTGGCCCATGACACTACAGATGTGTCCACAATATCTCAACTTCTTTTAGTGCTGCGCTACCTCAGCATTGAACACCAGATTCACAAGCACTTATTCTCATTCATTCCCCTGCAGTCGACTACAGCTGAGTCCATCACCGCTGCTTTAGATGAACAGCTGGCCACTGTCCTTCACGGACAGAAAGACAAGCTCATCTGCCAGGCTTATGATGGTGCAAATGGGATGAGAGGAGCCCTTTCAGGAGTTCAGGAGAGAATAAAAGAACACTACCCCAATGCACACTACATCCACTGCTACGCTCACCAACTGAATTTGATCATGAGCCAGGCCACTTGACACATTTCCAAAGTGAGTGTATTCTTCTCGGATCTTGGTGGCTTTGCCAGTTTTTTCTTTTCAAAGTCTTCAATAGTCTTCAAAGTCTCACTGAATAAGGAGGAACTTATTCAGTGTTTTGAGAAGACAAAACACGGGCAATTTTGAATCGGGCAATTTTGATGGAAAAACAGAGCAAGTCGCAAAAGCCCTGGCAATGCTGCTTGAAAGTCCAGATTTGGCCTTTTTCCTTGAACTGTTCAACAAAATACTGCCTCATGTGGAGGTTCTGTACAGTCAGCTCCAAAAGAGAAATATACATAAAAAGAAGCATCCAGCAGTTCCAACTAGAAATACGAAAAATCAGGTACAGTAACTTCCTTTCTTGTTATAGTTTTATATGTTAGACCTTTGTTGTTAGTGTTATTGAAACTAAAATAAGTTAGATTAATTGTATTTGTGTCTGAGCACAGATTACATTCATTATGAATAGTGCTGTTAATTAGAAATTATTTTGATTATTGGTGTTAAAATGTTTCTTGAGGAGAATTTTTTTTATATCTAATTAAGCAATTTACTTTATAGAAATGTTTATTTCAAATTTGAATTCAACAATCTTATTTCTACTGTAATATATTCTTACTGCAACATATTGCTTTTGTTATTTTGGATGTCACAAAAATGAATTGAATGATGTATCAAAAGTTAGTTCTCATACAACAGTAAAACAGTGTTTGATTTGACCCATTAGAGATGATGTTGGCTCAATTGCTGCAAAACAGAGCATTAAAAATTATTGAGGAAAGAGGCGCAAAATGTTTGTTCCAGAAGAGTGTAGCAAACTAAAGATGTAAGTAAAATATAAAAATAAAATAATTTCTGATATTGTGTACAGTTCATTTCAGGATGGCTACATGTGGCCCTCATGTAATTCAGCTATACAACGGTTGCAGTAGTCTACATTGTCCTTGCAGTTCTGCCGTTTTATGAATTATTCTATTCATCCCTCACCGGGGAAATTTGTGTACTGCACTCCTTTCACCGCCTAGTGGTTTCATCTGTGTGAGCTATCTCGGAATATCTCGGTACCATCTCGGGATATGACAACCAATCAGCGTCTGAGTACGCTATATCTCGGTATGTTCTCGGGATATGTCAACCAATCAGCGTTCGATTTCCAACCTCGGTCTTGGCCTGACGTCACGGTCAACGTCATGTTTGTGGGAGGATCAGAGCGGATTGATACAACTGACCGTTTTATGAGGACTACTTTCCTACACAGTGACAGGTGGGTCAAACTTTTAACATGTTTATTTTAAGCTTTTTCCGTGAAAAAATTAGATATAAACTTAAACAAATTAGGTTTCGTGTTAGCGCGTGTTAGCGCGACGTTAGCTGAGTGTTTGGAGGTAAAAAACGATTACTTAAAAGTCGATAATAGCGTGTTTTTTTGTTGTTTATGATTGTTTACGTGCAATGTTCTTAAAAAGTTTTGTTTTTATGTCTTTAACATGAAAAATAATCTCAGATGGTGTTTCAAGCATTTTTTACGTGTTTTAGCATCTTTTTACGTGTTTTTATTATATTTTTTTTACGTGTTTTAGCATCTTTTTACGTGTTTTTATTATATTTTTTACGTGTTTTACTATCTTTTTACGTGTTTTAGCCGCTAAAAGCTACACAGAATGATGATAAATGACGCTAACAAACTTTCCATAAAAAAGAGGATCTTAAATTTGCATCATGTTTTTGTTTGTTTTCTGGTCATTAAAACATGTTTCTATAAGCTCATCATGTGTGTGTACATCTACATTTAGATGTTCACAACTAACACACAACTCATCACAGCTTTTTTTTTTTGGTGTGTTTTTCTAGGAATAGTAACATAAACACATCATAAAGGTAGAATTTATATAAAATAACGTGGTTTATTTAGAGTTCTATACATTTTAATCTAAAATCTCCATCAATAACATCAATAGTAAAACTCTAATGATTATATTATTGGATATTTTAAAACGTCATGTTTGTTTAGACTTTCTTGAAATCAGTTTGATAGACTCAGTAATGTGGGACAGAAACACAGACAATTCTAGTCATTTTAGATTCACTTTTTTAAACATGTGACAGAGTTTTTGTGTAAAACAGTGAACTATTGCACGTTACATGTTCACTCATTACTAAGATCAAAGATACATTTATATCAGGAAAGAACCAACATGCATCTTACTGGTTGTTTTTTTTCCTTCATTTCATATTCATTTCATATTCATGTTACAGCTTCAGTTCCAAATCTCCCCCCTCCTCAGTCCACTGGCGTTTCTTCTCTGGTTTGTAGAGAACTACTTCTTATCGGTTACTCCTGATAAATGTGTTTCTAATCATATTTTTATTGCTTCTCCAGGAGACTTCTTTGAGGAGCAGGATGACCTGGACATGGTGCTCGCTGCAACGCAGGCAGAACAGCAGTTTGCTCCACGTATGTATTTCCACAAAATAATGTCACATGTTTAAAAAAATCCACCATAATGAATAAAAGGGTCTTTTGTTTTAAAGAACAGAGCAGTGGACTACTGTTGAGGTTCATGAATTCTTTGAAGGGACTTCCAAACAGTTTGGAAAACTAAAGGTGCTTGTATTGTGTTTATTTTAATATCGCCCATTATGTCTGACCAATTCTCCCAAACTTCCTGAATCCTGCACTGAATGAGCGTGGTTAATTCGAATAACCCATTGCTGCTGTTGTTGTTTTTTCTTTTGACATCTTGCTTCAAGTGCATCTGATTTCATCTTCATGTTTAACATTTAATCACTCTTTCGTCACTCTTCTTTCATGTTGTAATAAAGTTGAATCTGTCCAGTTGCTGGCTGAACGAATCAAATGCTGCTTGTCCATCATCTCTTATCTCGGGGGTAATTGTTCTTAATGTCTTTTCAGCTGTGTCTGCTCTGCCAGCACGCCACTGTTCCTCTGGATGCCGTTGAAGATGTATGCCATTCCACTCGCCTGTCCCCAGCCTGCCTGCATTAGTCACAGGCTGACTGCAGCTGGTCTGTACCGCACTGTGCGCAGGGTTATGGATGTAGATGAGTGGTACGACATGGTCCCTGAGTATCTGGAGTGCAAGCGGTGCAAAGAAGAAGTACCCTGGCTGGTCAGGGGAGATCCTGCAGCAGCTGGATGTGGGGCATCTCTGCCAGTTCCCAGCACTGTTGACATACAGGTATGAAACAAGCACAATAAACAGTGTGTATAGTCTTGTACGTTTTATTCATGTTTTTTTGTTCACTGATAAAATTCACAACAGATTGATGTCCTGATTTGACTTTTTCCAGGTTCTCCTGTGATAAGCGGATGGTGAGGATGATGCGAGAGAGGACTTGGAATCACACAGTGATTCCTCTTCCTAAGTCAAGCAAGTCAAAGGAATTGAGTGAATTCAGACCAGTAGCACTTACCTCACTGTAAATGAAAAGCTTTGAAAACATTTTCAAGCAGCTTATTTTATCTAAGACAGAGGAAAAGCTGAAAACACTACAATTTGCATACCAACCTAAAAAAAGAGTGGAAGATGCTCAAATATTTTTATTCAATCTTGTGTACAAGCACCTTGAAAATGCAGGTGCTCATGTCAGACTTTTATTTGCAGACTTTCCTTCAGCTTTTAACAAAATGTAGCCACACAGTGTAATAAAAAAGCTGGCATCTGATTTTAATCTTTCTGATCAACTTCTTTTATTGATTTTAAATTTTTTAACAGACCGTGTTCAGCGTGTTTTAGTAAATAGTAAAATGTCCCCTTCTGTAATGTCCAACATTGGATCTCCTCAGGGTTGTAAAAGAATTGCCCTTTGGGACTGATAAAGTATTCTGATTCTGTGTGTGTTACCTGATCTGTACTTTTTATACAAATTTTCTATTTATGGTCTTGTGTGTTTTTACTAACTTTTGATACTAATTTTGATTTATTTATATATTTTTTTCTTTATTTTTTATAAAGAAAATTATAATTATATATATATATTATATATATTTTCTTATGGTAAATTATTTTTCAATTGTTTTGTTGTGGTTAATAAATTTCACAGTTGAAAAAAAAATCTTTGCCCACTTTTTCTAATTGAATTGTTGTGCTTTGAGAAGGTTTTTTTTTTTTTTTACCTGAAACCCAGCATGTGGATTACACCCAGATACTTTTACTGTCTTAGAACAGAGTTTAAATTTTATTTTTCAGATATAATACTACACACACCCATAGAACTACAAATGACATTATTTTATTTGACAGTGATAATACACAGACACAAAGCAAATAAAATGACAAGAGTTTATTTTGCAGCGATCATAAACGCACGCACACGCGCGTTGGTGCGCACACATTACAAATTAACACGAAAAAAAAAAAAATACATCTGTTGTGACAAAATAAAAATTTATTCACATAGTTTTTATCATTTTAAAAACTGAAAAACTGAGGGACTAGAATGCGCACTATTTGCACAGTTTGGCGGAGGAACGACGTGCATCGCCGTTGAACGAGAAGTTGTGGGTTCGCGTACGGCAAAGAGAAAGTGAAAGTGAAAAAAATTAAGATCTGTGGATTAAAGCAGCTGAAAGTTTCCAAAATCATTTCATGAGATCCGGAGGGTCCTCACACGTACAGACCGGGCGCTTTTGCGCCTCCTTTCTGCATTATGAAAAGCTACAATATTGCGCCGGAGCTTCACCGCAGCAGGCTGCCCTTCGACGGCGCCAATTATTCTGGGCTAAGTCAAACTTATCAATTAAAATGAGTTAGAGAGGCCTGGAGAAAGAGAGCTGTTACGTTGATAATCCCAATGTGATTAAATGGAAATAGACTTATTTTTTTTTAACTTTAATATTAAATTTATTCTTTAAGAGCGATCACAAAAACAATGTTATGACAAAATCACTATATGAAGTTTCTCTCTATTTTGCGACACCATCTTTGCGCATGCAACAGAGCAATTTGGATTTACAGATTATCTCATCAGTGCCACCCTCCTTCATGCTGAGAAGCTTGAAGAATATGCTGGGGTATTTCCCGAACAGGCTTTGGCAGTAACCTTAGATGCATACTGTGCCCTCTTTGGAAACTGGCTGAAGTCAGAGATTCTAGTCATCTACAGCAAGGAAGATTTGAGAAACAGTCATGAAGCAATTGATCTTTGCCACAGGTGGAACAAATCAAACAATTCAAACCATGCTAAAAACTGATATTATTAAAACATGCAATGAAATTCTCAAATTGTGACCAAAAAAAAAATCTTTATATCGGTGAAAGAGAAACAATTGGAAATGTTTTAACGGTTTTCAGTTTGAATTTTTTTTATATAAAAACTGTGACATTTTAAATTTAAACTCAAATGACTATCAAGTTTTAAAACTAGGCTTTCCCCATTTTTCCCGGGGTATCCTGGGAAAATCTAAAAAAAATTCTAGTGTTAAATATTTCGTGTCCCTCTCCCCAAACATTTCTTCTCTCCTGTAGAGTTTTAACTCCCTGCTCTAAAAAACACTTCTGCCAAAAAGAGTTTGGGTTTTAATTGCAACTTCAATCTTTTTAATCTTTTTAAAAATAGATTTTGTTTGTTACATTTTGCTCGTTTCCCCTGACAACCAGTTCTAAAGGTTCGAATGCATCCGCACTTAACCCCACGCACATTTACGCACTTGACAAACTACCCACAGAGAAGGAAAACAACTGATCATCGAGACACTAAAGACTGAAAAGCAGACAAAATGTCTGCTTCCACTGTTCGAAATTTTTCTCGGGGAGGAACAACAACCAAAAACGTTACAGTTTATAACGCTCGCATCGACATGAATGAGAAGAAAATTGTGGAAATACAAACACCGAACTTAAATGGGTTTCTCAAAGTCCTCAACACGGTAAGAGAAAATCTCACAATATTTGTGTACATTTGTGGTAACAGTACACATTCGATACGTTTATGACGTTTTAACACGAGAAATATTTTAATAGAAAATAATTTAAAAAATGATTTTTTTTAAACATTTGGCTGCTTCCGTTGCGCAAGTTGTGACTACTTAACTGATGTGAACACAGACAATGTTCACATTTTTAAAAAGAGGCTCAAGACACATCTTTTTCATTTTGCTTTTAACTAAGTTTCTCGTGTAGTTTTTTATTTAAAGTTTGTTTATCTTAATTGATTATAATACTTTAGCATTTCTTATTAGCTTTAGTACCTTTTATTTATGTTATTTAATCTGACGCCAGGGCTGTTGGCCCTGGCTCCGCGGCCCTGTTGGGTATCTGGCTCCGGCCTCGTCTCCTATCCGGGGCCTTGGATCATGGCCGGTGATTGCGGGTGTGCCTCGGCTCCTGCTGCGGACACCGTTTTCTCAGGTGTTCCATCTGCATCCAGCCTTATGCATTTTTAAGTGAGTGTGTGTGTGCCTGTGTACATGTATGAGGCTGTGTGTGTATTTGTACATGTATGGATGTGTGTGTGTGTGTGTGTGTGTGTGTGTGTGTGTGTGTGTGTGTGTGTGTGTGTGTGTGTGTGTGTGTGTGTGTGTGTGTCATGAAGCGGAGTGCAAGTGGAAAGAGGAGGACCCAGTTGCAGACAGAAAACATGGTTTATTTAGAAGTTGGCAGTCCAGAATTACTGTGGAACAAAAGACAAAGTGTCAGTGGCATAGTAAATGGTTATTCAATTCAATTTTATTTGTTTAGCCCAAAATCACAAATTTTCGTCTCAATGGGCTTCACAAGAAAAAGAGGAATGTATTAACACAAATACACAACAAGAAAAATAACTAACAAAGCTAACTAAACAAGACTAGCACATTTCTGCCCTTAGACTCTCCTTCACGGTGAGGAAAAACTCCTAAAAAACCCATCAGTGGGGAAAAAATAAGAAACCTCGTGGGGATCCATATGAAAGAGAGATTACTCCCCAGGGACGAGCAACCAATGTGTTAAAGAATATTGTTTAAATATTAGCTTATTCAAGTCTACAGCTAAATATCTAAAGAAGTCAATAGATGTTCTTCATCCTGATGGAAACACGGGGACTCCTCGGTCCGGAGATGTCCAGTACGAGGATGAGTAGATGTTCCTCATCCTGATGGTTACACGGAGGACTCCTCAGCCCAGCGATGCCCTGGATGGGGATGAGTAGATGTTCTTCATCCTGATGGTTACACGGAGGACTCCTCAGCCCAGCGATGCCCTGGATGGGGATGAGTAGATGTTCTTCATCCTGATGGTTACACGGGGGACTCCTCAGCCCAGGGATGCCCTGGACGGGGATGATTATTGCAGGAATGTGTTCTTGGTCAGGCAACCAGGGAGACCTGGCTGGAAGGGATTTTAAGACCCGACATCGAAGTCTGGGGTGATTCCCCTTAAGTAGATGGCAGGGTGCACAGCTGTTTGAAATCTGCAATCAATCCCGGCTGATCCTGTTCATATCGATGAGAGATGTCCATGGCTCCCTCTGGCTGCAGAAGAGGGGATCATGACAGTAACCCCTCCTCAACGACCACCTCCGGGTGGTCAGAGATGGCGTGGCATGGCTTGGCATGGCTTGGCGTGGCATGGCTTGACGTGGCATGGCTTGATGTGGCGTGGTTTCACGGAATGCTAATTTCCCAGCATGGTTGGGAAAAAGAGGTTTTCAGCTGAGGATGTCAGAAGGATGATAATGGCTGAAACAGGCAGTAAGGCAGTGATAATACACAGTGATAATATTGTTATTGCTATTATTATCGTTATTATCTAAATTTGTAGCTAACTAATATCAAAATTTGGCCCAACTAACAGCCCAATTTTCTGTTAAACTGTCACCAGAATGCATCATTTAGTGTTTAAATTTATTTTTTTTTTGTGAAGAGGCATCTCTGAAATCAATGTTGTGAGATGGATAATAGATGGATGAATATTTAAGTAAAATGTCCTGTGGCCAACTAACTGCAACAGTTATGAGATAAGGCTTCTTAAATTGCGAAAAAAAAAAAAAAAGGGAAACCCTCAAATGTGAATACATGTAATCTGAAAGAAAATGCATAAAGCAATAGATTTTTTACAAGCAAAATTCACAATATATATATATATATATATATATACAGAATATAGTATATATTTACGATGACATTTCTTCTGCCAACATATCTTTCCTATGTATTAACTGATTTCAATATTTGTCTCATTAAACAGATATTTTCACTTGGTTCACATAAGAGTTTTGTGCTGGTGACGACTGACAGAAGAATTGTGGATAACGACATGTTTAGTGAGTAATTATGGGCCGAAGTAAACATAAAGCACTGAATTACATGTGTTTTATATTTTCTTTTGATGTATTACAGATAATCTGGAAGATGGTGCCACCCTCTACTTCCTGCAGCATCAATACCAAGTTCTTCCAGGTGCAACAAAAGAGGACATTTTGTTTGTGCCTCATTATGACACCCTGATTCAGAGTGGAAAATCTGAGTACTATGCAAATGGGCATAAGTCATTGCGTAAGTGTTTATAGATTGTCTCAGTCACTATTCACTGATCGTGATCAGTTATTTTTCTGCTTTTTGCTTTGCTTTTTCAGCCTATGCTCTGGCAGAGCTAGTGGACAATGCCATTTCAGCCACTGCAAAAAACACAGGGGAAAGGAAGATAGAGATCAGGGTGGTCAGTACTTCTGTTACAGTGATGCAACTTCTATAGTCATGTTCTGCTCTCAGTGTATTTACCTTTAGTTGGTTTGTTTTTTTAGCTTTTTGACAAGATCCCAGAAAAATCTGCCATTATCGTTTTGGATAATGGATGTGGAATGACCTCAAAGCAGCTTAATGATTGGGCAGTGTACAGGCTATCCAAATTCAATAAAAAGGAACATATTTGCACGAGGTTGGTTTTTCCAAATGACATCTTTAGGATTATTTCTATGCTTTCAAATAAACCCAGCTGTCTTTTTTTCCCTTAGTGGGACAACACCTTACATTCGTCGCCACCCAGTTCGACGTAGCATCAACAGTGATATATCATACTTTGGTGTTGGTGGCAAACATGGGGCATTCTTTATTGGAGACACAATAAAGGTATGGCTGAAGCAATTATAAAGTGAGCGAAAATGTTTTGAAATAAAAAAAATTGTACTTGATCGACATGAACAGTTAAGTTGAAGCGTTTTTTTATTTAATGATTTTTATCTAATATTATCCAGTCTCAATCCATGCAATTTCAATACGCACCCATGCTCAAAGGATTCCCCTGTGTATAACAGTGACAAAAAAAAAATTCTCCATTTGATGACATGTGCATAGTTTAGGGGAAATTTGTCTTTTTGGGTTTTTACCATTAGATGATCACAAAAACAGCAAGTTCTCCAGATATCCATGAGCTTCTTTTGTCAAAAGAAGAGTTTGAGAAGAGGGAGGAAAACAAAGAAAATATATACAGGGGAACAATCTTAAACAGGAAGGTAAGAGTTTTCTTCTTCAAAGTTTGTCCAAGTTCCATCCTCACCTGATTTATTGTAGGACAAAATAAACAGAATGGGTGTTTGGAAGGTCAATCTTTCATATGATGATTTGTTTATGTTGCAGCCTGGTGACACATCTCATCTTAAAAACGATGAGCAGTTCCTTCTTGGCTTAACTAATGAGGAGGCTGAGAAAGAAAACTTCACTGCTGCTGTGATCATGGGAATAAAACAGGAACATCTCTTGTACCTGAAAGAGGACCTTAACAAGTGGACAACAGAACTTGCGTGAGCTCTGTCTCCTTTAATTACTAAAATGCTAATTAATGTTCACTATCTGCTAACTAATTAATGAGCAAAAATTGTGTGTTTTAGTCATGTTTATCATTATTACATCCATGGTCTTGATGGAAATGATAAAAGATGCTCAATTGGAAGTTCAAATGATCCCACTAAACTCAACATAATGGTGAGGTAGTTTAGAGATTACAAATGCAAGTATGCAGTGTGTCTTTATTATTAATTTTTGGATTTCTCATTATTTATCAGGTAACACTGTGGGAAAGCTTTTCAAATGTTCCCATTGTGATAAACCTGAGAGACGTGGAAAATGACTTGCAGAGTCTTTTTATCAAGGCTACTGCAGATGTCTTTGAGTTCAGCGCCTTCATCCCATCAGACTCTGGCACAGTGGAGGGGATCATTCGATATCATCCTTTTCTCTATGACAGAGAGACCTATCCTGCAGATCCATATACTAGAAAAGGTAGATCTGACTCTGAATGCAGGTCTCAGATACATGAGCTGTAATTTAAAGTCTTTGTTGTTTTTCATGTTTAGCACCAGACGACAATGATGATGATTGGGAACTTGAACAAGGAACTCATAAACAAGCGAGAGGAAATAGAAATGTTTTTGAATGTTTTTGGAATGGGAGGCTAATCCCCTACGCCACAGTGCCAGAGTAAGTACTTCTGCAACAGAGAAACATTCTCCACCTGTACGCCCCATCTTTATTTCCTTTTATTTTTGTGTTTCTTCAGGTTTGACTGGTGTTCTCTCCCCCTCAAAAATTCACCAATACCCTCAGAGTGCTACAGTCGTTTTTCAGGGGTACTCTTCACTGATGATAAATTCCAGGTGTCGACAAGCAAGCTACATTTCATGGAGCTGGAGCTGAAGTTGAAAAACAAGGAGACAACTTTCACTCCAATCACGAAGACCCAGGTGACTATCAAAAACATAAGCTTTACTTTACTTTACAGTCACATAGAACATCAGGAGGATGTAGTTTTATTTGAAGAATTGTTCACATGTTTTAGTTTTTCATTTGCTTTAAGCTAGTTGGTTAAATCTCTTCAGTCCATGGCTCAGAGTAGCTCCAAACAATGACCCTGTGGGGAAAATATTCTAGTTTAAAAGATTTGTTAAAAAGGGATTTATCCATTGACAAATTGCAGATAGTTTACATTTGGTTAAAAGGTCGTCAATCCAGAAAAAATGTCATTTCTAGGATGGATTGAAAGTTTTCATCTGTCAGTTTTTTGTAAACATAAAAATATGTTTGTTGATTTACAAGGTGCCACATACAGAAAAATGTTTACATAGTCTAGACTGGGACTGTGTGCTGATGACGACTGACAGACTGACCCCAGATTGTGTTTCTTGCTGATTCTGATACACATATTAGCAGGGATGACAGCAGACTTTCTTATTTCTGATCACAAACATTTGGTTTTTCTTAAATCTTGGTTTAAAGATGCATTTTATTATTATTTCTTAAATCAATCATTTTGACAGTATTTAATTTTTCATGAAAACTTTCTTTTTGTTTATTTGGAGAGCCTTCGATGAATGAAATGATCTAGTAAGAGCTGTTCATCTTTTTGAAAATTTGGCATGTATTCAGCTTGTATTTCAGAAACAACCAAGAACAAGAAACATCCAGAAAGAGTTCCAGCAGTGGCTACGAAGTTGTCATGAGAAGTATGACAAACAAATAAAGTTTGTGGGTTTTATCGAGACCATAACTCGAACAGACCAATCCAAGAAAATGCAGAGTCCCTGGGCGACGTTTTCCTCGATTGAATGGGGAAACAAGACATATGCAGCTGGCCAGCTCGTGAGAAAATTACCAATCTTTTCTTTTTTTTTCTAAATTCTACCCTCATCATTCTGTTTTTTTATATTTGTTTTTTTTTTTTTTAAATATATATTTTAATCTTGATTTTCACCAAGGTGAAGTCCCAAAAAACAAAGTGTACCTACCATGGCACCATAGTTCGTTTTTTGCTGTATGGAAATTATGACGGAGACGTCTATGGCACAGGAGGTCAAGTTGAAATAATTAGAGTAAGGAAATAATGATGTTGTTTCACGTGAAAAAGTTTTTAAAATGCCAGTGATGGACATCACTGCTCAGCCAATGATAAAATGTCTTTCCAGGAGCCAAAAGAACTCTATGACATGAGGAAGATCATCCCCTTACACAAGATCGATCAAAATGTCAGTCTTGAAGTCATACATCAGGCAATTGAAAATGACTCTTACAAGTGAGTGTGTGTGTGTCTGTGTTCTGTGTATAAACACTTTCACAATTTGCCCGCTAAAATACATTGATTGTTTCAGAATCCCAGAGAGTCTGAAAATTACGTGGGTCGAGGGTAATCCGTGGTCTGAGAATTCGATTTTTCCTGCGTGCATTTCCTGCGGTAACATCTAACACTTTTGAACAAATTATCCAAGAAATTTACAACAAAATCAAGCACATTAAAAAAAAAAAAAAATTACTTGTTAAATTTCAGGGATTATTCTTGTTTCCCATAATTTTAGGGCCCCTGCGAGTTGAAATCCAGAACAAGAGGGGAGAGCCCTTGTCCAGGATTCAAACAGGAGGCCATGCCTCAGAGATAAAAATGAGTCTCCAATTAGAGATCATCTACCATGGTAAGGTGTTTTAAAAAAAAAAACAAAAAAAAACCCATTTGTTTTGTACTCATACATCTACATAAAAGTATTTATCATTTTCAAAGAAAATAATTTACTAGATTAATTTTTGGATGCACTTGGCTTGAAACACTGGCCTTTATGTGTGGAGCTTGCATGTTCTCCCTGTGTATGTGTGGGTTTTCCTCCAGGTACTCTGGTTTCCTTGCAGCCTTCTGAAACATTTATGTCGGGCTAATTGGCCACTGTGCAATTGCCTCTGGAAATGAGTGTGTGTGTGGCCCTGGCGACCTATTTGGGGTGCACCCTTCCTTTCACCTTAAATCTGCTAGGATAGACTCTGGCATCCCCCTTAAAGTTGCTAGGGATGGGCAGTTCAGAATATAAAACAAAACAAAATTCTGAATGCAGAAATGATTAACTGTTGTGATGCGGAAGGAGGAGGACCCAAATGCAGGACAAATCAAGGACTTATTAAACCAAGGTATCAGCAAGGCTGTAAGCAAAGGAACACGAGTCAAAAGGATCAATAAAGTTTTCAAGGAGATAATCTCAGTTTTCAAAAGGATATCTGTTGGGTCGAGAGTCAGCCAAGGTAGGAAGGCATGAAGACCCGGCAGGGAATGCTGGTGAGGCTGCCTTTAAATAGTCAGGAGAGGAATAAAGCGCAGGTGGTCCAGATTAGGTAGAATTGGGGGAAAGGTGAGATGGTCCCTGGCTCCCTCTGGTGGTGGGTGAGGGAACCACATCATTAACTTTGAACAAGTTTTGCATGTTTTCAATAATGCTGCCATTAAATAATTTACTCTTCCCTGAGCAACTTTTTTTTTTTTTTTTGCTTTTGAAGAATATTTTTGTTGTATTTTAATAATTCGTGTAGTCCCTCATTCATCCAGGAGTGATCCATAGTAGAAAAAGTTTCAAAAAAGTCTTCTGGACAGTTTAATTCTTCAACGAGACGTTTCGACTTCCATCAATCATTCAGATTGAAAATGATTTCCGGATGGAAGTCGAAACGTCTCGTTGAAGAATTAAACTGTCCAGAAGACTTTTTTGAAACTTTTTCTACTATGTTGTATTTTAATCTTTTTTTTTTTTTAAACAACATAACATAGGATATCAGATTTTACAGTGAAAGAGTTTTACTAATCATAACAGAATGTTTGAAACTTTTGGCAAATAAATCAGCCAATTTATTTTAGAATAAATTTGTTTGACTGTTTGACCCATTTTTTAGTAAGCTAATATTTAAACAATAATCTTAGACACCATGGATGCTTGTCCCGGGGGGAGGGATCTCTCTTTCGTGTGGATCCCCATGACGTATCTTATTTTTTTCCCCACTGATGGGTTTTTTTTAAGAGTTTTTCCTCACCGTGAAGGAGATTCTAAGAGCAGAAATGTGCTAGTCTTGTTTAGTTAGCAGTTGTTAGTTATTTTTCTTGCTATATATTTGTGTTTATACATTGCTCTTTTTCTCTCTCATTTTTTTTTCTTCCTGAAGCTTTCATGTGAAGCCCATTGAGACAGAAATTCTGTGATTTTGGGCCATACAAATAAAATTGAATTGAATTGAAAATTTATACATATGAAGAAACTTTTTTTCACTTATTATTTTTTTTGCTTGATTATATATTTAGCTTCCTCAGGAGATGAAGTTTTATTCAATTGCATCACCCATTTTGTACCACAAAGTGGATACTTCTTCCCAAAAACTGGTATGCTTAATGGTTTAGGTTTTGTTTCAGTTGATTTCTAATTTCAAGAGACTTTATCCTTATATGAAGTTTAGCGATGAGTAAAAATATAGTTTTGTTTGGATTTTTTCTAGATACTCTAGGAAAAGTAGGTTCATATACCCTAAGTGTAAATGCCATTGTTGAAGAAAGTGGAAGCAACATGTACGCGGGCCGACGGCTTCCAAGCTTTATGCTAAATTTTTTTGTACAAGGTAAAGAAAAGTGACTTATGAGTTCCGTTTTGTTAATTTTTCTCTCAAATTATTCTCACATAAGTCTTTTTCGTTTTCATCACCTATTTCAGTGGGAAATGTGGATAGCTTCATTCCAGTGGAAGGGATGCAAAAGGTTGCTGTGGGACAGCCTTTTGACATTGACTTGTTGTTTAAAGATTGCATTGGAAATACCACTAAACCTCCCCCCCAAATTCAACCTGTCCTCGAATGCAGGTTTGTCATTATTCTGTTTTTGTTGTTTTGTTTTTATGTTTTCTTTCAGCCACAAAAGCCCACCTAAACATATTGAAATTATTTATTTTTAGTGGCCTGCTTTTTTGCGAAACATCATCAGTTTTCTGTAAGGGCAACACATTTTCTATTAAAGGTGTCAAAACCATTGGAAAACTCCAGGAACCCATGAAATCACAGGTTGGAAAAAAATGTTTCTGATAGTTTTGCTTTACTTTGAAAATTGTCAATGAAATTATGGTGGAAAGAGAAAAAAACTCTCTTCAGGTTGTTTATTAAACTCATATGTTTTGTTGCAGGGTTACGTTCTAAAAGTGAAGGTTCCTGGGATCAGAAAACACACACAAGTTATCAATCTATTCCTAGAACCTGGTGAGACTTCCATTAAAAATATTTTTTCAGGCAATTCTTCAGAGTGCTAATTTTTTTTCAAATGTGTGAATATTATTCATAATAGAACCCAAATTGCGTATGGAGGCTGTTATCGTTTGTTAATTTTTTCTATGAATTACCTGAGAAGTTACATTTTTCTGACACAATTGATTAAACTATTTACAACTTTAGGACATTTAAGAACCTAAAAAATACAAATAAAACTTAGTAGTGAAGTGAAACACTTTTACGTAACTTCATATAGAATCTTCTAAAATATGACTTGAATTGAATCATCCATCAAACTATAATGATTTATTTAGGCTGCTTGAGGCGATAACATTTAAAAAGAGTATCATGCATGATCAACTCTTTTGAGGTTGCCAACATGTTTGAATGTTATTCCTTTAGATGAAACACCTAAAGTGGTTTCTAATTCTTTTATTCATGTTTGAGGAATGAAACGGAATGTCTTAGTAATTTGTTTGAGTAAAGCGCTTTAATCCTGTTTTCACACACTGTTTAAACTTTTGTTTTCTGCTCAGTTCATTTTCTGACCAAAACAAGAATTTTCTAAAAATCTTTTTTTTTTTTTTTTTCAAATCTTTCAAGGCGTTCCCTCTTCCATTCATGTGACGCCAGAACAAGAGGCATTTCAGATAGAGAATGGAAACTGTGCTTGTTTTAATGTGGAAGTGCATGATGAGGCTGGAAATATCACATCAACCCCAAAACAATTAGTCAGCTGCCAGGTATGATGGACATTATCAAGCAGGAACTCATCTGATCACTCACTTAAAAAGAAAAAAAAAAAAAAAAAGAGAAATTTTAATCCTGGTGGATGAAAACGTTTTTTGTAAAATTTTAGCAAAACTTTCTTCTTAATTTTAATGCACTGTTTGAATGGAATAATCTCAATTAATTATGCTTGTTTATAAGTTCTTTTTCTTACCTGCTGTTTTTCAGGTTTCTGATCATCAGCTGTTGACGACTGACTGCAGCACAGGAGCGGGCTTAATAACAACAAAGCCCATCAACCTCACCATTGTTGATGGAAAGTCACAAAATATCTCCATTATGTTTAAAATGCCAGTAAGTTTAAGGACATGTACATGAGTGTTTACTGTTGTTAACAAGTTCAATCTGGCTCTACTTATTATGTTGCTCTTCGTCAGAACCACAGGAATGTGGTGCCAACAGAAGTCAAGTTGGAAGTACTGCCCAGCAACAGAGTGTCAGCGATGAAGCTGTACTGTGAGGGTGAAGAAAAACTCATCCTGAAAAACAATGAGAAGATCAAGCGGAAAGCTGGAGGAAAACTTGATAATTTGTCTTTTGAGTTATATGATGAATCTGGGAAAAAAATCCAGCTTACATATGCCATAGCTTCCAAAATTAAGGTTACAGATCTACATGACATGCAGAATGGCATACTTTGATGGCATTAGATGTACATTTAATCTCTACTGTCTGTAAAGGTCAACTGGACAAATGAAATATGTCAGTCGGATTTAATGATGGGAAAGCTTCCTGATGTGCAGGTGTCCACTCAGGTGAAGGACGAACGCTACTATCAAGTGTCATACCAAGACCAGAGCATCGCATCTGCTTTTACTATTGTGTAAGTTTAAAACGAAGGTTTAAGTCTACCATTTGCTATACTAACAGAACACCAAGTGTCTAAGTTTACTGTAAAGTTAAGGTTTTCACCCTGCTCTAATTGTTTACAGAAAGATAAATAGCTTATTTTAAAGCAAAGAAAAAATCCTAATCCTTACAACTCATTTGACTTTCCTCACAAAACAGAAATGTGTCACCAGTTTTCAATTAAGCTAACCTAACATTTTTACTGGCTTTCTGTGTTACAACAGTCACTGCTATATCTTTTTTCTCAAATCTCACTTTTTTTTTTTCTCGCTCGGTTCAGGTAAAACACAACCAGGTAAATCTTTCAAATTGCGTGAGCAGACAATTCGTTGGACATATTTAGAGCTTGGATTATAAAAGGGCAAAATTTCTTCCCATTTAGCTTGTTTTTTAAGCTTTTGTTTTAGACATTTCTACCTAATAAGAACTTGTGGTAAATAACTAAGCTTTCCCTCTATTTTAAAAAAATAAATAAATCACAATTTCAAAAATTGTGTTATTTTTTTTGCTTCTAATCTTTATTTATTTATTAACCTTTATTTAACCAGAATAAAAAAAAGTAAATGAGATTAAAAACCTCTTTTTCAAGAGTGTTCTGTCCGACATGCAAATCATGCATAGGACTTTAACATTCATACAACACATCCCTTACAGTGACAAAATTAAAATTGCACACCTAATTAAAACATTTGGTCTGCAATTCCATCTGTGAATATTTTACTAATAAATACTGTATAAATGTGTTATCTGTCTGCTGTATTCCGGGATTTTTTTCCCCCTAATTTTATGGAAGTCTAACTCTTTGTCTGTCATGTAGACCATGCCCTGATGAGCCTACTCAACTGAGAGCAATTCTTCTTAAACCGAGCAAACAAAGCACACTGAAGCTTGGTGAAACTCTTCCTGACCGCATCCGTGAGATGAAATCTAATCATTCAGAATTACATTTTGCATTTAAATTATCTTCATTTTTTGACATTGGTGATTTTTTTACAGGTCTCGAGTTTCTAGATCAGTTCAACAATCTCTGCCAGGAGATCCCAATTTCAACTGCAAAGGAAATGAAAGTAGAGGCAGAGGGTCTAGACAACTCAAAGATTTTCTTTTCATGTCAGGTATAATTACATAATGCTTTTACTCAATTTACCAAATTCAAATGAATTAATCATGAATTAATCATGTTTAGCATCATATTTGTGGATGATGGGTGGGTGGAACCTGTGGACTGATGGCATAACTTGTCCTGACAGTGATCTTGGACAAAATGTTGCTGAAGCCTCAGAAAACATCAACAGTATTTTAACATAAAATCGACCTCACCTAAAACACTGTTTAGTTTTGTTTGTACTCATTTTTGTTAAGTGAAAATAATGTCGGAGTGAATGTTAAATGTGTAACCCTTGTCATCTGTGTTGTAGGGCGATTGCAAATGCATTTTTGTGAGGGGTGTGCGCTTTCATTCAGGAGTCCCCGGACCCAGGGAATTGCTTTTTAGCTACAAAAACTGTGTTGGTCGAGCCTCAATAACATTAATTGCAGGGCGTCCTTCACAACTCCTACTAATTCATGGACCTGAGATGGTAAATCAAGTTTAATTAAAAGTTGTTACCCAGAAATTTTAAAGAGCTATAGAAAAAGCGTTAGATGTGCATGATCCACACTCTTAGAGGTTTTTTAGCAAACTATTTGTTACACAATATTTTGATTTTATCTTTGTCTTAGATAGCATGCTGGGTCTGAAATCTACAAAGTAGTTTGATAGCGCTTAAAAACATGCATTTAGCTGCTCTAGATTTTTAATCTAAGTGCTTGATGTAACATTTTGCTTGATTTAACATCTAACACGCGTGTTTACGTGTGTGTATTGGCCCCGATGGCTTTCCATGTAAGTGCACACTGTTTATTTTGACAACGTGCACATCACAGTAACACACATTTTTTGGGCGCAGTGTTGTTGTATTCTCAACAAAGCCTATATTTTCAGAGTGCGCCATCTAGTGTCAAAACATCTGAATAGCACGGGCAAAAGAAAACATTAAGTTTTATTTTACAGCATTTTTTCAAGTTTGGCGGGCTGGATTAAAACGTTTAACGGGTCGCATGAGGCCCGCGGTCCGTAGTTTGCCCATGCCTGTGTTAGACAGATAGTTTGCCTTGTATCCGTACGCCAATTTTTATCCAGTAACATACATTCGCAATAAAATGTGGTCTTTTTGTCTTATGACCAACTGTAATTGTGTCTCATAAACTGATGCGAACAGACATTCCCAGCACAAAATATTTTTAAAAAGTAGAAAGAAAATTTAACCAGAAACAGAGCCACTTTGTCCATTTGATTCATGAAGCAGATTTAATACCCTCACTTCCAGACCTACACAATTCATTACACATTTACCAAAATATTACTGTTAAAGAATATACAAAGTTGGTGGTTCAAAGAAAAGCCTGCTGTATGAACAAAAGTAGTTTTTTTTTCCAACTAAAAGTCAAAACCAAAAAAAATAATGTAATTCAAGTTGAAAAAAATTAGATTTGAAGATTCAAATCTTTACCATATCACATTTCCTGTCTGTTTATCAGTTGTATGTCAAAGAAGCTCTGAAGAGGACAGATTTTAAATTAAACAAAATTAAACTTTTCTTTGTTTCTTGTACAGTCTTGTCCATATGTGCCAATGGACTTGCTTACACAGTGCAAATTGAGCAGCTTTTGATCAGCACTGTTTAGTGCGATTTTTTTAAACTTCTATGTATAGTTTTCTCATTTTGATTTTTTTTGCGTGATTTAGATAATTCCCTTGTGCAGAATATTAAGAGGATCTCATTGAGCCTCTAAACACACCGAGAACACACTAAATGTATTACTTGTTGTTCTGGTTTTTTTTTTTAGCCTTTGCACATTTTTAACGATCAAGGCATTTCCTCACCCTTTGTCGTCCAGCTGTGTGATGCCTGGGGAAACCCTTCTCCAGACCAGAGGGTTGTAGTGGAAATGGGATATTCACCGTCTACATTGAAGGTTTGGCTAAAGTAACAAAGAACTAATTATAGTGAGAAAAAAAATCTAATGACCAAGAAAACCGAAAACTTTATTCATTTTAAAACAGATGGTCTCCTCTGTGAAATCCCAACCTGTGGACCGCGAAGGGAAAGCCTCCTTCTTGATTGAAAGTTTGAGCGGTGAAAGGTATCAATTACAAATTTGAATGTTTCTTTTAAAACCGAGACAATTTCTTTTAGAAAAGAACTATTGTTCTGTCAATTCTTAATTACATTAACATACAATTTTCTTTTACTAGTGGGGACTACAAACTAGACTTTTTTAGTTTCTTAAATATGAAACTCATACCTGGACCATCAGTGACACTCACCATCATCCAGGACACCAGTAAACCAATGAGACTGTCAGTGGCCTACAACAAGAATGTCCAATATATGGCTGGAAACATCTTTCCCGGTTAGCATTTTATTCTTTTGGATGTTGTCAGTATTTTCAGTTTTTATTTTTGATTCACCAATTTAGTCTCAGCTGCCTGTGTTTTTGTGTGTGTGTATGTGCGTGTGTGTTCAGTTTTCTCAGTAACAGTACTGTCTGAAGATGGCGGCTCAATCTCAAGGTTTCCACCATCTGATCTTTTCATGTCAGTGACGAAAAAATCAGCAGAGAATCCATTGACAGTAAGTGGCTGTCAGAAAACAAGTTTATCTCATTTAAAAGTTTAACTACTTTAATAGTAATTTCAAAGCTTTTTTAAGTGGCTGGTATCAGTTTTGTAAAAAAAAAATTCTTGTGTTTCTGACTCAGACCAATGTGATACTGAGGTGCAGCAAACCTCTGAAAGATGACAAGAAGGATCGGTATTATTTTCGGTAACACGCTTCCCTACTTGAACATTTCTGTTTTGTCCTAATTGACAAATATGTGTTTTTCAGTAAGATTGCTGTTCAATTAAATTTAAATAAAAAACACGACTTGTTTCAATTAAATCACAAGATAAATTTCAAAATAAGGTGATTAGAATAGCAGTACTAAGAATACATTTTTTAATGTGCCTGTGAAGTTACCAAAACTTGTTGGAAATATAATCATAAAAAACAAGAGGACTGCCACTATGTTTGTGTTAACTATTGTAATTCAAGGTTCAGTTTTCTCACTCAGAGGTTTGCATCTTTAATTTTCATAAAAATGTATATTTTCTTATCAAAATCAGCATTTCTTTTCAGAGAAAAAACAATCCCCAGTGAGACGGGAGAGTACACCATTGAGTTCTTACTTCGCTTTGAGAACACAACTATGCTTCACAGTACGCCGGTAGGTTTTCAAAGACTATTTGTCTTTGTGTTTTTGTTGGATTTTAGAAAACTATGTTAAAGCATCTGGCTGGGTTTGTTTAAAAAAAGATGGTACATAATTATATATTTTTTAAAGTTAGTTTTCAAAGAAAACGTAACTTTTGAAAAAAATTAATAAAAAAAAATGCATCCCTACAATTTTGCTTGGCAACAAGAGGTCAGTTTGTTTTTTGGACAATTTGAATCTTCTAGAGAATTAAAGGTGGCCTCCAATGAGACCCTTTTTGATTGAATTTAGATACCAACAAATTTCTGTGTTGTCTTTAATTTCACCTAAACTTTTTTTTTTTTAATTATTTGAAAAATATTATGAGAAAAAAGTGTACATCTTGTCTTGAAACCCTGTCCACATAAAAAATACGCACAGCAACTTTTTAAAAATCTGCTTCCAATTACAAAAGGCCTTTACTTTTATGCCTGACTTTTAAGTGTATATTGTAGAAAGAATAAGAATATGGTCATAAAATAATAAATGAACAGCTACAGGTTACTGATCAAAAAAAACCTTTTCAAATAGAGAAAGAAAAGTTTGGTTTAAATTCCCACAAGTGAAAGTAAAGATATAGTGGAAAACAGATAAATTTGTTCATTATTTCAGACTAAAAAAAAAGACATTTTACTTTCTATTAGTATGCCAGTTTATCGCAAAAGATTTATTTCCTTAGAGACCATATGTCCTCTGTGGAAGGTTTTTTTTTTCTGTTTTACTTACTTATGTTTGATTCTAACTCTTTTAACCTATTTTTTAGATCTCTATAAAAGTTGAGCCAGATAAGCCAGTCAAACTGGGTTCTTGCCACCTGCCTAAAAGCCCATTTGTTTACTGCAGTACAGACATTAGCAAAAGAACTCTAATGGAAAACACGACTCTCAGTTTAATGGTGAGCTTTTATACCTGCATGGACATTTTAATATGAATTCAAAAACGAATTTTCAAAACCTGTTATAATTTAGATAAAGCCACTGATATTCCAATAAACTCCCTTTGTTTAATTTCAGGATGAGTTTGGAAATGAATCGGGGCAAGATTTAAATGGCAGAGTACTCGTTTCTATCAGCACAAATAAAAACGAATCAGGTCAAGTCCCTCTGTTTGAAAACAACAGTGATACCATTGAAATGAAGTTGGAAGCAGGGAAAATATTTGTTGCTGTGAGTAACACTTTATAACACGTGTGGAATCACAATCTTTTCAGTGCTGCAAATGATCTGTTTGTTCTCACTGGCATCAGAGGCTCGCCATCAAAGAACAAAGCCCAGGAGACAATGCAGTAGCTTATAAAGTTACTTTTAAACCACAAGTGCCGACTTTGTCCTCAACCCTGAAGTCTTTTGTACTCCCATTTTATTACTTTCAAGGTACAATTCACTGATATCTTTACTCTAGTGGTTGATAAGTTCAAAAAGAGACAATCTGTCAGGTTTACCTAATTTGTCGTTAAATGAAAGTCTGAACAAGAAGGTATTATGCTAAATCAACTCTTTGGAGGTTTCTACTGGTTTGAACATTATTTTTACATCAAAAACATTGCTAGAGAGATTACCTATGGCTGCTCTTCAACACTTTTTGGAGCAGCACTGCAAAAGTGCTCATCTTACACTCCTCACCAAAATTTGTACTATAAAGAGTGGCATTTTAATGTAAATGCTCCAAAATAAGAATTTAAAAACATAAGAACTGGTTCTGCTTACTTGATATGCTTTATACTTCTTGCCTCAAATAATATTTGCTCTAGTATATGCATGTCTTCTCAGGGCTGGAAGTGGGCAGTTAAAGGAATCTTCACTGTATCATTTTGGAAGTGAAATTGAATAAATCAATATACCGGTATAAGCTTTTTGTCCTTATTATTTAGTAACTAATTACTAAATAATTTAATTTATTAAGCGTATTTCTTTGCTCTTTGGTTATTATTAGTGAGCGTTTTGGGCAAATACAAGTAAAAACTAGCGGCCACTTTCAAAAATCTTATTAATGATTTTGTCTCAATACAGTCAATATTGCATCAGCATCACGAGAAAGTGCGCATCCACATTAAAGTATGAGACAAATACGTACAAGACATGTATGAGAAAAGAAGCTAAATTAAATTAATTGATAAGGTTTTTTGTTTTTGTTTTTTACTTTTTTTGATGGTTGACCTCTTATCTTTTATTATTTAGTTGAGAATAGCCATCAGAGCCTTGCTGAACTGACTGCGAAGAAAAATCGAGTTGAAGAAAAGATGAAAGAAACTGCCAAAACAATTACAGATTTTAGAGATCTTCTGACCTGTCTTACAAGTAAGGTTTTTTATCTTTTTGAAAAGTTACTGAAAGTCCTACCAGTCTTATCATTTTAACTTAATAAAGTCTATACCCTAATCCCCGGATGAGAGGTTAACAAAGTCTTTAAGGGCCACATTTACATTTTTTCCCTTTTCTCCTCCATCTACACATAATATTCAGATTACTAAATTGTTGTACTCTCTTGGATCTAATTAAATTTGAGTCAAAGCACACAAAAGTACAGGACTCCTTCCCTTGAGGAGTTTGGACACTCCTTCTAAAATTAAGCCTAACTCGGTCTTTGTTATGTCTGGTTTTGTACATTGTGTCTAATAAATATTTCTCATGTTAGCAAGAATACAGGTCTACAAAAAAGAAGATCAACGTTTACTGAATGAATTGAAGAAAAATAATTTTAGAGTCACTCAAGTTTTATCAGTAAGTAGTATAATTTCCCGCAAATTTGTCCTGCTCTTATTTTAGAAATGTAAATTCATCTTTGATTTCTCAGAGTGAAGATATTGAAAATATTCTCTCTCAAAAGGAAGCAGAGAAGAGAATAATTGAAAACTCTCCCAGAAGAGTTTGTGACATTCAAAGGAACATCCAGAATCTAGATTCCCATAAAGATATCTTGGGAACGGTAATTTAAACTAAAACTATTTTTTTTAAATAAATAAATCTAGATGTGTGTGCAGTTAACAGATAAGTCATTAAATTTAGGTTGGCCATCTGGCTTTCATAAAGGAGGATAATATTGCAAGAGTGATCTCTTGGCATATGAAAGCTGACCTGGACTGCATCATTACCAGAACCTCCGAAACAGCTCGCAACATCTATGCTGTGACCGCAGGCCGCCAGCAGGTCCTGCCTCTCGACTGTATTCATTTACCACAACGAAGAAGGTTAACAGGAGTCTCTTTTATCTAATTACTTCAACATAAACTGTAGTGTTTTTTTTTTTCTTTCATTAATAACCTCAAGCTTTAAAAGGTGGACTGCTGGTTCTGGTCAGTATTATGGTGGGCTCTCAGGTGTCTCAGCATCTAAGAAATATTGTTTGTATAAAAAAAAAAAATACTTGTGTGCAAATCATACACCATACCTAACAAAAATCAAGAATCATTTTGATGATTTACAATAATATGTAGAAAGGAGCTGAATTGAATAGAAAGCTTGTATTGTTATTATAAATGGTTCAGTAAAATTTCTGAGGTGCGTTTGACAAATAAATGTAATATAATCCTGTAAGGTAAGATACAAGTCATAAGCTCAAATAAAGAGCATGCTGTGGATAAAAAAATGTGTTACTTTGTTTTTAAAAAATATGTAAAAAGGCAACATGAAAATGTGCCGTAAATAAGAAAATATGTTACATTTTATGAAAGATTTCATCAGAGATTCTCAAACATAGAGCTTTTTTTTCTATTTGTTAACTTAAACAAATGCTAAAAGTCACCAGCATTACCACAAACTTTTCAGAATAG
This sequence comes from Neostethus bicornis, assembly GCA_902685375.1. NCBI lineage: Eukaryota > Metazoa > Chordata > Actinopteri > Atheriniformes > Phallostethidae > Neostethus > Neostethus bicornis. Next base: position 15,409,085 of record LR738553.1, on the reverse strand, counting down.
TCCTCCCTACCCAACATAGCCAACGTGTTTAAAGGTAGACAAGTATCTTTAACGGTTATGCAGTTTAGCGCTTCTAAAAACACGGAAATGCTTTGAAGCTTTGTGCTTCGAAACAGTGATGTCATTGACACGCAGAAGGAAGCGGTGTTGAAACTTTAACCCTATTAGGAATCAGCAACGGGAAGGATGCAAGGTTCAAGAGAGTCCACAGTTGATTCATTAATATTGGTTTTCATGTTCAGTACACCCAATTTACTAGCAAGACTCACTTGCCACTCCAACAAATTTAAGTAAAGTTGCAAAAACATTCATTTAAAAGATCTTTGATATAATTCAAAGATTATATCAAATCTTTGAATTATATAATCAATATAATTCAAAGATTATAATATAATTCAGTATTGTAACTGTATTACAATGCTGAATTGTAATACAGTCACAATTCAGTATTGTAACTGAATTGTAAGATTCAGTTACAATATGAATGGAATGGTTTGCTATTTTGCCGCTGAACTTCACAAAGAAATTTCTGATGATTGCTCATTTTGAAAAAGTCCCCAGAGGTAATTGATGCTACTGTTTGTTTATTGTAGTGTTCTTCCACATCTGAGATTTTCAAAAGAGCACTTTCGCCCTTCTGGGGATCCAGTTTTTGCCACAGAGTTGCTGATTTTTCCCAATGAAAAGGAAAGCTGTGAGCTAGGTAAGCTCTTCTCTGTATTTTGTTTAGTTGTGCATATTTATACAAAGTTTCGATTTTCAATATGAGACGTATGCATGTTGCTGTTTCTAGAGTTGAAATGAGAGAATCTTGTTGATTGACTTATGGTCTATTTTGTGTGGTCGCCTTTTTAGTGTTCAGAAACTTTCTTCATGAGACTATTGTGATGAATGACTTGGACTCTGCAATACAGTACAGGAAGGCGGTAAGCAATGCTCCCATGGTAACTGGCTGCCGGGTTTTTTCACCATTAAAGTAGCAATCGTTTGCAGGTGGTTGCAAGGAAGATGCCATGTCCCACCATTCTAACACGTCAGGGAGACAGGATTAATGCTAAGGGAAAATTCGGAGGCTTACAAAACAAAGCTCCACCGATGGATGAGTTGCACATGTTTGGTGCCCCTTTACCCCAATGCTACTACCTCATAAAAAGTCAAATAGGTAAAAACTTTTATTCTTGTATAGTGTACGTTTTCAGTACTGTTGGGTTAAAAAGCATGCATTGAGGGTGTTTTACCTTTTGCTTTTGTAGATATACTCAGTCGGTACCACACATTAAAGGTAGACATGGAAAAGACAATTGAAGAATATGATACACAGCTAAAAAACTTTAATGAAGAAGGTAGAGAACGATCCTTGACAGAGACAAAAGTTGAGTTCGATCGCATCACCAAAGAAATTGGTAAATTCAGTTTAGGAATATTTAAATAATTCAGTTAAGTTTATTGTTTTCTTTAGTAAACCTTTTTCAACATGATGTGCTTTTTCAACAGAGTTTGAGTTACTGAGAAATAGAAAAAGGACATCTGGAGATTGGGGAGAGCCTTCTGTTACCAGTATGAAAAAAGCCAAGATGTCCATATGAAAGAATCCTTCTGAAAACACTTGAGAAGTTGTAGAAAGTGGATATGAGAGGTGTTTTGATCCCATGTTTTATGTAAATAATTTTTATTTGATTTTGTATTTATTTTTTGTTGATGAGTTTTTAATTATTTGAGTTATTTATTTATATATAGCTATTGTAATTTTGTACGTATGTCTCTACTTTTTCTTTTTAACATTAACAGGTGTTTTAGTTTGACAACTTATAATTTTGAGAGAATTATTTAACTTAAGTTTATTTTTCATTATATCCAATGTTGTCAATACAACAAATAGAAAATAAACTTGTTTTTTTTCCCCAAAAACGTTTTGTTATTATCGTTTAAACCATCAAGTAAGCAGACATGTGTGTTAAGAGAAAGAAAGTTTGAAACAAAGGGCCTTCCTAATGTTTTAGTCAAGATTTAAGCGCAAAAAGAATGCGTAGGTTGAATCACTGAAGTCTGCTACAAGGTTCCACAAAAAGGAAAGTTTGACAATAGCAAGACTCGAGTTTTTGGGTACTCTTTTAAGAACTGAAGAGGGATCATTTGATCCTCTGTCCTAAAATGCTTTGGCTGAGCAGTCCCTGTTGTTATTCTAATGTTCATCGTGGCTGATCCATTTGAATGCTCTCAAACTAGTGACTCACAATGGATGTAAATAGATGGATACAAAAACAGGATCCAAACTCACCTTCAGCGCGTCTTCTGTGTTCTGACTCTTCAAATGCTTTGTGCCATTTAAGCATGCACAATTGAGCATGCAAGGGAAACAGAGACGTTTGGTAGGTACTGTATATATGGATGTTCCAGAACTTATGGATTTTATCGCAGTTATCATCCGGCAAGGTTTTGTCAGGTTCCTTCATTGTCAGCATTGTCAGCATCAGCATTACTCTTTCAATGACACTGACATTATTAGCAGCAGTGACGTGCGGTGAGGTTCATGTCTAGGGGAGGCAATAACTCTTCAAGAGTTAGATTTAAAATTCTAAGAACTGAAAACAGCATCTCATTTCAGCATTCATCCAACAGCATCCAACAACTGATAATACACAGGAACAGATTTGTCTCTTTTATAGCAATGGATAGAGATTTAAGAAATCATTAATACTGTAAACCAATCAAAGTACAAAGATTTCATTCTGACCAACAGTAAAATGTTCTGTTATTTTTCAAACTTTAAATTTTGGTGTTTTAATAAGTTTTAAGAAAGTTTGTCAAGGGCTGCAATGTCATCTGGGGTGCGTAGGAAGGAAGAAAAAATGATTGATTAATTGGGCGGAGGAAATTAAATGTTAAAGGCAGTGGGGTAGTAAACTTTTTCTTAACCTCAGTGCCACTGGCAGCAATAGAGTACAAAAACCTTCTACTGAGTCTGGTATCTTGCAGGTCATAGGAGCGAATTACTAAATGCTTGGCACCAGAATCAACAATAAACACAAGATTTTTCGCTTTTACATTCATTTGCAACAAAGGTAAAGCCACGACACTTTCTTGAGATGGGTGGTAAAATACAAAGGGTGTGTAGGACCTCACGCACCTGCCATTCACACCTACCACACCTACACTGTAGGTGTGTGAGTGGTGTAGGTGTTTTTATCTGAATGAAGCTCATGGAGGCCTGTGGTCGAGTCATCATCCGGAGCTCCACCCTACCTCACCATTCAGTCAGAGTAGTTGGGCCTCAGAGTGGTTCTGGAAGGGGCCTGGTTGCAGGCGGCCAAGGAAGATCCCACATTCACGTCCTCTGCCTTGTCTTCTGTAATTCTGCTGGGGCAAAGTCAAGCTCAGCGTCCATGCTGACCACAGGAAAAGCAGACATCCTTTGGACCTCCCTGCTGAGCTAGGTAGGGAGCAAGGACTGGTGGAGAAAGCCTCACTGTGTCATGATCCCCTCACCTGCCACCAGAGGGAGCCCTGGACCTTCCCTCATCACCATGGTTGCAACACCTAAGGGTGACTATTCTGATGCCACACACCTGTGGACTGTGCTGCCTATTTAAGGGCAATCACCCTGGACCTCCACGTTGGGTCATTACCATCCCTTCCAGCCAGGTCTCCCTGGTTGCCTGACCAAGAGACACATTCTGAACAATAATCTCTTGCCATACCACTAAAACTTTATATTTTTCTTTCACAGCATTACTGGACAGCTCTCAAATAAATCATCTTTTCTGACCTGCAATTGGGTCCTTCTTCCACCTGCACACCGCTTCATGATACACTGTAGCAACAGGAGCAGAGAGGGCGGCAGTGGTGCGCAGCATGTGAAGCTGAGCACCATGTGTAGTGTCACTTCTCTTTTTTTCTTTCAGCTGCTTCTTGTTCACAGAGCCTTTTTTGTTGATGGTCAGCATATCTTAGATTGTAATGTGAGTCCTCAACCAATCTTTCCAATTTCTGATGAAGTCGTGGGAAAGCCAATAATCAGAAGATAGGGTCCAGGTTTCCAGTGTGGGTTTAATGGCTACAAGTTTACACTTGAAGACACACACGGGACACTGGTCAATTGAGAGATTTCTGCTATCTGTGCTCATCTTCTTATATACTGTCAGAGACAGGGAGACCGAAGACCATTCTTAATCCTTTCAAATATGGCCATCGAGATGTTCCTGTCCTATCCAACCTCAGATTGTTCATGTCCTTCGGTCTATTGGTCATCCAAAAGAGACCGTGTCCTGAGGATAGGCACCTGTTGTTGTCCACCCTCCTAATGTCCGTGATCTCATGTTGGACTCACTTCCCACTTGTTGCTTTTTACCTTCTTAATGTCAGTGACAAAAAACTTTAGATTTTGTCACTTTAGTTTAGTTTTTTGTCACTGACATTAAACTAAAGTTTAATTGTCTTAATTATTTCACCCTAGAGGTGCCTTGGGTCATTTAACTCAGGCAAAGAATGATAACGATAATATATGAGGGCACATGACTGGGTTGGTGAAAACATTATCGTAACTATTTATAAAAAAAAATCAGAAATTTTGGCAAAAACATTTCCAAATTCGTAATCTAATACCAGGCTCGGAAATTTAGCCATATTTGACTGAGATTGCAGACCAATGCCCTCCTTCAGAGGATTCTAAATTGATGATTCGAGGATGAATTTCTTCATAACCAGGTAGCCAGCACCACAGTACTGATCTCGGCAGGCTCATGCCAAACCTCACCAAGAATTGTGGTGAAAAATCTTTGGTGGAAGAAAAATAAGTCGATTGCCTTTTTGAAAAGTTTATTTGTGCACAGAGTGAGCATGCACCTGCATTTGTTGCAATTTAAACAGGAAAAATCCGTACTTCAGAGATTTTACACAAAATTAGAAAAATTGTAAAATTAAATTAACCTATCATTTAAAAATAAAACAAAGTAATAAACTTTGAAGAAGAACTATTTACAAAAAAAAAAAACGTGGCATCAAAACACCTCTCGCATCCACTTTCAAGAACTTTTTGTTTTCAGAAGAATCAGAATCCTTTCACATGGACTTCTTGTTTTTTTTTATGCTGGTACCAGAAGGCTCTCCCAAATCTCCAAAGGTTCTTTTTCTAATTGTCAGTAACTCAAACTCTGCAGAAAAAAATTACACCATATTGACAAGTTAACTGAAGAAAAACAAGAAACGTATATGAATAAATATTCTTAAACTGAAGTTACCAATCTCTTTGGTGATTCGATCCAACTCAACTTTAGCCTCCGCCAAGGATTGCTTCCGACCTTCTTCATTGAAATGCTTCATCTCCATGTCATATTCTTTGAGGGTCTTTTCCTGGTCTACTTTTAATGCATGGTACTGATTGAGTGTATCTATGAGAGCAAGAGCCTCAATTTAAGAAATGCTTTTTAACCCAATGGTACTGAAAAAGAACACTATTAAAGAAAAACGTTTTACCTATTTGACTTTCAATGAGGTAGTAGCGTTGTGGTAAAGGGGCACCAAACACATGCAACTTATCCATTGATGGAGCTTTATTTTGTAAGCCTCCATAACTTCCCTCGGCATTAATCCTGTCTCCCTGACGAGTTAGAATGGTGGGACATGGCATCTTCTTTGCAACCACCTGCAAACAATTGCTACTTTAGAGGCGGAAAAAAAAAACAGCAGCTAGTTAGTTACTGCAACAGCGTCGCTCACTGCCTTCCTGTAACTGATTGCAGAGTTCAAGTCATCCATCACAATAGTCTCACCAAGAAAGTTTCTGAACACTGAAAGGCGATCACACAAAAAACAATAGAGGTCAATCAACAAGATTATCTATTTCAACTCTAAAAACAGCACAGACATACTTCTCATATTGAAAATGGAACCTTTGTAAAAAATTTGCAACAACTAAACAAAATACTGTCAACAGCTTACCAAGCTCACAGTTCTCCCGTTCATAGGGAAAAATCAGCAAATCAGTGGCAAAAACTGGATTCCCGGAAATGTGAAAGCACTCTTTTGAAAATCTCAGGTGTGGAAGGACTCTAGAAGCAACACACATCAGTGTCATTTCTTTCTAGTGATTTTTTCAGATTGAGCTATCACCAGAAAATTCTTTGTAAAGTTCAGAGGTAGACTGCAGGCCATTAGATTAATGTTGTAACTCAAACTTTAAAGATTTGAGTTAAGCCATTAAAGTAGTTTTTTTGCGACATTGTTTAAATCTGCCTTCATCTGTTGAACTTGTGCTACTAAATAGTTGTACTGAAAATGAAAAACTAATCGGTATATGAACAAAATATGTTGCTGACATGTCAGACACTTTTGTTACCCTTTGGCAAGTGAAAGTCTTATCAAACCTTTTTTTTATGTGAATGAACAAAAAGTGACTTTTTTAAAAAGTCATCCAGGTTAATTAAAATGGAAAATGTGGCATTGATGATACAAGACAAAACCTTTCATTTTGAAGTTTGAGGTGATTGGTTAAAAAAAACATACAGAACAATAAAATTTCACGACTAAGCAATCACATAAAAGAAACTCCCCGTTACCTGTCGGTTTGTGAAAAAACAATACCATCGAGAGCCATGACCTGCTGACGGCCTGCTGTCATGGTGTAGATATTGCGAGCTGTTTCGGTAGTTCTGGTGATGATGCAGTCCAGGTCACCGCTCAAATGCCAAGATATTACTCTTGCAATGTCATCCTCCTTTATGAAAGCCAGGTGTCCTAGCTGAATTCAATGAGTTATCTGTTAAATGCACACACATCTGGATTTTTTATTTTTTTAAAAAAAGGGTTCTAAAATCAATATTACCATTCCTAAGATTTCTCCATTAGAGTCTAGATTCTGGACACTCCCTTGAATTTTACAAACTCTTCTGGGAGAGTTTTCAATTGTTCTTTTCTCTGCGTCCTTTTGAGAGAGAATATTTGCAATGTCTTCACTCTGGGATGGAAATCAAAGATGAATTTACATTAGAGCAGCAAGAGCACAAGAGCAGCATGGATTTAGGAGGAAATGAACTACTTACTGATAAATTTTGAGCAAGTCTTAAATTTTTTTTCTTCAATTCATTCAGGAAACGTTGATCTTCTTTTTTGTAGGCCTCTAGTTTTGCTAACAAAAAAGTATAATTATTGGACATGATGTACTAAAATCAACAAAACCAAGTAGCAGTTAGGCTCAATTTTAGCAGGAGTGTCCAAAAACGGGATTGTGGCCCTCAGAGACTTTGTTAAAAAACATATGGACATTGGTAAAAAAACAATTAATGTTCAGCAATTCCAGTTTTAATGACACGACTGGGGGGGACATTTACATTTGGTAACTTTTTAAAAAATAAAAGACTCACTTGTAAGAAAGCTAATGAGATCTCTAAAATCTGTAATTGTTTTTGCGGTTTCTTTCATCTTTTCTTCAAATCGATTTTTATCCGCAGTCAGTTCAGCAAGGCTTTGATGGCTATTCTCAACTAAATAATAGAAGAGGTCAGTCAAGAGAAAAGGGGAACAAATCTTATTCATTTGGTTCAAGTCATATACAGAAAACTCATTTTTAGTTAACAATGCCTCATCCATTAATGTGACTGCCCTTTTTGTGATGCCCATGTGCTGGATATCAAATCTATACACACTAAGCCGCAACACTTTTTGCTTCAAGCAGCAGCAGCACCTCGCACACATGCTCTGCTGCCACACACATACATGCCGACGAAGCACGTTGTCTACAGTGCAATAAAATATTTTCATGTAAAGATGGAACCACATGCAATTTGTCCAAACACGTTGCCAAAATTCACGACATTCAGACTGAAATAAGCACCGTGTTTGACAAAGTATGCTAATAAATAACAGCACAAGCATGCCTACAAACACATGTGTTCCATGTTTTATTATTAAAAAAAAAAAACAATAAAAAAACAATAAAACAACAATAAAGTTTAAAATTCTGTGGTGTTCCCCACCACCAATTTAGCAGAGAAAGGGAGAAAGCCTGCCTCCTTATCGGATCGGAACACAAATCATTATCGATACCCATCCCTTCAAATGTGTGTCTTATTTTTTTCTCCTTTCCTGTCTGTATTCAATGTGTGTGTTCTCTTAGGTTTTTTTTTTTTTTTTGCCAGGTTGTCAGCCTATGCCTTCATTTAGACCACAGATTGACTTCATCATTTGTTTCCCGAGATTCAAACTGTTTGTTCTTGAGATTTTTAGTTATTATTAGAAATACATTGGAAATTTATTCAACTGTATCCTGCCTGCACTTGTGTCCGCAACTTGGCACTGAAGCTAAACCATTTATTTTCAATTTCACTAAAATAGCATTTCCTTTAACTCCCCACTTCCCACCCTTAGGGCACATACACAACACAGAGTAAATCTTATTTGAGGCAACAAAGAAAGTGTAAGGATAGCAGAACCTGCACTTATTTATTTAAGTTCTTTTTTTTGGTCTATTCACTCCCTATTGTACAACTTTTAATATGCAGAGCACTAAGCAGAGCACTTTTGCACTGCTGCAAAATCCATGGCCAAGAACAACTTGGTTTTTGAAAACCATCCGATCACTGAAGAGGAGGGCTTACAAACTGCAAAAAATATATATGAATGAAACAAAAAAATCTCTACAGTTAAGTGTTTGATGTGAAAATAACGTTCAAGCAGTAGAAACCTCCAAAAAATTGATTTAGTTAATACCTTCTCTAGGAACCTTGTTCTTCTCTGTCATCTGTTGGGGGAGCAGCATTGCAGCAAGTGACGCCAACAGACTTAATAAACTGATAAGAGAGGCTGGCTCTGTCATCGGCTGCCAACAGGACACACTCGAGGCAGTGGTGGAGAGGTCACTGAATAAACTTTTATCCATCATGGACAACCCTGACCATCCTCTCTATCCACTTCTGGACAAGCAGCGGAGCTCCTTCTCCAAGAGGCTCAGACAGCTCCGCTCAAAAACCGCCCGGCACTGGAAATTTTTTATTCCCAACACAATAACACTTTATAATAACTCACAGAATAGCAAATAACTGGTTCATGCTCATGTAATTCATCACTGTTTATCACTTTATGCTTCTTATGTCAATTTTTTTTTACCTCCTTATACACTTACAATCCGTATTGACCTCAATGTTTTGTCACATTATTCCTTCTATTTTATTATTTAATATTTTATTATTTTTTATTTTCCTTCTTGTATACTGTGTATTTCTTTCTTTCTTGTTTGCTGCTGTAACGCACAAATTTCCAAGTGTGGGATCAATAAAGTAATTCTAATCTAATCTAAATGACAGTTTCTGACTGTTGTCCCAAGAGTTTTCTTTTAAAGGCAACTAAAGCAAATCTGACTCATTGTAACATTTAATCCATCAGTTTCTTGGACAAAGATGAACTGTACCTTGAAAGTAGTAAAATGGGAGTTCAAAAGACTTCAGGGATGAGGACAATGTCGGCACTTCTGGTTTAAAAATCACTTTAAAAGCTACCGCATTGTCTCCAGGGCTTTGTTTCTTGATGGCCAGCCTCTGATGCCAGTGTAAATAAAAAGATCATTTCAGCTCTGAAAATGTTTTGAAACCACATGTCCTGTAGAGTGTTACTCACAGCAACAAATATTTTCCCTGCTTCCAACTTCATTTCAATGGTATCACTGTTGTTTTCAAACAGAGGGACGTGACGTGATTTTTTATTATTTGTGCTGATAGAAACGAGTACTCTGCCATTTAAATCTTGCCCCGATTCATTTCCAAACTCATCCTGAAGTTAAAAAAAAGGTAATTAAGTGGGATATCAAAGGCTATTTAAATGATAATTTTTTTTAAGATGCATTTTTTTAATTTATTTTTTAACGTCCATGCAGGTATTAAAAGCTTACCATTAGACTTAGAGTCATGTTCTCCATCAGAATTCTTTTTCTATTTTCTGTACTGTAGTAAACAAATGGGCATTTAGGCAGTTGGCAAGAGCCCAATTTGACTGGCTCATTGGCCTCCACATTTATCGTGATCTAAAAAACAAAGGTTGAAAACAGTTAGAATCAGACATAAGTAAGTGAAACAGCAAGGAAAGTCGACACAGGACGTAGAGGAAAAGACATACATTAAATATAGAAGCAAGTGAGAGACGATGAGACAAATTTTGGAGACTTTAGAAAGGAACAGGTAATAATCAGGTGGAGGGAGAACAAAAGGAGGGAAAGTTATAACACCAGAAACAAGAGGGAGGTCAGGGATAGTGATGGAAATTAAAATGTTATTTTGTTAGTCTGAAATAAAGAACAAATCTATATTTCATTGCAACTGTACTTTGACTTGAATGAATTTGAACTATACTTTGGCGTAAAAACATTTGACTAAAAAAATGTTTTCTTTGTCTATTTCAAAAGTTTATGTTGACCAGTGACCCCTAGCTGTTCATTTATTATTTTACCACTTTGTTCTTATTCTGTCTTTCAAATAGTCTTTGAAAACCCACCGGCGTGCTTTGAAGGATAGTTGTCTTATTAACATGAAGCAAGAACTCAATGGTGTACTCTCCCATCTCACAGGGGATTGCTTTTTCTCTGAAAGGAAACAATGAGTTTTGTAAAAAAAAAAAAAAATCTTACTGCAATCTTACTGGGAAAAAAAAAAACATTTTTGTCAATTTGGACAGAGCGGATATTTTCAGTAAAGGAAGCGTGTTACCTAAAGTAATACCTATCCTTCTCGTCATCTTTCAGGGGTTGGCTGCACCTCAGTGTCACATTGGTCTAAGTGAAAAGTAGCAGGAACGTGTCACATAAGAAGTACCAATCACTAAGAAAAGCTTTTAAATTACTTTTAAATGGAGCAAAGCCTGTTTTCTAACAGCCACTTACTAATGTTGGATTCTGTGCTGATTCTTTCCTTACTGACATGTAAAGATCAGACGGTGGACACCTTGAGATTGAATCTCCATCATCAGACAGTACTGTCACTGAGAAAACTGAACACGCACACACACACACGCGCACACATTCACAGAAACAAATGACCGAGATTAACTTGGTGAATAAGAAAACTAAAAAAAATTAAAAAGAATAAAATGTCAACCGGGGAAGATGTTTCCAGCGATAAATCGGACATTCCTGTTGTAGTCCACTGATAGTTTAATTGGTTTATTGGTGTCCTGGATGATTGTGAGTGTCACTGATGGACCAGGTAGGAGTTTCTTATCAAGGAAACTAAAAAACTCTAGTTTGTAGTCACCACTAGTAAAAGAAAATTGTATATCAATGTAATCAGGAAATAACAGAACAATAGTTCTTTAATTTAGAGGAGTTGTCTTAGTTTTTAAAAGAAACATTCAAATTTGCAATTGATACCTTTCACCGCTCAAACTTTCAATCAAGAAAGACGCTTTGCCTTCGTCGTCCACAGGTTGGGATTTCACAGAGGAGACCATCTGTTTTAACATGAAAATAGTTTGCAGTTCTCTTGTTCAGTACATTTTGGACTAAAATCAGTTCTTTGTTTCTTTTGCCAAACCTTCAATGTTGTCGGTGAATATTTCATTTGCACTACAGCCGTCTGGTCTGGAGAAGGGTTTCCCCAGGCATCACACAGCTGGATGACAAATGGTGAGGGAATTCCTTGACCATTAAAAATGTGCAAAGGCTAAAAAACACATCAAAACAACAATTATTACATTTAGTTTGTCCACAGTGCATGGTGCCAAAAGTCATCAATGACAATCTCTGAATAGTTTGTACGGGGGAATTAAAAAAAAATCAGACTAATCTAATCAAAATGCGGGAACAATTTACGTAAAAAAAATCCCACAAAACAGTGCTGATCAAAAGCTGCTCACTTTGTATGGAGCGAGCAGCTTCATCTATACAGATAGATAAGATTGTAAGAGAAACAATCTGACTCCAGTGCAATGCAATTTAAAATATGACTTCTGCAAGCCGACATACAGATGATAAACAGACAGTAAACATTGTAGCATGTTAAAAAATTTCAATATTCAAATCTCATTTTCTTCAACTGGTATTTTATCATTTCTTTTTAGTTTTGACTTTTAATTTAGAAAGATATAACCTTTGTTCATGCGATATCATTTTCTATGAATGATCCCCTTTCTATTTCCTTTAACAGTAATATTTTAGAAAATGTGCATTAAACTGTGTAGGTCTGGAAGTGATGGTATTACATATGCTTAGTTAATCAGATCAACAATGTGCCTACTTTGCTGGTAAAATATTCTTTCTACCTTCTGAAACATTTTGTGTTTGCCTTGTCTATTGCCGTTGCTTTGTGGGATTTAATTACAGCATATCATAAGACAAAATGACAAAAAATTTCTTGCAAATGTGTCTTACTGTGGAAAAGATTGTATACAGATACAATACTATGTGTCTGACATATAACACCACATTTAGAGGTGTAGTATAACAATATAACATAATTTTTGTCACAATGACTTTCCAACTATCAAAATCTTAACATAAATTTTAGATGATGTGATGTGTTTCAAGTGAGAACCAAAATTAGATTATACTTTTCCTTTGGAAAACAATAAACTTACCATTTGGCTGCAACAACAAGACAAAGATAAAACCAAAATATTCTGTAACAGATACTCTGCAAAACACCTCTTGGAGTGTGGATCATGCAGATCTAACTTCTTTTGCCATAGCTCTTTAAAATTTCTGGGTATCAACTTTTAATCAAATTCTATTTACCATCTCAGGTCCATGAATTAGTAGGAGCTGTGAAGGATCCCCTGCAATCAATGTTATAGCAGCTCGACCCTCACAGTTTTTGTAGCTAAAAAGCATTTCTCTGGATCCAAGGATTCCTGAATGAAAGCGTACACCCTTCACAAAAATGCGTTTTCCATCACCCTACAACAGAGACAACAAGCGTCACACATTAAATATTTACTCAGACATTTTTTCTCTTGGCAAAAAATATAGTTATCTCATACCCCAAAATAGCCAGAAAAAGATTATTGTTTTATGAGTCAGTGTTAAGTACAGCTAAGATTGATTCAATCTGCATTAAAATGTTTTTTTTTAGTCCTTTTGTGGTAAAAATAAAGAATCTTTTGGGTTTCCGACGGTTTCCGCCACTTTAGGCGACAGAAACCTCTTTCCTTTGAGACAGTAAAAACCAGTATATATTGCGGTATTTACCGCCCTGCGGCAGGAATCCCTGTGTTAAAATACTTTTATGTTTTCTGAGGCTTCAGCACCACAAACATGATGCTGAACATGATTGAGTAAGCCATTTGAATTTGGTAAATTGAGTAAAAACATTAAGTAATTATACCTGACATGAAAAGAGAATCTTTGAGCTGTCTAGACCCTCTGCCTCTACTTTCATGTCTTTCACAATGGAAATTGGGATCTTCTGGCAGAGATTGTTGAACTGATCTAAAAGCTCTAAACCTGAATAAAAACACCAATATAAAAACTTATGATATTTTAAATGCAAAATGGAATTCTGAATGATTAGATTCAAGCTCACGAATGCAGTCAGGAAGGGTTTCACCCAGCTTCAGTGTACTTTGTTTAAGAATTGCTTTCAGTTGAACAGGCTCATCAGGAAAAGGACTACACAACAGACACAGAGTTAGACTTTGATAAATTTAGGATAAACACTCCTGGAATTGAACACAAATACTGTGCGGACACAAAACACATGTATACAGTATTTATTACTGAAATACAAATCCCATACACGGAATATTTAAAGTAAAAAATAAACTAGTCGCAATAGGGTTGTAATTGTAATTTTTGGGAGTCAAATGCTTTGTTGTTTACTTTAAAATATTTTTAGATAGAAAAGGCTGAAGAAAATGCTAAAAAAAAAAAAAAAAAAAAAAAAAAAAAAGCTAAACTAATATGAAGAAATGTTGCACTACTATGATTCAAGCACTAAATATAGAGCAACTCTTAGATACAGAAGAAAATGAGCTTGCAATATTAAAAATATGGTTTGACATAAATAAACTATCAATCATCACTAAAACAAAACATAGTATTTTTGGACAATTTGTTTGCATTTCAAAAAACATGTGAAAATATGGGTTAATGGAAGTGAAATGGAATGGGTGTCAGTTAATACATTTTTTAAATATCATTATTGATAATAAACTTAGTTGGAAAATGTGTATACATTTTTAAAGGACAAATTTTTTTCTAAATCCATGCTATAATGTGCAAAGTGAAATTTCATTCACCATCACTCTATTTGTTGTATTCTTCACTAATGTATGGCAACCTTGGGTGTCCAGAAAGGCGCCTTATAAATAAAATGTATTATTATTATTATTATCTAATTATTATTATATATGCATATCATATTATATACGTATCTCAAATATCGTGCAGAAATATGGGGGAGCAATTATAAATCAAATGTCCATCCTATATTCATATTACACAAAAGCAGGTTATTATGCACCTGTAAATCTTCTTTTATTAAATAAAATTTCTTAAAGATTTACAATCTTTTTGATTAGAATACCCTAGTTTTTTTGTACAAAGCTTACAACCAAATGCTCCAAAGCTGTATGGACGAGATATTTGAGCTCAGAGAGAGTCAATGCAATTTGAGAGGATTGGACATTTTTAAGAGAAATGTGTTGAGAATAGACAAAAAAGCAGGTGTGCCTCTATTAAGCCCTCTGTTGGACAGATTTGGATAACAAACTAAAAGGATGTAACTCGCCGAGGCGATTTAAAATACTGTGCAAATCCCACATCATTGAACAATATGGAGCATCAGCTAGATAATATAAAAATGTTAGTCCGGTATACAGTACGTAAAACTTCTGCCTTCTGAATGTTAATTATTGTAAATAAATAAATTATTTTGTATTATTTTGTGATATCATTGTAATTTTATGTCAATATTTTTCTCTACTTTTTTTTTCGACTTTTACCATTTGTATTGACAATAGAAGACTTCCTATTCAATTCTGTTCCCTTTTACTTATTATTGTAAATAAACAAAATGATTCTTTTTGTTAGGGATGGTGTATGATTTTCTGTATGAGTTGCACACAATTATTGTTTTACACAAACAGTTTTTGTTGTTGTTGTTGTTGTTGTTTTCAAATTCTGAGCCACTTTGATCAGAGCATAATACGGACCAGAACCAGCAGTCCACCTCAGGTCCTGCAGCAGTGGCATCTTTTTAACAGCAGCTTAAATATTTGTTTTAATCATAGTACCATAATGTTAGAACTGTTTATTCATGTGAAGTAAAACTAAAGCCTTCAACTGTTAGAGAATTTCTATTTGTGAATAAAAACATTTGAGATATAAATTGTGTTCATTTTCAATGTAGAATACATATTTATATCTAACTAGAATAATTTTTGGTATCCCAAATTTAGTGGCACTGATTTGCAGTGATTTAATTTGTCCACGAGAAGTTGGCGTTTTTCCGAGACCTCAGAGGCTTCAACCCATTTGACACAATTTTGCTTCAAATGTGTCAATGCTTCACAAGGCTTCATTTTTCCATTTCTACTTTGATATAATTGAATGAAGTGTTATAAGCATCTACTTCAGTTTAAGCCCTTGCAGACTTTTTGTTTTGCTGTTGATTCATGCAACTGTCTTGCTTTGTTTGCTAATCCATAATGACCAAAACATTCTTCTTCTTCTTAAATACAGAATGTCTAATGAATTGGCTGAATGTGAGCTGTAAGGATTAGGGTTTCTTTGATTTAAAAAAAGAAGTTTCTCTTTACTGTGATTAAGTAGAGCAGTATGAAAATTTTAACTTTAGAGTAAAAATAGACACTTGGTGTTGTTTTTCTTGTAGCAAATAGCAAACGTACAACTTACACAACAGAAAAGGCAGAGGTGACGCTCTGGTCTTGGTATGACACCTGATAGAAGCGCTCGTCCTCCACCTGAGTGGACACCTGCACATCAGGAAGCTTTCCCACCAATAAAGGCAACAAACAGATTTCTCCCGTCCAGTTGACCTTGAAAGAGAGTGGAGATTAAATTGAAATAAAATGCCTTGGAAATAAGTATGTCATTCTGCAAGTCATGTATATCTGTAACCTTTATCTTAGAAGCTATTGCATCTGTAAGCTGGATTTTTTTCCCAAATTCATCATATAACTCAAAAAACAAATTATCAAGTTTTCCTCCGACTTTCCGCTTGATTTTCTCATTGTTTTTCAGGATGAGTTTTTCTTCACCCTCACAGTACAGCTTCATCACAGACACTCTGTTGCTGGGCAGTACTTCTAATTTGACTTCTGTTGGCACCACATCGCTGTGGTTCTGACAAAGAGCAACATAATAAGTAGAGCCAGATAGAACTTGTTAACAACAGTAAACACTCATGTACATTTCCTTAAACTTACTGGCATTTTAAACAGAATGGATATGTTTTGTGACTTTCCATCAACAATGGTGAGGTTGATGGGGTTTGTTATTATCAAGCCCGCTCCTGTGCTGCAGTCAGTCGTAAAGAACTGAAGATCTGAAACCTAAGAAATAGCAGATAAGAAAAAGAGCTTATCAACAAGCTCAATTATTGGAAATAAATCCATAGACAGAGGAATGGAACAGTGCATTAAAAGTAAAGAGAAAGCTAATACAGTATTAAATTTGTACAAAAACTTATTATTTCACAAGTATTCAAATTTCTCTTCTTTTTTTTTTTTTTTTTTTTTACATGAAATAAGATACGAGGTGAGTTCCTGCTCAATGAAATCCATCACACCTGGCAGCTGATTAATTGTTTTGGGGTCGATGTTATATTTCCAGCCTCATCATGCACTTCCACATGGAAACAAGCACAATTTCCATTCGCTATCTGAAATCCCTCTTTTTCTGGAATCACATGAACGGAAGAGGGAACGCCTGGAAAGATTAAAAAAAAACCCTGCTTGTGTCAAAAAATAGACATTGTAGAAAACAAAATGAATGTTGAACCTTGAATTAAAAGGATGTTTAAAAACGGGATGGGAGAGACAGATGACTCTATCATAAATAAAAGAATTAGAAACAACTTCAGGTTTTTTTTGACCTGGGAATAACGTTCAAAGATGTTAGAAACTTTTAAAAAGTTGATTTTGCACGACAACCTTTTTAAACATCATCACCTCAGGCAACGTAAATGAATGATACGGGTTTGATGGATGAATTATTCGTGTTTGATATTTAGAGGATTTGGCATGAATTTTTATACTTTTATGATCAAATATCTAACTAGGTATAAGCTTTTAAACTAGGGTTTACCTGGTTTATACCAACAGCTCCTTCATTGATACTGAGTCATACCAGTTTGATAGGCTCTCATGAAAGAACAAAGTTGCTCAGTTTGCCTTCATTTATACACATTTTTCTTATATAATGCTCATCTATGTGATGGGACTTATCGGGCAAATGATTTCTCACAATAATAAACAATGACAATATAGTGGGAAACAAATTTCAATATTCAACACTTAAATGATCTCCCTAATTGTTACATTTTCATATGATCTCTTGCATGTAGTGATCTACATTTCCAAATAAAAATATTCAGTTTTTACTGTTGCATCATGTTTATCAACTATGTAATGTTAAAGAAAAAGCATCTTATATATTTTAAAATAAATCTTGCCAAATTCTGAACTAATGACCAAATCTGCTGCCTTTTACCTAAGTCTTAATTGCTAAATGCTATAAGCACACTTTTGTACTGAACACAATTCTTCAATATTTTAATTTAGCTTTGCCATGGCACTACCATGTTACCATGGGGGAGTAACATGTCTGGGATCTGTTTCATTATTGGCGGGAATTGTCATCATTATCATTTATGTTTTCTTCTTCTTAATCAGAAGATGTGTAGGTCTAAATGAGGCTTCAGTTGCAACCTGTGACTTTTTTGCTGGCCTAAAGAAACAATACTACTACCATGATGCTTTTCGCCTGTAGGCTTTTTTTTATGTGTAGTTTGATTCCCTGTGGGTAGCTAGTACAGTAGTTTTTATGACACAAAAACAGACATAAAAAAACGTTCTTTTACAATCTAATGTGCTGATTTCAGCGCAAATTTTTGCTGCAATGACTTTCAATATCTCTCCACATTGTGCCGCTTTGGCATTGGCACACTTGCCCCGCAAAAGAGACACACGCAGGTTTCTTTAATAGTTGTAAAAAAACATTCCCTCTACTATTTGTGGTTAAAGTGATAAGTTTTTTTCTCTTTTCTGCCATATTTATGGGTTAAAAAACACATTCATCATCTGTCTGTGCTGCATCTGCTAACTTACTCTTCACAAGCACTCATTTTGTGCTTGCACAAAATCAAGGAATCAATCAAGGGAAAGTGTTCAAAACCGTGGTGAGACCAGCCATGCTGTTTTGTCTAGAGACAGTGGCACTGAGGAAAAGACAGGAAAAAGAGATGGAAGTACAGTGATAAAGATACTAAAGATGTCTCTGGGAGTGACCAGGATGGACAGGATTAGAAAAAAGTATATCAGAGGAACAGCACATGTTAGAGCTTTTAGAGATAAATTCAGAGAGGCCAGACAGAGATTGTTTGGACATGTGCAGAGGCGAGAGCAAGTACATTGGCAGAAGGATGCTGGGTTTGGAACCACCAGGCAAGAGGCCTAGAGGAAGACCATAGAGAAAGTTCATGGATACAGTGAGGGAAGAAATGAAAATAGTTGGCGTGACCGAAGAGGATGCAGCAGATAGGACGCACGCACACACACGCACGCACCCATAGTTAGTTGGCCCTTGCACACTTCTGTATATTGCAAAGATGCAAAACAGTAATTTCTTGTACAAAACAAAACAAAAAAAACCTATGAAAATATTTTTGGGATTGTGAGAGGGACATCGGTTTGAGCTATGCAAGGACATATACTGTACTATATATATATATATACACCCCAGAAAAATGATATATACAAATATATAATTTAGGCTTAACAGAATTAAATTAAAAGCAGTTAAAAAACTACCTAAGATTTGTTTCCAGTCTCTCTCGAAATTGCGTTGGAGTGAATGATACAAAATCCTGACTGTGGCTTGTGGACTGTAGCAGTCAGATTAGGAGCGTGGCTTAATTTTTAGAGAACAGAATTTTCTATGTTTTCATGTCAAATTTGTGGCCGCAGGATACAAAAAAATTGTAGCTACGGACATTTTTTAAAAAATTTTGAATCCCTGAAAAAAACATGTTTCTCGCTCTGTTTTGATTGGGCAAGGGGATTTCCCTGAACTTTTTCAGTATTTAAACAGTTTTATCTCAAAAAGTCATTTAATTTTGTTGGACCAAAAGATAGACAAAATCCTTGTGAGCATTTAAAAGGTGAAATGCTTTTTCTAAATAAAATATGTCTTGAGTTATTGGTTTTAAAGAGCATAAACTACTAAAGGGAAATTTTCCAAACTTCATTCAAGTCAATGAGTAAAAAAAAAAAAAAATAAATAAAATATTACAAAAACCAAAAACCAAGGTTGGAAGTTGAAATAAAGCCACTTGTTTTGAGATGAAAATCCCTAAAATTGATTTATGCTAACTAGGACATCACTCGCTTAGAAAAAGGGGCTGTAATGAAGAAAACAGAAAACAATACATGCTGCCTTTACAAGGCATCAAGCAATAATACAATAATAACTAAAGCCAGGACTCAGATAAGTTTTACTTTAACCTACTCCTTTTCAAATACTTGTTTTAATTTGTATTTTATTATGAAATATGGAAAAAAAATGTATTTGAAATAAAGACTAAAAAAAACAGGTTAAAAACCATTTAAGAACTGAATATTAAACTAAATCAGAAAAATAGAAATGTGTAAAAACAGATAAGTAAACAGACCAATATCAATAAATACATAAAATTATATTAAACAAAAATAATTATCAAGTAAAAAATAAAGTTAAAAAACTTGATTTTCAGCCTCTTCTTAGAAACATGAACAGACTCTGCGGCCCTGAGTTCCTCGGGCGAGTTATTCCACAGGCGAGGACCACAATGCTGGAATGATGTGCTATGTGAGTAGTTTTGACCCAAAATATGACCCAAAAAATACTCCTCAAAAAAATGAACAAATACAGCGTTGAAAATCCATTCATGTTCAATGATGTCCATGTGTTAAGTGATTAAAAAAGATTGTTAGTTTACTTAATACTAAATTGTATTCAAATACAAGTAGTGAATGCCTTTTAAATTTAAGATCAAATATCTACATTTCTTTCAATCTTTGTTTGAAAAAAATTACACTTGTGATAAAATGTATCGCTTTGAAGAATTGCCTAAAATTATCTTTTTAATGGAGAACTCACCAGGTTCAAAGTGTACTTTAATTACACATGTTTGTTTCCTAATGCCAGGGATCATCACTTTTAGATCGTAACCCTGCAAAAAAACATGTGAATTTTATAAAAACTTATATATATAAAAAGAGAGCTTTGTTCTCTTTCCATAATCATACCATTAACATTTTTCAAAGCAAAGCAAAATTGTGATTTGGAAACTTATTTTTCCAACCTGTGATTTCATGGGATCTTGGAGTTTTCCAAAGGCTTTGACACCTTTAATGTGTAATTTATTCCCCCTACAGAAAATTGATGATGCTTCGCACAAAGCCAGGCCACTAAAAATGAATAATTATATTGTGATCGAGGGGGTTTTGTGGTTGACAGAAAACACACACACACACAAAAACACAGAAAATGGACAAACCTGCATTCGAGGACAGGTTGAGTTTGGGGGGGAGGTTTAGTGGTATTTCCAATGCAATCTCTAAACAACAAAGTAATTTCAAAAGGCTGTCCCACAGTGAATTTGCGTATACTGTCCAACACAATGAAGTTATCTATGTTTCCCCCTAAAACTGATAATAAAAACGTAAGAAACTTGTGTTTAAATATTTTGAGAAAGAAATGAGCAAAACAGAACTCCTAAGCTCACTTTTCTTTACCTTGAACAAAAAAATTTAGCGCAAAGCTTGGAAGCCGTCGCCCCACGTACATATTGCTTCCTCTTTCTTCTACAATGGCATTTGCACTCAGAGTATACGAACCTAATTTCACAAGAGTATCTGAAAAGGGCAATATTTTACTATTCACCAAACTTCACAGAAGAACATTTTTGTCGGATATTAGGAATTAACTGAAACAAAACCATAAATGTTTATGCATACCAATTTTAGGAAAGGAATATCCACTTTGTGGAACAAAAGGAGTAATACGAGTGAAAACAACTTTATCTCCTGTGGGAGCTTAATTTAAAATCAAGCAAAAGAAGTAATAAGTGAAAGAGTTTTTTTTCCATATATTTTTTATTGAAAAGAAAATGATCCAACTAATTTGGAGAAAAAACTGAGAAAACTCAAAAGTGGCACAGATTTATTGTAAAATAAATTGTCTGATTTATATGCCAAATATTTGCAAGAATTCTGATATAATTTGTAAAATTCTTTCAATTTAAAGCCCAACATTCTGTTTTATGTTACTTAAAAATTAAATAAAATAAAAACTAAACAAAATACCACATATATACCATTCAAATGAAGAAAAAGCAGCTCGGGTAAAAAAAAGTAAAAGATATGGCTTACCATGGTATATTATTTCTAATTGAACACTCATTTTTATCACGGAGGCATGGCCCCCTATTTGAATCCTGGACATGGGCTCTCCCCTCTTGTTCTGGATTTCAGCTTGCAGGGGCCCTAAATTGATGTAGAACAAAAATAATCCCAGAACATTTACAAGTATTGTTTTTTTTAAAAAAAGGTTTTATATTGCTGCAAATTGCTTAGATAATTTGTGCAAACAGTGTAAGATGTTACCACAGGGACTGCCTGGTGGAAAAACAGCGTTCTCTGACCAGG
This sequence comes from Neostethus bicornis, assembly GCA_902685375.1. Lineage (NCBI taxonomy): Eukaryota > Metazoa > Chordata > Actinopteri > Atheriniformes > Phallostethidae > Neostethus > Neostethus bicornis. The sequence continues at coordinate 15,387,242 of LR738553.1, read as the reverse complement.
GGTCACCCTCCAGCCAGGTAATTTTCAGACTCTGTGGGATCCTGAAACAATCATTGTATAATATCTGGTAAATTGTGACAGTGTCTATACACAGAACACAGACGCAGCCGCTCACTTGTAAGAGTCATTTTCAATTGCCTGATGTATGACTTCAAGACTGGCACTTTGATCAATCTTGTGTAAGGGGAGGATCTTCCTCATTTCATAGAGTTCTTTTGGCTCCTGGAAGGTCATTATATCATTGGCTGAGCAGGGATGTGCATCACTAGCATATTTATAACTTTCTCAAATAAAGCAACACAATTATTTCCTTACTCTAATTATTTCAACTTGACCTCCTGTGGCATAAACGTCTCTGTTATAATTTCCATAAAGCAAAAAACGAACTATGGTGCCATGGTAGGCACACTTTGTTTTTTGGGTCTTCACCTGGGCGGAAAAATGACATTAGATACAAATACGAACCAGCACCCCTAAAAAACAAAAATTCAAAAATCAGAATGAAGAGTGCATCCGTCATCTTCCGCTTATCCGGGGCCGAGTCACGGGGCAACAGCCTCAGACGGGAAGCCCAGGTCTCTCTCACCCCAGCTGCATCCTCCAGCTCACCTGGAGCTGGAGTTGTTCGGGAGCCAGCTGTGAGACATAGTCTCTCCAGCGTGTCCGGGGTCTGCCTGTTGGTCTCCTCCCCATGGGACGTGCCCGAAATACCTCACCAGCGAGGTGCTTGGGGAACATCCTGACCAGATGTCCAAACCGCCCCATCTGGTTTCTCTTGACCTGAAGGAGGAGCAGGTCGACACCGAGCTCCTTCCGGATGGCAGAACCCCTCACCCGATCTCTGAGTGAGAGCCCAGCCACCCTGTGGAGGAAGCTCATTTTGGCCGCTTGTATCCGCAATCTCACTCTTTCGGTGACCAACCACAGCTGGTGACTGTAGGTGAGGGTGGGAACGTGGATCAACTTGTAAATCGAGAGCTTTGCTTTTCGGTTCAGCTCTTTCTTTACCACGACTTCACCAGTGCAGAGTTTACAAAAGAAAAGAAAAGATTTGAAAATTTCTCACTAGCTGGCCAGCTGCATATGTCTTGCACCCCCATTCGATGGAGGAAAACGTCGCCCAGGAATTCTGCATTTTTTTGGATTGGTCTGTCCGAGTTATGGTCTCAATAAAACCCACAAACTTTATTTGTTTGTCATACTTCGCATGACAACTTTGTAGCCACAGCTGGAACTCTTTCTGGATGTTTCTTTTTCTTCGTTGTTTCTGAAACACATGCCAAACTTTTAAAAACATGAACAGTTCTTGCCAGTCAGTACCACTCATCAAAGGCTCTCCAAATAGACAAAAAAAGTTGTTTTAGTTTTAAAATGCAGTCAAAATAATAGCTTCAAGAAATAATCATAAGAACGGATCTTTTAACCAGGAAATAAGTAAAATGAAATGTTTGTGATCAGAAATGAGAAAGTCTGCTGTCATTCCTGCTAATGTGTGTGTGAGTTTAGTTATCACTAAAATCTAGACTATATAAACATTTTATGTGGCACTGGTTAATCAATAAACATATACCTACGTATGTTTACAAAAAAAACAAAAAGGTGGAAACTTTCAAGCCCTTCGAGAAAAGATATTTTTCTGGGTTGATCACCTTTTACCCAAACATAAACTTTCTGCAATTCTTTTTCTTTCTCCAACACAACTTTTTAACAATTCTTTTTAAACTAGGTTATTTTCTTCACGGGGACTTTGCTTGGAGCTACTCTGAACCATGCCCTTAATAGATTTTGAGACTAAGTTTAGCCTGTTAACTTAAAGGAACTAAAATATGTGAACAAATTTTCAACAAAATTTCCATCCTCCAAATTTTCTGTGTGACTTTAATGTAAAAATGAAAAATAGGAAATAAAAAATGCTTGTGAGATAATCACCTGGGTCTTCATAATAGGAGTGAAAATTGTCACATTGTTTTTCAGCTTCAGCTCCAGGTCCATAAACTGTAGCTTGCTTGTCGACACCTGGAATTTATCGTCAGTGAAGAGTACCCCTGAAAAACGACTGTAGCACTCTGAGGGTATTAATAAATTTTTGAGGGGCTGAGAGCACCAGTCAAACCTGAACAGACACAAAAATAAAAAGAATAAAAGTCAGGGGTGTAAACTTTTAAGGAGAATTAGCCTTAAAAGTAGGAGTATCTCTATAACAAAAAACTAAAACAAATCATTATGAACATTAAAATAATAATAAAAAAAGACCATACTCCTTTACTTCATTCTAAAATTCCCTTTAAAGTTAAATTACTCCTTCTTGTGTTTCTTGGAGAACGAAAAATGTTTGTTGCAGAAGTACTTACGGTGACAGTGTGGTGTAGGGGATTAGCCTCCCATTCCAAAAACATTCAAATATATTACTGTTTCCTCTCGCTTGATTCAGAATTCCATATTGAAGTTCACCATCATTATCATCATTGTTTGCTGCTGATCATGAACAACAATAAAGACTTTTAAGTTGCAGCACATCAATGTGAGACTTGAATTCAGAGTCAAATGTACCTTTCCTAGCACAGGGATCTGCAGGATAGGTCTCTCTGTCATAGAGAAAGGGATGATATCGAATGATCCCCTCCACTGTGCCAGAGTCTGGTGGGATGAAGGCGCTGAACTCAAAGATATCTGCAGTAGCCTTGATAAAAAGACTCTGCAAGTCATTTTTCACGTCTCTGAGGTTTATCACAATGGGGACATTTGAAAAGCTTTCCAACAGTGTGATCTGATGAATAATGAGATATATAAAGATTAATAATAAAGAAACACTGCATATTTGCATGTGTAATCTCTAAACTACCTCACCATTATGTTGAGTTTATTAGGATCATTCAAACTTGGAACTAAGCATCTTTTATCATTTCCATGAAGTCCATGGATGTAATAATGATAAATATGACTAAAACACACAATTTTTGCTCATTGATCAGTTAGCAAATAATAAGCATTACTTAGAATTTTAGTGGGAAAAGAGAGCTCACGCAAGTTCTCTTGTCCATTCATTAAGGTCTTCTTTCAAGTACAGGAGATGTTCCTGTTCGATTCCCGTGATCACAGCAGCAGTGAAGTTTTCCTTCTCAGACTCCTCATTAGTTAAGCCAAGAAGGAACTGCTCATCGTCCTTAAGGTGAGATGTGTCACCAGGCTGTATCATAAACAAATCATCACATGAAAGATTAAACTTACAAATGCACATTCCATATATCTGTAGCCTAAAATAATTCACGGCAGGATGTTATTGGGACAATTTTTGAAGAAAGAAATTCTTACCTTCCTGTTTAAGATTGTTCCCGTGTATATGTCTTCTTTGTTACCCTCCATCTTCTCAAATTCTTCTTTTGACAGAAGAAGCTCATGAATATCTGGAGAACTTGCTGTTTTTGTGATTATCTAATGATAAAAACACAAAGAATCTTCCGTTGTTAACAAAATTTTGTGCATGTGATCAGTGATGTGCGGTCAGGGAAAGAAAGGGAAGCAGTGCCTCACCTAACATCGAGACAAAAAAAAGAAAGTGCACATCAAGAAGTAATTATATTTTTCATGTGGGTTGAAAAGGCATTTTGAGGATAGCTACATATTTCTGGCGTTTTATTGGTTAAAAATATCCTAATTTTATTTTTTCCAATCAAATCCAGGTCAGAAAGCCCGAGGGATGCAGGAATGACCTGCGTCTCACCACCAACTGCATGAACCAATACAAGCTGGATGACTTGATGCGTGTCAGTTGCTGTTCCTCAGCATATCTTCATTAGGAAGTTTACAGAAATTTTTGTCAAACACCACAACTTTCTGCAGTCTATGTAATGTATGTTCAGTGTGTGTGACATCACTACTGCTGCTGATTGCACAATAAAATGCTTAGAAAGTCAGCAGAGGAGGCAGGTATGTACTCTGGCTCAACTCAACACGGCACACGTAAATTTCTTTCAACGACAAAGAACCTGTCAGTTCCTCTTTGGCCAAAATCTCTATTAAGACAGAGAAACTCTTAAAACTAAGAGAAAACAAGAACAACTTCTACAACTTAGTTATAGAACTTTTTTGTAGAACGACCAGCGGATGGACTTCATTTATAAGTGAAAGTAAGGACATGTCTAGTTTAAGTGTTTGTTTAAAAAAAAATATAAGATGGGGAAAAATAATATTTGATAAATACACATTTGTATTTAAAGATTTTTCTCGATCATTATAAAGGCAAACTTCATTCAAATTTATTAAAGCACCAGAATTTAAAGTTTGAAAAATAACAGAAATTTTTACTGTTGGTCAAAATGAAATCTCTGTACTTTAATTTGTTTACAGTATATATAAATGTCTTAAAACACTATCCATAGCTATAAAAGACACAAATCTGTTCCTGTGTATATGTTTCTGTTGGTTTGTGTGTGTGTGTGTAAGTGTGTGCGTGCGTGCGTGCGTGCGTGCATATTCGTGTTGGCTTGTGAGTAATTGAAAGAAGAATGCTGATGGGATATGAAGCAGTAGTTGGATGCTGTTAGATGAATGGTAAAATAAGATGCATTTTTCAATTCTGACTATTGTAAATCTGACTCTTGAGGAGTAAGTGCCTCACCAGCCATCAACCTCAACAAATGGCATTGGTAGTAACTGCGTTGTGGCGCAGTGATTAGCACAGTGCCTTCACAGCAAGATAGTAGTGGGTTCAAACCCCGGATGGAGGATATGGTCTGAAAACAATGACCTTTTCTGTGTGGAGTTTGCATGTTCTCCCCATGTATGCGTGGGTTTCCTCCCATCCTCCAAAAACACTTGTGTTAGGTTGAGGACCCCCTTGAAAAATAGATGTTGCATCTCAAGGGGCTTATCCTGTTAATAATGTGTGGCAGTACAGTATATGTTTGTCGGTTTGTGTGTGCAATTAAGCGTATCTGTAAGAGTGTGTACATATTTATGAGTATAATTAACAGGGATGTTGATGGGACATGAAGCATTATCAGTTGTTGGCTGCTGTTTGGAGAAATTACTAAATAAGATGCACTTTTCATTTTCTACAAATGTAGATCTGGCTCTTGAGGAGTCACTGCCTCACCAGATATGAACCTCACCAAACGTGATTGCATGTCATTGAATGGTTAAATTTTATGTCTTGGTAATGAGACCAAATCATGTTTAAAAATACAGATTTGATTAAAGAAATTGCTTTAACTGAACTGTTCATGTCAATCAAGTACAGTTTTTATTATTACAAAATATTTTCTATTACCTTATGTAATAGAAAATAGAATACTTCTGTCATACCTTTATTGTGTTCCCAATAAAGAAAGCATCCTGTGTGCCTCCAACACCGAAGCATAATATGTCACTGTTGATGCCCAGTTGAACTGGGGTAGGCCGAATGTAAGCTTTTGTCTCACTGAAGGTAAAAAAGACAGCTCTGTTTATTTGAAAATATAAATACATTCCCAAAGATGTCATTTGGACAAACCAACCTTGCGCAAATGGGTTCCTTTTTTTGGAATTTGGATAGCCTGTACACTGCCCAATCATTAAGCTGCTTTGAGGTCATTCCACATCCATTATCCAAAATGATAATGGCAGATTTTTCTGGGATCTTGTCAAAAAACTAAAAAACAGATGAACTAAAGGTAAAGACACTGAGAACAGAACATGACTATAGAAGTTGCATCACTGTAACAGAAGCACTGACCACCCTGATCTCTATCTTCCTTTCCCCTGTGTTTATTGCTGTGGCTGAAATGGCGTTGTCCACCAGCTCTGCCAGAGCATAGGCTGAAAAAGCAAAGCAAAAAGCAGAAAAATAATTGATCACAATCAGTGAAGAGTGACTGAGACAATTTCATAAGTACTTACGCAATGATTTATGCCGATTAGCATTGTACTCAGATTTTCCACCCTGGATCAAGGTGTCATAATGAGGTACAAACAAGATGTCCTCTTCTGTTGCACCTGGAAGAACTTGGTGTTGATGCTGCAACAAGTAAAGGGAGGCACCATCTTCCAGATTATCTGCAACACATCAAAAGAAAATATAAATCACAAGTAATTCACTCCATTAAAATGTTTACTTGTGCCCTGCAATTACTCACGAAAGATGTCGTTATCCACAACTTTTCGGTCAGTTGTCACCAGCACAAAATTTTCATGTGAATGGAGAGAAAAACTCTGTTTAAGAGAAACAAGAGAATATTGAAAACAGCTGATTCATATGAAAGATAGAAAGTTGTATACAGTGGTGAGCAGTATGTTTTAAATAGATTTACTGTACATATGGAATTCCACATGTGGAATTTTCTGACCAACATGTTTGCCTGGGTGTATAGTATCTGACACTGGTGATTGATGTCATCATCATCACAGAGGCGGTCTGTGATGAAGTGGCCCAGATACTTTGTTCCACTGCAAATGCTGATGGTTTGCTTGGACAAATAAAACAAAGGTCCTTATCTGCTTATGTCCAGCATAAAAGGACTACACTCTTTTTGGTGTTGTAAATGATGTCATGGTCAAGTTCATAATCAGAGCATATATTCAGTAACTGTGGAAATCCTTCTCTACTAGGGGAGATGACTGCCAGATCATCTGCATACATGAAATGATTTATCAGTGTGTTGCCAATTACACAGCCAGTTTTACAGTTATTCAGATTATAAGATAGCTCATCCACATATAAATTAAACAGAGTCGGAGACAGATTAGTGACTCCAAATGAACCAGAGAATGTATTCCCCCATTTCACCTGTATCTTTTGGTTAGTGTACCAATAAGCCAGAATCCGTATCATACAGTCAGGTGCACCTTGTTTTTTCAATTTAACAAAAAGTTTATGGTGATTAACTTGATCAAACGCCTTAGATGCATCAATAAAATCCATAATCACAGAGGAGTTTTTACTCACATATGACTGGATAGTCTCCTTTAGACCATACATGCATAAGTCAGTTCCCAGTCTGGATTAAAAACCAAACGGATTTTCTGTGGTACTAATGCATCGTTCAAGTCTATCAAGCAGTATTTTTTCCAGGATTTTAGAGATAATACTAGCTCTAAAGTCTGCTATTAGCCTGTAGTTGTCAACACTCCCTACTTGGCCTGCTTTGTTCTTAATTCTGTTTTGTTCTTTGTTCTTAAGATGGTGGCTCAGTTGTCGAGCGTTCGCCCGCGAACCGGAAGTCAACCTGAAGTTTGCGGGTTCGCATCCCACTGAGTGCACGTCTAGTGTCCTTGGAGAAGACACCTAACCCCTCAGTTCTCCCACCATTGGCGCCGTCATTGGTGGCAACCTGCTGCGCTGAAATGCAGCGCATAAATTTCCCGGTAAAGGATCTCTCTATCTATAGATAGATATCTATATATCTGTATCTACTGAATAATGTCTATAACTTCGTTCCATGAACTTTGCACAAAAATTTCTAGTCTATAAATGTCGATAATAATAGTCTATAGTCATACATAACCTCTTATGTAATATGGTCAAAAGAAAAGGCCAATTTTACAATGAAAGTACATGTAATTGCACACAAAATGATTTCTTTCCTTCTTAAATGATCATTGGTATAAGCGGGATAAAGCCCTCCTGGATGTTGTTATGTTTTGTTGTCATAGTTACCAGCCAGACACAATTGATATAGAACGCTGAGGTTTTTTTTCTAAATTTGTTGTGTACGTTTTCAAAAATGAATGATGACATGCTCCTGTCAGACTAAATCTTATTCTGAATGAGAGGAAAATGAAGATGTCTGTTTGCATCAATCAAGTGGAAACAGCTGGCAAAATGGAAGCAGCCAACTATTTAAAAATAATTAATTATTTCTAAAAGTTTCTAAATAATCCTCAACAAACTAATATTTGTTGTGTTAAAACGTCACATAAATTTTTCTAATGCGTACTGTTACCATAAATTTACACATATTGTGAGATTTGTTCTTACCGTGTGGAGAACTTTGAGAAACCCGTTTAAATTCGGGGTTTTTATTTCCACATTTTTCTTCTCAATCTCATCAATGCGAGCGTCATAAACTGTGATGGTTTTGAATTTTTTTCTTCGCCGAGAAAAACTTCTAGAAGGGGAACTAGACATTTCTCTGCTTCTCAGTCTTCAGTCTCTCGGTGATCGAACTGTTTTTCTTTCTGTGGGCTCTTTGTCAGATGCGCTTTCGGAGTAGTTAAGTGCGTAAATGTGCGTGGGGTTAAGAGCGGATGCGTTCGAACCTTTTGGACTGGTTGTCAAAGGAAACAAAGAGAATATGTTAAAATATATTTAAAAAATGTGTAAGAAAAAATTACAAAGAGATATTTTGCAGTCAACACCTGAACGACATTGATCTGCTATCTGATTTTTTTTTCTTTTAGAGCAGGATGTTAAACTTCTAAGTTAAGTTAAACTTTAAAGAAAAATATTTGGGGCTCCAGGACGTGTTCAGGCTCTGTAACATCTGAGACTGTTGATGGATTGAATTGAACATTGAATCCTCCAATCTGCTCATTCGATCTCTAAGGTAGCTGAACTCAGTGTTGAGGTTCTCAGTGGGTATGTTGTAGGATTCAGGAACTGACCCTTTAAAGTTTTAGTGCCATTTATCTGAGCTGTAGATTGATTGCTAATAGTTTTAGAGTTTCCAACTCCCTGCCTAACATTTTCAAAGGAAGTCAAATTAGCTTTGCACTCTTTAAATTGTAAGTAGTCTAAACTGTTTATTTGTTCTTCCAAAGATTGAAAAGAATGTTTTAAAGAGTTTAAATCTTTCTTTAATGACTCTGTCGTGTCATTTAGATCTTTAGGGTTCATCCCACTTGAGTTTGAAAACAGAGTTTTAATTTTTTCTCTACTTTAACTTTCAGAAGGTGTTGTAGGTCTCTGACAACCTCTGCCTGATTGTAAAACAAGCTGGATAAAAACAAGCTGCAAGGGATTGTTAACCTCTGTTCTAAAATAACAGGAGTTCCACTGAGAGACCTACAATCCACTTACATATAAAGAGCAAATAGTGAAGAAAGCTAAATGTATCCTGGGTCAACCTCAGCACCACTTAAGCAATGACTTTATTTGAATGCCTTTAAGACGTCGGGTTTTATGTCCCTGCAAGGTCAACAAACCATTTTTCATATTCTTTTGTGCCCTTGGCAATTAAATTCTTAAATTCACAAGTTAGTCTAAGTTTACCTGGGGGATTTTAACTGGTTGTTTGTATGGGGTTTCTTAACTGGAGTGGTCTGACCCAAGCAGTGTGTTTTTATTTTATGTTTTTATTTTATTATTTATCTGATTTTTATCAACTTTTGTTTTTGTGTTGGTTTTAATGAGATGTTGTGTGGTGCAGTAAATTGCCAAGAAAAACTGTAAAACAATTGCCCTCTGGGACTAATAAAGTTTTCTCATTCTGATTCTGTTCTGCAGACATTCCTCTACAGACTGACACTGTCCTGCCAGAATCGTCTTAGATGACTTCATATGGCTTTCTAGGTTCTTCAATCCAGACAGAACAAAGGCGGCTGACTGGGAGTCTATTTTCCTGGATCATCAAGTTTATCTTTAAGATTCTGAATCTCACTACAGAGATCAACCCAAAGAGTCCATGAGCTCTGTCAGGCTGGGGTAGTTAGTTTCTGTTCCTTAACACTGCTCCTGGACAGACATGATTTTGTAATCACAAGAGCTCTTTAAGTCTGCCAATTTTATTTCAATGCCTTGCATCAGTTCCTCTCTCAGTGCTTGAATCTTCTCATCCATGTATACTCGCAGATCTCCATCCCCAGATGGAGGAGCACGAGAAGCAGAGGGAGGCGTGGACGAAGGAGTCTGTGCGGCTTCCATCAACACAGACGCATTCATCCATCATGCTGGTTAACTCAACCCAGAAGATCATCCATGACATTGCTCTTGGTTTCCAGATCTGGTTTCTGGTTACAGTTTAGTTGGAGATAGTTTCTTCACACCAGCTCTGCTTCCTTGTCCAAAAGTTATTGAATTCTCATCCTCCAAAAAACAACCTCTACTTGTGGAAACTTACATCACTTGTTGCGCAGTTTGACAGCCAGTGGTGGATGAAGTACTCACTTTTTGTACTTAAGTAAAAGTACAGATAATTAGGTAAAAAATTTACTTAAGTAAAAGTACCAATAAAAAAATCTACTTAAGTAAAAGAACAAAAGTAATTGGTGTAAATTGTACTTTTAAGTAAAAAGTAAAAGTATTCAATCATAATTCAAATGTTATTTTTTGTGCTATAGGGTGTCACCATGGTAACCAGGATAAATACTCTGTAGGGGTGTGACCCCCTCTCCCGCCTCTTTTGGTCCACAAAAATATAAATAAATAAAAGAAAAGAAAAGGGGACAAGTCAAGCTATCCCCCAGAAGGGCCAGTGATTGGGCCGCCAAAATGGAGGAAAATGACACTTATTTTTTAAAATGTTTTGGGGGGGAGGCCCCCCAGTCATTATATATTGGCTTTGTCAAAGCCCCACCCCCCTTTGGAATATTCTAGATCCGCCCCTGCTCTGTGTAATGATGGCTCAACTTTTTATTTAGAAGTAAACACAACGAACAACAATCTTCTGACTCTTTTTAATGTGTACTAGATTTGATGTTAGGTTTTTAGCGCTGAATGAATGCGGAAAATGTTTCTCGATTCATTACTTCTTCTCCCGATCAACTGCTTCTTTTGATTTTGGCGATGCGGCTTCAAGATGCGCTAAAAAACCTGTGTATTTTTCAAATTCCTGAACGAAAATGTAACAAAAAATGTAAAACACACTTTTAAAAAGTAGCGAAGTAAAAGTACAGATATTTGCTCTAAAAATGTAGTGAAGTAAAAGTAAAAGTACCGGTCTTAAATTTTACTTAAGTAAAGTACAGATACACAATTTCTTTACTTAAGTACAGTAACGAAGTAAATTTACTTCGTTAAGTTTCACCACTGTTGACAGCTAGCCACCCAGTCCCAATTGGATCATCACCACTCCCATGCCATTGCCTTTTGTTATTTGAATAAACTATTTTTTAATCCTCTACCTGCGTCTGGATTTTCCTGTCCATTGATACACACCTCAACTCACGCTTTTGTGCACAACGTTCGCGCACCAATTTCTGCAGAAATATAATCCAGATATGCATGAACAGTTGAAACCACATTCATACATACGCATGCATGGTTTTGATTCAGATTTTCAAACTCACTTGACCTTTTGTTGTGTTTCAGTGCCGGAATATGCATTTCCCTGAACAGATTGACGTGGTGAGGTGTTCCACTAATGAGAGGAAGAGTTGATAAAAAGTGAAGAAACGGTAATCCGCACTTCATGGTTGAAACATATTTAAGTCCAACAACACTCCGTGGTGAGGAGTGAGGCTTGTTGTGTGGACATCAGAACAACCAGTTTCTTTTGGATGTGATGTTTTGGGGGGAACCCTCCCAGGTGCCCCTACTCTATTCTGGCTAGTCCAGTTTTTTTACACAAATCGTAGAGCAGACCTCGCTCTTTAGAGGTGTAATAATTGAAGCCTCAAAAAAATTGTACCCAGACCTATGACTTTTGGTAACAATATCCTTTGTTTCAAACTGTAGTGAAACACTTTTATTAATTTTGTAGGATCGTTGGAAGTCGGCAAAGAATGACACAACACTTCCTAATTATTAAATGCGTTTATTTAGCCTGATTATATATATAAAAGCATAATAGTGGATAGATAAAAAGCATAAGCATAATAGTGGATAATAGCACTTTAAGTTTCCATCTCTTACCGCTAGCAAGGTTGGAGAGCCCACAACCCCGGTAGAGCGAGCATAAAATCCGGTTGGATGTGTTAATCCAAAAGCTCGCAGCAGACTCTAACGAGTATAGAGGAAACCCTGCTTTTTCTACCTCATGACAAACAACATTCCTTGAACAAACTTTTCTCATAACAATGTTCAGTGTTTCTGTCTCCGTACAATTTTCCCCACAACAACCCAGATTGAAGGCTTCGTTCTCATAATAATCTTTCTTATAACATTGAATGAGGACATTTGACATCAAAAAATAAATCCCAATACACAAACCTACTGCCACTTAACACGTACAGTATGTCTACTTACTTGAGCTTTTAAACAATAAAAACAACATCTTTTGGGGTATAAAACTGAGCTTTATTTTTAACACAAAAACTGCAGACAATATATTTCAAAAGATGAAAAACAAGCTGAAAGGTAACAAATATACTGTATACAAAATTTTAAAATTTGTAGAATTAAAATAACCGATCAATTAGAAAATCAAAAGAGAAATATGTACAAAATTATGATAACTATAAATAAATAACTCACTTAACAATGCAAAGGAAATATTTACACAAAATTAATTAAGCTATTTGCATAAAACATGGGATCAAAACTTCCATCAAAAACTTCTCACATCCACTCTGGAGAACTTTTTAAAAGTTGTCAGAAGAATTCTTTCACATGGACGTCTTGGTTTTTTTAATGCTGGTTTCACAAAGCTCTCCACAATCTCCAGTTCTTTTTCTAATCCTCATCAACTCAAACTCTGTATTAAAAAAAATACACCATATTAACACATAATCATTTTAAAAAACAAGAAACTTAACTGAATAATTTAAATATTTTTGAACCGAAGTTACCAATCTCTTCAGTGATACGATCCAATTCAACTTGGGTATCTTGCAAGGATCGCTCTCTACCTTCTTCATTAAAATTCTTTAGCTGTGTATCATATTCTTTGATGGTCTTCTCCATGTTTACTTTTAATGCATGGTACCGAGTGAGTGTGTCTACAACAGCAAAAGGTAAAACAACCTCAATTTAAGACATGGTTTATAACCCAACAGTACTGAAAAAGGAAACTACGTATAAAAGAGTAAAAGTTTTGACCTATTTGACTTTCTATAGTGTAGTAGCATTGTGGTAAAGGGGCACCGAAGACGTGCAACTTATCCATCGGTGGAGCTTTGTTTTTCAAGTCTCCAAATTTTCCACTAGCATTAATCCTGTCTCCCTGACGGGTTAGGATGGTTGGACATGGTATCTTTCTTCTAACCACCTGCAAACGAGAGCTACTTCAGAGGCGAAAAAAAACAGCCGCCAGTTAGTTACTATAACAGCATCACTCACCGCCTTCCTGTAACTGATTGCAGAGTCCAAGTCATCCATCACAATAGTCTCACCAAGAAGGTTTCTGAACACTGAGACTGTATCATGCACTAAAAAACAAAAGTCAATCAACAAAAGTCTCTTTAGCAGCTTTAACAATAGCACAGACATACTTCTCATACGAAAAAGGAAACCGTTGTATCAACTTGCAACAACTAAACCAAATACAGAAAGCAGCTTACCGAGCTCACAGCTCTCCTTTTCAGAAGGAAAAATGAGAAAATCAGTAGCGAAAACTGGATTCCCTGGAAGGTGAAAGTGTTCGTTTGACAATCTCAGGTGTGGAAGGACTCTACAAGCAACAAACATCTGTGTTAATTCCTTTTGATAATATTTCAAAATGAGACATTTTCAGAAACTTCTTTGTGAAAATTAGAGGTAAAACAGCAGAGTATTAGATTCGTGTTGCAACTCAAACTTTAAAGTATGTAATAAAGATCTAATGTATTTTCACAACATTACTTAAATCTGCCTTCATTGGTTGAACTTGTATTGATGAATATGTGTACTGAAAATGAAAAACAATATAACTAAATAAACTCTGGAGTCTGTGAGACAATAAAAACCTCAGCCAATTACGTTTGTATTGTCACGGCCCTTCCCTTGCCTGGCAGGGGCAGAGCCTCCTGCAGGCAGGGGGAGGGAAGTCTGAGTGGAGCCAACTGGGCTCATTTTGAAAAGAGTTGAAAGGGATGCATGCACCAATTGTTTTCTCTCTCTGTTTTGTATCTTGTATCTTTTGTATCTGCGGTCAGGTATGCTCTTGGTTTCTCATAATGCTTTTATACAGTATATAAGCTTGCTGTTCACATTATCAGACGATTGCTTCTTTACTTTATAATAACCTTAATTTGATTTGGCCCGTACTTTGTCTCTGTTTCCCTCATTTTTGTCTCAGATCCAGAGCCAGTCTGTGACACCATTGACCCGCAGCCTGGTAAAGTTATTTTTTTCCTAGTAAATAGTTTGAGTAAAATCTAACAGGTACATAATATGATGCCGTCATGTCAGACTCCATCTCCTCCTTTCAGAAGTGAAAGTATTATTATGAACCAATTTTTATGTGAATGAACAAAAAGTTACTCTATTTTTTAACCAGTTTAAATAAAAAAAAAATGTGGCATTGATGATACAGGACAAAACCCTTTTATTTTAAAGCCTGTGATTAATGTAAAAAAAACAAACAAAAAAAAACAATCAAATTTCATGACTAAATTAAATGATAAAAACTCCATGTTATACCTTTTTCTTTGTGGTAAAATAATAAGGTCGAGAGCCATGATGCTCTGACGCCCTGCTGTCAGGGTATAGATGTTGTGAGCCGTTTCGGCAGTTCTGGTGATGATGCAGTTCAGGTCATTACGCAAATGCCAAGATATTACTCTTGCAATATCATCCTCCTTTATGAAAGCCAGGTGTCCTAGCTGAATTTAACGATTTATCTGTTAAATGCATACTGTACACATCTGGAGTTTAAAAAAAAAAAGTATTTTAAAATCATCATTACCATTCCCAAGATATCTTTATGGGAATCTGGATTCTGGATGTTCCCTTGTATGTTACAAACTCTTCTGGGAGAGTTTTCAATTATTCTTTTCTCTGCTTCCTTTTCAGAGAGAATATTGGCAATGTCTTCACTCTGAGAAGGAAATAAGATGAATTTACATGATTAAAAAAAGGGAGGCATAGATTTAGGGGAAAATGTGGTACTTACTGATGAACTTTGAGTGGCTCTTAAATTTGTGTTCAATTCAGTCAGGAAACGTTGATCTTCTTTTTTGTACGTCTCTAGTTTTGCTAACAAAACAAAAATATCATTTGGACACAATGTACTAAAAGAGATAAAACAATGACCAAGTTAGGCTCAGTTTAAGCAGGGGTTTCCAAAGAACTCATGGGAAGGTATTCTGTACTTTTAGTTTGTCCATGATTAAAACTAAATTAAATTCGACTGAGTACAACAACTTATCTGAATATAGTGTGTTGGAGGAGGAAAGGAGAAATGTGAATGTGGCCCTCAAAGACTATGTTAAAAGCACATGTGGAAATTAGTTTACAGAAATATTTTTTGTTAATGTCCACCAGTTTCATAAGACTGTTGGGACATTTATATTTGGTAAATTTTAAAAAGAAAAAAAAAAACCTCACCTGTAAGAAGAGTAATGAGATCTCTAAATTTTTTTATTGTTTTGGCAGTTTCTTTCATCTTTTCTTCCAATCGATTTTTGTTTGCAGTCAGTTCAGCAAGCCTGGGATGGCTTTTCTCAACTATGTAATAAAAGAAAAGATAATAAAAGAAAAAAGTCATAAAAAAAAAACGAAAAAAAAAAAAAATTTTAGTTAACAATGTCTCACTAATCCTTTAAAGTGAATACACTTTTTTGGTGATGGCCATGTAAGATTACATCAAGACAAGAGCATCTACAAGACCTTTGAAAGCGGTCCCTAGTTTTTGCTCATATTTGCCCAAAATACCAATAATAACCAAGGTTCAAAGCAATACCCCTAATAATAATAAATTGTGTTTAATGTTTATTAAAAACATTGCCAAAAAGCTCACAAGACAGCTTTATTCTATTTATTTTCCGAAGAGACACTGAAGTTCCCTTTCACTGCCCGCTTCCCTCCCTATGGGACATGCACAACCTGGAATAAATCTTAGTAAAGGCAACAAATATAGTAGAAAGCGCATCAAGTAAACAAACCCAGTTTTATTTAAATTATCATTTTTGTGCATTTACATTAAAAAGCATTGAATTGAATGTTTTGAAATGTGAGGAGAGCACTTTTGCACTTATGCTCCTAAAAGCAGTAGAGAACAAAGTCCATGGCCAAGACCAACCTGGTGTTTGATTAGTATGTGATTACTGGATTAGAGTGATCACAAATAGCTGAAACATATAAGAATGAAATATAAAATCTCTCCAGGATGTTTTTGATGTGAAATAGCATTCAAACAGTAAAAATCTCTGAACAGTATAAATTACTGGCGTCTTCTCTAGAAGACATCATCTTTGTTTTCAAAGTTTTTTTTTAAAGTCAAATACTTTAAAAATCTGTGCAACTTGACAGATTGTAACATTTTGCTTGGGCAAAGGTATACCCTGTATCTTGAATTGTACCTTGAAAGTAGTAAAAGGGGAGTTCAAAAGATTCCAGGGTTGAGGACAATGTCGACACTTCTGGTTTAAAAGTAACTTTATAAGCTACTGCATTGTCTCCAGGGCTTCGTTCCTTGATGGCCAGCCTCTGGTGCCAGTGCGAACAAATAGATCATTTGCAGCTCTGAAAAGGTTGTGATTCCACAAGTCTTATAAAGTGTTACTCACAGCAACAAATATTTTCCCTGCTTCCAACTTCATTTCAATCGTATCACTGTTGTTTTCAAAAAGAGGGACTTGACGTGATTCTTTATTATTTGTGCTGATAGAAACAAGTACTCTGCCATTTAAATCTTGCCCCGATTCATTTCCAGAATCATCCTGGAATGAAAAAAAAAAAACAGTCTTAGGAGATACAATATCAGTGTTTATCTAAATTAAAATAGATTTTTAAGGTGCATTTTTGAATTTGTATTGAAATGTCCATGCAGGTGATAAAAAAGCTTACCATTAAACTCAGAGTCATGTTTTCCATTAGAGTTCTTTTGCTGATGTCTGGACAGCGGTAAATAAATGGGCTTTTAAGTAGGAGGCAAGAACCCAGTCTGACTGGCTTATCGGCCTCAACATTTTTAATGATCTAAAAAAAAAGATCAAAAGAGTTAGAATCAGACATAAGTAAGTGAAACAGCAAGGAAATTAACATCTTCATGTCAGACAGTGTGGCTTTGAGGGCACATGCGCTGGACAGTTGGCAGCCTTCTCAGTCACACATGTACTCTGTCTTACTCTGACTAATCTTCAGTCCTCTTCTTTCTCGTGCAAACCTCCACCTCTTTTCGTCCACCTCTTCCGTCTTCTCAATACAGATCACAATGTCAACTGTAAACATCATTGTCCATGGAGATTCCTGTCTAGCCTCGTCTGTCAGCCTGTCCATCTCATCGCAAACAGCTAAGGACCCAGAGCAGATCCCTGGTGTAGTCCCACGCCCACTTTGAACTCCTCTGTCTCACCTACAGTACACCTCACTACTGTCTTACAGCCCTCATACATGTCCTTCACCACTCTAACATACTTCTCTGTCACACCAGACTTCCTCATACAATACCATAGTTTTTCTCTGTGTTTTAAAAAAAGTTTTTTTTTACAAAGTTTCTATGTGTATATTTCAGATGAACAGGTTATCAAGATAAGCTGTTCACTTTTTTCTCCCAATAATTGTTTTCTTAACAAATATTTTTTTGAATAAATCAAAGACAACAACACAGATATTTTTTAGATACATACAAAATTAAATCTCACTGGAATTCTTAAGGAGAATCAAATCATCGAAAACAAATTACACTAGTTCAAGATATTTCAAGTTCAATTACCAGAAACATACATAAATTGCATACGTGTTGTAATGAGTTGGCCATAATACATTCTATTTTATCATCCATCCATTCATCATAATGTCACGTACAACATTGATTTAATCAATTTAATATTTCTTTCTCTCTTAAAGGACCATGGTATAAAGTGGGATAATGCCTTCCTAGAGGCACGTTCTTCTGTTGTTACTGTTACTGTAGTGTCTGAAAATATACATAATTTCACATAAACATTTATATATGATCTGTCTGTGTAAAATCTTTTCAGACACTACATTCCCAGCCAGGTCCAAATAATATAGAACGCGGAGGGTTTTTTTTTTTTCTAAATCTGTCTGTTGTTTATTCCCGAAAATAACGGACATCTTGATGTTAATCAGACTAAACCCAACCTTAAAAGACACAGGATAATGGAGATGTCCGTTTGGATCAGTTGAGTGGTCACAGCTTGCACAACGGAAGCGGCCAACTGTTTAAAAATAATTCATTATTTCTAATAATTTCTATATAATCTTCAACAAATTATTTTTAATTTTCTATTAAAATAATTCTTATGTTAAAATGTCACATAAATTTATCGAATGCGTACTGTTACCGCAAATTTTACACAAATATTGTGATTTTTTTTCTTACCGTGTGGAGGACTTTGAGAAACCCATTTAAAGTTCGTATTTCCACATTTTCCCTTTCAGTCCTATGAATGCGAGGGTCATAAACTGTGATGATTTTGGTGTTTGAAGTGGATCTAGGCATATTTTCTGCTTCTCAGTCTTTCGAATATCTAATTGTTTTCTTCCTCTGTGGGCAGTTTGTCGGATGCGCGTTTGAAGCGGTTAAATAACACCCTTTATGTTCGCTCGCAAGGCAGTGGGAGTGAAACAAGAGCTTAAGAAACCCAAAAAGAAATCAGTAGGGGTGGGACTTAAGAGACGGACGTAAGAATACATGAATATATGGATATTTTATTATGTTTTTTGAACAAGATAAACCCCAACATCTACTGTATACAAAATCTAAGAGATGTGTCATATGTTGTATGTGTAAACATCTATATTTATGGATGTTTACACATACATGTAAAATAAGACATGAAGATAGATGGCGTGACCGAAGAGGATGCAGCAGATAGGATTAGGTCAGGCATGGGCAAACTACGGCCCGTGGGCGACATGCGGCCCGTTAAATGTTTTAATCCGGCCTGCCGAACTTGAAAAAATTAAATAAAAAATATTTGTTCATTTTTTTCCCCCTGCAGTTCTGATGTTTCGTCACTAGAAACATCAGATTTACTCTAGATTTATTGGCTTTGTTGAGGAAACAACAACACTGCATCCATTAAAATGCGTGTGTCTTTGTGATGCGCACGCTGTCAAAATAAACAGTGTGCACAGATATCGAACCCTAATCTACCAAATCAAGAGGCTCTGTCCGTGATGTCCATGCAATGGTGAAAAGGCGTGTCTGTCAGCCAAGACAGCTCAACAACATCCAGAGCCCTTGGGAGGTCCAGGCAGATCTCATCCACCCCCGGAGCCCGGGCGCAGAGCTTTTTGACCACCTTGGCGACCTCGGCACCAGAGATAGGAGGACCCATCCTGTATTCCAAAGACTCTGCTTCCTCATCGGAAAACAAGTTGGTGGAATTGAGAAAGTCTTCAACGTATTTCTTCCACCAACCCCCAATCTCCCGAGTCGTCGAGGTCAGCAGCTCCTCATCCCCACCGTAAACGGTGTTGGTGGTGCACTGCTTTCCCTTCCTTAGCCGCCGGTTTGTGGACCAGAATTTCTTTGAAGCCATTTGAAAGTCGTTTTCCATGGTGTCGCCAGTTTTGGAGATAAAAACCGGAGAGAAACTCTTTCTCTACACAGAGCGTCCCGCACACTATGTTCTATTATTCCAACAGAATCCTTCAAGAAGGGGGATGTCCGAGTGGTGATGAGATCTACTTGGTTCTCTACAGGTGCTCATATACGCTATTGAGGACTTACACTATCGAGGACTTACCCTGGTCCAGAGCAGGTTATGTGTTTGCCACATGTTGCATTGGAGACTTTCCTCGATAGGAAGAGATCTAGCGTCATAGGACCGTCTTTCCAAGCTAAAGCCTTAATCTAGATTTGTATTATAGGCCCCTGGTCTCACCTTCAATCTTTATGCGTTTTTCAATGCCACTGTGGTAAACTTATCACCATCCGATGTGAAGATTGTGCCTATTAGGTCTGCATCTACCTGATCTTCTGCGGGTAGATGCAGAAGATCTACCTGCATCTGGATCTTCTTCCTCTGATACATAACACCACCTCGTTTACAGCTTGCGTCCTTGTGCATGATGTAAGAGCACCATTTTCTGCAGAAATACAATCCTGATGTGCACGAACAGTTGAACCCATTCATACAGATGGCCCTACTCCAGTCAGACTAGTCTCGTCTTCACACAAATAGTAGAATGGATGCTAGAGGTGTAATAATCCCCACAAAACAATCATTTCCAGACTTTTACATTTTGGTAATAAGCTTCTTTGTTTCAAACCTGCCTCTTAACATGCATGTATCCTTGCTTGAACATTTAAACAATAAAAACAAAACCTTTTTGACCTTTTTTTTATTTTTTTTTTTTATTTTTTTTGGTGGGGTGGCATATTTTCCATTTGTTGCAATGTAAACACACACAAAAAAAAATCTGCACTAAAATTAATTGAAAAGATAAAAAATAAACTTAAAGGTAACAATTACATGGAAATTTACACAAGTTATAAAATAAAAATAACTGATAATTTAATAATAAAAAAATTTAAATAAAATAAAACTCTTTAAAGAAATATGTGTACACAAAAATTCAACAAAAGTTATTTACATAAAACATGGGATCAAAACTCCCATCAAAAACCTCTCACATCCACTCTGGAGAACTTTTTTAAGGTTTTCAGAAGAATCCTTTCACATGGACGTCTTGGTTTTTTTAATGCTGGTATCACAAAGCTCTCCAAAATCTCCAGTTCTTTTTCTATTCCTCAGCAATTCAAACTCTGTAGAAAAAACACATCATTTTAACAAAAGTTTCTAAAGAAAAACATGAAACTTAACTGAATAATTTAAACATTCTTAAACTGAAGTTACCAATCTCTTTGGTGATGTGATCCCACTCAATTTTGGTCTCTGTCAAGGATTGCTTCCAACCTTCTTCATTAAAATTGTTTAGCTGTGTATCATATACCTTGATGGTCTTCTCCATGTTTACTTTTAATGCATGGTACTGAGTGAGTGTGTCTACAACAGCAAAAGGAAAAACAACCTCAATTTAAGACATGCTTTTTAACAGTACTGAAAGAGGACACTATACATGAATTAAGCTTTTACCTATTTGACTTTCTATGAGGTAGTAGCATTGTGATAAAGGGGCACCGAACATATGCAACTTATCCATCGGAGGGGCTTTGTTTTGTAAGCCTCCATAACTTCCCTGGCATTGATCCTATCTCCCTGACGGGTTAGAATGGTGGGACATGACATCTTCTTTGAAACCACCTGCAAACAACAGCTAGTTTAGAGGTGAAAAAAGTTACTATGACAGCATCACTCACCGCTTTCCTGTACTTGATTGCAGAGCCCAAGTCATCCATCACAATAGTCTCACCAAGAAGGCTTCTGAACACTGAAAGGGGACCACACAAAAAACAATAGAAGTCAACCAACAGGACTCACTTTTTCAAATCTAACAACAGCACAGACATACTTCCCGGATTGAAAATGGAACCTTGGTAAAAAATAAAGTACAGAGAACAGCTTACCAAGCTCACAGCTCTCCCTTTCATAGGGAAAAACCAGCAAATCAGTGGCAAAAACTGGATTCCCAGGAGGGTCAAAGTGCTTCTTTGAAAATCTCGAGTGTGGAAGGACTCTATAAGGAACAAATATCAGTGTGAATTCCTTCTGGGGATTTTTTTCAAAATGAAATATCATCAGAAACTTCTTTGTAAAATTCTGAGGAAAAACTGAAGGCCATTAGATTTGTGCTGTAACTCAAACTTCAAAGCTTGTAGTAAAGATCTTTTTAAATATATTTTTGCAACATTACTTAAATCTGCCTTCATTGCTGATATATAGGTGTACTGAAAATGAAAAACAATACAAATGAATAAACTGTGGACTTTTTGAGACATTATTGCATTTTAAAAGATGCATGCTTTAGGGTTGGCCTAACCCCAAAGCCTGATGAAAAATGTGACATTGATGATACAAGACAAAACCCTTTCACGTTAAAGCTTGAAGTTATAGGTGTAAAACCCCCCTCAACAATAAAAGTTTATGGGTAAATAAAAAAATAAAAGAACCCTCTCACCCATTTCTTTGTGAGAAAAGAATACCATCCACAGCCATGACCTGCTGACGGCCTGCTGTCACGGTATAAATGTTGCAAGCCGTTTCAGTAGTTCTAGTGAGTCCAGGTCACCACTCAAATGCCAAGATATCACTCTTGCAATATCATCCTCCTACATGAAAGCCAGGTGAAAGCCTAAATTTAATGACTTATCTGTTAATTGTATTCCACATTGTTAGTTTAAAAAAAAAAAAAAACTATTTTAAAATCATCATTACCACTCCCAAGATATCTTTATGGAAATTTGTATTCTGGATGTTCCCTTGAATTTACAAACTCTTCTTGGAGAGTTTTCAATTATTCTTTTCTGTGCTTCCTTTTGATAAAGAATATTTGCAATGTCTTCACTCTGGGATGAAAATTATTTTTAAAATAAACAATAAAAAAACATTATTAAAATGAGAGCGGGACAGACTTTGGAAAAACGCTCTACTTACTCTTGAAACTTGAGGGGCTCTTAAACTCTTCTTGTTCAATTCATTCAGGAAACATTGATCTTCTTTTGTATAGCTCTCTGTTTTTGCTGACGAAAGAAAAAAAATAATTTGACACAATGTACTTAAAGAGACAAAGACAAAACAGAGACCTTGGTGGGCTCGATTTTAGCAGGTCTCTGCACTACGAACATCGCTGAACTTATCCATGGATAAGTTTGTCATGT
The DNA here is from genome assembly GCA_902685375.1 of Neostethus bicornis. Taxonomy (NCBI): domain Eukaryota; kingdom Metazoa; phylum Chordata; class Actinopteri; order Atheriniformes; family Phallostethidae; genus Neostethus; species Neostethus bicornis. The sequence goes on along the minus strand of LR738553.1, from coordinate 15,364,554 downwards.
CTGGGTTAACAAGACAAGACCTACATCTCTCTGGATAACTTGACCTATGATGCAAATTCGCATCTCACTCTATTAACCCTGGATCTGTTGAATAAAGCTGTGTGCATTTACATAAAAGGGGCGGAATTAGCGCATGCCAGCCAGTTAAAAGCATGGATAAGGCAAGAGCGTTGTATTTCTCCCAAGAGGAGCAAATGATTATTCTAGGAAAATATGAGTAAATTAAAAAAATCCTTACAAAAAGAAAACACAGTTGCAGCAGCTAAAGCCAGAAAGGATGGCTGGCAAAAATATCAGAAACTGTGAATGCATAAGTTTGATGTCGCATGCTACTTGAAGCTGATTGAACCTTTCATCTCTTCTCTCTGACTTTATCTCCAAAACCTCTGACATGTGTTGTTCCCCTGATATCCTGATTTCTAATCCTGTCGATCCTCATCACTCCCAAAGAGATCCTCAGCATCTTCATCTCCCTCCATCTCTGTTTCCTGTCTTTTTCTCAGTGCTACTGTCTCTAGACCAAACAGCATGGCTGGTCTCACAACGGCTTTTTACACTTTCCCTTTGATTTTAGCTGAAACTCTTCTGTCACACATTAAACCTGATACTTTTCTCCACCTGTTCCAGCCTGCCTGCACACGCTTCTTCACTTCTTTTCCACACTCTCCATTGCTCTGGACTGTTGATCCTAAGTACTTAAAATCTTCCACCTTCTTCATCTCTTCTCCCTGTAACCTCACTTTTTCATTTGGATCCCTCTAATTCACACACATGTACTCTGTTTTACTCTGACTAATCTTCATTCCTCTTCTTTCTAGTGCAAACCTGTATCGTACAATTTTCAGTACTCAGTCTGAGCTGAGCACTTTTGCTCTGCTGGTCCAAAATGTGCTGGAGAACAAAGTTCATGGTATAGAACAATCTGGGTTTTGAACACTATCTGATTACTAAAATAGGAGACCTCACAAATTGCTCATATATGAATAAAATATAAAATTTCTCCAGAAACATTTTTTATGTGAAAACAACTTTCAAACACCTCTGAAAAGTTGATATAGCGTTAAACCTTCTCTAGAAGACAATAGCTGACAATGTAATTCTAGTCACATTGTCAGAAGTTGTTGTTTTCAAGGTTTTCTTTTAAAGACAAATTAAGTGAACCTGACAGATTGTAACTTTTTGAATTTATTAACCACTTGAATAAAGCTGTCAGTGCACTGTACCTTGAAAGTAATAAAATGGGAGTTCAAAAGACTCTAGGGTTGAGGCCAATGTCGGCACATCTGGTTTAAAAGTAACTTTATAAGCAACCGCATTGTCTCCAGGGCTTTGTTCCTTGATGGCCAGCCTCTGATGCCAGTGAGAACTAATACTGTAGATCATTTGCAGCACTGAAAAGGTTGTGATACCACACGTCTAATAAAGTGTTACTCACAGCAACAAATAATTTCCCTGCTTCCAACTTCATTTCAATGGTAACACTGTTGTTTTCAAAAAGAGGGACTTGGCGTGATTCTTTATTATTTGTGCTGATAGAAACGAGTACTCTGCCATTTAAATCTTGCCCCGATTCATTTCCAAAATCATCCTAGAATTAAAAAAAAAAAAGCAGTTTTAGGAGATATCAGTGTTTATCTAAATTAAAATCGGTTTTTAAGATGCATTTTTGAATTTGTATTGAAATGTCCATGCAGGTGGTAAAAAAAAAAAAGCTCACCATTAAACTCAGAGTCATGTTTTCCATTATAGTTCTTTTGCTAATTTCTGTACAGCAGTAAACAAATGGGCTTTTAAGCAAGTGGCAAGAACCCAGTTTGACTGGTACATTGGCTTCGACATTTACAGTGATCTAAAAAAAAAAAGAAGATTAGGAGTTATTTGCAGAAGTTTTATGTGCCAAATATTTTATTTAAACAATTCCAGATGTCTTATAATAGTTTTTACAAATAAATCACAAACAGCCTTTGAAAACCCACCGGCGTACTTTGAAGGATAGTTATGTTCTCAACGCAAAGTGAGAACTCAATGGTGTACTCTCCCATCTCAATCGGGATTGTTTTTTCGCTGTAAGGAAACACTGAGTTTTATGAGAAAATCTACATTTTAATCTATAAAAAGACCCCTACAAACTTTTTGTTGGGAGACCTAAGTCTGTTCAGTGAAGGAAGCGTGTTACCTAAAGTAATATCGATCCTTCTTGTCATCTTTCAGGGGTTTGCTGCACCTCAGTGTCACATTGGTCTGAGTGAAAAGTAGCAGGAATGTGTCACATAAGAAGTACCAGTCACTAAGAAAAGCTTTTAGATCACTTTTAAAAGGAGTTAATCCTGTTTTCTGACAGCCACTTACAAATGTTGGATTCTGTGCTGATTCTTTCCTCACTGACATGAAAAGATCAGATGGCAGAAAACTTGAGATTGAACCTCCATCATCAGACAGCACTGTTACTGAGAAAACTGAACACACACACACATATTGCTGAGATTTATTTGGTGAATCAAAATAAAAACTGAAAAGAATAAAATGCCAACCGGTAAAGATGTTTCCAGCGATGAATCGGGCTTTCCTGTTGTAGTCCACTGACAGTCTCCTTGGTTTACTGGTGTCCTGGATGATGGTTAGTGTCACTAATGGACCAGGTATGAGTTTCCCACTGAAGAAACTAACAAACTCTAGTTTGTAGTCCCCACTAGTAAAGTAAAAAAAAAAAAAAATGTATATCAATGTACCAAGGGATTATCAAGAAAATAGTTAATTATTTTAGGGAAATTGTCTTGGCGTTTTGAAAGAAACATTAAAATTTGTAATTTGATACCTTTCACCGCTCAAACTTTCAATCAAGAAGGAGGCTTTCCCTTCGTGGTCCACAGGTTGGAATTTCACAGAGGAGACCATCTGTTTTAATATGAAAGTAGTTTTCAGGTTTTTTTGAGTTTTTTTTTCAGTAGATTTTTTTTACTATAATAAGTTCTTTGTTACTTTTTCCAACCTTCAATGTAGACGGTGAATATCTCATTTCCACTACAACCCTCTGGTCTGGAGAAGGGTTTCCCCAGGCATCACACAGCTGGACGACAAATGGTGAGCAAATGCCTTGATCGTTAAAAATGTGCAAAGGCTAAAAAACACAACAAAACAACAAGTATTACATTTAGTTTGTCCAAAGTGTGTGGTGTCAAATGTCATCAATGACAACCTGTGAATAGTCAACGCAGGAGGAAAAAATTTCCGCCAATCTGAATACTATTGAAGGAAACTATTGAAGCTATTGAAACTATTGAGGTTTAAAAATTCCACAAAACAGTGCTGATCAAAAGCAGCTGATTTTGCACTGAGTGAGCATCTGCATCGATGCAAACAGACACGATTGTCGAAGAAACAGGAAATGTGGCTCTAATGCACCGTTACACATAAAATTCAACTTCTGTGATCTTTGCCGACAGACAGATAACACATTGCGTAACATATAGTCTGCAAAACACATCTGACAGTGTGGATCATGCACATCTAATTTTCTATACCTCTTCAAAATTTCTTGGTAACAGCTTTCAATCAAATTTTATTTAGCGTCTCAGGTCCATGAATTAGTAGAAGTTGCGAAGGACATCCTGCGATCAATGTTATTGTAGCTCGACCTTCATACATTTTATGTCGAAAAATAATTTCTCTGGGTCCAGGGACCCCTGAATGAAAACGTACACCACTCACAAAAATGCACTTGTGATCACCCTATAACACAGACGACAACAGTTACTTACACATTTAACATTTACTCAAACATTATTTCCTTTTAGCAAAAAATGTAGTACAAAAAAAAATAAACAGTGTTTTGGGTGAGGTCAATTTTATGTTAAAATTCTGTTTATGTTTTCTGAGGCTTCAGCACCACAAACATGATGCTGAACATGATTGAGTAAGCCATTTGAATTTGGTAAATTGAGTAAAAACATTATGTACAGTAATTACACCTGACATGAAAAGAGAATCTTTGAGCTGTCTAGACCCTCTGCCTCTACATTCACGTCTTTCACAGCGGAAATTGGGATCTTCTGGCAGAGATTGTTGAACTGATCTAGAAATTTAAGACCTGTAAAAAAAACACTGAAGTTAAAAATGGTAATAATGTAAATGCAAAATATAATTCTAAACGATAAGTTTCAAGCTCACGAATGCGTCCGGGAAGAGTTTCACCAACCTTCAGTGTGCTGTGTTTAAGAATTGCTCTCAGCTGAGTAGGCTCATCAGGACATGGACTACATAACAGACACCAAGTTAGACTTAAGAAAAATTAGGGAAAAAAGTCCTGGAATTGAGCACATAAAACATTTATACAGTATTTATTACTAAAATAATTACTGACGGAAAATTAGAAGCAATAATTAAATTAGTCAGAATTAAACTGTGATTGTCAAAATGAAGATAAAACTTTGTTATTCACTACAAATTCTTTTTAGATAGAAAAGTCTAAAATGAAGGCTAAAAGAATTAGGCTAAAAATGAAGAAATGCTGCTCTTTTAAAATTCAAGCGCCAAATATCTGCAACGAATCGTCTGCGTACGCACAAGTGTCCAACTCCGGTCCCAAAGGGTTGATGTGCTGTAGGTTTTCCATGTGTTCTTCCATCTACACACCTGATCCAGGTTATTGAGCCAATGTGCCATATTTTTTTAGGTGTTGATTTCACTTTGTGTTCATCAGCTGTATTGAACCAGGAAAACTTGGAACACCTTCAGGACACCAGCCTTTGAGGACTGGAGTTTGACAACCCTGAATTAGAGCAACTCAATTATTTTAGTATAGTCCAATATTATAAAACAATTGTCTCAACAGACTTCACATTGTACATTGAAAAAAGTAAAAAAAACAAAGTACAAAATAGAGAAAAAGGTTTCTCTTATTTTTTTACACAAATAAACAACTAAAGCTAATAAAAATAACTAAAAGGTAAAAAAAAAAAAAACAGTTTCAGTTCAGAGCTAGCTGAAAACTTTTAATTTTACAGTACAAATAGACGCTTGGTGTTTATTTTTTTTTTTAGCAACGGTAAACTTAAAACTTGGTTTTCAACTTACGCAATAATAAAGGCAGAGGAGATGCTCTGGTCTTGGTATGACACCTGGTAGTAGCGTTCATCCTTCACCTGAGTGGACACCTGCACATCAGGAAGCTTTCCCATCATTAAATCCGACTGACATATTTCACTTGTCTAGTTGACCTTTACAGACAGTAGAAATTAAATGTATATGAAATGCCATCGAAGTATGCCTTTCTGCAAGTCATGTAGATCTGTAACCTTAATTTTGGAAGCTATGGCATCTGTAAGCTGGATTTTTTTCCCAGATTCATCATATAACTCAAAAAACAAATTATCAATTGTTCCTCCAGCTTTCCGCTTGATCTTCTCATTGTTTTTCAGGATGAGTTTTTCTCCACCCTCACAGTACAGCTTCATCGCTGACACTCTGTTGCTGGGCAGTACTTCCAACTTGACTTCTGTTGGCACCACATTCCTGTGGTTCTGACAAAGAGCAACATAGCAAGTAGAGCCAGATTGAACTTGTTAACAACAGTAAACACTCATGTACATTTCCTTAAACTTACTGGCATTTTAAACATAATGGAGATATTTTGTGACTTTCCATCAACAATGGTGAGGTTGATGGGCTTTGTTGTTATCAAGCCCGCTCCTGTGCTGCAGTCAGTCATAAAGAAATGAAGATCAGAAACCTGATAAACAGCAGGTAAGAAAAAGAGCTTATAAACAAGCAAAATTAATTGAGATAATTCCATTTAAACAGTGCACTAAAAGTAAGGGAAAAGCTATTAAAATTGTACAAAAAACTTATTCATCCACCAGGATTTAAATTTCTCAGGATTCAAAAGAACCCAGATGAGTTCCTGCTTGATAATGTCCATCATACCTGGCAGCTGACTAATTGTTCGGGGTTCAATGTGATATTTCCAGCACTATCATGCACTTCCACATTAAAACAAGCACAGCTTCCATTCACTATCTGAAATGCCTCTTTTTCTGGCATCACATGAATGGAAGAAGGTACGCCTGGAAAGATTTGAAAAAAATATAAATTATACAAACTACTTATTTATGTCTGAAAATGAACGATGAATCTTAAGTAAAAACGGTATCTGAAAACTGGATGGGAGAGCTGCACTCAAACAAATTACTCAAACTTGAATAAAACAAAGCATTTGGAAACCACTTCAGCTATTTTTGAAATGATGAAAATGAAAGAAACTTAAGTGAGAATATCTTAAGGGAAAAAAATAAGCAAAACAGAACTTCTAAGATCTCTTTTATTTACCTAGGAGAGCAAAATTTAGCACAAAGCTTGGAAGCCGTCGCCCTGCGTACATGTTGCTTTCACTTTCTTCTACAATGGCATTTACACTCAGGGTATATGAACCTAATTTTGCTAAAATATCTGGAGAAAAAAAAAAACTATATTTTTACTCATCACCAAACTTCACTTGAGGAAAAAGTTGTCTGAAATTAGGAATTATAGGTTTACATAAACAAAACCTGAAAAATGTATGCATACCAGTTTTTGGGAAGTAATATCCACTTTCTGGTACAAAAGGGGCAATATAAGTGTAAACAACTTCATCTCTTATGGGAGCTAATTAAAAAATTAAGCAAAAGAATTAGTAAGTGAAACAAAGAGGTTTTTCAAACACTTTTATTAGAAAAATTTTGTCAAATTAATTTGCAGAACAAAATGAAAACACTCAAAAGTGGCACAGATTTATTTTAAAATAAATTGTCTGATTTATATGCAAACATTCTATTAAGATTTGTCAAATCCCTGGACTTTAGAAACAAATATTCTGTTATTTGGTATTTTAAAAAGATTAAAATAAAGCAATATTTTTCAAAGGAAGAAAAAATACTGCTCGGGTAAAAAAGTAAAATGATTTAACGTGCACATTATTGGAAAAAAATACCAAACTAGTTCAAAATGGATGATTTTGGCATTCAAAATTTAACCTTGTTAATTATAAAATTTTAAAACTGATTTTTTTAAAGTAGATGTATAAAAAAGTAACTAAATTCCTTAAACACCTTACCAAGGTATATTATTTCTAACTGAACACTCATTTTTATCTCTGAGACATGACCTCCTGTTTCAATTCTGGACAAGGGCTCTCCCCTCTTGTTCTGGATTTCAGCTCGCAGCGGCCCTAAAAGGACGTAAAACAAAAATAACCTGTCAACATTTACAAGTAAATTTTTTTAAAAGGTGTTTGATTTTGTGCAAACAATGTAAGATGTTACCACAGGAAATGCCCGCTGGAAAAACAGAATTCTCTGACCAAGGGTTACCCTCGATCCAGGTTATTTTCAGACTCTCTGGGATTCTGAAACAATCAATGTATTTTAGCTGGCAAATTGTGGCAGTGATTATACACAGAACACAGACACACACACACTCACTTGTAAGAGTCATTTTCAATTGCCTGATGTATGACTTTAAGACTGGCACTTTGATCGATCTTGTGTAAGGGGATGATCTCCCTCATGTCATAAAGTTCTTTTGGCTCCTGGAAAGACATTTTATCATTGGCTGAGCAGCGATGTGCATCACTGGCATTTTTAAAACTTTTTCAAATAAAGCAACATAATTATTTCCTCACTCTAATGATTTCAACTTGACCTCCTGTGCCATAGACGTCTCTGTCATAATTTCCAGGAAGTAAAAATCGAACTATGGTGCCACAATAGGTACACTTTATTTTTTGAGTCTTCACCTAGGCAGAAAAACACAATAAATTACAAACAACCTCCCCATCTTGCCTCACGCACACACACTCAAAACATACAAAAATCCAAGTAATGAGTGCAGAGTTTACAGAGAAAAAGAAAAGATAAGATTGGAACATTTCTCACGAGCTGGCCAGCTGCATATGTTTTATTCCCCCATTCTATGGAGGAAAATGTCGCCCAAATGGTCTGTCCTGGATTGGTCTGTCCGAGCTATGGTCTTGATGAAACCCACAAACTTCACTTGTTTGTCATACTTCTCATGGCAACTTCGTAACCACAGCTGGAACTCTTTCTGGATATTTCTGTTTCTTAGTTGATTCTGAAATACATGCTGATTTTTAAAATAGATGAACAGCTCTCACTAGATAATGACACTCATCAAAGGCTCTCCAAGTAAGCAAAAAAAAAAACAGTTTCAATAAAAAAAAGTTGAATAGCATCTAAATGACTACGTTATAAAATAATCATAAAAATGCATCTTTTAACAAGGGTTTTAGAAAAAAAACCTAAACAAACAAATGTTTGCAATCAGCATTGAGAAACTCTGCTGCCATTCGTGCTGATATGTCTATTAGAATCAGCAGCAAACAGAGCGTAGGTGAGTGCTTCTCAAACAGTGGGGTATCTGATGCGGTGCCTCGGGGCATAAAATAATTTGGTCTAGGGAATCTAAACTATATAAATATTTTATCTGAGTAAAATCTGGGTAATCAAGTAAAATCTGAAAGTTTTACTAAAACAGAAGAATGGAAATTTTCAAGCCCTCCTAGAAACAACATTTTTCTGGACTGATTACTTTTTAACCAAACATAAATTTTCAGCGATTTTTCATTGGACGAATTCTTTCTTAATAACTCTTCTATACTAGAATATTTTCTTCACATGGTCATTGTTTGGAGCTACTCTGAATCATTGAGTTAAGAGATTTTGGGGTAAAATGTGTGTGGTGTTGGGGAATGTAGACTTTGCGGGATCTGTTCTGGAGAGGAGGATGAGAGCACTAATGCAAGGCATCCTCAAAATTCCACATCACCTTCTGCATGATACAAATAGGGAACCAAAATATGTGAACAAATCTTCAACTAAAACTACATCTTTCTAATTTTTTATGTTAATGTTAAGAAAAAATGCTTATGAGAAGTTTAGATGGTCACCTGGGTCTTTGTGATTGGAGTGAAAATTGTCTCATTGCTTTTCAGCTTCAGCTCCAGGTCCTTGAACTGTAGCTTGTTTGTCGACACCTGGAATTTATCGTCAGTGAAGAGTACTCCTGAAAATCGACTGTAGCACTCTGAGGGTATTAATAAATTTTCAAGGGGCTGACAGCACCAGTCAAACCTGAACAGACACAAAAATAATAGGAAATAAAAAAGGGGAATACAAATGGAGAAATAACCTTACAAGTTAATGTTTTTCTATAAACAAGAACTAAAACAAATCATTATGAACATAAAAAATCAAAAAAGAGTGAAATAAAAGAACACTATACTTCTTTACTTCATTCTGTAGTTAAGTTACCTACCATACCTCTTGTGTTTTTTGGAGAACAACAAATGTTTCTCTGTCAAACCTGAAGTACTTACGGTGACAGTGTGGTGTAAGGGATTAGGCGACCATTCCAAAAACATTCAAAAACATTTCGGTTTCCTCTCGCCTGATTATGAATTCCTTGTTCAAGTTCACAATCATCATCATTGTCGTCTGGTGCTAAACATGAACAATATGAAAGACTTTAAGTTGCATCATGAAAATCTGGAGCTTGTATTCAGAGTCAGATCTACCTTTCCTGGAATATGGATCTGCAGGATAGGTCTCTCTGTCATAGAGAAAAGGATGATATCGAATGATCCCCTCCACTGTGCCAGAGTCTGGTGGGATGAAGGCGCTGAACTGAAAGACATCTGCAGTAGCGTTGATAAAAAGACTCTGCAAGTCATTTTCCACGTCTCTGAGGTTTATCACAATGGGAAAATTTGAAAACCTTTCCCACAGTGTGATCTGATGAATAAGGAGAAATATAAAAATTAATAATAAAGAAACACTGCGTATTTGCTTGTGTAATCTCTAAACTACCTCACCATTATGTTGAGTTTATTAGGATCATTCAAACTTGGAATTAAGCATCTTTTATCATTTCCATGAAGTCCATGGATGTAATAATGATAAACATGACTAAAACACAATTTTTGCTCATTAATTAGTTAGCAAATAGTGAGCATTAATCAGCATTTTAGTAGTTAAAGGAGACAAAGCTCACGCAAGTTCTGTTGTCCACTTGTTAAGGTCCTCTTTCAGGTACAAGAGATGTTCCTGTTTTATTCCCATGATCACAGCAGCAGTGAAGTTTTCCTTCTCAGCCTCCTCATTAGTTAAGCCAAGAAGGAACTGCTCATTGTTTTTAAGGTGAGATGTGTCACCAGGCTGCAGCATAAACAAATCATCGTATGAAAGATTAAACTTCCTGACACCCATTCTGATTATCTTTACTCTGTAATCATTGAGGTGAGGATGGAATTGGGACAAATTTTGAAGAGAAAAACTCTTACCTTCCTGTTTAAAATTGTTCCTCTGTATGTGTTTTCTTCGTTTCTGTTTCTCTTCTCAAATTCTTCTTTTGACAGAAGGAGCTCATGGATATCTGGAGAACTTGCTGTTTTTGTGATCATCTAATTAGAAAAACGCACAAAAAAATCTTTCATTTTTTAGAAAAACTATGACCCTGTGATCAAATGGTTAATCTTTATGCCTTAGTTAAACATAAGAGAACCATTTGAGCATGTCGTATGTTGAAATGGCACGGATTAAAAATGGATAATTTTATTAAAGAAAATAAGGTTTGATCATAAAACAGTTTAAACTGAACTGATGTCAAACAAGTACAAACTATGACATTTCAAAACATTTTCCATCACATTGTAATACATTCTGTCATACCTTTATTGTGTCTCCAATAAAGAAAGCATCCTGTGTGCCACCAACACCAAAGTATGATATGTCACTGTTGATGCTACGTCGAACTGGGTTGGGCCAAATGTCAGCTTTTTTTTCACTGAGGGGAAAAAGACAGCTGGGTTTTATTTGAAAGTATAGAGCCATTTCCATAAATATGTCATTTGGACAAACCAACCTTGCGCAAATATGTTCCTTTTTTTGGACTTTGGACAGCCTGTACACTGCCCAATCATTAAGCTGCTTTGAGGTCATTCCACAACCATTATCCAAAATGATAATGGCAGATTTTTCTGGGATCTTGTCAAAAAACTAAAAATCAAACCAACTAAAGGTAAAGACACTGAGAACAGAACATGACTATAGAAGTTGCATCACTGTAACAGAAGCACTGACCACCCTGATCTCAATCTTCCTTTCCCCTATGTTTTTTGCTGTGGCTGAAATGGAATTGTCCACCAGCTCTGCCAGAGCATAGGCTGAAAAAGCAAAGTAAAAAGCAGAGAAACAATTGATCACAATCAGTGAACAGCCACTGAGACAATCCATGAACACTTACACAATGACTTGTGCCCATTTGCGTAGTACTCAGATTTTCCACTCTGGATTTGGGTGTCATAGTGAGGCACAAACAAGATGTCCTCTTCTGTTGCACCTGGAAGAACTTGGTGTTGATGCTGCAACAAGTAAAGGGTGGCACCATCTTCCAGATTATCTGCAACACATCAAAAAAATATATAAAACACATGTAATTCAGTGCTTTATGTTTACGTTGTCCTCACAATTACTCACTAAAGATGTCGTTATTCACAATTCTTCTGTCAGTCGTCACCAGCACAAAACTCTTGTGTGAACGAAGTGAAAATGTCTGTTTAAAGAGACAATTATCGAAATCAGTTAATACATATGAAAGATATCATGGCTGAAGAAATCATAAAACATGTGAATTTTTGTAGTAAGCTGACTGCTCACCTCCACATAGTTTGGTCTGACATCAAAATACTGTATACCAGTTCAAAATAATTTAAGTTATTGATCAAAAAAAATTCTATCGCTCATATTGTAAGTGTAACTATTTGGCTAGACTAGATTCTATTTAAATAGTCACTTATCTATCAGACTCTCACTTACAATATCAATTTATGCCATTTAATCTCTTCTTCTCCTCTTAAATGACCATGGAATAAGTTGGATAATGTCCTCCTAAATGCACATTCTTCAGTTGTTATAAATTACCAGGTTCAAATAATATAGAACGCGGAGGTTTTGTTTGTTTTTTTTTTTTAATCTGTCTGTTGTGAATATTTCCGAAAATAACGTTGATCCTTCTGTCAATGAAGAGTAAACCTAGCTATAAATTGGGGAGTAATTGAGATGGTCGGTTTGGATCAGTTAAGTGGGAACGTTCAACTGTAACAACGGAAGTAGCCAACTGTTTGAAAATAATAAATCATTTCTAATAATTTCTTTAAAATCTTCAGCAAATTAGTTTTAATTTTATTAAAATTATTCTTGTGTTAAAACATCAGATAAAATTTTCTAATGCGTACTGTTACCACAAATTTACACACACATTGTGATATTTTTTCTTACTGTGTGGAGGACTTTGAGAAAATCATTAAAAATCTGGGTTTGTATTTCCACTTTTTCCTTCTCACTTCTGGCGTTGCGAGCATCATAAAGATAGGTCAGGCATATGGTGTTTGGTATACTGATAAACATAAATAAATAAACTTTAATATTTTTTTTATACAAACACAATGAGATTTACCAAAGCAATCTTTGGGAGCTACTGGTAGATTACGATCGCCGTATGAGGTGAAATTTCCCACGAAACACCTGTCGATCTCTCGCGGGATGCTAACTCTGATCTGCACCATGACAGCGGGCGTCAGCAGGTCATAGCTCTCCACTGTATTCATTTACCACAAAGAAAAGCTAACAAGGAGTTTATTTTATTTAATTACTTAATCGTGAGATTGATTGTATTGTTGTGTGTGTTGTTTTGTTGTTGTTGTTTTTACTGATGATCTCAAGCTTTAAAATGAACGGATTTGGTCTTGTATAAAAAATGTCAGATTTTTCATTTGATTTAAGGATGAAAAAGTTTAAAATAAAAGTCACATTGGTTCATGTTAATACTCTTACTTGCCAAAAGGAGGAGACAGAGCCTGACATGTCAGCATCATGTTACTCAAACTATTGACAAGAAAAACTTAACCTTTTAACTGCATAATTTTTAATGTAATATTCTGTTTTAAAACATTGGACGATTCCTAGCTTTTTATTTTAAACTCAGAGGTTGTGTAAAAGATAATTAGCACTGGGTGTCCAGCAACTCTTCGTGAATACTTGTCTTTTCTGTATTCACCTCCACGTAGTTTTCTGTGTTTGTGGGTTTTACTTAAAGAAATACATCATTGTTTCTGAAGCTATGAAGTTGGAGTAATTGACAGGCTGTGACCGATGGCTGAGGGTTTTACTGTCTCACAGAGTCCACAGTTTCATTCATTATTATTGCTTTTCATTTCCAGTACACTTACGTATTTATCAGTACGAGTCCAACCAATGACGACAGATTTTTAATGCGTTAAAGTTTGAGTTACAACACACTTCTAATGGTCTGCTGTTTTACCTCTGAACTTCACAAAGAAGTTTCTGATGATATCTCATTTTGAACTACTGTATCACCAGAAGGAACTGACATTTATCTGTGTTGCTAGAATCTTTCCACCTGTGATTATTAAAGGGAGACTTTCATCCTCCTGGGAATCCAGCTTTTGCCACAGATTTGCTGATTTTTTTTTCCCCTATAAAAAGTGGAACTGTGAGCTTGGCAAGCTGCTCTCTGTATTTTGAGTTGAATTACTTCCCCAAATAGATTACTAACTTCAGTGTAACAATTTTTAAATCATTCAGTTAAGTTTTTTGTTTTCTTTAGTTAACTTATGTTAAGTATGATGTGTTTTGTTCTACAGAGTTAGAGTTGCTGAGGAATAGAAAAAGAACTCCTGAAGATTTTGGAGAGCTTTTTGGTTCCAGCATACCACCCACTTTGCCCCCTCCTTAATAAATCCACGTGAAAGGATCCTTCTGAAAACTCTTGAAAAGTTCTATAAAGTGTATGTGAAAGGTGTTTTGATCCCATATTTTCATGTAAATAGTTTCTGGTTATTTTGTGTGTAGATTTCTTTTATCAATTTTCAACAACGACAATTGAGTCGTTTTTTTTACAGTAATCATAATTTTGCACATAATTCTTACTTTTTTGCATTTTTAAATGATCACAGTTATTTGAATGTTACTTTTTTATACATATAATTTTGTATAAATTTGTTACCTTCTGGTTTATATTTTATGTTTTCAAAAATATTACGCTTAAATAGATATTATTTTTTGCGTTTAAAATGCAACAAATAAGAAATAAAGAAGGTCTTTCCCCCCAAAAAAGTGCTTTTATGTTAGGACATGGGTGTTTAAGAGACAGAATGTTTGAAACAAAGGGGATTATTACCAAAATTTATAGGTGTGAGAATGATTATTTTGAGGGGATTAGTACACCGCTAAACAGCAGGGTCTGCTCTATGATTTGTATGAAAACGAAACCAGCCAGATGGGAGTGGGGGCATCTGCAGGAATGGGAGGGTGTCCCTAAAACGTCACATCCAAAAGAACCTGGTTGTTCTGATGTCCACATCCCAAGCCTCACTCCTCACCACGGAGTGTTGTTGGACTTAAATATATTTCAACCATGAAGTGCGGATTACTGTTTCTTCATTTTTTATCAACTCTTCCTCTTATTAGTGGAACACCATACCACTTCAATCTGTTTCAGGGAAACGCATATTCCGGCACTGAAACGCGACAAAAGAACAAGTGAGTTTGCATGTTTGAATCAAAACCATGCATGCGTGTGTATGAATGTGGGTTCAACTCTACGTGCATATCTGACTTGTATTTCTGCAGAAATTGGTGCGCGTACGTTGTACACAAAAACGTGAGTTGCGCTGTAGTTGGAGGCACGGAGAGTTACGCACAGCCTGAGTTTTTACCATGTCCACCAGAGATGCCAAACTGTGCGCAACAAGTGATGTAAGTTTCCACAAGTACAGGTTGTTGGGTGGAGGACGGGTATTCAATAACTTTTTGACAAGTAGGCAGAGGAGGTGTGAAAAACTTCATCTTTAACTAAACTGTAACCAGAAACGATTAGAAGGCAACTTAATTTATTTGTCTTCCTAAATGTCTTTTAACGCTGTTTAACCAAGTTTTTTGGCTTCTTAACTAAATAAAACCCCCAATCTTTGCACATGAAAAAATAAAATCAAATGCAGAAAAGATTATACTAAAACTATTCCAGTCCAAATCAAATCTGGCTTCACAGAATTTGTGTTTTCCATTTTGATGTAAAATAACAATAAAACCAGCACCAGTTTTTATTTTTTGTAGATATTCAAATCCTTGAATATTTCTTCAAACAAAATGTGCAGTTAATGTTTTACAGGTCTCAATAGATTTTGTGGTATTTTATTTTTTTTTTTACTTTCAAAGTTAAAATCAACATTTTGCTTTTGTAGAACTTGACTTTATTTATGTTTTTTTATTGTGTAGTTTTGGGGGTTTTTTATGCTGTTTGGTTGCCACCACAAATAATCCTGTTGCATAACCAATTTTCTTCTATTCCAAGATATCAGACACATTTTAGGCCAACGTACAAAATCGCCTACAAAACAGTCACAGAGCTACAATGGAAATGTTGTCCAGGCTACCAGGGCCGTGACTGCATGGAGGTAAAAGACATGAAGCTGATTCAAGTCGAGCGTTTGCCTCATGGCTCATCTGAACACTTTCAAGGCCCACTTGGTATGGAAAACCCATATTTGAAATGTCATTTTTGTTTGTTTATTTAAATTATTGAATTTTAAATACTGAACAAATTACCATCTGGTATCAGTAGTATAATGGCACCTTCTTAAACTATGCACATTCTTTTTGTATACTTCCATTTTTTTTTTTTTTTTTTTTACAATAGACAGTTGATTCTTGAAATATTTTCACAGCCTAACTTTCCCATTCCTAATCATTTCCCTCAGCTACTGACCATGGATCAGTTGACCAGAGTAATTATCCTGTAGGAGGGCAGCAGACGTGGCAAAGACAACCACACAGTCACGAACTCCATCAGAGTTCAAAGCAACTGGAGGATGAAGTGCAAAACCTGTCTCAGATGGTCCTCGATATGCAAGCGAAAATGACAAACATGGCATCAAACCTGAGGCTTGACTTTCAAGAGGATGCCAGTAAAATGCTGATTTCATTGCTCAATAATCAGAAATTTCCTGCCAGTGCCCTGGGTGCAGAGACCCACACCGTCCAGGTGCAAGATTTCTCCTTTGATCATGAAACCACACCGGTAGATGAAGTCATGAACAAGATAAACCAGGTGACATACGATTTGGAGACCAAGAGTAATGCCTTAGATGATCTCCTGGGTCGAGTTGACCAGCACGATGGACAAATACGTCTGTTGATGGAAGCCGCACAGACTCCTTTGTCCACACCTCCCGCTGCTTCTCGTGCACCTCCATCTGAGGATGGAGATCTACGAGCCTATGTGGACGAGAAGATTCAAGCACTGAGAGAGGAACTGATGGAAGGCATTGAAATAAAAATGGCAGACTTAAAGAGCTCTTGTGATTATAAAATCTTGTCTGTCCAAGAGCAGTGTGAAGGAACAGAAACTAACTACCTCAGCCTGGCAGAACTTATGGACTCAAAGGAAAGTGATCTCCGTAGTGAGATTCAGAACCTTAAAGATAAACTTGATGATCCACAGAAAGTAGACTCCCAGTCAGCTGACTCTGTCCTCTCTCGAGTGGAGAACCTAGAAAGCCATCTAAACTCATCGGAGAGAATTCTGGCAGGCCGGTGTCAGTCTGTAGAAGAACGTCTGCGGAAAAATCAGGCAGAGGTTGTCAGAGACCTACAACACCTTCTGCAAGTCAAACTAAAATCTGTAGACGAAAAAATTAAATCTCTGTTTCCCAACTCAAGTGTCATGAACCCTAAAGATCCAATTGACTCGACAGAGTCCATACAAAAAGGTTTAAACTCTCTAAATGACTCTTTTAAATCTTTGGAGGAACGAATGAACAATTTAGACTACTTGTGCTCTAAAGAGTGCAAACCTAATTTGACCTCCCTTGAAAATGTCAAGCAGGAAGTTGGGAGTTCTAAAACTATTGGCAATCGATCTACAGTTCAAACAAATGACACTAGAAATTCAAAGGGTCAGGTTCTGAACCTGAACCTCAACACTGAGAACCTCAACACTGAGTTCAGCTACCTTAGAGATCGAATGAGCAGATTGGAGGATTCAATGTCTAATTCAATTCACCAACACTCTCAGATGTTACAGAGCCTGAACACGTCCTGGGGTCACGTAAAAGCTCAGGCTATTCAGGAGACCAAAGATCTTGTGGAACTCCATAGTACAGAGCATCTGGATTTCAGACAGCAGTTAGAAGAGCTGGGAAGGGAGGTGAAAGCTGAGGCCCACCGCTGCAGGGAAACAACTCAAGATGCAGGGAAAGAGATCGCGCATATGGACAACCGCATTGTTAACATGGAGACTTTGTGCAGTAAGCTGGATCCCATCTCCAGCAGTGTACAAAGGATCAAAGAAGGGCTGAACAAGCATGTCACTGTATTATGGACCTGTGTGAATCAGCTAAACTTCACAGCTGGAAAGCATGCACGTGATATTGTAGGACTCAGGGAAATTTGCCAAAATCTTCAAAACACCATCTCAGAAGTTACCAGTAACCTTCAGGCCTCAGTAAACAACTCTGATACTACCAAAGGTAAGCTAGATTAACCTTAATATTTTTGTTCAGGTGTAAAATTTTCACATTTCTCTTGTAATGTAGCCGCTGAAATAAAACAATGAAGGGCCCCTATTTTAGATTTAACGTTCAATTTTCATGAAACCCCCCGCTTCCAATCAGATTCTTTCATCCAGCATTCTCTCTAGTCACATGGTAATCCCTCAGAACTCGGCAGCCAGGTATAGTTGACAGCAGTTTGAATAGTGGAAACGTTTCATGCATTACAACCCATTGACTATTATTTTCTTTTAGAAACTTGCCAAGGGCTACATTTCTTTCTATGAACCTGCTTGTCGGAAGGGCTTAAATATCAGTGTTTCACATTTGGTGGGGAAAAGCTGAATATTCTTTCAACTTGCTTTTTAGAGCAGCCGGGCTTTATTGAAGACACATGTTTGGTTTAATAGACCACACTTGTGTTGAGCAATACCTTGGCATTAAAAAACATTGCTCACCAAGCTTATTAGGCCATCCAAATGTGTAATTATGGTTGTGTATCTTTGTCAGTTTAATTCCAGTGTATCCATAGCAGAGAAAAACAATGATGTGCACCTATAACGAGATATGCGAGTGGTAACATACGTATAGACTAACTACTAGGACATGTTTGCAGATAAACAGTTAGCTGAGCGAGAAAAGATCTGGACACATTCATTTTAGTTGATGTTGGCTGTTTTATTTCTTTTGTTGGAATACACTTGTCGCTGTTTTTACCTGTAAAATGTGTGCTTTTTCGTTAACTTCTAATTAATCTGTAGACTAAAGCAAATAATAGAAATTCAGTCAGTCACCTTCTAAACCAGGGTTGCCATTACGTCAATCGCGATCAACTGGTCGATCGCAATCAATTGGTCGATCGCAAAGGCCTTATGAGCAGATCGCATCGCATTAAAAAAAGTTTTTGAAAAAGTTGGCGCCAGCCTATCATCAGCCTCAAAATGACATCCACCCTGAAGTCAGCTGCTAGAGTTGCGGAAATTTAGGACTCTTTTTTTTTTTTTCCCAAAAAAAAGTGTCAATCTAACAGCTTTTCTGCTGTTACTGGAGATTTTTAGAGTCTGTGACATGAAATTACGTTGTTAAGCCTGTAATCAAGAATCAGCCCACGGTGCTGCTCTCGCAAAGCGCTGTGAGTGTGTGTATGTAACAAATTGTGTTGTAGGGGTAGTTACAGCAGGCTGGAAACGATCTGTGAGGTTTGCGATGGTAACATGGGACTGGTAGATCTCAGGAGGTTTGATATTTGTAAAGTAGATCTTGGGACAAAAAAGGCTGGGCACCCCTGTTCTGAACCGTCTATCCCTTACCGGGTTGCGGGGGTTGCCAGAGCCCATCCCGGCTGATTCGAGGCGATGAGCAGGGTGCACCCCAAACAAGTAGCCAATCTGTTGCAGGGCCACACACACATACAACCATACACACTCATTCCTGCGGGCAATTTGGCACCGGCCAATCAGCCTAACATGCATGTTTTTGGAGGGTGGGAGGAAACCAGAGTACCAGGAGGAAACCCATGCAGACACGGGGAGAACATGCAAACTCCACATGGAAAAACCAGTGTTCCAAGCTTCATCCCCATGACCTTCTTGCTGTGAGGCCACTTTGCTACTCACTGCACCACTGTGCCGCCTACAATAGAAATTGAGAAAACAAAATATTCAATGTTAAATTCTTTATAAACACTGTTTGTTTTTTTTAGTCTGTGTTAGCTGTTAAAAATAAAACAGCTGTTTTTAAAAAGAAACAACAGCCTCTTTCTTTTCTGCCAGTGGGAAAACTTACCTAATCTATTGTTTTTACCAGCTTACATGCCACTTCAAACTTTTTTTTTAGTTATCATATAAATCACTCAGTTTTGTTTATGCTTATTGATCAGTTCCACTGATTTTGATGTAAATCTTGGCTTTGTTGCTCTAAATCCATCTGAACAAATAGTTTTCTTTTGAATTGTGTATTTGTTGCATATTTCTTGCCTGAGCTTGCTTCTTAATGGTACCTGTGAGACCACATTGAACTCTCACAGTTATAAAAGTGAACTAGAAGCACGCCTATATTGTTTATGGGCTAGCTTTTTCCCTCTGGGAACAGCCTCTGTACCGCTTTATGAGGCAGGTGATACAGCATGCAGACCAGTCTGAAATAACATGGAAGGTGGGTCAGAAGTTTTTCAGAAACCCTTTTTCTTTAAATTAGTTTCATGTAAAGTGTACATCTCTCAGCTTTTTAATTTTTGTCCAAAAACACAGTCTGCTTTGTTTGAGAAATGTTCTCACTCCGCCCAATAACTTTTTGCTGTCACATGTCAATAAATTTTGTCCTCTGAGATGTTTGCTGTTCCCCATTTCCACTTTGTATCATAGTTTTGTGGCTTCATTTCAACCACAAAACAGACTCATTCTATTGTCTTCTTCCATGTTTGTCTGAAATGGCTGGAAATTTCTTCTGTGACAAATCAGCCACAGACCAAATCCATACAAGAGTTAGCAAGGCCTGTCAGGAAAATAAAGCTCCTTTTTATTTCATTGCCAGGAGCTTCATTCTTAGCTTTCCAGATGGACATTTATATTTTCACTGCTATTGTGTTTACTCTGTTCTTCTTTTCTCACATTTTCAGACCTTAAATGGATATTGAAACAAAAACTTAGAGAACCCAAAGCTTGTTCATGTGCACAGTTACCATGATGTCATACTAGTTGTAAAGAGGCCAGGAAATATAGAAGATTGAGCGTCTTTCAGTCAGTTCTAACAAGGTTTTGGTTCATTATTGCTTCTCAATTCATAAAGAACATAAAGTTTGGTCATTAAACATATGGAGACATAGTTTTATTAATGATCTCATGACAGAAATACAATGGATTGTTTTATTCATGTGGGAATAGGAGGAATGATTTATAAATCAAAGCTCTTCTCAATGGAAGATTAGTGGTAATGAATGAGGATCAATAGTCATTTTAGATCTAATTTGGACATGTTGTGCCAGCAGTGATGGAAACAATCTCCGCTATAATTATTTTCAAAGTCGCTATGCACTATTGTTTGTTTTATTTTTTAGGGGTACGGGGGTTACAAATTGTAGCCTGTTCTTTGTTCTAATTCCCGCATGGAGTCAGTCTGGTTTTTCTATAGGTTTTTTTTTTCTTTGCCCAATAAAATCTAACCAGGTTCATCGTAAGTCTAATATTTATGATGACACCTATGGCTAACCCCCAAATGATTTACTCTTGTGAGGTCTTTTGTCTTTGCAGACTAATGAGCTGAAAGAAAAATTCTTTAGTCTCTCACTGTTGTTGTTTTTTTTTTTTAATACAATATTAACTTTATTTCAGACTGAAATGGTCCATAAAAACAAAAGACAAAGGTACAATGAAGAAAAACATACAGCAAATAAAAAAAGGAGAATGTAGCTAATTAAGTCCGTTCACACAGCACGTAAACTCTGTGCCCAGTGTTTCCTCAGAACAGAGGTGTAATGGCATGAGCTGCTTCAGTTTGTTTTGGTTCACACTTTCTCTCATAGACAAATATACTTGACAGATTTAGGTTATTTAAGACATAGCAAAAAAAAGTTGTGCTTGAAATCAAAGAACTGTAATTATCTTAAACCTTCTCTTTAATTTCAACGTCATCCAGAAATTCTATTAGATGCCATTTAAAATAGAAAGGATATGATGAACAGCTATAACAACCAACCGACAATGTACTTTTAAATACAGTATTAGCTGCTATTACAGCTCTAATGTCGCCTTACACACTCATTATTTTAGAACCTATGCAAGGATGAGACGAACTTCATAACACACATGTTTACATGTGATAAGGTGCATTCTTTTTGTGTTGGACAGCAACTCCACACCTCACTTAAAGAAACCTTCTAATGGAAGCTTTCTGATAACAAAGTATGCCTTCCCACTTCAGACGTTTGCTTGTACATGTGCAACCTGCGTGAGATTAGATGGAGATGGTGGTCAAATGTGATAGTTGTAAAGACAAGATGAGACTTGACAGTAAGCCTCCAGAGCTGTAAAATTTTCAGATTTTACTGAAACTGCGGCTGTCCCTTTTAGGCTAATTTTACTGCAACAGGAAGTAATAAGTTCTTTCTAACAAGGTTTTTTTTTTGTTTTAAAAAAACTGACATCTCCTTCAAATCTAAGTCTAGAATACTTTTTTATTCTTTTCTCATGCCGTTCATCAGAAAATATTGTCATAGGCAGATATATTGTGCGGGCCTGAACCGGATCAAAGTTAAAAGTTGAGTTTATACATGAGGCGTGATTGGAGGCCAGTGTGGACTCGCAAACTGGCCCCTTTCCTATTGCACCGTTTTATACTCCTGCCTTCCAGCACATGCTGCCTTTAACAGGCAGACTTCTTCTGATTCTTTAGTAAATGACCTTTTACCCTGGGGTGAAGAGACCAGCTGCCAAGTGCCTGAACATGTGGCCTGGCCCCAGTATTCTACTGGTATGTCTTTCATGTGCTGGTTCCCGTTAAGAACCTCAAAGTTTGAGGGTTTTATCTTTATACATAGACAACATAGTAACAGTGACAAAGTGCCTGGAGCAATGATTTGCTGATACAATCCAGGAGGGCAGCTTCTAGGAATGTTGTTATTATTAGTCTAGGACTTGTAGACGGCAGATCATGCAGTAATCAGTTATTTTCACTAAAATAACAGAAATAACAGATTAAGTGTTAGCCTGTTTATAAGTAACCCATGAATGTGAAAGAGGGGATATTGTGCTTTTGTAGGCTAATAATTTTTATCTAAAGATCGTATAAAGAAACATGGTACTTTTTGTTAGAAATCAGAAATGCAAATCAATTCACTGCATTCCCAAAGGATATAAATACATTTTTTTCAGTTTCACTGCTGTTTCTGACACTGGAAATTCCCTCTATCACAAGTGGTTCCCATTAGGTTTTCTTTTTTATTTAAATTCGCAAAATTTTTACATTTCAGTTTTTTTTTTCTGTCAACATGGGGTGCTGAGTGACATTAATGAGAAATCAAATGAAAGGGAAAACATACAAAACCATGGTGAGATCGGCCATGCTGTTTGGTCTACAGACAGTGGCACTGAGAAACAGAGATGGAGGTAGCAGAGATGAAGATGCTGAGGATCTCTCTGGGAGTGATCAGGATGGACAGGATTAAAAATGAGTACATCAGGGGAACAGCACATGTTAGAGGTTTTGGAGATAAAATCAGAGAGGCCAGACTGAGATGGTTTGGACATGTACAGAGGAGAGAGAGAGTACATCGGACGAAGGATGCTGGGTTTGGAACCACCAGGAAAGAGGACTAGAGGAAGACCAAAGAGGAGGTTCATGGACGCAGTGAAGGAAGACATGAAAATAGTTGGTGTAGCCAAATAAGATGCAGCAGATAGGGTTAGAGATGGAAGAAACTGACTTGCTGTGGCAACCCTTGAAGGGAATGTCATCTGCAAACATCATTGTCCGTGGGGATTCCTTTCAACCTCGTCTGTCAGCCTGTACATCGCCATAGCAGACAGCAAAGGACTCAGAGCAGATCTCTGGTCCAGTCATACCCCCAAACTGAACTCCTATTTTAGAAGAAAAAAAAAGTACCATGAAAAAAATACCAAGTTTATTATTTTGTATTGGAGGACTGGAAAAACTTGGTGTTGTGAGTAAGTAAGAGAGTAAATAAGTGGTGACTGAACAACACAGAAATCCGGGTACTAGTTTTAGAACTTTAAATTGGCTAGTTTCCTCTGGTGGTAGTTTTGACATTCAATTTTTTTAATAGAGTATGCTACTTTGTTGATTGAATCACAACATACTACAGTAGAAATGATAAAAAAAAAACAACAACAAAAACATCTGACAACACTTTAACTTTATCTATGTGACTTGAAATTTAATGCACCAGCTGTGTGGTTAAATGTTGTCACCTCTAGATTTTTAATGACCCAATGGGTGGTCAAGTGGGTCAACTAGCCCTCACCTCTTAACCTGAACCCTACACCTAACCATCAATAATTCTCACAGTGCAACTGACACTTTTAAGAGTTTAAATTGAGTTTCCATTTGCCTGTATGATGAGAAACTTAACTTTTATTTTTAAAAACCATCTAAGTTCATTGTAGTCTGGATGTTTGTCTTACTGCGCAATAAGTACATTAAAGTCGGACTAAATATTGACACATAAGTAAAAAAAAAAAAAAAAAAAGCCTGCTCTAAACAGCTGGTTTGTTAACTCATGTGACTTTTGCACATTTGCCACTCTGCCCTACTTTTTTTTTTTTAACCTCATTCTTTCACTCAATCTGTGCTCAGGTACTCATAATGGAATGGAGGAGCCAGGATCTTCTCAGAGATCAGGTGAAAGCATAGACCCTCCAGATGTCTCCCCCTTACCATCCGCTGTCATTGAGACAGGAGAGGCGGGTCCTCCTGGCAAAATCGTCTCATCAAAGTTCCCAAAAGGGACCGATGGCAGCATGATGCTTCTTCAGGGCTTTGCTGGAGCTCCAGGTGAAGCTAACCACATTCATGTTTCCTTCTTGTCCTGTTTCGTGCCAGTGGTTCATAAATATAATAATTTTGCACACAGCGTCCCCCATTAATCCCACTGATGAAATGAAGGCCAGCACCTCCCAGACATTAGGTAAATTAACTGTTTAGTCTTTCTTTACAACTGTGTAGAAGTAAATAAGACTTTTCTCTTTTGATTAACAGGGCAGAGTATAGTTCTTGGACCACCACACAAAGATACACCGACTGTAGGTCAGTGAGCTCATAATCCCACTTCTTTTCATCACTTCCTGCTGTCTTCATGTCTGTTTCTCTTCTATTCAGGTGACAAAGTCTCATTCTCAGCTGGTCTCACTCTCCTGCCCTTCCCTGGAGAAGTTGGAATCATCAGATTCAACAAGGTGTTGGTCAATGATGGTGGACACTACGACCCATTCACTGGTAAATGTCCCGATGGTTTGAAAAAGTTATTTTGTTAGTTTTTTGTGAGATCATTTAAAAAAATATTATAAAACCATTTTTGAAATAGGTTAAAAAAATATGGTCAGCTTGTCTAATGTTATGCAAAGATTAGCAAAATGGTCTATTTTTGTATTGTTTGATTCATTCCATGAAAATCGGTTGCTCTTTTAAAGTGGTTCATGTTAATACAGTCAAGTGAAAGTTTTTGGCGCTGTCATCAGCTGAGTCAGGAGTTGAGTGGAGAAACAGCCTGCTCAGCCTGGTAGCCGAGCTGGCTGCAAATATTTTTTTTTTCCCAATTCCTCAGTTCCTGATTGTCTGTAGGGAATACGCCCACTTAAATCCATTGACACTCACTAATGCACGCCCCTTCCATGGCTATAAGTGGGCGTATTCCCTACAGCCAGGCAGGAACTTAATAGATGTACAATGGACAAATGGATTGGGAAAATAATATTTGCGGCCAACTCTGGGTCCTTGAGATGTGGAGAAACCAGATGTGTGGCAGCCAGACAGCCAGCACAAGGTACAAGAGAACATAATTACAGACCACCTGACAACTCAATTGATGTGCACAATGTCCTGAATAGCAAAAAGAAAACAAGACACAGGTGCAAACATTAAATGAAAGCTAATAAGACAAGGGTTTAGGAATTAGAGCAAAGGGCAGAACAAGAGGGAAGGAGAAAGGTGGACTGTAAGGGAGAGAATTATAAAAACTAATGTGGATCCTTTTTATGTTTCAGGCATCTTTACAGCTCCAACTGATGGACGCTATCTGGTGACCGCTGTACTGGCTGCACAGCGAGGCAAAAAAGTGGAGGCGGTTCTCTCCGTGTCCAATCAAAGCATCCAGAAGTTGGATTCTGCAGGTTTTCTTTCTGAAGCTGAACCATCATCACAGGATCAATGTAACTGTAGCAGCTCTGCATCACTCAGCCTTGTTCTCTCGATGAGGCGGGCAGATAGAGCCGGACTCGTCCTGACTGGCGGGAAACTCGCCATAACCGCTTCGTCACAGATCCTGTCATCCTTCAGCGCTACGCTCCTGTACTCGAGTCCGTCAAAACGGTAGCTTTGACACTTATTCTCTGCGGGAATGAAGCATCGTGAAGATCACCGCTGACAAACTAACACTGTTCATAACAACATATTAGGAGAGATCAGACTTACGGAAAGAGGGAAACTCACATTTTAGAGCTTTACACAGAAAAAAAAATCACATCTGAACATAAACTTGCAAATAGCAAAACACACAGACTTCATTTGTTATTGAAACATTTTTTATTAAAGCATAATTTCCATTTAACAAGCTATCATTGCTTATTATTAATACTAAATAAACTAAACAAACATTAAATTTTCCTGAGAACAACTATGTATGTGCATATTCGATCTGAATTATAATTACAACAAATAATTAAAACAATTTGCTGAACTGAATTATGCTCTGTAGATTAGAACAACCTACATAAAAGTGCAGAAGCAGCAGCAGAGTCTCATGCTATATTTATAAACTAGAAATACTGTGTGTTTTTTCACACAAAGTTTGTAGCTTTCACAGAAAGAAGGAAGTCAATTTTACATTGTTTTACTGAGAATGAAGAGGCTACGCCGTATGGCGTAATGTTAAAATAAAATCCTGTAGATAACAACTATTTCCTCTTGAGTCGAACAAGCTAAATTGCTGTTTAGCACTAAAAAAAGAGCAGCAACATCTTTGTTTGATCATGATCTCACACTATCGTCTCTGTATGTTAGTGCGATTTCTTAGCCAGGTTGGATCCACCTAGTGCTTCCTTTCAATTTCATTTTACCTACCTAAACTCAGTCAGTTATGGCAACTTACAACTGCTGCAATTGACAAATGTCCAGCTCAATTAGCAAACACAGATGACGCTGTGATTGATCACAATCGTCTGCCCGGGCCATGTTTGTAGTTAGGTAGCTGAAAAAAGAAGGTCGACCATGCTAGATGTTCTGTGCTGACCAATGATTCCCAAGATTGAGAATTTAAAGACAGGTCAGATTGTTACATATTATGCCAGTAATTCCTTAAGTGTCAAGAGTAAATGGATAAAGTAACAAGTAAGGCCTTAAAGCGATGATAAACTAACATGGTTTGTGTGCCCCGGCTTAGCAAATAGCACTGAACACTTAGTTTAATCACAAACATTTAAATCTGATTGTTTAGAAACATTCTTAAATAACTTTTTCTCAGAAACACAAAAAGTGCAAATTATCCAGTTTAAAACCATGAATACTTCTGGGAGGCTGGAATGAAACCAGTTTCAGTCCATGATGCGTTACAGCAGCTCCTCGAAGCAGACTTGTGCGATCGGCTGTCTCCAGTAACAAAAGGAGCTGAATTCTGGACAGCTGAATGTGGCGCTGTGCTGAGTGCTCCGCAAAGGGAAAACGTGCTCCACCAGCTCACTCAGGCGGCCGTATCTGCCAAATATTACAGTAGTCTATCAGCTGCAAGAGTTTATGCCAAAAAAAGCCTTCAGGGATTAAGAACTACTTACGATGTTTTGTTGCCTTTGGCTTGTTCCAGAATCAGCTCCCCCTTAGGATTCACTGTGAAGATCCGGCACAGCGGCACACCCACGTCCTTGTAAGCAAACACGTCCTTATGTGAAAAAAAACAGTCAGCATTGTTTTAAAAGGTTTTTTAAAAAACCCTGAATTCATACAGTACTAAATGATCCCCTTACGCTTTGTCTGTTTCCAAATGCAGCATAGAATGGATCTGTGTCCGGTAAAAACAAGTTCTTGATGTCGGTGAGGCATTCAATCTTGAACTTCTCAGGCTTCTTTTCTATGACTTCTCTAAAAACAAGATTAAAAATAGCAAAAAAATGTTTTAAAAATTAACTTTTTGGACTCCACCAGCTCCAACCTCAATTAAGTAGCTTTTAATTAATCTTTTTCTTTTTTCAGACTTTCAAAAATATTTTTAGTAACTTGCTGTAACATCTGTTTGGTTATTCATCCCTTATTGGATTTCACATGTAAACAGTGCAACAATACAATTCATACAAGACTTCACAGTAAAGTATAAAACATGTCACATATACAACATTGGTCAGTAATAATTAAATATCTTACTTGTGTTACATTAAATTAAATTGAAGATACTTTATTATCCCCGAAGGGAAATTTGTGTGCTGCAATGTTACAATCATACAATGTCATACAACATTTTTTTTTTAAATCTGTTTTGAGTTAAAGTTTGAAGGTTTGAAAGTGAAAGGCTGAATATTTTGATGGAGGACGGCAGAAATAATTTTCTGAACCGTTCCTTTGAGCAGCAGGGTTGCAGGAGTCTGCTGCTGAAGCTGCTCTTCAGGGGGGTCCACAGATTCATGGAGGGTATGGGAGCGATTTAGCATGATTGAAGACAGTTTATACTACTTCTTCCTACTTTAAATAAGGAAGGGTAGGTTTTCTACCTGTGGAAAGCAGAGAACAGGCTGCTTGGCGAGAGCATGAGGGGTCCTTGGGGGAGTAGTGTTCCTCGGTCGTTCACCCAGTGTAAATATCCTCTAGTCATGTCAGCCATCCCGATGGCTCGGGCTGAGCAGTACAGGAACTTATAGCCATTTCTGTAACAGGCAGATGTTTAGGCATGATGCCCGTTAGTGTGTGTGTACATAGGAGAATGCCATATGGAGAAAGGGTCTTACTCGTGTACTGAGTGGTAAAGCTTGGCGATACCCCGGTGCGTCCAGTCTTTTCCGAGCTGAGGCAGAATCTGACCGAACACATCTGACCTGTTAGAGGGGATGATGTTACCTCTCAAAGGACATCAAATTTCAATAAAGTGTAAATCACAGTGACAGTGAGGGGTGTTTATGTTGCGTACTTTGTGATGGTGCCATCAATGTCAGAGATGATGACCTTGTCATCCCAGTTCCACAGATAGATGGTCCCCTCACAACGACATGTCCCCTGGTACTGAGTGGTTATACTGAAAGTGACGCTATTTGGTCCGTCTCTCAGCTTCAGGCTGGCCTGAAATTAAAAAAAGCTCAGTGATGCAAACATTTTTACCAAAACCTCGCTGGCTGATTTAAATATTTCCTCATGTCTTACTATTTGTTTAGAGGACAGGCGGAGGGATTTCTTGTAGGAGTGAGACACGGCTGGAGTAGAATCCTCTTTCAGAACACGTTCAGTAGGCTTGAGAGCAGGAGCATCAGCGTTGAAGTCCTTGGTCTCATCATCGCTCGACCACTCTGCTGCTTTTTGCCTGAAGACGTTGACGAGAAAACTTAATACAAACCAAATACTGACTCAATGTGAAAAAACAGTATTAAGTAGTTATAAAAATGTGTTTTTCCTTCAAAACATGAACCATTTTTCTTAAACACAAGAGGGCAGCAGATCTAATCATCAATCAAATCAATGCTTCTTTTTATTTTGATACCATTTATCACATTAAAACAGACTGAAAGATCACGTGGCTTCTAATACAGTTAATCTGGATTAAATCATTTAAGTATTTAATCTAGAGCATTTAATGAATAAATGTCACATGTTTATTAGTCATTAGATGTCAGCACTGTGTGATGACTAACATGATAATCCACCCACTAAGATGTGTTTACTGGACCCTGATCATGTTGGTGTGTGAATGTGGTTTTAAAGCTCAGTTGCTGACTCACTGTGCTTCTGGGGCCTGGTGGAGGGCAAGGTTATCTCTGCCCAGAGACTCCAACTTGGTCTCAGATGATAACTATGTGGAAATTAAATGTAATTTTAGTTGTTTCTCATGACTTGATGTAACTGTCTAAAATTACACACTACCATTAAACAAAGGGGCTTCTTTCAGAAGACTTTTTACATCATGATGCAAATAGAATGAGGTAACAGGGAATCGCTTTCCTTTCCAATGCAAATTGGCTGCAACTCTCACTTTTATTTGGAAATGTGTCTTAAAGAGGAGCAAACATTCACACCTGTTTAGTGCTGCTTTTTCTCCAAAACCACCACCGTCCAGACTTTTTTGGCATTTTCTCCTTCACCCAGGCCTCCTCTGTTGCCTGTAAACCGAGCCACACATCCATGTTTGTATAAGAACTCGAAATGATTAATGAGGAGCTCTGATTAAACATTAAACCATTTAATACCTTTGGCAGATTTTTTTGAAAAGCTTGCATGCTAAGTATTAACGGTGCTGCCAGAGTCCAATTGTAATATCTGGGAAATAAAGTTAATCTAGTTAGTGAGATTTAGCATCTGTGATGAAAAATAAAAAAAAGGAAAAGAATGAAAAAAGGAAAAAAAGGATGAAAAATTAGGATTAACTCACCGGTTGGCAATTTTGACAACCAAATTGGGATTGTCAATAATAGCAGGATTTTCTGCTAACTCATTGTAAGTGATAATCTGTTCCAGAAATTTATCTGAAATAAATAAATAAATAAAAGTCTTGTTAAAAAAAATGGAAAAAACAATTGGAACAAGTGCTTCCAATATGCAAAAGATTACAGATGTTGCATTGCAAGACTCCTCTGACTCTATTTAAATAACTGACTGAAGTCCCTTCTTACCTTTTGATATCTCAGAGTTTTCCCCCACACCACCGCACAGTGACAATGTGACATCAGGTAAATCTCCAGCTGAGTCAGACAGACACTCTGTTCCACTATCTGCTGCTGCACTGCCTAGTGACTGAGGCGACTGGGATCCAGAACCCGGCTCCACCCGATGCTTATTTACCTGATCAGACTCACTGAAACACAAAATAAATCAAGTAAAATAAATGGTTGTTGCTATATTGGTTTATGTTGAATATATGGACGTAGTAAATTATTATTCTAATACACAGATTCAAATCCCAGAAGCATATTTTATTGCATTTGATTGAGTAAAACTTTGTTCGGTTGCATCTTGATATAGAAGCTAAATCATAAAAATACATTGCAAAGAATAGAAATGTCCTTAAAATGTGAAAATGCAACAATACATGCATGGTCAAATAATTAGATGAAAAAACTGTATGTGGTAATGTGTGGGTTTGTGAGTGTGAACCTGAGTTGGTCAAATTACAGGCTGATACACTAATAGTTCTGCTTCTATGAGCATGTGTTGAAAACTAAATTTTTTATATATACTTTTGGGCAGTATATCTAACAATAGCTCAACTTCAGATAGACTGTGGGAATAGCGGTACAGAAGATGCATGACTAAGGAACTTCTAATGGCTAAAATAATCTTGTGTACAAAAACCTTTTGGGGAAATATCGAGCTGCTACTGCAGGTTCAAGAGCATTCAGGTCTTCCAGGTAAATATCTTCAGGCCCCTGATGTTGGCTCCTCTTCCTCACAACTTGATTAAAAGAAGAACAGAGCACTTCTTAGAAAATGCTGACGTTACGTAAATTGCAGACGTAAAGTGTAAACCGGAGTCTACCAGAAACCACATCCTTCCTGTTGGCATTCACTTGTATTTAAATTGGGGGTTGCTCAAAATGTGAGACGGATTCAGTTTACCTTCTATATGACTGTCAATGATTTTAATTTTATTTAATTTACATGGGTGATTAGAACATTGAAAAAAACTTCATTTGATACAAATTTTTAACAAAGTTTTTCTAGATACTCAAGTCATTTTAATAAATGGAAAAGAAGAAGTTACCTCTCCTCTTATTGGGTGAGTCACTGGCTGTAGGAGAAACAGCTGTGGAATCTCCAGTCTTCATGCTGGTAACTGAGCTGCTGTCCCTGCGGTTGGGTGGGGAAGATGTCCACCTGGTTTTGCGAACATTTTTTGTGCTTAGATCAGATTTGCTGGGACTTGGCTCAGAGGAGAAGCTGCTGTTAGAAAGGTCTGGCTGAGGCTCTGCAGTGGCTGATGGAGCTTTAGGGAATTCAGAGCTGTAGCTGCATTGATCTGGTTTGATGGTTCGAGGTTCCGGTTTCACAATCTGACAAATGGAATTTGATGATTTCTGTACTTCTGGAGACTCTTCTTCCATGGCTTCTGAGCTCCAAATAACCCTAAAGTGTGTGTTCTCTGAGGGAGTGATGACCAATGTCTCTGGTTCTGATTTTTCTTCCAATTTGTCCTTTTTGGTTACCTGCAAAGAAACAGAAAAGCATATCCACTTTATTGCAACATTCATGTTTGCAATCTAATGTTCCAAACCAGGGAAATTTTTGTACCCTTGTAGACTCTGGGAATCCTCCCCAGGTCCACTGCATGTGAGACTCCGCCCTTAGCATGCTCTCTGTAGGTTTCACCATCAGCTCTGAGTCACTCTTGGGCGACATGGTGTCAGACACACCCCTGATAAAATCACACAACACAGTTTTACTGAGTTGTGAGCAACAATATAAAGAAAATAATTTGTTTTATTCAAATTTGCCCGTTCATTTTTAAAAAGTAATATTGTGCAACATCAACTTTGCGGATGTTTTTACGTGTATGAACATCAAAAACTTGAGTAATTTTTCTTGAATGTGTATTTTTTCCTCCGCAACGTATAAATTCTAATGTGAGCAGGATGTTTTGGGGGTTTTTTTTGCATCAGCAGTGGGCATGCTTTGCTCATGATCAGTCAGGGAATGCTGTTTTCATGTAAATGCACCAAAATAAGAATGCAAAACAAAATGCACTGGCTTTGCTAACTCGATGCTCATTACCTATATTTGCAGCCTCAAACAAGATTTATGCTGTGTAGATTAGGTCGAGTAGGAAGGATGAATTTACAGTGTTAGAAACAAATGTGAAAATGAATAAATGTATTCACAAGCTTTTTTGAAAACATTGTATTTCTGAGCTAACAAAAGATACCATGTTGATCTACATTACTACCAAAGATAAGCACAATAGTCCTCTCAAAAATAGTATTTTGTATCTTTGTGTATACGGTAAGAAAAATATGTGAGTGTGAATCATACACAAGGCAAGGAGACCAGTCTCCATCAGAAAAAGGGTAGCTGTCCCACTCTAAAGCTGTGATTGGAGAGTGTTGCCGCTGGTCTTTCACTGTAGACAGGGATGAAACTCTGAGAAGAAGAAAAATGATGTAAGATAAAGTTAAATCAACTGAAAATCAAACCGTGTTTCTCCTCACCGTGTGTTGAGCTCCTCATCTGAACTGAGCTCACACAGCTCGTGCTCCCCACTTCCAAACGTCTGCTCCTCTTTACGGGGTTCTGCTTTGTGTTTCCTCCTTCGTCTCTTCTTCTTCTTGCTGGTAGGATTAGAGCTCAAAGAGATGTTCTCCTCTTGACCAGAAGGTAGATTGGTCTCTGTGGTTGACCCCCCACATCTGGATTCTCTACTCCTGATCAAAACTTCCTCTGAAGGGATGGGAGAGGTCATGAGGTAGGCAGGGACAATCTCCTGTTTTAAAAAGAATCAAAGAAAAATAATGCAATGTTGATAAGAAGTATAAGGTTCTGTTTAAAAGTGGATTCAACCTACATTTTGCTGCTCTGTCTCCTGAACAAAAAAAGCCTCTCCATTGTCGCCAAGCTTCATGTGAAGCTCCACAGGCTCCCCATTGATTTCTATGTCAATCTGCAAATCCAAACAAAATACAACAGCATGTTGGAAATTTAAAAAAGATTCAAAATAGTGTTTGGTACTTTTTTATTTTTGTTCTTCTTTTGTGAAAAAAATCAACAAAAACTTGAACATGCAAAGTAAAAAAAAAAAAAACACCCCATATTTGCTTTTAACACCTTAGATTCTCGCATTCAGGTTTTTACACAAAGAGCACTTCCTTTATGACTCATTTTTAATGGAACGTATCTTTAGAAGTCCCAGGCTAAATTACATTCTAGTCAGAGCATCCAATCTCAATCCTCAGCAGGGTGCTACAGTTTCTAAAAATAGGGAGAAAAAGCTATCTGTGTCTGTGAAAGGGGATAAGACAGTTATGTGTCAGGGATAAAAACCAGAGAGCATTTACTCTTTTAGAAAAAGTGCTCGGAATTAAAGTTACTGTTTCAAATTTTAGTTTATTTGTAGATACAGCAAAATATCAAAGCTGTGAGATCTGCTCCACATCTATTTCTTTCTAATTATTTGACAAAGTTTCTTTTCTGTGTAAAATATTACACAATGATTAGATATAGTGTGAATGTTTAAAAGATCAACCTAAATAACGACCAGGTCAACAAAGAAAAGTGTGTCCTTGAGCAATTCAGAAACTAAAATGAAAACATGTTCTGAAAGAACTCATAAAAGATGTTTTGATACTTCAAAAATTACTTTTCTCTGTGAGAAATTGCAAATCTTTTCCAATGCATCTTGTCAAATATGGAAAGAAACTAGAAATGCTTCTGGGTGTAAAACAATTTATATTGGGCCATGTCCACACGTAGCCGGGTATTTTTGAAAACGCACATCTGCTGACCTCCGTTTTAGGAAAACGCTCGCGTCCACACATAACCATTTTCAAAATATCGGCGTCCACACGAAGCCGTATAAATATGCTTCTGAGTGCGACTATGAGCATGCCAGACCAGTAGCTGGCAGTATTGATGTAAATTTAAGTTCTGAGCTGTCCAATCAGAGCACCTCTCTCGTCATTTCCGCAGCATGGATCCATGCTGCCCACTGTCTGCTTTTGTAAACAAGGATGCACACGAATGACGTATGGGCATTACTTGTCGCAGGTAATGATACATAAAAACGCAAATCTCCGTTTTTGCACATCCACACGCAAACGCAAAAACTGAGTTTTCCAAAATCTCCACTTTGGCCGGAGTTTTCAAAAATGCTGGTTTTGAGTGAAAAAAACCCTCAGTTTTAAAATATGTTTTAAAACTGAGGGTATATATTGTACAGATATTTTTACCCTCAAAATGGATAAAAAATACTGTATATGCGTTTTCAAAAATACCCGGCTACGTGTGGACAGGGCTTTAAACAACTGGAATTTGATCACACAAGTGACATCATTGAAAGATCCAAGAAATACTTTTTTTGGTTCAGATTTGATCTCTTTTCTTTGTGACAATAACTCACCACTTTCTCCCTGGATCGCAGCACGCCCAGTTTTCCAAAGCGGACGTGGAAAGGGGAACACTGGAAAGTACCATCAGGTTGTCGGACAACAATTACATCGATACAACCCGACAGCGTGGCCTGATTGATCCCCTTATACAGCTCCTTCACAGTCACTAGAACCTGGCCTGCCAGCTTCCCCACATAGTTCATGGTGTCCACCTGTGTAGAAAAATATTCATTATTAAATTATTCTTTTTATGACACTTTAAAAAGATGGACTTCCTAACCCCCTAACTTGCCTAATATTTTGCACTTCAGTAAATTGTTTCACATTTTTATCCCTTAGTAGGTCACCATTCCCTTTTTTGAGGTTGGTGTTTTCAAGAATAGTCTACAAGTTAAGAGCATGCTGGTCCCAGAACACAATGGCTCTGTCCCACTTTTCTCTGAATGGTCCAGAGCAGATTTGGGGTTTTAATCAGGACCTAGATTGCTGCAACACCACTGCAGATGGAAACAATGTGAGCTTTTGTATGTACAGAAAGATTAAATATGAAGGAAAAGCTGATTAAATTCAACTCTATTACACAGTTATGGTAAATCGGTGGTCTTTTAATACAAAGTTAAGATTTTGTTCATATTCATGACAAATATGCTATTGTTTATCATTTTAACTTACTTTCTTGCACCTCTCTTGGTTGTTGTCAGAATTTAAAGACAATTCAAAGCATCTCAACTACCGGTAAACTTTCATACTAAAGACAGTTAAACCGTGCAAATGATAGTTTCTAAGAAATCAACTTGTTTCAAATACATGCAAGATTGTTAAAGGTTTCATGATCTCATTTTGTTAGTTTGCATTGATGATTTGATAATCCATTAAAAGAGTGTTCAGGTTCAAACTTTATCACATGAGTAACCTGCTATAGTTAGCTTAACAACTTTTGATGCATAGACTTTTATTTGATATAGCACTACTCTCTTAATCCAGTATGATTATCTGTTTGTGCACACCATATTAACTTGACTATTGTTTTGAGTTTTAATGTGGTTTATCTTAAAATAACTTCTTTCAAATATAACTCTGTCTGCCGCACTTCCTCTTGCAATGCATCAAATGAAAACCAAATTGAATTTACTGTAAATGCAGAACAAGCAGATGGAATGTTTTAGTGACACTCATGGACATTGGACACTCAAGTTCAGATTTTGGCATTATAAAGTATTTTAAGACATGTGAATCTTTTTGCATGAAATTATTTTGCACACAAGCTAAAACTAGCCATTTTTCTTTAATTTGAATAATGAATGTAATTTAACAGTAAACAAAAAAGATATGTAAAAAAAATGCACTTTTGACTTCTCTAGACTCGTTTAGCTGTAATCAACCTCATTCATTTCTTAGAGGAGATCAGGTGCGAAGAAAACTTTTTCACAAGAGGAAGTCATTTGTAATCTTGTCTCATTCACCATTTTTCACGCTGGACTGTAGACTATTAGAAGCAGAAATGTGCATTCATATTAACATTTTAGACTGACTAAACTGTGTGGAGGAATTTAGAAACCACTGAGAGGAAAATAACTATTGTATCTTGTTTCAACTTTAACGCACTTAACAAAACCAAAATACTTTGAATGTGATACAAGCTGCTGATAACAACCCTGAGAATGCAAGAAAACAACAAGAAAACATAATGAGGAGCTTCACATTCTCCAAACATTATGTCTCCATAGTAACCATTGATGACAGCTTAAACCTGTTATACAAAGGTTATATTACACAATTTTATTATAAAGTCAGGGTGGAACAATTTAATAAAGAATTCATCTAGTTTACAGAGATTCCATGTGAAAGCAAATGTCCTCTTTTCCTTTGATATTTTAAAACTTTGATGAATTGTCTACTTGTCTGACTTGTTATCACTTGGATTTAACAGTAAGATCACAATATTGTTGGGAGAGCAGAAATCAAGATCAAGAGCAACTCAAATTTGGTTTGCATTTTCAAACTGAAGGCAAAAATGCAGATAATAGAGCAAACGGCAGAACCCCAAGTCTCACTCACGTTTTTCTGACCGAAGACAGACAGAAGTGAAACTCACCAGGGTCCATTGAGACTGGGACTTCTCTTTAACAAGTATATTCCCAGAAAACTCCATGACAACCAAGGCTCATGAAGGTAAATATTAACCTTCACTCCATCTGTCCGTATGCTGTTCGATGCTTTGTTTGCACCATGACCGTTCTTAGTGCAAAAAAAATCACCCATAGCCTGATCTTTAAAACGCTTACATAATAAAACTTAGCACCAGTCACCACCCCTGTGTGCTCAAAAAGCCTAAAAAAATTTCCACCACTATTTGAAGCAACAGTTTAATCTAGTTGTTTAATCAACTGTACGCGAAATGACCTGAATGCTTACAGTTTAGCAGGTTAATGTTAAATTCAACTTGATGAACTCATCAGTTTGTCTGCAATTATCAAATCTGTGTTGCATTTCAGAAAATTAACTTCTAAGCAATAATTGGGACAAAAATGGTTAGTTATAATAAAAAAGGGTTGTTCAGCAACAAGCTGTGTTACACATTTTAACAACTCGACTAATCTCTGATATCAGAGACAAACTTATTTTATTATCACATAACGTGACAGCAATTACCGTTACTTATTGAATGATAGTTTAAAAATATCTATACTGAGTGCAACAAAAGAGTCAAACTGATATTTCAGAAGGTTACGAAAGCAGAATGGCCTGTATTGTTCAGGTTTTAAAACCTAAACAACTTTTGCAAAATCCAGTGAAGTATGATTGAGCTTATAAATAGTTAAGTAACTACAACAAGAGCTTGTGGTGTTTAGTCAAAAACAGTTTCCACTGTCAACAACTGGTTGCTTTAGGAAGTGCTTCACTGTAAATCTGTTTTCGTTTTCATTTCACAGCTAAATCATCTTCACTTCACATTCATTAGATTTTCTTTCATTTTTACTTTCTTTTATAAGAATCACGTTTATGTTCTAAAGCAATAAGTTAAGTTGGCCTGTGAACAAATCCAGCACAAGCACTGCTATCTTTGCATGGGGTGACAGGACCGTAAGAGGCATTAATGCTGTTAACAAGATTACTACAAGTCTAGCGTTCCCTCCCTGGCACGTTTCTCTCTCTGACTGTGTCCAAGTGTGCCATGTGATTTCATTTTGTGACTCCATCAGAATAAGTTCCCTTTTATTTGGTTTTCTTTTGACAGAAAATGTTACCTAATTGCTCAAAAATGACCTTGATAAAAGAACATGTCACTAAAATTTGATTGAACACATTTAGTTTGTTATAAAACAAATTATCCAGTTAAATTAAACTTGTAAAATTTCAAAAATTAAGTCACACTTTTAAGTGACTTCTTTTTTTATTCTCATATAAAGAAATTTTTTTTTTTTTTTTTGGAAAAAAAAAGCGATCAAAACAGCTTATCCTCAACTTTAGGCATTTTAACAACTTTACAACTTTAGTCATAACTTTGTAAGTATTACATTTGAGCAAAACATTCCAAATAAATATAACTTTTTTCAATGAATCAGATGTTCATTGACAGTAAAATTTGAAGATTTTTATTTGCTGGTTTCTTATTTGTGACAAAAGAAAATAAGAATAGCAGATAAGGAAACATTTTTGAAACACCTGACATAGAACACGACGGGAGACTTATAGCTACTCTATAAATATTATGGTCATTTTTAGCTGCATATAAAAACCTTATTATTTTACATCTAAGCTCATCTAATTAATCATACGCACACAAAAAAGACGGCGGTTAGTTGTTTATCCTACCTGATGGAGGACCACACACACGAACACACACACCGCCTCTGGGTCCCTCTTCTTTGCTGGTGTGTCAGCGCTGCAGCTGCGCTTCACCCTCCGTTACCCTGGTGCTTACGTCACGGTGACGCAGGGGACAGGTGATGCGGTTCCCATGGTGAACACAGTGTGTAATTTCCTCTCAACAATTAAAGAAGTTACAGACAGTCAAATATACACAGAGCTTTTTAAAATAAGATGAATTGAGGAGACTAAATTACAATAAGTTTTATTATAAAATAATAGAAACTAATTTTTATTTCTCTGCTGGTTTTGTTTCAGGTTATGGTTACTTTGTGTTTATTATCATTTGTCATTTTATACCATTTTTCTCACAAAGTTTCCCGTTGATAAAGCACTGTGATTGTCAACAGGCAAGTTTACGAACGCACTGACAAATATTTTTTAAAAAAAAATCATGTTTATAGCGGAGGAATTTTTTTTTTCCCACAATACAGTACACATTTTAAAGTTCCACTTTCTTTCCCTCAACCATTTATCTGGAACATAAAACACAACATAAAAAACATCTTTTTAAAAAATATGATGACCAATTGCAACTGCTGAGAAATATGTGTTTATTTGTAATACCTTTATTAGTCCCACAATGGGAAAATTTCTTTGCTGCATTGCACCGCAGCAGGCATCCACGACGGCACCAATGATGGAAGTTAGGTGTCTGCTCCAGGGACACTTAGCTCAGTGGGATTTGAACCGGCTTCTCTTGATCTACGGACAAACGCTCTACCACTGAACCTCTGTATAATATATTTATGCCCATTGCAGGTTACATGGTCTAACCCAGGTATGTGCACATGGTTGAGCCATAAACTTATAGCATTAAAATAAACTGCCAACATATTTTTAAACAATGTCTCCTACTTTAAAAATACATGTCATGATCCTCCTTCCTTTCAGAACATTTCCTTTCTTTCAAATCGGGTTCTCTGTCTCAATTGTGCACACAGGGGCTTATTAATCTTTTCCTGTGTCTCGTCTTCCCCATGGTTATTTAACTACTGGTGTCTATCACTCTGATGTCAGATCATCTGCTGTTGTGCTCTCCTGCTGCAGCCATGATGGTGACCCCTCCACTTTGTCTTAAGGGCTACACATGTCTATCCCTCTTCCCTAACCACTGATTACCTGCAATAAACTGGTTAATACTGGCTATGCATCTGAGTCCTACATCTCCACCTTCAGCCCCCATGACAGTATGTATCTGTAGCCCACAGCACAGTTGTCTAGAGCTACGAATGCAATTACGACTTCAAGCCAGTTGCTGCTGCCTTAAAAAATGTATACCTTCTGGAAATGATCAGGACATGTCGTAAAAGCAAAGAATCAATGTCTCACATCTAGTCAATGAAATTGCTCGCCACCAAGACCAAATTAATAATCCCAAAGTGTACTTTTGTTTTTAAAAAATGTACATTTGTTGAAACAAGCATCTCATCCATTCCCTGCAGATCTCAAAGGGAGTAAATTACTTTTCCACATGCCCTGTTTAGAGGTCAAAAGTTGCAGAGGGTCACAGAACTGCAACCCTGCAGGTGTTTGGGGATTTTCAGGGATTTACTTCAGGGTAGGGAGGATATTTAGTAACTTATGTTGGGTTTAACATGAGTGCAAGGCTAAAAAATACTGTTTTCCCAAATCTCAGGATATAAAAAAGGAACAAGTGAAGCAATC
The DNA here is from genome assembly GCA_902685375.1 of Neostethus bicornis. Taxonomy (NCBI): domain Eukaryota; kingdom Metazoa; phylum Chordata; class Actinopteri; order Atheriniformes; family Phallostethidae; genus Neostethus; species Neostethus bicornis. The sequence continues at coordinate 15,324,450 of LR738553.1, read as the reverse complement.
AGACGACTCTGAACAATAAAGTACCCCATTATGTGAAAACAAAAGGATATTTATTGATAGGTTAATTATTCTGAAACCATTTATGATAATGTCATACAGAAATGACAATGAATAATAATTTTGCTTTGTTTTAACAAAATACTATTGCTTATAGTTTTCTTCCTGTATTTATCATAGATGTGTCTTCTTCTTCTTTTAGCATTTTCAATCAGGGGTCGCCACAGCAAGTCAATTTTTTCCATCTAACCCTATCTGCTGCATCCTCTTTGGTCACGCCAACTATTTTCATGTCTTCTTCACTGTATCCATGAACCTCCTCTTCGGTCTTCCTCTGGGTCTCTTTCCTAGTGGTTCCAAACCCAGCATCCTTTAGACCTCTTTCCTGGTGGTTCCAAACCCGGCATCCTTCTGCCAATGTACTCTCTCTCTTCTCTGCACATGTCCAAACCATCTCAGTCTGGCCTCTCGGACTTTATCTCCAAATCCTCTAACATGTGCTGTCCCTCCCAGAGAGATCTTCAGCATCTTCATCACTGCTACCTTCATCTCTGTTTCCTGTCTTTTTCTCAGTGCCACTGTCTCTAGGCCAAACAGCATGGCCGGTCTCATCACGGTTTTGTACACTTTTCCTTTCATTTTAGCTGAAACTCTTGTCACACATCACACCTGATACTTTTCTCCACCTGTTCCAGCCTGTCTGCACATGATTCTTCACCTCTTTTCCACACTCTCCATTGCTCTGGACTGTTGATCCAAAGTACTTAAAATTTTCCACCTTCTTTCTCTCTTCTCCCTGTAACCTCACTTTTCCATTTGGATCCCTCTCATTCACACACATGTACTCTGTCTTACTCTGACTAATCTTCATTCCTCTTCTTTCTGGTGCAAACCTCACCTCTCCAGCTTTTCCTCCACATCGTCCCTCCTCTCACTACAGATCACAGTGTCATCTGCTAACATCATTGTCCATGGAGATTCCTGGTTAATCGGAATTATCAGTGGTTCAATGCCTTAACCACACTGTCGTCATAACAAACTGATTTCTTCTTTATTCTAACATATAATTTGTGATCAAATTAAAAACGTTGTTGAACTTTGTGATCAATAAAATATGAATTAGTCCATTACACACAACAAGCATTTTGTGAAGAAAAATAAAATGTGTGTTAAATGTGCACATCAAACTAAAGTAACAAAAATTTTTGATGCAACTTTCAAGGTTGTGTTTCATCTTCTATTTTGGGCTCCTCCACTGTGTCTGCGGGCAGCTCAAAGATGGGATCATTGCTCAAGGGTTGGCCATCCGAATATTCTTTTGTTTCTTCTGGCTGTTTAAAATCGGAATCCCTTGACTTTGTACTGACTTCAGCTACAATCACTTCCTGTTTTTGCTCCTTGTTGTCTCTTTCTTTTTTGTCTTCCTCTTTTTCCATAGGCAATGTCTTGGCAACAGATTCTGCAGAGAAAAAATCTTAAGTGAGTTATAAAAAAAAACAACGGCGTTCAATTTGAATATTCTCACCTCTTCTCTTCTGTGCTTTTGTTCCACTGAGTGGGCTTTTCATTTTTTCCTTTGGGGTATTTGGGCCATACATCACATTTCCTTCTGCATCGGTCCAATAAGAAGTCACTCCCAGATCTGGTGTTCCCTCGATAACATCAAGCTATAGAGAAATAAATAAAAACTAAATTTAAACCATTGAAATAAGAATTTACCTCCAAACTATTCTTTCAAAGCAGTGTCCACTACTTACCTAGCGAGTTCACAGAAGTCATTCCACCAACTTCAAACACATTTCAATGTGACATAAATGGACTTTTTGATGGTAATATTTTAACAGGGTTACACATTGATTAATTAATTAATTAATTGTATAAAAAAAATCATACTGAGCCACTTTTCAGTAAGTTTACCACGCAACTGTGAATGTTGGAAATTATCATTTGGAAGTATTTGTTTTTTCAATATAAAGGGGATTTCTTTTGACATAGCTGATTTTACACAAATGCAGAACCAGCATCTAGAATAACCAAAAACTTGATGAGCTGGATGGCTGACAGTGGGTGACTCATCTTTAAAGTAACATTTTGAAGCCATGTGAAAATTCCCTTTAAAAACATATAAAGTATTTTGAAGGAATACTAAATTAATTTTTAAACATTTAATTGTGTTTAAATAGCAGTGTAAATGACAATCATATTATTATAGGTTTGTGGAGGTTTTTGTTCCAAAGGTACTATCTTTCAACAATTAATCAATTGTACCATAAACATATTTCCAATAAAAAGAAATACATTTGATCCTATCTTGCCACGAGGTGCAAAAAAAGTTTCTTATTGTTATTTATTTCCCAGAGTTGAAAGTGTTTGTTGCTATGATCAAAAGGTCATTATAACTGATTCACTAATGTGCAATGACATACTTTATTTAGACTTAAGGTATTTTCAGTAAATATCCAGTAATAAAAAAAATACATAATTTTTCACTTTTTTAATCACCAGAATAGGGAGAAGGCATGGACCACTCGTGCCTTCATGTGTTACGTCTCAAACCTCTAAAGAGATTTTAATAAAACTGCTCACAGTCGCTCAGTACCGACTAGAGATGAACTGCATTGGTTTTCAAGACTGGCAACCTGCGACATAGACCTCCACCATTCATTATAAACACATTTTGTAATATAAGGCAGGTGGGGGCATATCATCCGATGCCTTGGTGTTTACTTATTCTTGAGTTTTTTCCTTTTGCATTTTAAGAAAAATCTTACTCAAAACCCATAATCTAACCCTTTCCGATATCGGCTTGTTTTTAGCATGAAATGTAATTCATACCACATCAAAAACAGATTTAGTTTACTTACAGAGCAATATGACCCAAAAGATAAGTTTCATATCCTGGTTTCTATATTAATCATTTATATTTGGAGTCCTAAAAGTGTATTGGTAGTTATTTGTCAACCATCTAAATCTAAAGGTGTCTAATCATTAGTTTCACAACTAATACTACAGCTGGATGAGGATTGGGGTGGGTTGTCTCCATGCTGGCTTGCAGGTCCACGCTGTCCAATTTGAGAAAACTCAGGACTGGGAAAGAAGAGAGGAACTACAAGAAGAGAGTGAATTTTAACAGGTGAAGTGTGAAGGGTTGAAATCAAAGTGAGACGACTCATTAAGGAGAAGAAGGTGGGGAGCACATGCTACTTTTTATTAGTCTCATCAAGAAACAGGAAGTGAAGCAATAATCCAAACTGCTGGGATTAACAGTTACCTCACAATCTTCATTTCAGTTGCATCGTTACTACTTATACAGGATGATCATTAATGATGGGGTGTCATGGTAACAAAGGATAACACTAACAGTAATGAGGTGACACTACAGAAAGTGAGGAGGTGATGTCATGTTATATTAAAACGGCTAAATGACAACAATGGAACAAGCAAATTAAAAGAAAATATCACGTTTCAACCCGTTTGCAACTCATTTCACGACATTAAAAAAATAAAGAAGCATGTAACAATAACTTTAGAATTTAACCAGAATTAACAAATTGTCCGAAGCGTCATGTGATTCCAAAATAATTTTTTCAAACTTGTCCCTGTAGAAATGGCTGTGGGCATCACATAACCAAATGAAAACATGGACATAAACATGGACTGTATTTGTGAGTAAAAATATTTTTTAAGCCCTAAACAGAAAAAAATTCACAAAGAAACCCAGAACGGAAAGAAAAAGAGAGAAAACTGTTTTGAAAATAAATGCAATCGAAATATAGTCGTGTAAACCATGCTTGGGGTCTGCACTCCAAATTAGATAAATGACTACTAAAATTGGGCATTTTAGGCAAAGAAAGATGTTATTGATGATAATTCACGTAACAGACCAGTTTTTGCATAAAATATGGTGGTTTATAATCAAACATTGACTCATCTACTTGTTGTTTCAACTTTTTTTAACATACTGTAACTTCACATCTACAGGATGATGGGAATTTTCTTTAAATTTATGTTTTGAATATTGTTTGACTTTTTTTTTCTTCTGTTTCTGCAAATGCGCACAAAATAATTCATACCAGTTTAAAAGTAAATTGTGCAACATGATGGATGACTTGTTAAATTTTTACTCTTATTTGGCCACATGTCGACAGATTATTTATTTGTCAGACTGCAAATGTTTTTCTGAACTAATTCATGTTCAGATTGAGCACCTTTAAAGTTTTTGTTTGATGCTTCAAGAAACATATCAGACATTTGCAAAACCCTTCTTTACTTTTAAATGTTTTCTAGTCATTTACAGATATTTACGACGATAAGACTTGGACCACAACTTTTTTTGTTTTACTTTTTCTTGCCCTCTGCATCTTCTTGGATGAAGACACTTACAGTGAAGTCTCCACTCTCTGTGCCATACTTGTTCTTCACCAGGATGCTGTACTTGCCAGAGTCCGACGTGTTTACGGCAGTGATGGTGAAGCTGGCGAACTTGCCTGACTCAAACTTCAGGATGCAGTGTTCATCAGACGTGATCTCCCTGTCATTTTTCAGCCAGGTGACCTCTGGCACAGGATTGCCCGAAATATTGCATGTGAGATTGAGAGCCTGTTAAGGAGGACAATGTGACAAATTTGCCAAGGTAACAACTTAAGCAAATTAAACCGAGATTTTAAGACTTTTCCTTTCTTCAAACAGCACAGCTCACATTCTCATTACTTCAACTAAAATGTATTACCTTCCCCTCTTGTATAGTGACTACATCAGGCAGGCCTCCTGCTACCCTAGCACGATCTGTAAAAACACACATTGGAAACAAAATTTACAAGTTGGAAATTAGCAGTCTTTCTATTTAAATTGATTTGTTTTTGCAACATTTGATCTGCAAATGTTGATCTTCACATAATTATTGCAAAATTATGTGGAATAATTTTACAATAACTTTTTCCTTCACATAATTATTGCAAAATCAAAAATAGCAAAGAACCAATCTAGTGACGTAAAGTTGGTATTACTTACTTTTCTCTGCAGTAGCCGCAGCTCTGATGTGAGAGACAAAAAGAGAAAGGAGAAAAAAAACAATAAGACAAAAGGTGATGCTGACTAAAGCCAGTTGTCTTTTGAACCACTTATATTTGGAAGGGTCGTGGGGGTGCAGGAGCCTACCCCGGCTGATTACAGACGAGAGGTAGGGTACACCCCAAACAGGTCTTAAGTCTGTTGCGGGGCCACATACAGACAACCATCCAAACACACACTCATTCTTGGGAAAATTTGCCAGCGACCAGTATACCTAACTCTCATATTTTTTGGAGGGTGAGAGGAAACCGGAGTCTCACACATACCCAGGGAGGGCATGCAACTCGACACAGAAAGGCCTGGAATTGAGCTTCACCCCACGCAGGACACGAACCCCTAACTTTTCAGCTGTGAGGTCACAGTGTTAACTACTGTACCACTGTTGATCAAGGTTAAAAATAATAATACTGCTTATTGAACATGGTAAACACATTGCTGTCAGCAAGTAGAAAGTTTGATGCTATGTTGTTGGTGCTTTATAAATTGTACTACCTTCAATTCTTCAACACCTCGGTGGAAATTGTAACAACTTTACTTGTCAATAAGTGGACTAAAATGCAGATGATTACATTTTTGAAGTGTAATAACAGCCTTTGAGGCTGAGCCCAAATGTGGTCTTTGTTTCCTGTTTAAACAAATAAGTTTCCGCTCATGTGGTTTGAGACTGTGTTGTAACACAATAAAAAGATGCTTGTGACATGAAAAAGATCCTGTAAAATCAGAAATTGGGTTACAGTTTAAATATTATCTTGAACTATTTTACAAGTGAAATATAACAGAATAGACTTTTTTATTTTCTGTTCACATAATTGACTTTTAAGACAGCTTTGAGACTTTGAGACACCATTAAAGATTATGCATTTACTTTTTATTTTCATTACTTACTAAGCTTCTGTTTCAGCGAGTCATCGAACATTTTAAATAACACTTAAAAGCTCATAAAACGTGTCTGGCTGGTCAGCTTTCTGAGCTACTAAATTTTATTATCTAATCAAATGTCCAACAAAAAGTAACAAAGTAAGTGATGCAATTAACTTACTTGAGTCTTTGGAACTCTGCAAAAGCATCATCAAAAGCTACGAGAGAAAAAACATTCAGTCTGTTTTAGTCACAAGAACATTTTTGATGCCTGCAAATTAAATTTTAAACTTGGAAAAAGTTAGAATTGTATTTAATAAAACAAAAAACTAAAAAAGTTAGTTAATGTGCTTGTCAAGTCAAAAAGCCACAAAAACATGGTTGGTCTTACCTTGACCAGAAAGCTCTGCAGTCCTCCTGACGCCTCCTTTTCCATCGTTAAACTCAATGGCGTATTTTCCCATGTCTTTCTCTGTTGGTTCAGTGATCTGAAGCCAGATTTGATCTCCCACTACACCACTTTTAATACGGTCAGAGAAGGCGATTGCTGAATCCCTGTATGAAGAATAATAAAGAAAAACCATCTAAACAAACACAAATTTTATATTTGCCTACTTTCTACAAAGACATGCGTTAGTTTGTTTAAACTTACTTGTAATGCCATGTGACTTGAAGCAAATCGTTATAGTAACTGACAAATGTGTAGAGTCGGATGCCTTGATCTGTGCTTGTGATCTTTAGTGGAGTGGAGGAATTTGCTGTGAAGATTAGAACAAACAAATGACAACAATTCCTCATTTAATTACTGATGAAGTACAATATCTCTACATTAATTATTTCTTTTTACCAATAAAACTGAAAACTTCATTCATCAAGTTTTTGAAACCTAAAAAAACAGAAAAACATTGTTATTTGTACAGTTTAATCGCTGTGGTTATCGAATAAATATTTGTCTTAACGATACCCTGATCTGTCAGGTTCAGTGTGGATGTGTCTTTTCCTCTGTCATCCTTCAAAACAACCTCGTACACTCCAGCATCCTTTTTCGAAATCTGACAAGAAAACAACCGCAGATAATTTATCTGAACATCTGCTGAAGCTCATAAAATAAATCAGAATAATAGCATTAACGAGTGATCACAAATGAAAAAACCAAAGTTGTAAGAGTGTGTGGATAATTTTGAACTCATTATAACACAAACCTAATGAGTCATATTTGCTACATTTGTGTTTAATATCTGCCTTAAATCATTTTATTTCCTGACCTGTGCAATCTCCAGTTTCAGGACTCCCTCTGTAAAGCCAAGGTGCTCGTCCGATTTGATCTCGTGCTTGTCTTTATACCACAAGGCCGAGGTTTCCTTTTTCATGTTACCAACCTGTGATCCATCAAAGCAGTAGGATGGTGTTATAATTATGATAGAATTAAAGAAAGCAGACTGAAATAATTTAAAAGTTACTCCTCACCTTACACTTTAGCACAACACAGCACTCTGGCGTAACCTCGTAGCCTAAGTACTCAATAAAGTGGGGACCTGGGGCAAACATGATATGTTGTTGGTGGTTGTTTCACTAGTAAGAAAATATTCCAAAGTTGAAAAAAATATGGGTTGGATTGCTTACCCTGCTTTCTGATCCATTCTTTCGCCTGGAACTCAGATTCTTTTTGCAGTTGTTTAAAAACTGGGGATAAAAACAGTGGATGCTGTTAAAAGGTTTATAGAGTATATTTTTACCTACTATTAGAATGAAGCCTCATGGTACCTGTTTGACCAAATCTAAATTACAGTGTTAACACAGCAAACAGTAATAAAATAGGCCAAGTAGTTTTATGGAACAGAGTTTCCATGGCAGCTTGATTTGCTCATAAATTAATCAAATATGACCATATGGACTAATCTTGGGTCAGTTTTGATTGTGAATGAATAAATTAAATGGAATAAATTTTATGACCCACCAAAACAAAGTAAAATGACTCAGTAAAGCTTGGAAACTGGTGATGAATATCTACAAATTAGAAATTGTTGCATGATGTTTATTTTTAGAAAAAGAAAAGTTATAGTAATTCTAATAACAGTGTGTGAACACAAATGGCTTTTAAATTAGGATTTAAGAAGCTTTTTTGTCATTGTAGAAACAATATAAATTTTATTTGGTGGCATCTGTACTGTGTTTCCTGTGAAATGTGTAGTGCTTAAAAATATACGAGTTGTTAATCAGAAGACGTAAGTAATTTTGGCCATTTTTTTTCATTTCAACTGAAGTGAATGTGCATAACCTGATAAAAGTTTATTATTTTTAATAGAGCGGTGTAGAAACAGTAAAATAAGATTTTTTTCAGATTGTTTTGCTTGAATTTGTGCAAAAAAAGTTGTGTAAATTCAGCTTCAACAGGACTTTTTACAGTATATAAAATATGTTTTCCCTGACCCCCTGTGTTGAGGTAGTGAAACTGCTGGTCTTGACCAAACTGCAACGCCACAGAAATGAGTGAATGTACTTGAAAATTTATGATCACCATTTCAACTATTGAAATCCTATAATTTTTTATAAAAATCAGTTTTGGAGCCACACATTTCAAATTATTAAAGTTAAATTCTTTCCGATCTTGCATTTTTTTAATGTTTAAAGAATTTGAACTTTTTAAAATTCTGGAAAATCTTTTGAATATGTATTTGAGTTCATTTTTGATGACTGTTTCTGTGTATATGTAATTATTTATACTTTTTACAAATAATACATGGGCGGAATGATGGTGCGGTGGGTAGCACAGTGGCCTCACAGCAAAAAGATCATGGGTTTGAGTTCAGGGTGGGAATGAGGCTTGGAACACTGGCCTTTCTTTGTGAAGTTTGCATGTCCTCCCCATGCATGTGTGGGTTTCTTACCACCCTCAAAAACATGCGTATTAGGTTGATAGGCCACTATATGATGAGCTGGAGGAGCAACAGTACTGCTGAGTACAAGAAGACTTGCAGCCGACTTTACTTTCTAAGGAAGCTGAGGTCCTTCAATGTGTGCGGCAAGATCCTGGAGACCTTCTACCAGTCTGTGGTGGCCAGCTCCTTGTTCTTCTCTGTCATCTGCTGGGGGAGCAGCATCGCAGCCAGTGACGCCAACAGACTGAATAAACTAATCAGACTGGCTGGCTCTGTCATTGGCAGCAAACAGGACTCACTTGAGGCAGTGGTAGAGAGGAGGTCACTGAACAGACTATTATCCATCATGGAAAACCATGACCATCCTGTCTACCCACTCCTGGACCAACAGCGGAGCTCCTTCTCCAAGAGGCTCAGACAGCTCCGCTCGAGAACATCTCGATACCGGAGGTCTTTCTTTCCGTACGTGATCGGACTCTACAACGACTTACTTAGCAGATAGGAAGTTGTTGCTGTGACACACAAATTTCCCATGTGTGGGATCATTAAAGTATATTCTGATTCTGATGATTGCCTATAGGAATGTGTGTTGCCCTGTAACAGACTTGCGACCTGTTCTGGGTGTACGCTGTCCCTTGTCTCAAATAAACTGGGATGGGCTATCCCCGTAAGGGATAGATGGTTAAGAAGGTGACTGACTGACAAATAACACATTTTAAATTCTGTTGCCAAAACATCATTTTAGTCTCAGTGGTTTCCAGGTAAACGTACCATCACCGATCAGCACTAAGCTAGACTGGTTTTTAGCTTTGCCATCGAGAAGCTGAAAGGTGTAGGTGCCTTCGTCTGCAGGAGTCAGAGAGTCCATCAGCATCTCAATCACACCGGTGTTCTTGTCAAAATTCATCTTGTATTTCTGGAAAACAAATAAGCAAAAAAGTTAACTTTCTTTGAATAGTTTGCAAAATTATATTCTAGACTAATTTAAAAGATTAAAGCCTAATCCTTCCTGACCTCCCCTTGTGCTAGAACGTTATCATTGAATATGTAATCCACTTTGCCATTTCCAGACATCTGTGCTGCCTGCAGCCAAAAGCGCACACGACCCTTCTCCATCAGCTCCACAGCCAAGTCCGTTTTCAGGGGAATAACTATAAGAAGAGAGTTAAAAGGAGTTTAAATTTTCTTGAAAGTGAGAAAAAGAACTCCCCATACCCTCCTTTTCTGACAGAAGGTGAAGAAACTTACTGGGGAATTTGTGATCGTGACTGATCTCCAGCAGCCTTTTTAACTCTGTAAATTAGAAATAAAATTTATGAATAACAACAAAAAAATAACAGTTGTTTTTCATGTCAATAGAAAATGTTCTCACCTTCCTCAGAGAAAGTATAGCTGGAAGAAACTCCATCAGTGTGGGTCACCTCACATGAGTAAACACCTACGTCCTCGTCTCCCGGAGAGCTGAACACAACTATGGATCTGCAGAGATCAGGTCAAACATAGGATTAGAAGTATGGTGTTTGCTCTGATTCAATCAGGAATTTTTAAAAATCTATAGATCATCCTACTTGTTTCCCTTTGTCTCCGTGGTAAGACGAGAGCTTTCTGTGATCTCTACGTAATCCTTGGACCACACAAATTTAGAATCTGGTGTAATGCTGCTGCACTCGTAGTTCAGTGAGATGACACCCTCATCATCAACAACCACTTCAATCTCCTTTATGCCTGACAAAACAAATAAGATTAATTATGTACAGTTGCGATGTTTAAATTTACAGGGTGAGTGTGTGTCTACCTGGTTTGGTCAGAGCAGGGATTGGCTCTGAAACATCAGACGTTTTACCAACTCCAGCTTTGTTCTGAGCCCGCACACGGAACACATATGTTTCTCCTTCTTTAAGGTTCTTAATCTGTAATATATATTTAAATCCATTAATCAAATATCTGAATAAGTTTTATGTAATCAGGAGCAACTCAGATGAAAAAAATTCCAGCTGGTGACCTTAATGAAGGTTTTCTCTGTAGCCTTGGTGTTCACTCCCCTCCAAGATTCTTCTGGAGCGTCTGCTTCCTTGATGTCAATGTAGAAGCCATTGACTGGATCGCGGCCTTGATATACAGGAGGTTTCCATAGCAACACCAAGGAATCATTTCGGACTTCTCTGATTTGCAAATCATGAGGGGGACCTGTCGAGATAAAATTTGAAAATAATAAAAACCTGCAAGTTTTGCAGATAATTTGTTTTAAAGATTTAAAAGAGTTTATAAATCTCTTAGATATGAACATTTTATTTCTATGGACAAAGCATTGTACCAACCTGGCACAGCAATGGTCCACTCCTCACACAAGAAAGTGTTGCTGGGCAATGATGGGATGCCAACACCTGCCATGTTTGCAGCTCTCACCTGGAACTGATACTTCCTGTTTTCATGTAGGTCGGACACCTGAAGAAAAAGATAAAAAGCCATAATGGTGGGGTCACCATCTGGATGCAAATACAATACCACACACTACTCACTGACTCACCCTATAGGCCCTCTCACTGATGGCCCTGATATTGGCCTCATGCCACTTCCCTAGTACACCATCAATAACCTCACGGTAATCAACAAAGTAGCCGGTGATGTCAGCGCCTCCGATGAACGTCGGTTGTTTCCAACCCAGCACCATGGAGTCACGCACACACTCCAGGACAGTGATACCATAGGGTGGAGCAGGAGATGCTGAGACATAGGAGTTAGATTAACACCTCGGAGCATTCATAAATACAGTAAATTACTCACTGTGATGAAAATATGACTTTCTCAGAGGTCCTTTTGAACATAGTAAAAAGCAGTTTTTTTTATCTTATTCTGAATACAAATCCATCTTCTTAAAAATAAAACAAATCTATTTGCATTGCTTTTTTATAGACCAAAAAGATTTTTTTCTTAAAATAACTATGTGACTAAAAGATTTTCTTATTTAGGTGCCCAAACTGGGTCAAATTTGAGTTCTGGACTTCTGAAGAGGTCATTTCCCAAAAAGGCTTTACATTAAGCACCCCGCTCTTCTGGTCTGGTGACCTACTTCTCATGTGCAAGCAGAGTGAGGTTGAGTGGTTCCTGGTACACACACACACACACACACACACACACACACACTGTGTGTTTATGTGTTAAAGTGCTCAGGGGACTGAGGTGCCTGACAGGAAGTCAGAAGGTTGTGGGAAAGTGTTGAGTTTAACCGTGTTTAGGTGATCCACCATTACTTACCTTGAGTAGAAGAACATATGGGGGTCTCACCAGCTACACAGGTTGGGTATTTTTTTGTTTTTTTTAATAAGTCCCAATAAGATTTGTAGAACTGATGCTACGCAAGATAAACTTACTTTACATGTTAATTTTTGATTGTTTAAATTTTTGGTTTCTCTTGGCGTTATCGCAGATGTTCGCATCTAAAGGACCAGCGCTCACCTGCCGAATCATCCCTGGTCCTCAGGCTCTCCTGGTTAGAAGATGAAGGAATCATACACACCCGCTGGACACCTGGTTTCTCAACTCTATCTCCTCCCTGACCTTCCATAATACTAGAAGCTGGATTAAAATGTGTGACCGGGACTTTTTCAGGAAGTGGGTCAAAAACAAAGACTGTCTCTGAGAGATTTTCTTCTAGTTCAGGGGTCCAGGACCTCCTGCCTCTATCCTCCCCTCTGTTTTTTCTCTGCAGAGGGTCTGTTTCTGTGAGGCCTGAGCCCGCAGTCCCCTCCCCAGCTTCAGTGTCAGCCTTAACTTTAGTGCACATTTGGTCTGTATCAGGGGTGGACTGGACAGTTTCATGCGAGCCCGTCCAGCGTGGCTTGTGCTCTGTTAGTTGGCCCACGTTACCCCCCATCTTCTGCAACACACCATGTGGGATGCCGCCCCCTACGGGTGTTAGCACAAGAAAAAAGCAGAAGAAGCTTTTAGGAAACAAGCAAATTCCAATTTTTTTTTTCCAGAAAGCAAAGACACAAGCATGGATATTGAAAAGGAAACGTTCATCACATCAGCTCATTAAACAGTAAAATGTCCTCATTTGACTGGGAGTGAAAATGAAGACAAGATGACCACAGGTGACATCCATGTGAGAGGGATTACGTTAGGATGTTGAAAACATGCAAAGATCTGAGCAGCTTCATACTGGCCATTGATGGAGGGAAAATAAAATTTAACAGCATAACTGGAAGATTTCATCACACTCTACTTTTATTTGAAGGCATTAAGAAATGAGTTAGCCGCGCCTGGATACTGAAGCACACCCTGACAATTTAATTACTACAAAGCACAGCTCCAGTTTTATTTATAATATCATACCCTACTTTATTCTGACATGTTTATAATAAAACCTGAATGGAATTAAAATTAAGAGCTTGTTTCCAAGACAATAAATTTGTCTTAGAAACAAGACTTGCAGGCATCATTTCTTAAAACAAATTTGTACAGTTTGCAAGTACAGTTTTTCAGCTAAGTTTGCATATAAAACTAGGATTGGTTTTACTGACCAGAACAGGTTTAAGCATTAGAGTTTGTCATTTTTCTCATACATTCTATTTCGTATAATACCGTATCAGGTCAGACACTAGGATGTCAGAATATTATTTTGTATTTATTTTATTGTACTGCATTCATCCCTCAACAGGAAAATTTCTGTGCTGCATTGCACTGCAGCAAGTTGCCAGGATAGTGCCAATGGTGGGAGAAACGGGCTCCACCCAGTCCAACGGCGAACATTCTACTGCTGAGCTATCGCCTCCTCCCCTAATATGAGTATAATGTGACATCTTCTTCTTTCGGCATTTCCCTTCAGGGTTCGCCACAGCAAGTCAGTTTCTTCCATCTAACCCTATCTGCTGCATCTTCTTCGGTTACGCTAACTATCTTCACGTCTTCCTTCACTGTATCTATGAACCCCCTCTTTGGTTTTCCTCTTGGCCTCTTTCCTGGTGGTTCCAAATCCAGCATCCTTCGTCCGATGTACTCTCTCTTCTCGGCACATGTCCAAACCATCTCAGTCTGGCCTCTCTGACTTTATCTCCAAAACCTTTAACATGTGCTGTTCCTCTGATATACTCATTTCTAATCCTTTTCAGCCTGGTCACTCCCAGAGAGATCTTCAGCATCTTCATCTCTGCTACCTCCATCTCTGTTTCCTGTCTTTTTCTCAGAGCCACTGTCTCTAGACCAAACAGCATAGCCGGTCTCACCACGGTTTTGTACACTTTCCCTTTCATAATAGCTGAAACTCTTCTATCCCACATCACACTTGATACTTTTCTTCACCCGTTCCTGCCTGCCTGCACATGCTTCTTCACCTCTTTTCCACACTCTCCATTGCTCTGGACTGTTGATCCTAAGTACTTAAAATCTTCCACCTTATTTATATGACATCATTTTTAATTATAAAAATAGCTCATGGGTGCAGTCAGGTTGGCCAAAAGCATTTAGAGTTGTGCTACCAAAAAAAGCAAACATTATTCTTTTTCTATTTCAGTTGTGTCATCTCCTGTAATAGGATAGATTGTTTTTGTCATCCCCTTCACTGTCTTCTCTTACTACTTCATGATTCTAAATTTTACACATCCCCTATATTAACTGAATTTCTTATATTTTAACAGCCGAAGGAAAAATTACATTTTTAGTTACACACAAGCTACACAATCCAAACGACTAATGACATGCTGCCACAATACAGTGCTTCCTTTCATAAAAATAGATCAGTGTCCAAATGGTAAACACTTATATAAAGTTTGTTTGGGTTTTTTTTTTTTTCAAAGTTGCACACTCTCACATCTAAAGTGTTACAAAATAGGTTGGAATTAGTTTTTAGCATGCAACACAGAAGTTAGCATGGATAAACATTGCGATATAAGGCACTGGGGAAGGAAGGGTCCATGTGTTGGGTACCTTCAACATCATGTTGCCGGCACAGAGGGGGGGTGATGGTGTTGTGTGACATTTAGCTGGTTTGTAACGACCGCTGCTTTGGATCAAACTGACCCAAATTAGAGGAGGTCTACAACTCCTGACCCCAACCCCGCATCAGGCTGTGCAAGGGAAGAGGTGGTGGTGGGGGTGGATGTGGTTGGACAGGTAATATTACAGAGTGGAGTAATGGTGGAGAAAGTGTGGATACTGAAAAACTACAGTTGGCTACGATACGATTAAAACACATAGAAATGTTTATTGCAGCACTGAATTTATAATCTTTTTCTTCAATATTTAAAAATAAGTATAAAATTTCTATCTTTCTGAATGCTCAACCACATTTTCACCTAAAATTTTAGAAAATATGTGCAGAAAAACACAATAAAATTCAAATATGCTTGGACTATGTTATGATATCATGAACTGTCCTGAAAGTTATCTGAACCAGCCCAATGCTCTGTTTATACACAATTATAATTAAGTTACTGTTCAACCCGTCTGTTTCACTCACCGATAGCAGCCTTTACCTCCACTGGCTCAGACACAGCTGAGAACTCACTGAGGCCTGCAGCATTCACAGCCCTCACCCTGAAGACATACTGCTCTCCAGTCATCAGTCCGTGGCAGATAAACCTGCAAATAAAATTGATTCCATTGATGATACAATAGGGGCATACAGTAGTATCAATGTTTAAAAAATGAGAGAAAAAGATGAAATTCACCTGGTGCCCTTCACAGGTTTGTTGTTGCATGGCTCCCACACACCGCTGTCCAAAATGCTGCCTTCGATGTAATAGCCCACCAACTCCTTGGCATCAATAGATGCTTCCCAGCTCACAACAACTGATGTATCAGTATTTCTGGTGGGAACCACTTTTCCTGGGGCAGATGGGATATCTGTGGAGGATTTGGGTTTGAAAGTTAATGACTTAGTAACTAAAAACAATCAGGGCCAGACAATGCATTGGAAATTTGGTACAAAAGCTTTGGTCATCTTTGTAGACTATGCTGTATCAAGTAAATTTGTTGTTTTTGGATAATTACCATGCTATCAATCAATGCAATGAACAAACTTGCAATGCATAAACTTTTTAAATGAGATTTTCTGTTTGCAGAAAATCTCATTATAAATGACTTTTGAACATTAGCATGTCTGTTTGTTCTCTGACCAAGCTTGTCGCCAACTGTGGTGGGCTCTGTTGGATCAGATGGTTCTCCCACTCCAGCGGCATTGCAGCACCTAACGCGGAAGCTGTAGGATTTGCCTTCAGCGAGATCAAACAGTGCAAATCGAGGAGACCTCACTGGAATCTCTGTGTTCACTCTCTGCCAGCTGTCCGTGCCAGCAACACACTAAAAGAAAGGAAAGTGTCACATGATGAGTGCATGGTCACATTTTTTGGGGAAATTCTCACTTGAGAAAATGCAAATCGTTCACCTTTTCCACATAGTACATGACTCCCTCAAGGCCTTTCTCCCCAGGAGGCTTCCAGCTTAACACCACATAGTTTTTGGTTGCCTCAGTCACCTGCAACTCACGTGGTTGACCAGGAACAGCACTCTCTGGTGATCAAAAACATACACTTGTAGTATAATAAAAAGAAAAAAAAATCATCAAACTAGCTGATTCTAAAATATTCTTTCTCACCTGAAGGCTCTTCCTCTGTGACAATGATTTGGCCAGTCCATGGAGCAGAAGTACCTGAGAATGTATACAAATAGTTACGTAATTAACCAATAGTCTAGGGTTGAATTTTTCTCTAACAAGAATGGAATCAAGAATGCGGTACCCCTCATGCGGGCGCGGTCAGCGGGATCCATAGCAGCCACTGGCTCAGAAACTCTGGATGGATGGCTGATACCACTCTTATTAACAGCACGCACACGGAAGACGTACGAGCGACCCTCCACCAAACCAGTGACAGGGAAACGGGCAAATTTGACCGGAGTGTCATTGCACTGAATCCAGTGGTTTGTTCCAACTTCACACCTGCAAATTTCAAATCGACAAATGTATTTTCTTAATTTTAAACCACACACATGTTTGGCTTTTTATAAGAGAGTTTTGTTAAACTGTAGAAGCAAATTTCCAAACCTGTCCACAAAGTAGCCCAGGATGGAGTCCCCACCATCAACAGCTGGCTGCTTCCATGTAACAATGATGTAATCCTTATTTGCATCCAGACAGCGCACATCCAGAGGGGCTCCAGGAGCACCTTCCACCTCAGCATCACAATCTAAAAATTATAAATGCTGTTTAATAAAGTTGCTATTCTCAAAAGGAATCTTACCCAACAAATTTGCTAATATTTTTCAAACATTTGTGCAAATTTGGAAGTTGTGTATTTATGGAGCTTGAGAGGAATTCTTTGTAAAACACCACACACATACAGTACATAACATATGGTTGTCGGGGGAAACCGCTGGAAAAAACAGTGGTATTGAAAGATTTCAGGATCCTTGGTCTCGTTGTTCATTTCTTGAAATATTTTAACAAAGTATAGTAGCTACTGTACCAAAAGAAGTTACATACAGTGCTTCTTAAATTACATTTGTTAGTTTATGATGTTGCAACAAGTTTGGGAGAGGCAGTTCAAGGTCAGACAACTTCAATCAATGCCTCACTGAATCCCAATTAGCTTTCAAGAGGCATGATCAAATCACTGGTCAAATTATGTACTATATAAAAAGTTTACAGCTATTCTGGATCCTTGTTGCTATTGTAAATGGTAGCTATGTTTACCCTAGCTACTAGGGTAACAAGGCTACCCTAGTAGCTAGGGTACTACTACCCTAGCTACTGGTAGTGGTATTATTAGTAGTACTACTACCAGTAGTAGTACCGGTAGTACTGGTAGTACTACCGGTGGTGCTAGTAGGAGCCCTTCTACTAGTAGGGCTACTACTACTAGTGTGTTTAAGTTTGTTTAAGTGTGTGTTAAAGTGTTTTAAAGTGTATGTGTGTGTGTGTGTGTTTTAGTCTGTTAAACTGTGCTTAATTGTGTGTTTAAGTGTGTGTGTGTGTGTGTGTGTGTGTGTGTGTGTGTGTGTGTGTGTGTGTGTGTGTGTGTGTGTGTGTGTGTGTGTGTGTGTGTGTGTTTAAGTGTGTGTGTGTGTGTGTGTGTGTGTAAGTTTGTGTCTGTTTAAGTGTGTGTGTGAGAGTGTTTAAGTGTGTGTGTTTAAGTGTCTGTTTTCCTAAGTGTGTCTGGTTAAGTGTGTGTGTGTGTGTGTGTGTGTGTGTGTGTGTGTGTGTGTGTGTGTGTGTGTGTGTACAAGTGTGTGTTTAAGTGTGTTTAAATTTGTTTAATTGTGTGTGTGTGTGTTTTAAGTATGTTTAAGTGTGTGTTTAAGTGTGTTTGTTTAAGTGTGTGTATTTAAGCGTGTATGTTTAAGTGTGTTTACGTGTGTGTGTTCAGGTGTGTGTTTGTGTGTGTATAAGTGTGTTTAAGTGTATTTAAGTTAGTGTGTTTTCGTGTGTATGTGTGTGTTAAAGTGTGTTTAAGTGTATTTAAGTGTGTGTGTGTTAAAGTGTGTGTACGTAAGTGTGTGTGTGAACGTGTGTTTAAGTGTGTGTATGTTTAAGTGTGTGTGGTTAAGTGTGTGTTTTATGTTCTTTATTAAATTAGATACTTTATTGATCCCTCTGGGCAAATTCAAGTATCCAGCAGCATCGTTGGTCTGCAGCAAAGTGAGCAAAAAGTCTACTAAATCAAATAAAACATCATGTAAAACTAAATAGAATAAAAATGTAATTCTACTAGCATCATGTATAGAAAATAATGCACTAATTCATTTTACAAAAATTTGGAAATAATTTATAGAGACAATGAGAAACAATATTTACAACCAGTGTGCATATTTTCTTGGATCAGATACCAGTGGAACAAAACAAAGCCTGATCCCTTCTGTCAATAAGCCCTCTGAGAACAGTAAGACTGCGGTCTGGATTACACCTGGCGTCTTCTTTACCAGGCGTCCCTGAGCAAAAGAGGAAACAACGGGGGAGCTATTCTCTAGCATTCACATGCCTATCATGGTTGCTGTTTAACCCAAAAGGTCAGGTTGTCTCTGAAGGCAGCGAAGATAAGCTCTCCTCACCATTTTTCCACAATAATCAAACAGATGCCAGAGGCTTCGTGTACAGTGGTCTCCCTCTAGAGACATCCATATTTAAAACCTCTCTGTCATCCAAACAGTGTTAAATATGGTATTATACTCTGGTGCCAGAGAATAGGCTGTTTTGACTGTGACCTTGATTTGATGAGACAAAAACTAAGCTGTACACGTTGGGTAATGTATTGTATGTGCGTGAACTGTGTGGACTTAAATGTTGTGTTCAAACAAGTTTTATGTGTGGTATTTGATCAAGCATTTGGAAGATAGATGCATATCTTATGGAGAACTTTCGGCTTGCTCCTACCTCTGACAAAAACATAGGCCGAGTAAGTTTCATATCCTGATTTGGTGGTCACACGAAGTGTGTAAAGACCCTCGTCCTCCTTGTTGAGATGTGTGAGTGTCAGCGTGGCTCTGTCTCCACTCCAGTGTGAATGGGTCCATTTGGAAGGACTAAGCAGAACATCTAGGGCAGGAAAGTAAAGATGAAATTTTGTGGCAAATAATAAGTGAACATGTGAAACTGGTGTGTTATTTTTAAGTTGTTCTCCTACCATCTCTGTACCACTGAACCTCTGGTTGGTAGCGATTCAGCGAAGGGTAAATGATGACAGTGCATCCAAGGCTCATAGTCTCGCCTTCTCTTCCAAATGACACACCAAATTTATCAACAATATGAGTTTGGAAGTTGATGCCATATTCCAAAACTGGGCCCTCTGTTGGGAAAGGAGTAGAGTAAAAAATTTGGCCATCTTACATTTGTAGAAATGCCATGTGTTTTGCACATTTTAAACCAGTGAAAAGACTAAGCTGTCATCAAGTGAAAACACAAAATAAAACCAAACATATTATTATTATTATACTGTGAAGTGAAATGGATAAAAACAGCAGGGTATACACCCTGTTGTGCAATTTCAGTACAGTGCTCGTCAGAAAACAAAAAAAAAGACTTGTCATGCATCACATAGTGAAACTGAAAATGTATTGGATGTTAGTTCGTGTAATTTTGTGAAACTATTGTGAAACTCAAAATTATACAACAATAAAATGCCTTGTGCAACTCTTTTGGGACAAGCTATAATAATGTGATGGAGATGCATCGGTGGAAGAAAAATCACAGCATCTGTGGAAAACATTCAGAAATACTTGATGATTTGATCAACTAGTTGCATGATCCTCAAAACAAACTTACAAGAAAAACATAATCTTACAAAACCACAGACTGGAGTTTGGGTTTTGATCATAATGTGGAAAAATTTTTCAATTTTTCCAGCCTTTTCAGGCAAATGGTGCGAAAGTGACAGTCACCACTGTACACAAACACGGGTTGTCATGCATAAAAAAACGTAGTAAAGTGGAAAAATAAGTTCACCAAAGGACTTTCAAACCAGTTTTTTTTTACCCTATTACCTTGAGCATTGGCCCCTGCATTGCCGACGCAGCATCAAAAAAACAAAAAAGTTGTTAGTGCAGTATTATAAATATTTTTAGAAAGCCGAAAAATTGCAACACACTCTCATTTTTTGTGTGAGGGAGAAATCTCATCAAGGTAATAACTAAAAGTAGATTTCATTTTTATTAACTTGTTTGGAAACGTTGGTTTTAATCAACAGAAGACATTTTTATTGAAGCTGGCATGGAATTCAAATCTGGCCTTGTTAATTGCAATCATGATTGCACGTAGGTCCCTTTAAATCTGCACAAACTTACTTGGTTAACCCACTTTAAACGGCTAACTTGACAAAATTAGCATTAGCAAAAAAAAAAACAAAGTTGCAAAAGCAGAAATTGACACGTTTTAGACATTTCAAATTAGTAAACAGAGTGAAATTCTAAACTTGACATGAGGAAGCAAACTTACGTCTGGGAACTGGCAAAGACTCATCAATGTCACCTTTGAACCCTGTGATAAAACAAATGGAGTTAAATAATGTCCTCAGATTTTAGGTCAAATTTGTGTTAGCCCATTCCTGTGGAAAATGTTAGTTAATGTTGTCCCACTTTAAACAATTCTATTAGAATCTTATTTAAACACCAAACTGTAATCTATCAATTCCTGAGAAAGACTGAGTTTCCCTCATTTTGTAACTACCGAATAGGCCTTCACATCAATTTCATCTTAACAATATACAATCAATTTGTTAATGAGAGAGTGTGGGAAAATTGTGTTGGTTTAGTGTTCAGTAAAACCTACGTTTGACTACGACAGAAGCAAATGCGGATTGCTCTCCCTCGCAGTTTGTGGCAGCTACGTGGTACTGGGCTGTATCATCGAAATCACATCTGAAAGAAGAGTGTTCCAGCTGATCAGTGTTTCTGGTATGCATGTTCAAGCACGTAATGACTCACATGTATAGTCCCCTTCCTCCATCTTAACCTCAGCCCTTTCAGCTATGTACATTATACTGACTATGTGGGGCCCAACTGTAAAGCATACCATAACTCTGAGCCAGGAATACTCTGGCTGTAAATAGACCCCTCTGGTGATGTCATTACAATCAGGTGCTGTGGCTATCACTGTCTGACTACATCGTCCATTAATGAATTAAACTTGGCAGACACCAAATAAGTGAACATTTCCTTTTGGCAAGTTAATGTATGCAATAAAATGGTCAAATTTGATCTGCAGCAATCTTTGGACGTGGTCTTAGTTATAAACTTTAGCCAGGATAAAGATTAGCCTGGTGTCTGGTTCCCATCAAGACACCTGCCAAAGAACAGTCGAATCATCTGGTTGATGTCAGCTTTGGAAAATCAAATGGGGTCTAAGGATGAGATTATTATACCACACATCAACACGTCAGGTGCTCTGGGACCATCAGAAGCTTCACATCATTTATAGAATCTCAGATGGGGTTTTAACATCAAGCTCTTCTTCTCTTTCTGTTTCATAGTTGTATTCTGATTGAATTGAATTTAAAATACTTCATCAATCCCCAAAGGGAAATTTGATTGAGTCAGACACCACAAATACACCTGTAATTGGTTGAATATATCAGCACCACAATCAATTGCTCTTCTTGGATATGCTTGTAAAATTTTGGTGAACAAATGATTATTTCTTATCTTCTGCCTTTAATGTATTTTGAAAAAATGAAAGTTTCATCCATCAATTTTGGAACCATTAGCAGATTTAAAAAATCAGTTAAACCACTTTGTACTTTTTTTTAACGTTTCAAGACATTGGAATTAATTAAACTTTTTTTTTATCCTTTACAATTAGTTTGTAATGTGAGGACAACAAAAAACAAGTTTTTGAGAAGATTTTTGTGTCCCGTGGAGAGCTGCACCTACCTGTTGATCTCCAGAGAGTGCACATTGTATCTGCTCTCAAGTTTATATTTGCCAGGGTTGGCAAGCGGGTCAATTGCCACATTGTTTTTGTACCTTGAAATACGAGGCAAAATATGACAGAAGACAGGGGAAAGAAAACAGAAAAGGTCGGCCCGAAACAAGTTTTATGCGTTAAGGAAGGAAACAGTAAGTTGTGGAAATCTTTAAGGAATAAGGAGGATGTTGTATGACAAAAAGAAAAGATTTAAGGTCATGTAATTGGTGACATGTGTTTGCGGCCTACCAGGTGACCCTGGGGTCAGGCCAGCCACTGACGGTGCAGTGCAGCCGCACACACTGCTTCTCCCATACAGTGTGGGAGCGAGGTTTAATCACAAACTCTGGGGCGTGCATCAGGCTGTCTTCGTTCATACGCTTGAAGTGTTCCTCGTGTTCATGGATCTAAAGATAGGAAGTCAACTTACTCATAATAGTGTCACCTGTGCCACCAATAAACCTCCTAAACAAATAAAACAATTTTCCATGACATCAACAAGAGCTGACAATGCATGCTTTCGTTAACACACAAACACATGTACATCTTGTAAAATCCACATTTATCTTTATTTGCTTTGCCTTCATACGACAAGAATTATGAGCAGGTGGCTTCAGGAGTCTAGGAACATGTTACTAATTATGTTTCATAAATCGTTTGGAGTGTTTATTTGTGTCCCGTCCGGCATACCCGACAAGGACACTTTCTTGTGTCTCAAGAAACGTGATCTGATATAGAATTTGTCACCTACTAGGAAAGTTGTCTTGGTGAGTGAAGTCAGATAAATGTTGTGGGGTGTTATAGTAGATTCTGTGATGCTCACTAAATAACCAGATAGCACATCACAGTATCACCCACACAAATAAATAACTCCTTCATGTAAGGAAACTTGTAAAAAACTACTTATCCTCAGGCGCTCTGCATTCTTCAGCACCTCACTCATTAACTGTGGTCACTTGTGATTCAACCCTTCATGACTGGATTATAAATTTAACGAGAGGTTGTATTCCTTGTGACAGATTAATAGAGCAAGTCATTCTGAAATGTGAAAATAAAAAAGTGTGATGTAATATTGTAGAATGTAATTAATGCCGTGGCTGTCCTCTGCCATCTGTGAGGAGCTCGGTGTCGAGCCGCTCCTCCAGGTTGAGAGAAGCCAGATGGGGTGGTTTGGTCATCTGGTAAGAATGCCCCCCGAGCGCCTCACTCATGAGGTGTTTCGGGCATGTCACACCGGGAGGAGACCAAGAGGCAGACCCTAGACCTGCTGGAGAGGCTATGTCTCACAGCTGGCCGAGGAACGACTCAAGATCCTTCCGGGTGAGCTGGAGGATGCAGCTGGGCTTCCCATCTGAGGCTGATGCCATCGCGACCCGTCCCCGGATAAGCGGAAGACGACGAAACGGTTGTACAACTACAATGTTTTGTTGCTTTGGTGTTTCTATTGTCAAAGTTGTGAAAATCTTTTCACCAGAAGCAATATTATATTTTATTGAAAAGCAATAGTTTCAAAAGTGATATTGAATGAATAAAATGCTATAAATGAACTGATCAACTGATTTCATCCAAGCTGCTTCCATCAAAGTTGCTGGGAAATATTCCTAAGAATCCTACAGTTTTTTTAAAGGTTACTGAATACCAAGTGAAACCTGGAAATAAATTGAGTTAATAACAAATTTCTTTTTTTGGAAATCCTGTTGAAAATGTACTAATTTTAAAAATTTTACAACTTGTTGATAAATGACAATATTCTCTAACAATTCATTAAACTTTTCAAACAAAATATATATGTCAAATAATTTGTGACGACCGCACAACAAGAACATCAAAATTACAAAGAGTATGGTTATGGTTAGATGCTACAGTGTAGATTTACTGTGTCATTTTTGTATACCGTAAAGTGCTTTCAGTCACATCAAACAAGCAGCCAGATGCAGCATCACCAAGTAATCAAGAACAACTCTGTTTAACCAATCATCCGAATTTCTCTCTTCTCGACAAAGATAAGATTTATTTGTATGTTAAAGAAATTACACGCAGTTTTTTTCTTGTTGTGAGAATCAAAAAGTTCATATTGTGTGATTTAAAGGTAAGAAAGGAATCTGACACTGACCCTTTTGTTCAGACAGATGCGCTCAGCCGACTCGCGCATTACCTCCTTCCTGGACATTACCTCTGACCTCTCCATCTCCACACCACTGGTGAATAAATTTCTGCGGGTCATATATGTAGCAGAGTCCCTCACTCTGGTTCCCTCTGTTTCTGACAATCCTGTTGCAAGTTCTTGGCTATGAGATTAGTTAAGGAAGTAAGGAACAGCATTAAATCTGTAATTATTTTGTAATAAAGCAACGCATTCTTGTTTGTTTGGTTCTTTTTTTTAGTTTTACAAAGTGAACAGTTTTACCTGCCTCTGAAGACAGGCACTACATAGCCGATGATTTGGTTCTCTTTGTCCACAGCCAAGTAAGTTGGCTTTGCTCTCTTGGGTATGGGGCTCAGTTTGCTCTCCTCCAATCCAGATTGTGAAGACACTTTATGTCTGAGATGTACAGAACACCATCAGCCTGGCTCAAAGCCACACATCATAATATCTTATTCACGAGTAGATTGAAACAAAATCAGGGACTGATTAGTTGTGGATTAGAGGAAAGTTTAGGGAATGTTTTAGTTTTAAATTAGTATTTTAACTTAGTACAAAATGCTACTGAAAAATAGGAAATGATGATGACCTTCACTTTCAAAGATTACTGAACAATGCCTGCCCCAGTAATATTTTTAAGATGATTCTTGGGGAAGCACTACGTATGACCATTTTCACAAATTGAATTAAACATTTTAGGTTTTTAATCAGCCACTGCAAAGTTTGACAGTGGTCAAACTCCCAGTGGATCTGGTGGTTTTGGGAATTGCAATATGAGATAAGAGCTTGCTAAGGAGGTAGGGACAAGAAGGATCACATGGCACTTGCATGCATTCTTCCTGTATCTATCTGGGTCAATGCCCTTTTGGTCCCAACAGTGTGCGCTCACTTAACTTTCTAGGAGTGGGTGATCAAAAGAAGAAGAGAAACAAAATATGTTCTTTTTATATTTCTCAAAACATCTAATTATCATTACATGTAATCAGTTCAAAACAGGAACCTGTTTGAGATTCTGAAGTTTAGTTCTGTGCTTTGGGCACAAGGAATGGAATAGTTTGGCTTTACATTTTATAAAACAGGGAATAACAATGTTAATTTTCGCTTCACTTGATAGATCGGAAATGAAAATATGAAGATAAAAAGTTGTAAATGTTAACACAAGTTTGAAATACAGTATATTGTCTGTTTTAACATAAAGTTTTGATCTCCTCGTCGTGTCACAAATTTGTCTCGTGATTATTGTTGCTCTGCTGTTAGTGTTACAGCAAAGCTTTGCAGTCTAAGCTCTCCAACTTGTTTGCACCCACCAGGCCAGCGTATTTAAAGATTTAACACATGCTGACAGGGTTGCTGTAAACTCCGTCTATTGTTTTTCTTCTGATATGACCAGTTCAGTATGCCCTAGCCTATTTATTAACCAGACCAAATAAATCAATTATTCCTAATGGAAATGACACTAACAATGAACAATGAAAATGAGTTAGTCATATATTTCTCTTTATTTGATTTGACCAAATGCAGCTGAAGCATGTCTCCTATTGTACATCTGAAATGTGACTCACGTAAAACTCACTTGTAGCTCTTTGGATAATACATCCATTTAAAGACAATCAATATGAAAAACATATCTACTTAACATCTACTACAAAAAAACAGAAGCCAAGCAACTCAAAGGAGAAAAACTAGAGTAGTGCACTTCAGAAAAACTTCGGCAATCTCTCCACCGTGAATCTACCATTATCCAACAACAACGTATTTCATTACACTTTATCTGAAAGGAATAAAAGGTATAATAGATTAATTAGCTCAATTAAAGTTATTTGAGGATGATTGTATTAAATTTTACACTCATCATGCAATTGAAGATGCTAATAATTTTTGCAGCATGCAAAGAGCATGATACAGGATTTGAAACGATTTAAAAAGCAATAAAGAGATTTAATTAGGAGCTGTGACGCATTGATGAAAGCATGAAGAAAACTTAAGACGGTGGCAGGTTGTTGCTTGCCATCAATGAAAGATGATCCCTAAGCTGGGATAGGGAAGTGATCCTGCAAGGAAGATGGATGTGAACCTAATCAACCAGGGTGGGAAAGCAGAGTAGTTAAGGGGTGGTGTTAAGGCTTTCCTGAAGAAATGGATTGATGAAGGACTCATTATCATCTTCCTCTTCCTTCCCTAGGCCTTACCCCCTGCTCCTGGTGGAAGTGAAGCTGCTGCCAGCGGTGAATCTGCTGCTGGATTGATACTGGCTCATTTTAGACTCAGCCTCCAGGCTTCGGTAGCCACGATCATAGTGACGATGGTGCTTCTGGTAGAAAGGTTTTGATCCGGACATGCTGCTGGTTGCTCCTCGTACGAGTCCTCAGTGTCTTTTTTTCTGTTTGCTTTATTTGTCAAAGTTCAAGAGCAAGTGGACTCACTGTTAACTTCATACACACCAGATTTAACATCATTGTGACTACATAATGATATTTTACACAACATTCACAATCAAACATACAAATCAATAAAACTTGCAAACACAAATTTTAAGAGCCACCTGCTGAGACATTCACATTTCAGGCAATCAGGCACTTTCTCAGCATGCTTATCACCAATTACAATCAGACATAGGGCATCTTCCTACCATAGGAGTCACTTACTTACTCTGACAGAAAATCCTCAGTTTCCAATTATTAATGAAAAAAGTCCAGTTCCACTTTAACAGCTTGACACAGCAGCAGACCCACAGGTAGGTGATTACAGCGCTGCGGTCTACACAACAAAAATAATGTTGGCCCTTGCCGAAGCTTCCAAGCAGCAGTCACAGCCTTTTATGGTTAGAGTGAAGATAAATATAGCTTACCGCAGGGTTTAGGGGTTGAGTGACTCGGCTCCGATAGTGCAACACATTTATGGGTGCAGGTCTTCATGCCAGTGAGCATGACTGACATGTAGGTAAACACAAAGCTGCTTGAAACTTTGGTTACGTTGTGCAAAATGTGATTTTGACTATACTAATTAAAATCTGATTTTATCATGATTTGACATTATACATATCATATTAAATGAGGTTCAGACTGATAGATCATCATTACTTTTTTCTCATGTAATATCCATATACATATTTACAATAAATCACTAAGATCTTCCTAGTTTGTGTATTCAATTTCTTTCCAGCACTTTAACCTCAAACAACTATTGTCCTGACTTTTTACTGCCACATCCTCAGCTGTGACTGATGCTAACTTTAGCTATGCTATTGTTATTCATTTCGCATGCAACAGATGCTAGTTTTTGTCTCCTTGTCACTCTCTCTTTCAACCTCCCTGTCATTTGTGGAAGTAGATTAACGTCCCCTCATGTCCCTCAGCTAATAAACAGCTCATAAAAAAAGCTAGATGAGAGAGGGAGGGACAGCTTCAATCTTTTGTATGAATAAAACAGGTAAATTGATGCACCAGCCTAATGAATAGACCTCATGAATATTTTAAGGTGTTGAAAAAGGAACACAGTTTTGATCAAGTTGACATTTAGATAAGCAGATGGAGAGTGTGGAAAAGAGGCAAAGAAGCGTGTGCAGGCAGGCTGGAACAGGTGGAGAAAAGTATCAGGCGGGATGTGTGATAGAAGAGTTTCAGCTAAAATGAAAGGGAAAGTGTACAAAACCGTGGTGAGACCGGCCATGCTGTTTGGTCTAGAGTCAGTGGCACTGAAGAAAAGACAGGAAACAGAGATGGAGGTAGCAGAGATGAAGATAATGAGGATCTCTCTGGGAGTGACCAGGATGGATGGGGTTAGAAATGATTATATCAGGGGAACAGCACATGTTAGAGGTTTTGGAGATAAAGTCAGAGAGGCCAGACTGAGATGGTTTGGACATGTGCAGAGGAGAGAGAGTACATCGGAAGAAGGATGCTGGATTTGGAACCACCAGGAAAGAGGACTAGAGGAAGACCAAAGAGGAGGTTCATGGATACAGTGAAGGAAGACATGAAAATAGTTGGGGTGACCGTAGAAGCTGCAGCAGATAGGGTTAGATGGAAGAAACTGACTTGCTGTGGTGACCCCTGAAGGGAAATGCCGAAAGAAGAAGATTTAGCTCTGAAATTGCAATTTAATATCAAACATCTGGAAAGCTTCCTTGGCAAAATAAAGTTCCGTTCCATTGTCTTCTCCTTGTCTGGGGCCAGATCATGGGGGCAACAACCTCAGACGGGAAAAGCAGGCTTCTCTCACCACGGCTACATACTCTAGCCTCCCCGGGAGGATCCCAAGGCATTCCCGGCCATCTATGAGACATAGTGTCTTCAGTGGGTCCAGGGTCTGTCCATAGGTCTCCGTCTACTACAACTTGCCCAAAACGCCTCACCAGCAAGGTGTTCGGGAGCCATCCCAACCAGATGCCTGAATCACTCAATCTGGCTTCTCTCGACCTGCTGGAGTACCAGGTCTACTCCATGCTCCTCACTTAATATCTGAGTGAGAGCCCAGCCACTCGGCGGATATTGTAAATAAAGAGTGTGCAGAAAATTTCAACAACTCAAGCAATGAACAAACTTCTCCTCAAGCCTCAATCCACTCATCATTACCTAATACAATGGTCACCATGACACCATGATAACATAAGTTAGCTTATCATTTACCGAAATCAACATTATGCAATGACATGACAGAGATATTCTAGATATTCACACGACGATGCATTTATCTTCAATACAAAATCTTGCTCTAATCATTCGAAACATTAAACTGCCTTGCTCCTCCATATCTCTCTGACCACCTCCATGTTGCCGCACTTGCTCGCTCTCTCTGCTCCCCCTCCTCTATCCAGTTTTCTGTTCCCTCCGCCAGTCTTGTCATTGTGGGGAACAGAGCATTTGGAACGCAGCCCCTCCTCCTGAACTTCCCAACATTAACACACTTTCACACTTCAAATCCAGATTAAAATCCAGACCTTTGGTGTCCAGAAAAGCGACTTAGAAATAAAATGTAAAATAATTATTATTAAATACTTAATCTTTATCTTTGTATTCTTCTGGGCTCACTGTCTGGTTTTTGCAAATTTATCATTCTTCTATTAATTTATCATATTTTTTTCTTATATTGAATATTACACTTCTAAATGACAAGCAAAAATAAAATGCTATCTACTTATATTAAATATTGGAAGTTTTCTTTGAAGGCAGTGCCTCCTTGTGGCTCAAAGCAGAACTGCAAAACCAGGTCTTCAGTCTTATAGTTTTTCTTTTTGTCTAATTGGCTGACATTTAACCTTTGTTGTCCTGTTGGTTGTCATAGTTTTATTTTTACTTGTTTCGTACTTTTTTTACGCTTGATATTGACTGGGAATTATGTGGATATATACAGATTTGTGGGGTTTTTTTTGCCTCATAGTAATAAATGGGGTTTGGACATTTTTGCCAAAAAAATTTTGCTCATAAAACCTAGGATAAAACTACATCAAACTGTAATAAACCACACTACTCTGTAGTAAGCTACATTGGGCTGTAATAAATAACAATAAGCTGCATTAAGCCGTATTAAGCTACATTACGCTGTAATAAACTACAATAAAATACGAAGCTCCATTAAGCTTCATTAAACAATATTAAACTACAGTGAGCTACATCTATCTGTATTAGGCTTCATTAAACTGTATTAAACTACAGTGAGCTACGTTAAGCTGTATTAAGTTTTGTTAAACTGTATTACGCTACAGTAAAGTAAAGTAAGCTACATTTAAACGGTAATTGAGCTACATTAAGCTGTACTAAGCTACTTTAAACTATATTAAGCTGTGTTAAGTTTTCCAGCTGCCTTCAGCTGCATTAAATTTTTCGCTGCCTAAAGTTTTTCAGCAACCTTTAGTTTAGTTTTTGTTTTGTTGTTGTTTTTAGCTATGTCTATCGTTTTTAACTCCATTTTGCATTTTGGCATTACAGTTTGTCCTTTAAGCAGAAAGGCATTAACATTCTTTTATTTCAGCTGAAGGGCATTACAGTTTAAAATGACAACAGGATGGCATTCACCCAGCTATTTAGTTCAAATTAACCAGCCTCATATCTAGTTCTAATAGTGATCAATGAACTAATTAATTACAAAGAGCTAAAGACGTCAATCTACCTGTGACCATTTATTTAGTAACTATTTTTTATGTTGTTACCAATCCATGGCATATTGTGAACTTTTTATAGTATTTTGGCTAAAATTAAGTATGGATGATCAAAGAAAAATTATATGACCTATGTTCAAACAATTGAGAAGCTTTGAAAGAGATTATTTAAA
The DNA here is from genome assembly GCA_902685375.1 of Neostethus bicornis. Classification (NCBI taxonomy): domain Eukaryota; kingdom Metazoa; phylum Chordata; class Actinopteri; order Atheriniformes; family Phallostethidae; genus Neostethus; species Neostethus bicornis. Next base: position 15,293,843 of record LR738553.1, on the reverse strand, counting down.
TTGCCAACACAATAATGAGAAAATGAGATGTGACTTATTTTAAAATTAGTGACTCACTCCTTATGTTACTTTCGAAGTCCTGGATCTGAGTCAACAATGCAAAATCAGCTGTTGAATTACTTCTGATTAATGGCTATAATTATCCAATGTGTCAAAAAAAAACCAACCTTTGTGTTATAATTAAAACATTCGTTAAATATACACAAAAAACTCTGCATCTCACTAAGAGATTAGTTTATTTCTGAACACTGTTAGAAATTGAACATGCTCACAATCAAGCGATCTGACAAAAATGAATAAATAAAAACACCCCAGAATAGAGATTTGCTTGTCTTTGGCTAAATTAAGGTGAAAGCTGTTTTCTAATTGTTTTTAACAGTGGCCTCATAGCAAAAAGGTCGGGGTTCGAATCCCGGGTGGGAACAAAGCTTGTGGAACACTGGCCTTTGTGGAATTTGCATGTTCTCCCCATGTGTGCGGGGTACTCCGGGAACTCCTGTTTCGTCCCACCCTCCAGAACATGTGTGTTAGGTTAATTAGCCGCGGCGAAATATTCCAAAGGAATGAGTGTGGATGGTTGTGTGTGTGGCCCTGTGACAGACTGGCGACCTGTTTGGGGTGTACCCTGCCTCCCGCCATGAATCAGCCGGGATAGACTCTGGCACCCCCGTCGGGGAATAAACGGTTGAAAAGATGAATGATTGAAGATTTATTCACTTTTTTCTTTCCCACGGGGATAACTGAAAATGACACACTGAAAAGGATTGCGCAACAAAAAGAGGACGTTTCGTTTCTTTCCTTAATTGGGCATATTCAGGAATGTCGACGTAAGCTCGGGGTGAACAACACTCAACTTTACGGGGGGAGTCAGGATCATTTTACACATTTTATCAGCTATTAAAATACATTATGTCGACCATACAGTTCATAAATAAATGGTTAAATTTAGCATTTCTATTTAGAAAATCATTCCTGACGTTCAACTTTTAAATATTCATTTTGACGTTAATTATCACCCCTATTTTTGTGAGTTGGTTTGTTCTGATGTTTGTAGGAATAATCAGGAAGTGAAGGGCGGTGGTTGAGTTTAGAAGAAGAGAACCAGCAGCAGGCTAGCTGACGAATATCCTGCAATCGGAAGGTACGGTTAAGTTCAAATGATTTTAATACTCATTTGAAATGAATCAGAAACTATCTAACCATTTTATCCAACATGAAGATGTCCTCTCTACAACATCACGGTGTGAATAACAGTCTCAAAGCGACAACATGGCTAGCTGTTAGCTGCGCTGCTAAACTACCGAGAAAAATGGAGCATCAGGCTTAAAATAAAAAGTTAAATCTTCTTATTTTAATTAAGTCATTATGATAACGTGTTATTTATAGATAAATGCGTCTTTTATTGTTATTTTTAGTGGTTTAAACCAGGCAGTAATTTAGGCCTGTTTTGCATTCTGCTAGCAGGTACGTAGTAATGCGGATTGTAATAAATACTAAATAAAACGTTAATAATCATTTAATTTTTATGTATCTTCTGTAAGAGGTAATTATTAGATTTGCGCTGAAATAATTTAATCTGAGATGAGAGTATGATCTAAAAGGAGTTTTTTTTTTAAACGAGGTCTCTGTTATTTCAAAAGATCTTTGAGTAAGAAATGATCTCTGAGCTTGTGATTCATATTAACTCAATCCTACTAACTCTGAAGTGTTAACATATAGATGAGGAGTTCCTAATCCACATTTCCTGTTAAGGTCATTTGTCCTCACACCAGCAATTTTCCTGTTCCCAGTGACAGCAAAAAACTGACCAACCCAGAAAGATGAGGAACATTTCTATTTTTAGCTCAACCAGGGGGGATCTCTGGAGAGATCACTGCCAGAGAATAATGTAACCCAGCTCCCAAACTGCAGGCTGGTGTTTTATTCTGGCTAATTACGTCATCTATGTTAGATACAATCATAATGTTGCTTTTTCTGCGAATAGAAAAGTACTAGGGGACGCATATTTGCAGCGTCTGCAGTAATTAGGACACTGCATTGGTCCATTGTGGTGAAGATGGAGCAGAAAAAAAAAAAAAGCAAAGCTCTCAATTTACCAGTCAGTCTACGTTCCTACCCTCACCTATGGTCATCAACTGTGGGTGTTAACCGAAAGAATGAGTTCACGGATACAAGCAGCAATGAATTTCCTCCGCAAGCAGACTGGGCTCTCACTTGGAGATAGAGTAAGGAGCTCTGCCATAAGGGATTAGAGCTGTTGCTCCTCTGTGTCGAGAAAAGCCAGTGGTTTGGGCATCTGGTTAGGATGCCTCCCGAATGCCTCGCTGGTGAGGTGTTTTGGGCATGTCCCACTCAGTGGAGACCCAGAGGCAGACCGTGGACCCACTGGAGAGACAATGTCTTACAGCTGGCCAGGGAACACCTTGGAATCCTCCCGGGTGAGCTGGAGGATGCATCTGGGTGAAATAAGCCTGGGTTTCTTGTCTGAGACTGTTGTCCCCGTGACTCCAGCCCCAAACAAGCGGAAGACAATGGAACACAAAGAAAAGTACTCTGTTGTGCTTAACATAATTTCTTTTTAACTTTTTTTTTACAGAAATCAAAAACAATCACAATGTCTAGCAAAAAGGCTAAGGGAAAGACCACAAAGAAGCGCCCTCAGCGCGCCACCTCCAATGTCTTCGCCATGTTTGACCAGTCCCAGATTCAGGAGTTCAAGGAGGCTTTCAACATGATTGATCAGAATCGTGATGGTTTTGTTGACAAAGAGGACCTTCATGACATGCTTGCTTCACTAGGTAATTTCTAAAGACGAGCTTTTTTATAAAATGTGCTGAAAGCAAACTATAAACTTGCACAACTTGGAAAATGTCAAAATGACACTGTTACTATTTGCTGCAGTTGTTTTGTCACTTTAAGATCCCCAGTTGCTCTAGCTGTACGCAGTAGGATAATAAATAAAATATAAAAGCTAAAGGCCACAGGGATTTTAGATGTTATCTTTTTGTGCACTGGTGAAATGAAAAAAGGCAATGTGTGTAAAGACTTACTATCAGATGGCCTTCATTAGACACCAACCACATAATTTCCAGTGTGAGATAAAATACTAATAATTTGTGCCTCTCTTTAAAACCATGTCATGTTGTTTAATTCTAAGTGCAACTACTTCTCTACAGGTAAGAATCCAACTGATGAGTACCTGGAGGCCATGATGAATGAAGCTCCTGGACCCATCAACTTCACCATGTTCCTCACCATGTTTGGAGAAAAGCTCAACGGTACAGACCCTGAAGATGTGATCCGAAATGCATTTGCCTGCTTTGACGAGGAAGGAACAGGTAATTTCCTACTTAATCTTATTCTGCCATTCTCAAGCGCATAATTAATCTCTTCTACTTTTAATCTGTTTGATGCTTTTTGTAAAATCAATGCTTTTCCTGATAATTGTTTGTCTAGTTTTGAATCAAACATTGTTACTTTATAAACTAATTGTGTTTATACAACCTTTTTTTATTTGTAGGTTTTATTCAGGAGGACTACCTCAGAGAGCTGCTCACAACAATGGGTGACCGGTTTACAGATGAGGAGGTGGACGAGCTTTTCCGGGAAGCTCCCATTGACAAGAAGAGTAACTTCAACTATGTTGAGTTCACACGCATCTTAAAGCATGGAGCCAAGGACAAGGACGATTAAAGAACCGTATATGATTGTCTCTCAAAGGCCCTCAGCCTCTTCCATCAGCTAGACCACCATGCTGCATGTCTCCTTTTAAAAAAAAAAAAAAGAATCAACTCGACCAAAACAATAACTATCCATTTTTCTTTTCTTTTTTTTTGCTGTGAACTTCCAATTTTGCCAAGTATTTGCATCTGACTGAGTTTCTTTTAAATATCATGTTAAGATGTAAAGTAGTGGCATTGTGGAAGATTCAAGGGATACATCTTTGCAGTCATTGAAATAATTGGGTTTAGCTGAATTTTTACATTTTATAATATAAACTTTTTAAATAAAGTCCTCTATCAAGTATGTATTTTGCTGAGTGTTCCCTTCCATAAATGAGATCTTAAAAAAAAAAAAAAAGAATCGCTTCTTTCTTTTTCTCCTCAAGTAAAAAATTCTTTTGCACTAAATTTCTCTCCGACATTTTGTCTCGACAAGTCTGTTCCATGTCTCGGTAAATTCATTTAGCGTGTGCTGACTTGTGCTAGCTGGTTTCCGTTAATAGACGAGACATTTTTTTAGGCAGTCAATTTTTCTTTACAATTACATTGGTCCTAAATTGTTTTGAATAGGTGTGATAAGCAATATGTAACAACCAACTCCACTCATGGCCTTAGAAATAAAAAGAAAAGTCTTACAGGTAAACTAATGCTGATTATTTTTTTACCTTCAGGTTCAATTTATAATATTGAAAATACAGCCATGTTTCTTTATACGCTTGCAAGAAAATGATAAATAGTTTAGCCAATTTTTGTCATCATAAAAATATTACTAACCTGTCAAATTTAGGTTGTAGATAACTCATGAGCTCTATTATTTGTGAGTGTATTTTTTTAATTAAAGCAATCTGATCCCGACTATACATTTATATTTGTTTTTTTTTTTTTTTTTTTATGTGATTAAGTTCCTCACATTTCAGAAGAGATCGTCTCTGCTCTTTTAAAGAAACATTAGCAGACCAGACATGTCTGAGGTTGGCATGCACACCCTTTTATGTGAATTTGGGTTGAACCACCAGGATGAAAATCTTTTTTTTTCACAGATCAGAAAAGTGTCTTGAAAATGATCGAAACTACAGGAGAAATTGATTGATCCAACTATTATGGCTACAGTCACCTGTTTTTTTAATAAAAAAAATAAGTGACTGAAAATATGATCTTCACGGCAAATCTTTTTAATATGTTCAGAGAAAAGACTTTAAAATATTAAAATGCCTGGTTTGTTTGGAAGCAACATCTAAAGAAATGATTACTTATTTTACAGTTAATTAGGCTCAACTTATGTTTTTCGGATATACTTGTAAAAACAACACTGTGAACCAGGGTTGCCCGACCAAGTCGACCATCAGGTGTGTAGGGGGGGGAAATGCGAACGGAAGCCAGTGTTGCCAACTCAGCGAAATCACGTTGTTAAGCCTGTTCTGGATGAGCAGCGCCTCCTGTTGACGTAACACCTCCCTAAGCGCTGCGTGCGCACGGAATTTTTCTGTGTGTGTTTGAGAGGAACTTGTCTGTAAATTTTTTTAATGAGATAAATCTGTTTGAGAGAGACAGGAACTAGTCTGTGTATATTTTTGAGTGAGATAAATCTGTTTGACAGAGGAACTTGTCTTTGTATATTTTTGAGTGAGATCAATCTGTTTGAGAGAGAGCGGAACTTGTCTCTGAGTGTGTGTCTGTGTTTGAGAGAAAGAAATTTTACTGCGTGAGTGTTTGAGAGGAATTTCTATGCCTTGAAAAAGAGGCATTTGAATGTGTGTGAAGGTATGTTTGAGAGAGAAGCATTTGCCTGTGTTTGAGAGGGTGAGTTTGTGATGTGATGTTTAATGGTCGTGTGACAACAACAAAACTTGTGAGAATAGTTTTACTGGACTGATAAATCTCAGGAGGTTGGCTGCTTGAGAAGTTGGTCTTGGAACAAAAATATTGGACGCATCTGCTAAAAATTGTATGAATTAATTCAATAATTTTTGAACAAGTGAAATAGAGAAATGGTTTATGCTTTATTAAAATAATGTAAGTAAAAGTTGTCATTTCTGAGGATCCTTGAACGCCTCACGCACCCACGTTTACCATGCATAGCATCTCTGTTGTTAATGTAGTAGCTGTGGTACATCTGATCCTGTGCAGCTGTCACAGAATCTGGGTAAGAATATTTATCATGATCCTATCCGTTTTGCGTCTAATTACATCTCTTAAATTGGTCGTTTTGACAAACCCCTTAAAATGAGCACACGGACTCACAAGAGTGGAGAGGAAGTCATTTGCTAAGTGGCTAACATGGAGAAGAAGCTAGTGTTAGCTAGCAGCACACCTCAAGGTTGCTTATTTAACAGTGACTCAGGAGGGACTTTCCTTCTTTAAATGCTGCCGATTCTTATTTTATTCTTATTATTTGCCTTACTTGCTTCTATAACAGCTATTTCCTGTTGATTTATTCATATTGTAACTTTCTTGTGTTTTTGTTTCAGCTGGACAGATGAGTTTTGGATCAGCTTTATGGCTCTGAAACTGATCAAGAGCCTCCCTGTCATCGGGAAGTTTAAGATCCATCACTGTCCTGTTAGATCTGTCTATCCTGCCAGGTGTCTGAGTACCAGCAGGACTTCTTGGTCTTTGTGTGGATCATGTCTCCACCCTTCAGGAGTCCAGGTGTGTGTTTGCTGGAAGCTACCACCTCATCATGGCATCAGGAGCCTGACAACAACCATCATCAGGGAGCCTTTCTTTGTAGCCAGCAGCACTGTAGGAATCCACAAAACTTCAGTCCCTAGGTTCAGCCTGTCTCATGTACACCGGCTTCCAGCAGCTGAGGAGAAGGTTTTCAAGCAGCGTTTGAAAACTTGCTCCTCTTCTAGGCAGGTCTTCAAATTGCTGCGTTCAGTGGAGATCATCTCAGACACCATGGCTGCAGCAGTTCTTCATCGTGTGGCTGACCTGGAGCGTGAGGAGAATGCTTTGAAAGATCCATCAGTCCTGGAGATTGATATTATTCGAGGACTTTGCTTCCAACTAGAGCAAGATTCTGGAAGGCTGACTGATGCTGGACTTGTGTCTGCTCTTTTAGCTTGCACACGCCTCTTCTTAGACCCATGGAGCACTCTGATGGTGAGGCTGGTCTCAGAGAGCCAGACAAGACTGGACAGGGGAGGAATGATGCTAGGACAGCTGTGCACCTTGGGCCAGGCAATGCTTGCCATGGAGGGTCCAAGTTGTGTGATGCTGGAGCAGATCATGGAGCAAATTGAGAAGCAGGATCCTACTCTATGGAGCATTGCTGACCTGATAGCTGTATATCGACTTCTGGAAAGTTGTGCAGGTGAAAGTGGGAAATACAGGTACTTGCTGAATGCCATGCACACTCATGCCTTAACCATCACGTCCCAAATGGATGCATCAGCAGTCAGCGGGCTGCTGGGTACGCTAGTTGCTCTGAATCAAATGCAGGCCATGCCGCTTGTTATTAGTTTATGTAAGCAAGCTGTACGGCATGTGTCTCATTTCACAGACAATGAGCTGACTCAAGTTCTTAGTGCATTGATGCACTTTGGTCACAGTGATCATTATTTTGTAGAGGCAATGGAGAAATACGTTCCCACAATGTGCTTCACCTCCCACCCAGAGACAGTTTCCAAGGTGATGCAGTTCTTTAGCCGCAGGAATATCCTGTCCACCTCTGTTTTTGATGCTGTTGCTGAAAGCTTTGTGTACAGAGCAAATGACTACACCACCAGCCAGGTGACCAATCATATCATGGCTTTTGGAAAGCTTGGTTATCTTCCACCAAATGCCAGCCAGGTATTTAGGAAAGTGGAAACCATTCTACACACTCGTTTTTCCCAGTTTCAGCCTCGTACGCTTCTCAACCTGCTCCACGCCTGCACGCTCGTAGAGAGATTTCCTGTCAATTTTTTCTCCAAAGTTTTTCACAGTTATTTTCTCCAGCAGCTGCAAGGTGAAACATTCAATCACACACACGAGACTAGTTTCTCTAAATGATCAAACGCATAATGTGTGGGCACTTGTTGCACTTGTCTTTATTTTGTCTAGTAGAAGATGATATGGGAATTGACCGGTCTGTCCTGGCTCAGCTGACTCAACTCTACTTAACTGTGAAGTTGGAGTGTCCCTTCTATGAGGTAAAATATTTTCTTGCTGTGTTAGATGCAGATAGAGCCAGCAGGCCTAGTTTCACCTATCAGAGGTTTTAATTTAGGAAGTCTTTTGTTGTGGTCGTACGCTGTCTTGTACAGTACAATATAGTTAAATTTGTTTTTGTTCCTGCAACAAGTAAACAATAAAATATTTTAAAAAGCACATACGTTAAAGAGAAATCTAATATATATAGATTAAATAAAGACAGAAATGTTTAAACAAGTTGATCTGCTTTCAAACACACTCCTGTGGGTGGTAACCAAAAGAATAAGATATAAAATACAAGTGGAAATATTTCCGTTCCTTTGTCTTCCGCTCATCCAGGGCCAGGTCGCAGGGGCAACAGCCTCAGACGGGAAGCCCAGGCTTCTCTCTCCCCAGCTGCATCCTCCAGCTCACCCGGAAGAATCCCGAGTCGTTCCCCGGCCAGCTGCGAGACATAATCTCTCCAGCGGGTTCGGGGTCTGCCTCTTGGTCTCCTCTTGGTGAGGTGCCCGAAACACCTCACCAGCAAACCACTCCATCTGGCTCCTCTCGACCTGGGGGAGGAGCGGCTCGACACCGAGCTCCTCCCGGAAGGCAGAGCTTCTCACCCGATCTCTGAGTGAGAGACCAGCCACCCTGCGGAGGAAGCTCATTTCAACCGCTTGTATCCGCAGTCTCATTCTTTCGGTCACCACCCACAGCTGGTGACCATAGGTGAGGGTAGGAACGTAGATCGACTTGTAAATCGAGAGCTTTGCTTTTTGGCTCAGCTCTTTCTTTACCACGACAGACCGATGCAGCGTTCTAGTTATTGCTGACTCGACACCGATCCGCCTTTCAATCTCCCGCTCCATCCTTCCCCACTCATGAACAAGACCCTGAGATACTTAAACTCCTCCACTTGGGGCAGGACCCCCTCCCTGACCTGCAGGTGGCATTCCACCCTTTTCCAGGCAAGAACCATAGTCTTGGAATTGGAGGCGCTTAGTCCCATCCTGACCGCTGCACACTCGGCAGCAAATCGATGAGAGCTGGAGATCACAGATCACTGATCAGCTTCATATGGATTTTGAATCAAAATGAGTTTGATACCCTTGTTTTTGACCGAAACTTGCTGCTTTAGTTTGAGAAGTGAACCGCTTCCCATCTTCGCATAAACACCATCACAAATGTTACTTTCTCACAAGTTTTGCAATGTTTTGTGTTATTTATTGGGTCTCACTTTCTTTTGCTACCTTCAGGGTCCAAGACTACTCCCCAAGTATCGTGTCAAATCTTTACTCATGTCAAGTCGCTCCCTAGAGACACAAGTGGATCCACATTTGTATAACTCTGTGAAAAATGGATTGGTAGACCTGCTGGGAGATCGCTCATACTTCGGATCCAACGTCCTTACACCATATTGTTACACTCTTGGTAAAACCTTTCTAGCTTTTTTTGTGGAAATGTTTATTTAATTTATAGACTGAGGATGCAATGTTTTATTAATGTTGCAGATGTGGAGATAAAACTTGATGAAGAGGGATTTGTGCTGCCCGCTAGCCATATCGATGATGTATTTAAAAGGTAAAAGTGTGGCTCATCAGTAAAAGCTGAAAAGATCAAAGACTCACTTTACTCTTTTACAGGATTGCTATTTGCATTGATGGACAGAAAAGATTTACTACAAATAAAAGGCAACTACTTGGAAAAGAGGCCATAAAGCAGCGACATCTCCGGCTCCTTGGTTATGAAGTTGTTCAGGTTAGACCCTGATCATGTGTTGCTTTTTTAAATTTGATCATTGATCCAGTTTTCTGCTAACTTTTTTTTCCTTTTTCCAGGTTCCTTATTACGAGTTTGAAAAACTACGCAAGAGTAATGTGGTGGAGTATCTTCATCAAAAAATCTTTCCACACACTTTCAGGCTGAGCTGGTGATTAGAAGGGAATTCTGGTTGCTTTTTATTTGTGCTTAAAATCATGGTATAGAAACTATTTTTGCTAACATATTGATCCAAAAATTGAAAATTATTGACAAGAAAGACACAACTTTTTATTATGATGATGTTTTTTTGGGTTTTTTAACAATGTTTTTGTGGGGGAAAAAAATCATTTCACTGATTTACAGTTTGAAAATATAATTTATTTTTGTCAATGCAGAAACTGTACAAAGTTAAGAAAATCCAAATTCCTACAACCCATCAAAGTTAGAGAGACATTGAGATCAGCTGAGTGAAGAATAATAATCACCTTTAATTAGAGATGCCTTTTTTTTCTTTTTTTATCATCAGAGAAAAGATGCTTTGGTTTTCATTACTGAGCGTTAAGGCCGAGAGTGTCAGTTAGATAAATACAAAAAAAGGTACAAAGCATGTAAAAGCTGGACAACTTCATGTGGCTGGAATCTGAGGAAGGCCAAACTCATCCACCAGCACACCATCCTGAAATACAAAAAATGTTTTCATGATTAAAAATCAAGAGAAAATTCAAATAAATCAATTGTGAACACACATAATAAAAAATCCACCATAAGAGTTTTTTTTTTTTAAATTATCTAAAACAAAAACCCAAGAGGCTGCATCCTACCCTGTTTGTCGATTTGTCACCCGGTATGCCTTCTGGGATGGAAGGAGCAGTCGCTGCCTCATCCAGGTAGGAATTGTCATCATCCAGCAGTAACTCATCTCCCAGAGCATCCAGTTCTGCGGGTACATTGATTGTATGAGTTTAGTGAGGCAAAAAAATGATCAAAATTTAAGAAAAAATAAATTCAAATCTGGGAGATGAGCAAGTTTTTTTTTTTTACCTGCTTCCAAGTCATCGTCATCTATTTCAGGAGTTCCATAGCTTCTTCCCATTGCTTCCTGGATCTCATTGGCATCTTCCATCATGTCTTCCAACTGATCTTGAATATCCTTGATAAATAAGTACATGTATAATAAGTAAGTGAGATTAAATAAGTCTTACATAGTACCAACTTAAAAAGAAAATTTGAAGTACATACAAATGGCTCCACTCGTGTAATCAAATGGCTATTATGGTTTTAAAAATGATCCTACCATTACTTTAAAAAGCAAAGATGCGTGGAAAACAAACTTACCTCGATCTGATCAATTTTGACATTCTTGTACGCTTTCTTCATGTCTTTCAGCCCAACTTTCATCGCATCAACCTAAATAATAAAATTTGATGATGGTTCATTTTAAGAGAAAGGATGTGACAGAAAACTACAAGAAGTAGAAGCAATACTAAAAGAAAAGAGTGGAGACACGGGGTGGGGTCACATGACAAATTTAGATCAGTGTTTTATCGCTTACTGTAGTCTTAGTGTCTTTAAGGCTTTGGATTGTGTAGTTTGCTTGTTCCATGTTGAACGACTGCTGCATGAGGTTATCTCTCTGACCCTCATACCTTGAAAATGTTGAAAAAAGTTTTGTTTCTTCAATGAGTAAAATGGCTTTAGAGAAAATGAGATTTGTAAAGAAAAAGTACAAATAACTTCTACTTACATTCTTTTTTGTTTCAGGACTCTCATGGCCTTTTGCTTCACCATGTTCTACAAAAATACAAAAGTACTTTGTAACTAAACAAAGCACTTGTACATACATTTTAGAAAGCTATTAAAATAACACAATAGGATAAAGCCACACATTCAAGATAAATCTGGCCATGAAGAAAAAGATTAAATGCAATTTTAGTCCTAAACATAACCATTTGGGCTCAATATTTTCAGAATTTTATCCAATCAACAAGATTTTGAATTGGAAATGTTAAAATAATGTTCTGTTGTCTTCCAATTATCCGGAGGCGGGTCGTGTGGGGGACAGCCTCAGACAGGAGCCCAGGGTTCCCTCACCACACCTGCATCCACCAGTTCACCTGGGAAGATCCTGAGGCGTTCCCTGACCAGCTGTGAGAAAAGTCTCTCTAGCAGGTCTGGGATCTGACTCTGGGTCTCCTCACAGTGGGACATGCCGAAACACCTCACCAGCGAGGCGTTCAGGAGGCATCCTAATAAGATACCTGAACTACCCCATCTGTATTCTCTCGATCTGGTGGAGCAACAGCTCTAATCTGAACTCCACCTAGGTAGCAGAGCTCATCACTCTATCTCTGAGCTGCAGATGATAATAATTCCATTATCTTTATTTATACTTATTCAGAATAATGCAATTTGAGTTTGATATTCACTGATTAATCTTTGGGTATTGAAAAGCACTGTACCAGTGGAAGTATAAAATATCAATGTTTAGATAGTAGAAAAAGTTTCAAAAAAAGTCTTCTGGACAGTTTAATTCTTTATGGATCACTCCTGGATGAATGAGGGACTACATTGATCAATGTTTAGACTAAGTAAGAAAGTGATCTATTGTCTGTGTCACTGAATGTTATTATTTTAGAAAGAAAATGATCTGTGATCTAAAGCAGATTCACCTTTGAAGGTCCATCTCTCATCTTTTTCATCTGATCCTTGTATTTGACAAGTTCAGCATCTAGTCTTGAGATTTTCTTGTCAATAGATTCTGTCCGAGAATCAACCTGGAAGCAAAATCAGAAAAAAAAGAAAAAGCAAGTGAAGTTTTCAACCAAACTAGGGATATGGATGCTCTAACGTTCTGTCTTGAAAACATTCCAGAGTTTTTCTTTCATAACTAAAGAAGCAGTGTTAAGCCGGTGGATGTGGACACCTTGTGGAACTGGTTTTAATCCACTCCGTCTTCTTTTGTTTAAACTAATACATTCTAAACAGGCAGAAAAATACTAAATACAATTACATAAAGTTTGTAACACGATTGTTATTGGAGTCAATTCGATTATTTTACAAATTTCCCACCCTGATCGGTCTGTCTGTTTTCTGATCATAAACTTCGCCAACAGCCATCTTTGTTTACGTCCACAGCGTTCACAAAGTTCTTTAAATATCAAACTTACGTTTCCTATGCAGTCAGATAAGTTCGGTGGCGGGGCTTTGGGTTTGCCCTTTCCAAAAATACGATTCATTTTGTCAAAATTATTAAAAAATGTAAAAGAAAGCTGTGTTAGGCTGAAGGAAGAAAAACCACCCGGAAGAGAATGAGTTGATTACGTGAAAGAATTACGTAATCACGACACGCCCTGGAGAGAAGTGACGTTTACTTACGTCATGTGTAATTTGAACATGCTGTCAAAACTATCACATTCATAAAAAAAAAAGGGATGTTAATCACTGTGAAACAGGCAGTTAAGTCTATTTGTGGCGAATTTCACTGCAAACTCTCACCATGTCTCACAATATCTCCTTCTTTCGACATCCCCCTTCAAGGGTCGCCACAGCAAGTCAGTTTCTTCCATCTTATCCTATCTCTTGCATCCTCTTCAGTCACGCCAACTATCTTTTTGGGTTAGATTCTAACCCTATCTGCTGTATCCTCTTTGGTCACACCAACTATCTTCATGTCTTCCTTCACTGTGTCCATGAACCTCCTCTTTGGTCTTCCTCTAGGCCTCTTTCCTGGTGGTTCCAAACTCAGCATCCTTCTGCTGACGTACTCTCTCTCTCTCCTCTGCACATGTCCAAACCATCTCAGTCTGGCCTCTCTGACTTTATCCCCAAAATCTCTAACATGTGCTGTTCCTCTGATCCTGTCCACTCTGGTCACTACCAGAGAGCTCCTCTGCATCTCCATCTCTGCTACCTCCATGTCTAACAATATCATTTGACTAAATTGTTGATTTAAAATGTTTTACTAACTATAACAATATTAATAATACAAAAAGGCGTGTTGCAAGCATTTGGTTCAGTGGTAGAATGTCCTCTCTTGGACTGATAGAAACCGGTTTGATTCCCTCTGGGCCCATGCCTACATGTCTTTTGGAAAGACACTTAACCCACCATTGGTGCCGTTGTGGCTGGCCGCTGCGGTGCAATGCAGCAGAGTTTTTTTTCCCATTTGAGGGATGAATACAGTACGTAAAAAAAATAGAAATACAAAATAAAAGACTTACAGAAAAACAAACAAAAGATAGAGGATAGGGAACACAAATCAAACACTAATATTAAAATGCTATGATAGTTTTTATTTTCCGATCAGATACAAAGAGGAACATTACGTTATTTTTTATTTAAATGAAAATAATAATTATTTTTTGGTACTTACATGATCTATCCTCTTGGAGGAGCCAATTGTTCATAGTTCTTTTTATGGTATCATGGTATTCTCATGAAATTGGCCACTTCATGTTGTAAACATTTAAAGAAAAAATTATATACAGTAAATTGAATTTAACTTTTCACAAAACAGTTGGTAACTGATTACATTTTAGACATTTTTTCAGTCAATCAGTCATCTTCTTATCCATCCATCTCTTACGGGATTGAAGGGGGTGCCAGAGCCCATCTTGGCTGATTTAAGGTGAAGGGCAGGGTACACCCCGAACAGGTTGCCAGTCTGTCACAGGGCCACACACATACAACCATACACACACATTACTAGGGGCAATTTGGCACCGGCCAATCAACCTAACATGCATGTCTTTGGAAGGTGGGAGGAAACCGGAGTTCCCTAGAGAAAAGCCATGCAGACACGGGGAGAACATGCAGACTCCACACAGAAAGGACAGCGTTCCAAGCCTTGTCCCCACCCGGGACTCAAACCCACAACCTTCTTGCTGTGAGGCCACTGTGCTACCCACTGCGCCACCGTGCTGCTCGTATTTTTTCACAACTATTAAATTCTCCCAATTTATGAGGAACTTCACCATATGTGTTGAGGAGTTGAAACATATTCTTTCTCTTGCTCTCTCTTTCTCTGTCACTCTAATTCACTCACACACACAGAAGACAGAAAACCCTAATTAAATCTGACAACATGATGAGTCCATTTCTGCCAGAGGAAAGAATAGGTGCACATTTATTAAAGTTGCTTTAATATTAATATCTTCACAGACAGGATCAATACACATCCTGCACAAATTACATCAGACAAATCTAACAGATATCACCAGATGAAAAGAGAAAGCACAGAGATTGAAAAGGTAATAAAAGTGTCAGTCACTGTGTGTAATTTTTTCCAAAAATGTCCCCAATCTTTTCAGAAAGTTATGGGACGTCTGTGCTTTGCCTCATTTGTTAGTCTGTATACATTTTGCAGCCATTGATTACATTTGTAGAAGTAAGAGCTTTTGTTTGTATCAAACATGAGGTGAAGCTGATTTAGCTTATACATATTTTACAGAGTACAGTCTGGTTGCAGCACAATCAAAGAGGAACACAGCTTTTTTTTTTTTTTAAAGCATCCATGGCTGCTGATGTTGGCTTTAAATTACAGCAAAAACAAACCGCCATGCTACAGGTACAGTATGAATAAATAATACTATACAAAAATGTTTTTTTTTAAATCTATACAAAATAAAACTTTTATTATACACACAATCGCACAAATTAAGTACTCTACATAACAGGTATACAACTTGTGCAAACAGCTGTTATTTGTACAGATTTAAAGCATTATACTGTATCTCATCATTTGCAAAAGCCATACACAGCACGCAATGTTAATCAAAAGTAACGCAAAAAATTTGAACAAGTTATCAGTCATGACACTACTGTAGAGTCAGACCCTGATAAGAGAGCCCTCTGTCAAATTTTAAATGCACATTCAAGTCCAGGATTTCACTGTTTAGCCTTTTTCACACACGCTTCCTTTGATGCAGCTGGATTTAGTTCATTTTTAACCTTCGACTACCAATTACAAAACTTCAAAGACTTCTGTTTGTTCACCCTGTGTGATCAATCCAAAGGTTCCCAGAAAAAAAAAAGCTTTTAGAAAATGACCATGAGCACTGTTTCATGCAACCATTGATGTCTCAATTTTTAAAAGACAAAATAAAACCCTTTATTTGTGGATCGTTTGACCAGCATTTTACCTCTTTTTCTTCCACGTTATCTTATCCTGGACTGTTAAAGGCACTTTAGGTAAATGTGAAAATGTTTTAGGGTAATGAATAATATTTAAAAGGTTGTATTGGTGTAATTATACGTCCCGCATTTTTCAATACCTTTTGAAATAGTGTCATGAACAATGACTGGGACATTGTTTTTAGTTGGATGCCAAGTGAGACCCATGTGAAATTGGCAGGATGTCCTACAAATTCACGTGAAATTAATCCACACAAAATTTTGAGCGTAAGCCTACAAATAGTTAAATTAATACGAATAAGGATTTTATCATTTTTTGAACCTGATTGTTTCATCTTCAATTGTTTTAATTGCTGAAACAAAAACTTTTACACCACATCATTTGGTATTTTTTTCATTTTTAAAAGAGATGATGAATCTATTTTTTACATTCCTTGGGACCTTAAGAGTAAACTTAATCTTTTCAAACAGCTTTTCAATTATGTTAAACTGTTTGATTATTTTAATCAAACAGCAAGTAAATTTTTTTCTGTTGTTCAAAACAATGAAATAATGAGCTGAAAGTAATTGAACTTACATTTTCTGATTCTTTTTTGTGATCGAAAGATTTTCTTGAGAAAAAGAAAAATCTTCATCATCAAATTTAATTTTTTGTTTCAACAACTCCAATAAAAGATTTTACTTTTTGCCACCTGTGACAATCTTGTCAACTCTTCTTTGGAAAGAATGCTAAAAAAAATAATCTGAAGCCAGAAAGATGGAATTGGCAAGATGATAAGTTGCTTTGGGAGGTTTTAAGTAGAAGATTTGGTACATGTAATAAATGTTGGCACTCATAAACCTCCTAAACGAGATCTACATTGCTGATGTGACATGTGTTAAGCCTAGGTCATGAGAATCTTCTTTTCCAATATGAGAAATAGATGACAGTTCCACTGCTAGTCATGTTGGCTTACTAGTCCCATCTTGGTTGCCCAGTGGGAAAGCGGTTTCTCGCATGTTACCATGCACCTTCTTACTCCCAGACACCTTCTCCCGCTTCAATCTGGCTGACAGACAAAAATCTTTGAAGCACCGCTTGAAGTTCTCATCCAGAAAGGCGTAAAGGACAGGATTGAGGCTACTGTTGGTGTAGCCTAGAGCTACACAGAAAAAATATGCGGCCATGATGGCAGTGGTTTCCGGGACGCTCACCAGAGCTTTGATTAAGATGAAGATGTGAATCGGTGTCCAGCAGACCACAAACACAGCCACCACCACCACAACCAATCGTGTGATGCGTCTCAGATTGCGATCTTTCTCACGTGAACCAGACAACATTCGGACACTTTTCAACCTCAGGACCATTAGGGAATAGCACACGGTAATGATGAGCACAGGCACGACGAAGGCAAATACAAACACACAGATCTTCATCATTGTGTCCCAATAGACATATGGTTCTGGAAACTGCAAGGCACATTCTGTAATATCTGCAGGAAAAACAGGAGAAAATTATTATTAATTGACAAAATGCCCTTCTGTTTCAACATGATGGAAATTCCTCTCCATCAATTTAGCGAGCTGTTATTGAACAGCTAATCTACACTCTGAGGGAGAACATTTTGCTCTTTTGGCCTGACATAATCCATTTTCAGAAATAATGAATATGGTGTATGACTAATGGAAAACTCTAATTTTGCAAGGTTTATTAAGAAACATGTCTGCTCTTCACTTTGAAACTTTACCAATAAATATTTACGGTAAAACATCTTCTTACCACTGTTTGTCTGAGTGCCACCCAGAATGAAAGCAGGTATTCCAGCAGCAGAAGACAAAATCCAGATGCACACGTTGATCATCTTGGCTTTAATGGGGGTGCGAAAGTCCAAGGCCTTGACAGGATGGCACACAGCTACATAGCGATCCACACTCATCATGGTGAGCGTAAAGATACTGGTGAACATGTTATAGTAGTCGATGGAGATAAAGACTTTGCAAACTACTTCTCCAAAGGGCCAGGTATTGAGAAGATAGTCTGTGCTTTGAAAGGGCATTGTCGTGGTGACGAGGGCATCGGCGAGTGCCAGATTAAAAATATAAATATTAGTGGCTGTCTTCATTTTGGTGTACCTAGTGAAACATAGAATATACATATGAGAGTATAGTAATGTTGAGAAATGGGATTTTCATAAAGACCATCTCATTAATCATTTCTTGTTTTATTGTCTCACTGGAAGACCTTTACTCTTGGCTCGTAAATTAAACAGTGAAACATATTCCAAAAAGCAGTATTTCATCACTAATGTAATTTCTCTACGTTACACATTATTATGTAAAGTATGCTTTAAATCAGTTCATTGTAACAAGCCCATTTAAAACGAATTAATCGCAATGACATTTTTAATGAAGTGACTTTTCCAAAGGCTCAGTTTGAAATTCTCTAAAGTTGGCAAAAAAAGTGAAAATATTAGTAGAAATGTTTTCATTTTTATTGCAAACTTCTGCCAAACCTTCAGGTGATGTGAGAAAATGGCAAACAAAAAAGTAATTACATTTTAGATGGAGAATATTTTATTTAAACGGCATCACTATAAATCGACTGTTATTCCCCCACTCAGGGCATGCAAAGGAAATAACATTTTACAATTTCCATTAGTAAAAAAAATGGTTATCTCAGGGTATAATAAGTAAAAAGCTTTATTGTTTATTAACTTTTCCCTTAATCCACCAGTCTGGAGGCATTAGAATTGGCAGACTTCCCGGTACAAACATTATAAGTAATTCCACAATCAGCTTGCAAATTTTTCAAACCTTAATAGCGGAGAAATGACTTGTTTTGTTTAGCCTATTCATTTTAATAATGCGAAATTAAAAAAAATGCTAATTCAGGATGCTTGAAAATGTCAACAGGCATGCTTAAAAAGATCCCAATTAAATCTGGAGCCCACCTCATTCTTTCCAATTTAATTTAGTCTCATTTCTTATAGAACATGAATGCTGTTTCTTAGTTCGAATAGATTTTTTTTTTATCCTAATTTTTTGCTCCACATCATTGATTTGCTTCGTTGCATTAAATTTTTTGATGGGATGGTGAGGGGACAAAACCTTTTCATTTTCTGTGTTCATTTTGACAATTTCACCTACACTACTTTATCTTGTAATAACTCACATGTTCCCATAGCAACCATGGACTGGACCTGCATTCAAATAGAAATTAGGGTGAGAAATAGAAAGTAGTTTTTCCTCAAAGAATAAGGTACAAATTGAATTAAGATTGTGGAGCCATCATGTTTTTTGCCTCTTGTAATACCTTGGTTTTGTCCAACAGGGTATTCATTAGACTCACAATACACATCACTAAAGAGAATATTATCACGGATTTACTTTATTTGAAATAGATTAGATTTATATTCTCACATGTAATGACTATGCCTGTAAGGTTTCTGGTTATGATAAAACAGTGTGACTGGGATGTTATTGTCATTCGCATCTACACCAAACATTGTTTGAGAAAAGCTTTTTTGAGTGTTTTTCTTAAAATCCGGACAGTACTTTGAAACTTTAAAGTCCAACCCTAATAACAACCATTTACAGAGATTAGATTGATTAAAATAAAATTACCCACGCTCTAATTTAAAACTCTAATAAAAAACACACTCTAAAAACCGTCCACTGTTGTTCCATAAATTTTTTAGGTGAAGAATTCAGGGTCAGGGACTGGATATGAAGTTGTTGAAAGAAATTATTTTTTGTGTTGTTCAGCCTTTCACTTACATATGTAATCAATCTTTTAACACTGGTATTTTTCCATCAAAAATGAAAACTGCAAAGGTGATACCCATCTTTAAAAGCGGAGATCAACATAAATTTACAAACTATAGGCCCATCTCATATTACCCCAATTTTCAAAAATTTTAGAAAAACTCTATGCAAAACGTCTTGATAACTATCTGGATAAGTTCAATCTTATCAGTGACTTTCAGTTTGGTTTCAGGTCAAATCGGTCAACCTCAATGGCAGTCATGGAGTTAGTGGAGGACATATCTACTGCAGTAGATAAAAGTGGATACACAGTTGGAATATTTATAGTTCTGAGCAAGGCCTTTGACACCATTGACCACAAATTGCTTTTACAGAAAATGAACGGATATGGTGTCAGAGGTCTTGCTCACGACTGGCTGAAAAGCTATCTCAGTGAAAGAGACCAATACTGTATGTGCAAATGCAAAACTTTGAATCCAAAAAACTAACTATTACTCATGGTGTTCCGCAAGGTTCCATTCTGGGACCTAAGTTATTTATAATGTATATAAATGACATTTCAAAGCAACTTAAAAATATGCACTGCATTTTATTTGCCGATGACACCAGTCTGTACTTCTCTGGACCTGATCTCAACCTGCTCTTAGACACTGCCCAAAAAGATCTTGAAATACTAAAAAAATGGTGTGATTATAACAAATTATCAATAAACTGGGTCAAAACAAAATATATAGTGTTTGGAAACAGAAAAATAGATGAAAAAACTACAATACAAATTGATAATACTGAAATAGAGAGAGTCACATATATAAAATTTTTGGGCATCAATATTGATGAGAAATTAAATTGGAAGGAACATGTAGCCTATCTCAAAACTAAAATATCTAAAACTGTAGGAATACTGTGTAAATTTAAAGACATCTTGGATCAAAACTCTTTATACTTACTATATAACTCTCTTATATTTCCTTATTTGTGTTACTGTCTAGAAATTTGGGGAAACAATTATAAAACAACTCTACAACCCATTTTTACCGCGGTCAAGTGAGCCGGGGTTTACTTCGCCGCGGTTCACGCTGGAACCGTTGTGCGCCCTTTTTTCACTTATTACGGTAGCCAACTTTATTCTCAATAAATACATAATGGACCATAGTTTTTTTTAAAAAAACAGACCAACGCGTATTCTATCATCCTAAAATAAGTCACGTGACAAAAAATAAGGCTTGGATTCTTTGTACTTTTGGAATAATTCATCTCTGAAAATGACTACTGTAACGTAGCTTTCATAGTCCGTAGTTTCCGAAGCCAACTTTCAAGCTCAATAAAAAAATTTTGGCCCATAATAGATAAACCAGACAAACGCATTTATATTCTCTAACACTTATACTATCATCATACAAAAAAATCAGGCTTGCATCCTTTGTACTTTTGGAATAATCCATCTCTCAAAATGACTACTATAGCATTGCTTCCATACTCCATAAACAGTAACATAGCATCCAAAGTCCGTAGCTTCCGAAGCCAACTTTCAAGCTCAATAAAAAAAAATTGGCCCATAATAGATAAGCCAGACAAACGCATTTATATTCTCTAACACTTATACTATCATCATACAAAAAAATCAGGCTTGCATCCTTTGTACTTTTGGAATAATCCATCTCTCAAAATGACTACTATAGCATTGCTTCCATACTCCATAAACAGTAACATAGCATCCAAAGTCCGTAGCTTCCGAAGCCAACTTTCAAGCTCAATAAAAAAAATTTGGCCCATAATAGATAAGCCAGACAAACGCATTTATATTCTCTAACACTTATACTATCATCATACAAAAAAATCAGGCTTGCATCCTTTGTACTTTTGGAATAATTCATCTCTCAAAATGACTACTGTAACGTAGCTTTTATAGTCCGTAGCTTCCGAAGCCAACTTTCAAGCTCAATAAAAAAAATTTGGCCCATAATAGATAAGCCAGACAAACGCATTTATATTCTCTAACACTTATACTATCATCATACAAAAAAATCAGGCTTGCATCCTTTGTACTTTTGGAATAATTCATCTCTCAAAATGACTACTATAGCATTGCTTCCATACTCCATAAACAGTAACATAGCATCCAAAGTCCGTAGCTTCCGAAGCCAACTTTCAAGCTCAATAAAAAAAATTTGGCCCATAATAGATAAGCCAGACAAACGCATTTATATTCTCTAACACTTATACTATCATCATACAAAAAAATCAGGCTTGCATCCTTTGTACTTTTGGAATAATTCATCTCTCAAAATGACTACTGTAACGTAGCTTTCATAGTCCGTAGCTTCCGAAGCCAACTTTCAAGCTCAATAAAAAAAATTTGGCCCATAATAGATAAGCCAGACAAACGCATTTATATTCTCTAACACTTATACTATCATCATACAAAAAAATCAGGCTTGCATCCTTTGTACTTTTGGAATAATCCATCTCTCAAAATGACTACTATAGCATTGCTTCCATACTCCATAAACAGTAACATAGCATCCAAAGTCCGTAGCTTCCGAAGCCAACTTTCAAGCTCAATAAAAAAAATTTGGCCCATAATAGATAAGCCAGACAAACGCATTTATATTCTCTAACACTTATACTATCATCATACAAAAAAATCAGGCTTGCATCCTTTGTACTTTTGGAATAATTCATCTCTCAAAATGACTACTATAGCATTGCTTCCATACTCCATAAACAGTAACATAGCATCCAAAGTCCGTAGCTTCCGAAGCCAACTTTCAAGCTCAATAAAAAAAATTTGGCCCATAATAGATAAGCCAGACAAACGCATTTATATTCTCTAACACTTATACTATCATCATACAAAAAAATCAGGCTTGCATCCTTTGTACTTTTGGAATAATTCATCTCTGAAAATTACTACTGTAACGTAGCTTTCATAGTCCGTAGCTTCCGAAGCCAACTTTCAAGCTCAATAAAAAAAATTTGGCCCATAATAGATAAACCAGACAAACGCATTTATATTCTCTAACACTTATACTATCATCATACAAAAAAATCAGGCTTGCATCCTTTGTACTTTTGGAATAATTCATCTCTCAAAATGACTACTATAGCATTGCTTCCATACTCCATAAACAGTAACATAGCATCCAAAGTCCGTAGCTTCCGAAGCCAACTTTCAAGCTCAATAAAAAAAATTTGGCCCATAATAGATAAGCCAGACAAACGCATTTATATTCTCTAACACTTATACTATCATCATACAAAAAAATCAGGCTTGCATCCTTTGTACTTTTGGAATAATTCATCTCTCAAAATGACTACTATAACATAGCTTCCATAGTCCATAGACTAACATAGCATCCAAAGTTCATAGCTTCCATAGCCAACTTTCAAGCTCAATAAAAAGAAATTGGCCCATAATATTTAAACCAGACTAACGCATTTATATTCTTTAACACTTATACTATCATCATACATAAAATCAGGCTTGCTCTCTTTGCAGGTTTGGAATAATTCATCTCTGAAAATGACTTTTGTAACGTAGCTTCTATAGGCAACTTTCAGGCTGACTTTCACGCTCAATAAAAAAAAAGTTCCATTTATTTTTATTTTAATCATCAGGCCAAAGTTTCAAACACAAATGCACACAGTCAGAAACAGATCACAGGTTGAACATGTAGATTAATAATTTATTCTTCTCTCTGCATCAGGGTGATCCCACAGGGGCAGTAGCATGTCTGAAAAAAAGAAGAGGAAACAAATGAGCAATCAAGGCAGCCATTTGTGTCAACATTTATTTATTTCGGTCACAGTGCAACCTCACATCACAACCTTAACATCAGTCATGAAATGAGTATTATGTCACATTTTGGGAAAGAAAATTATTTTTTGTCTTCCTCAGACATTGATGAAATACCGTATTTTCAGCACGATAAGGCGCAATGCATTTTAAGGCGCACCTTCAATAAATGACAGTTTTAAAAACCTTTTTCCACATATAAGGTGCACTGCATTATAAGGCGCACCTTCAATAAATGACAGTTTTAAAAACCTTTTTCCATAAACAAGGCGCACCGCATTATAAGGCGCTACAGTAAAGGCTGTTCAACTTTGTCCTCCAACTGTGGCCATCTCGCTGTGTTCTCGCGGAAACTCAGTTTAGTCTTGTTCGCTTGGCGCAGCGCATCCTCTTGCTTCCTTCACTTCCTCACAGAGGTAAGATCCTAAGCGTAAAATGTCAATTTTTATTCCGGGTCGCGTCAGGCTTATCTGTCGCTGACTTTTTTTTTTTTTTTAATAAATATATGTTTATAAAATGTAAACTAAAACGATGTGTGGGTACTAAACTAAGGAATACGTGTTATAAAATGAATCATTTCTATAAAACAGAGCAGTAATGTTTAACTACTAAACAGGATCCGCAGAGCCAGCTCATCCTCTGCGCACGTGAACACCTCTTAATTTGGTAATCCTAGCCTGCGCACGTCTTTATTTTATTTCTTTTGAACTGGTATCCCCGATATGAAGGAGTAAAAAGTTAATGATAAACTACAGGTAGGAGAACTGAAAAGACAAACACACACCGGTAAGAGTGAGGTGTGGAAAAGCGCAAAATAGACTGGCACCTTGACGCTGAGCGGGCATTTAAACTGCTGGACTGGCAAAAGTGATGATCGCTATTTTATCATTTGTTTCAAAGACCGTCCCTCCTCTTTGCGCTAAGCAGGCCATCACAGACAAGTGTGTTAGGGGTCATATAGTGTGATTTAGTTTTTTTTATCATTTAAAAAGCATGTTCCTGAAAATGTTCCGTTCCGTCATCTTCCGCTTGTTCCGAGGTCAGGTCGCGGGGGCAACAGTCTCAAACAGGTAGCCCAGGCCTCTCTCTCCCCGGCTGCATCCTCCAGCTCACCCGTGAGACATAGTCTCTCCAGCGGGTCCGGGGTCTGCCCCTTGGTCTCCTCCCGGTGGGACGTGCCCGAAACACCCTGCCTGCGAGGCGCTCGGGGGGGCAGCCTGACAGATGCCCAAACCACCCCATCTGGCTCCTCTCGACCTGGAGGAGGAGCGGCTCGACACCGAGCTCCTCCCGGATGGCAGAGCTTCTCACCCGATCTCTGAGTGAGAGCCCAGCCACCCTGCGGAGGAAGCTCATTTCGGCCGCTTGTACCCGCGATCTCATTCTTTCGGTCACCACCCACAGCTGGTGACCATAGGTAAGGGTAGGAACGTAGATCGACTTGTAAATCGAGAGCTTTGCTTTTCGGCTCAGCTCTCTCTTTACCACGACGGACCGATGCAGCGTCCTACTTAGTGCTGATGCCGCACCAATCCGCCTGTTAATCTCCCGCTCCATCCTTCCCCCACTCGTGAACAAGACCAGAGATACTTAAACTCCTCTACTTGGGGCAGGACCCTGTCCCTGACCCGCAGGGGGCATTCCACCCTTTTCCGGGCGAGGACCATGGTCTCGGATTTGGAGGCGCTAATTCCCATCCCGGCCGCTTCACACTCAGCAGCAAATCGATCCAGCGAGAGCTGGAGATTACGGTCCGATGAAGCCAACAGGACCACATAATCTGCAAAAAGCAGAGATCCGATCCTGAGGTCATCAAACTGGATCCCTCCAACACCTCGGCTGCGCCTAGATATTCTGTCCATAAAGGTGATGAACAGAATCGGTGACAAAGGGCAGCCTTGGCGGAGTCCAACTCTGGAAATGGAATCGACATACTGCCGGCTATACGAACCAAGCTCTGGCTCCGGTCGTACAAAGATCGGACAGCCCGTACTAAGGGCTCCGAGACTCCGTACTCCTGGAGTACCCCCACAGGAGTCCCCTAGGGACACGATCGAATGCCTTCTCCAGATCCACAAAACACATGTAGACTGGTTGGGCAAACTCCCATGACCCCTCCAGGATCCTGAAGAGGGTATATAGCTGGTCCGTAGTTCCATGTCCGGGACGGAAACCACACTGCTCCTCTTCAATCCGAGACTCGACAATCCGACGGACCCTCCTCTCCAGTACTCCCGAATAGACCTTCCCAGGGAGGCTGAGGAGTGTGATCCCTTGGTAGTTGGAGCACACCCTCCGATACCCTTTCTTATAAGGAGCGACCCCCACCCCAGTCTGCCAATCCAGAGGCACTGTTCCCGATGTCCATGCAATGGTGCATGGTGCAAAGGCGTGTCAGCCAGGACAGCCTAACACCATCCAGAGCCTTTAGGAGCTCCGGGCGAATCTCATCCACCCCCAGAGCCCAGCCGCCGCGGAGCTTTTTGACTACCTCGGCGACCTCGACAGCAGAGATAGGAAGACCCATCCCGGATTGCTGCCACCCAATTTTCTGTAGGAATTTAGAACACATGTCTACAGCATTGAAGCCATTTTTAATTATTCACCTTTTTCTGATAAGAAAAATAAGCTGTTTTGATCTTTCCTTTGTTGTATTGTGACCCGGGAATCCCCAAATGTTTGCACACCTCGGCCCAGAATGTATCATTTGTTTCGCCACCTTCAAAGTTTTCAGAACTTTGTAGGTCTTTAATTGCTTTCAATATGTCAAGTATTGATAGGGAAACTTTTGTTGTCTGCAGCAGCAAAACTATTAGCAGGAACTCATAGAAGAGATCATATTACTCCCGTGCTAGCGTCTCTCCATTGGCTTCCTATTGAGTTTAGGATCAAGTTTAAAATCATCTTACTAACCTACAAGGCCCTAAACGGCATGGCTCCATCCTACATTAGTGAACTTATAGTACCTTATCAACCAAGCAGAACACTCCACTCACAAAATGCAGAGCTGTTGGTGGTTCCCAGAATTTCAAAAATTACAGTTGGAGGTAGAGCGTTTAGCTACCAAGCTCCAGTTTTATGGAATAAGCTCCCAGCTCAAGTGAGAGAGGCAGACAGTGTTCCTACATTTAAAGGGAGGCTTAAAGCATTCCTGTTTGAACAAGCTTATCAACAGGCCAGATAGAAACAGATTCAATTAGTTGATATAATTACTAGTTGGCTGCTAGATAGTAAAAGCTGGGGAAAGTATGGTACATTGGGGTTCTGTCCTCTAATTCTATCTTCTATTCTCTGCCAGACTGCCTTGGCTCTGTCCTCGTACCCCCTACTCTAACCCTCTACCCTAAACCCCTGGCTTTCTATCTCATTCATTGTTCTCAATTGTCTGTTTATTTAGAATTTCACTGCTAGTTGGTACAATACAATTCACATGTTGTCCACTTCTCTCCCTCCTCTCCGGGAGAGAGCCCCATTCAGGACTCTGCGTTCCTGTCCTGGGCATGGCCACACCGAGGAGACCTCCGCGCTTCTTCATCCCCGCTCCATCAGGATGAAATCTATCTACTCATCCCCGTACTGGACATCTCCGGGCTGAGGAGTCCCCAGTGTTTCCATCAGGATGAAGAACATCTACTCATCCCCGTCCTGGACATCTCCGGGCTGAGGAGTCCCCAGTGTTTCCATCAGGATGAAGAACATCTACTCATCCCCGTACTGGACATCTCCGGGCTGAGGAGTCCCCAGTGTTTCCATCAGGATGAAGAACATCTACTCATCCCCGTACTGGACATCTCCGGGCTGAGGAGTCTCCCGTGTTTCCATCAGGATGAAGAACATCTATTGACTTCTTTAGATATTTAGCTGTAGATTAGAATAAGCTAATATTTAATCATTAATCTTTGACACATTGTTTGCTCGTCCCGGGGGAGAGATCTCTCTTTCACGTGGATCCACATGAGGTTTCTCATTTTTTCCCCACTGATGGTTTTTTTTAGGAGTTTTTCCTCACCGAGAAGGAGAGTCTAAGTGCATAAATGTGCTAGTCTTGTTTAGGTAGCATTTGTTAGTTATTTTTCTTGCTGTGTATTTGTGTTAATACATTCCTCTTTTTCTTGTGAAGCCCATTGAGACGGAAATTCTGTGATTTTGGGCTATACGTAAAAAATTGAATTGAATTGTAACAAAAAAAAATCTGTTATTTTAATGTTTTTTTGTGACCACACACGATTCAACAGACTGTGTGTTCACTGAATGTACGACATTTGGCCCACGGACATTTGGGTCACAAAACTGCAACCTACAGGCTTCTGGCCCACCAAGCATTTATCTGCCCTCTATAAAGATATGGGGTTACCCAAAATTCTTTTGATATTTTCTTGTAAATAATTGTGATATTTTCTTTCGATTTCTGTGATATTTATGTGATAATGTATCCTGTTAAATTGAATAAAACAGTTGCATTACACGACATAATTGCTTTTAGTCAGTTTTATCCCATTGCCCAAATATCAAAGATTGCAGTTTCTTGGCTAAAATGGCCATTCACGGCGTTGTTTCTAGTGTAATAACAAAAAGGGTCGCGCTTATGTCAATGTCTGTTGTTTGGGGATAAAATTTTACTTGGATTTGTGTGCTCACTCCTTTTATTTACTAAATTTACACAAGTGAACATATCTTTGGTGAATCATGTCTGGTCACTACAGATTTCCAATATTGATATTGTTTGCACATTTGAACTTTATGAAAAGGATGGAGGAAACATAAACGTACCGTTACAAAGACTGAGAAAGTATAAACCCTGAAAAGAAAGAAAAGATGATTGAGCACTCAAATACATCAAATGTCTCATAACATCAAGAAAAGATTAAAAAATTTTTTTACATACCCATGTCTTGAGTCCATTGTCCAAAACTTTAGAAAAGACCACAGTAAAATTACATTGGACCTTTTCAGGCTGTCGTCAGGTATGGTAGAGAAATTCCAAACTTGATTGTAACAAAACGCAGTATGACTCTGGAAATCCCGCACGGTGTATTATTTTTCTTTTGTTATTTTTTTCAAGTATTTGTTGCTAAAATGTGAAGGCGTTGATGAAAATTGAGAGACAAGAAATTTGGTGCGATCTTTCTGTTCGACAAACACAAAGTGACCAAAATGGGCTGATTCCATCTGCTACTTTAGCTTCTGGACGATTCCGTATTGTGATGTAAAAAGGGGCATAATTAAGGGCGTTACAAAGATGCAGACACAATTTTCCATTCCTCCAAAACAATGACTGGGCAGAAAGTTACAGCCCAGTCATTGTTTTGATTGAGAAAGTTGGCTTTGGAAGCTATGTTACAGTCTATGGACTATGGAAGCTATGTTACAGTAGTCATTTTCAGAGATGAATTATTCCAAAAGTACAAAGGATGCAAGCCTGATTTTTTTGTATAATGATAGTATAAGTGTTAGAGAATCTAAATGCGTTACTTTGGTTTATTTATTATGGGCCGTTTTTTTTTTTTATTGAGCTTGAAAGTTGGCTATGGAAGCTCTGTTACAGCCTATGGACTATGGAAGCAATGCTATAGTAGTCATTTTCAGAGATGGATTATTCCAAAAGTACAAAGGATGCAAGCCTGATTTTTTTGTATGATGATAGTATAAGTGTTAGAGAATATAAATGCGTTTGTCTGGTTTATCTATTATGGGCCAAATTTTTT
Source organism: Neostethus bicornis (assembly GCA_902685375.1). Lineage (NCBI taxonomy): Eukaryota > Metazoa > Chordata > Actinopteri > Atheriniformes > Phallostethidae > Neostethus > Neostethus bicornis. The sequence continues at coordinate 15,264,861 of LR738553.1, read as the reverse complement.
TTATTGAGCTTGAAAGTTGGCTTCGGAAGCTACGGACTATGAAAGCTACGTTACAGTAGTAATTTTCAGAGATGAATTATTCCAAAAGTACAAAGGATGCAAGCCTGATTTTTTTGTATGATGATAGTATAAGCGTTAGAGAATATAAATGCGTTTGTCTGGCTTATCTATTATGGGCCAAATTTTTTTTATTGAGCTTGAAAGTTGGCTTCGGAAGCTACGGACTTTGGATGCTATGTTACTGTTTATGGAGTATGGAAGCAATGCTATAGTAGTCATTTTGAGAGATGAATTATTCCAAAAGTACAAAGGATGCAAGCCTGATTTTTTTGTATGATGATAGTATAAGTGTTAGAGAATATAAATGCGTTTGTCTGGTTTATCTATTATGGGCCAAATTTTTTTTATTGAGCTTGAAAGTTGGCTTCGGAAGCTACGGACTTTGGATGCTATGTTACTGTTTATGGAGTATGGAAGCAATGCTATAGTAGTCATTTTGAGAGATGGATTATTCCAAAAGTACAAAGGATGCAAGCCTGATTTTTTTGTATGATGATAGTATAAGTGTTAGAGAATATAAATGCGTTTGTCTGGTTTATCTATTATGGGCCAAATTTTTTTTATTGAGCTTGAAAGTTGGCTTCGGAAGCTACGGACTTTGGATGCTATGTTACTGTTTATGGAGTATGGAAGCAATGCTATAGTAGTCATTTTGAGAGATGGATTATTCCAAAAGTACAAAGGATGCAAGCCTGATTTTTTTGTATGATGATAGTATAAGTGTTAGAGAATATAAATGCGTTTGTCTGGTTTATCTATTATGGGCCAAATTTTTTTTATTGAGCTTGAAAGTTGGCTTCGGAAGCTACGGACTTTGGATGCTATGTTACTGTTTATGGAGTATGGAAGCAATGCTATAGTAGTCATTTTGAGAGATGGATTATTCCAAAAGTACAAAGGATGCAAGCCTGATTTTTTTGTATGATGATAGTATAAGTGTTAGAGAATATAAATGCGTTTGTCTGGTTTATCTATTATGGGCCAAATTTTTTTTATTGAGCTTGAAAGTTGGCTTCGGAAACTACGGACTATGAAAGCTACGTTACAGTAGTCATTTTCAGAGATGAATTATTCCAAAAGTACAAAGAATCCAAGCCTTATTTTTTGTCACGTGACTTATTTTAGGATGATAGAATACGCGTTGGTCTGTTTTTAAAAAAAAAACTATGGTCTATTATGTATTTATTGAGAATAAAGTTGGCTACCGTAATAAGTGAAAAAAGGGCGCACAACGGTTCCAGCGTGAACCGCGGCGAAGTAAACCCCGGCTCACTTGACCGCGGTCCATTTTTCACTTACAAAAAAAGGCAATCAGAATTATTAACAATGCAAATTATTATGCTCCTTCAAACCCTTTGTTCATAAAACTAAATATAATCAAATTACCGGATCTAGTCGACTTCACAACAGCAATAGCAATGTATAAAGTCCATAATAACCAACTTCCAGAATGTATTCAAAACAGGTTTAAAGTTAAAGAAACACAATATGACCTAAGAGGAAAAAATCTGTATCAACAAAATCTGGTCAGAACCAATACAAAAAGTAGATGTGTATCAATCAGAGGTGTAACTCTATGGAACAGTCTAGAGGAGTCTCTAAAAAACTCAACCTCCTTAAAAACATTTAAAATAAAGTATAAAAACAAAATAATAAATGATTATAAAACACTAGAAATATCAACTTAATTAGTAAGAAAAAATAAAACACAGGGGAAACTTGGTTGGTAAAGATCAGGTCCAGAAAACTTTATTTTTTTCTACTTTTTTGTATATGTGTTCATGTGTGATTGTTATTATTATGTTCAGGACGTACTGTTTTTGTCATTATTATAATTTAAGTCCAGTCAAATGCTTGTTTTTTAGGTCTTTAATAGTTTTGTAAAATGGGGTTAGGCTTAAAATAAGTTTCTTTTTACTTCTGCCTAAACCCCTTTTTCAGTCTCTGTTTGTTTGTTTTCTTTGTTCTTGTTAAACATGTAAAAAACACTGAAAAAAATAAATAAACTCAAACTCATTGTGATTAAACAAAACAACTTCACTTTGTCAGTCAGTCCATGTTAAATTTGTGAGAAGTCAGAGCAACTTTCTAAATCCACCAATCATTGGTAATTGATCATTTCATTCTCAAACTTTCATAAAACTATTCATTTTGTTAGACTTTGGTCAAAGTCTGTTTCATCAATTTGTGCCATTAATGAAATTAACTGAAAAATCTTGAGTTTTTAGACATTTTTAACCAAAATAGGCTGATAGCCAATAAAGTGCGTTCACCCACGTGACTAAAATCCGGAAGTCGGCCATTTTAAAGGCACTGATCAGAATCGACAACAAAGTGGTTTTTGAGGGCGGTTTTTCCACCTTGTGTTGCTATTCAGCGGTGCAATTAGGTTTTCTTGTCATTAGCGTGATATACGTAGCAAAAAAAGTCTCGTCTTGGAGCGAAAGAAAAGAGACGATATTCAGACCTGACTTGAAAGAACTCTTGAGAAAACAACCAGAAGATTTCAAATGGTTTGCTACACGCCAAACATGTAGCTTCAACTTTGGTTGGTTAGTTTTCATTTGGGGGATATGGACCCAAATGATCAAGTAAGTTAATGAGATAGTTGAATTAAGCTAATAACCTAATTAGCTAATAAGCTAATAACCATAAAGAGCAGAAGCATTGTAACTCAAACTTTTTAAAGTTCAAAGTAGTTTATTAAACATAATGTGTTACATTTCATTAACTGTCCATTCAAACTATTATTGAAATAGATATTGAAATAGAAATTGTTCTTAAGTACAAACCATGTGAAATTGCTGCCCTTTTACATGCAGTGTAGTGTAATACGCCTTTTTGAAGTGTTTGCATAAACTGTTTTTTAAGTTATTGTAGTTTAATGAAATGAAATGTCACCTGAAGAGGTTATGTCTGTTTTGCTAACAAAAAATGGAAAATTCTCTTTACTTTGGTTTTTGAAGGGGTGCTCTTATACTTGTTATTTTGCAAAAGGACCCAATGCTAAAGAAAAATGGGCATTTTGGTGTTGAACAATGAGCTGAAAGGTACCAAAGCTGTTGAAAAGCTGGGTGGTAAGGCTGCACTTTTCTTCTATTGACTGACAATTTGATCCAGTTTGAATTTACAAATACCACTCTGAGTGGCTCTCACAGACAAAAAAATGTGAAGTAACAGCTTCATAATGTTCGATATTTTAAATAAAAAGGCATTCAGTTCACCATTAAATCAAATTTGTTGCCCATGTTCAGCAGTGTAATTCCAGTTATCTGTTTGCAGTAAATCAACATAAAATCTCTGCTTTTCTCTAAACCCTTCTCTGTGGAGCAACCCAACTTTAAAAATGTACAGTCTTCTCTGCAACCAAAGTGATAAAACAGACTTCCACTGACAGGCAAAGCAATCAATCTGATACGAGGTAATTGTTGTCTGTGAACTGAAGCCTTCTGGAAGCTGCCGCTGCATTTCACATTACATCAAACAAGATTTGTCGTCCTTACAGATCGTAAATAATGTCCAATGAGGTGCAAGTGGCTGTAAGTTTGATAAAGTACCAGCAGTTTCAGTTATAATTAACATCATATCTAACAGACTTTGTGGGTTTTATAAAATACTGTGTGAGTCCTGAGAGTTATTGGTTCTATTAAAAAGAAAAAGCTGCTTTGGAGATTTCCAGTGCTTTTAAATTTCTGATTGAAGTAAAATCAACTCCTGTTTGCTTGTTTTGAAAGATTCAAAGTTAGATTAGATTTCACACCTTTTTTTTTTTACTCTTCTTTTGCTAATAACGTCTACATCCAAACCCAAAATTGCACCATTTTATTTTCTTTGTTTCTTCTTTTCTTATTCAAAGAAATGCTTATAAAACCATTCAAAAGCACAGTTAAAAATTTCTATAAATTGACTATGAGTTTGATGAAAGTACCACCAGTTTTAGTTTTAATTAACATAATATCTAACACAAATAACAGAATATGTGGGATTTTAAAATATTTATGAAAGTCTTGAGACTTATTGATTTTATTTCTAAAAATCTGCCTTGGAGAGTTCTGGAACTTTTCATCTTTGAAGTAAAACCAGGTCCTGCTTGCTTGTTTTAAAAGACTAAAAGTTGCATTAGATAATTATGCATGCCTGTCAGTGTCTTTTTTCACCTTATTTTACCTTTTAAAAAGAAATGCTTACATGCCATTGAAAAGCACGATTCCAAATAGCTATAAATGGACTTTATCCTTTGAAGAAAATTACAGAATTAACAAGATATCTGGTCTTGGTTTTGATGTTTTAAATGTGACCTCACCTGATGATCACATACATGACGAGGCAGTTGCCCAGCAAGCCAACCACAAACACCACAGAATACACTGCAGTGATGATGGGAATGATGGGAGACATCCTTTCCTGTTCCCAACCATCATCATCATGGGTCAGATTGCTGCTGTCGGAGTATCCGGACACACAGACTGAAGAATTCACAGGACAGTCCTCCTTATTGTCTTCTTTAAAAATATCAACTGGAGTGGGATCCATGTCGATATCAGTCTGTTCAAATTCAAAAAACCTTTAGAAAAGTCATGAACAGTGACAGATCAGTTTAACCATGTATTGTGAATGCAGCGGGTTTTGCCACAAAGACGCACAAACTAACACTTAATTCATTAGTTATTCTAAGGAAAAAGTGTGAGTAGTGATGCTAATATGTGACATGCAACTTAGACAACCTAAATGGTATTAAAGACATAGGTGGAGAATCACAAATAAGCATGGAAACACACACAATTTCAAATTATGCGTAAAATACGCGTCATGAAAGCGCGTGAAATCCAGTGGTTTCTTACCTTTTCTCACTCAGAATGAAGAACCCAATCTGGAATATTTTTAAAACATGTAAATCCTCTCGTTTTTGTTCGATCCAGCTTGGTTTGTTGGCTTGGTGAAGGTCACAGCTTGTCAAAGTTTAGAGAAGAATCGGTGCGTAAAGAGGAGGGAAGCAGTGGCTTTGCGGACACTCCTGCACACACACTGATGGAAGAAGAGGCGGTGCGCAATCAGATTAGACACACACAGACACACGCAAGCGCACAGTTTCTCACAAAAACATGAGATGACAGAGCGATGACAATAACCTGCAGGCAGACGCAGGGCTCCCCACAACCCTGTGCCATATCTGAGAAAAACTGCTCGGCATCATTAGGCAGGACATGCATCTGTATTTAGAAGGAAGCTCATGATCAAAATGACATCAAACTACTGAGTTGAATCAAATTGGGGCATGGGGTGAAGAGAAAACAGGTTTCTGTGTTGTGGTTTTATCTAAAGTTATTGGGTGTGAGCAGAGCATACAAGGCAAGTGAAATAAATCAAGTGGGATTTGGAGGTTTTTGTGCAATGATGGAGGTCATAACCACTTCTCAAAGCACGTTTCTAGCTGTCTCTGCTTTAGTGAACCAAAAACATTTCAGGGACAGAAAATATGTGATATATGACTGGTGTAAAAGCTCATGCAGCAGTTTAAACCAAACTCCCTATTATCAGATTTTTTTTTAAAGTTTTTGCTTCATTAAATAATGAACATCTTTGAGTACCAGTAATTCACTAACCCCCCCACCGCCCCACTTACACTGATGGGGGTGCCTATCTTGGCTGATTTCAAGTGAGAGGCAGGGTACACCCTAAACAGGTCGCTAGTCTGTTGCAGGGCACACACAATCATTCCTAGGAGCAATTTTGTAGCAGTCAATAAAACTAACACACATGGTTTTTGGAGACTGGAAGGAAACCATAGTACCCAGAGAAAACACATATACACAGGGAGAACATGTAAACTCCACACAGAAAGGCCAGCGTTTCAAGCCTTACCCCCACTTTGGAACTTGAACCCCAATCTTCTTGCTGTGAGGCCACTGTGCCACCATGCTGCCTAGAGTCTTAGATTCTTGGAGAATATATAAAAAATTAAACTAATTACTTTTTTTAGAGTTTACATTATAAAAAAAACCTTCTGGGCGGTAATATGATTGATTATTTATGTACAAATTTTACACATTGGTTGTGCCATTTTAATTTACAAAAAATTACAAATACAAATGCACCTCAACTCATTAAAAGCAAGGGGCAAAGTTTAGGTTTCTGTGCAGTTTTCTTCAAAAAGTTCAAAGTTATTTGCTTAAAGAAATAAAACAAAAAATGGTGAAATTGTGGAATGTTTGCTAAGCATGTCTTAACATTAGCTGGTGTTCCTTAAGGACAGGAACTAGAACCGCCACTTCTCAAATAGAAATTGTGTGTCACTGTAGAATGCTGCTGAATATCACACGTTCTCTGATAATACTGACATGCATTGCATTTTAAAATGTCCAGAGAACATAAACTCAGTAGAATGTGTATCAGCTTAGTGGTAAGAAATCAACATTTTGCCAAATGTTGATTTCTTAAATCCAGTTTAGAGTTGTCTTTTATTTCACATTTGAACTCATACTCCTGTGGAAACTTAAGGATGTGTTGAGTTCTTTGAGTTCGTTAGTCTGCACATACGAGCTGGTAGATAAAAGAGGCAAGACTTGGTAAACGTCTGCATACTCTGAGTGCTTTTGTAGATTGTTTCTGTGATTTAATCATTACAGATTTTATTTTTTTTGTAAGCATTTTGATTGATCTTGTACTCAAACTGGGCTTTACAAATTATTTTCCCTTGCCATCAACGTGGATTAACATTTTAAGAGAACAATTAAATGATGGTTTGAAAAATTTGCTTGATTTGAGCAAAACAAAAAAAAAGTTGGCAAGTAAAACAAATTATTGACTGAAAATTATTTAAATAGGATTTCTGTTGAATTATTAAAATATTTTTTCAGGACTAAAGTCCTATTTTACATCTCAAACATGTTCAAGAGTTAATTTCAAAAGGCATTGCAGAACTATCTGGAGGAAAACACACTCAGAAAAACAAATAGCTCTGTCCTATGTAATTTATTTCTGTTTCCATTTTCTTTTACTGTCCTGAAGTTTATGGAAATCACAAATTTGTTGCTACAAAGTCCCCCTCACTTTACAGAAACAAATAACACAGGCTATCAGGGTAGGGAAGGATATCAGGCTCTCGCAGTCCACACTTCTGAAATTTTCATACATTGGTAATATCAAACAGCATGAATTTTATTTAAAGCAAATGACCATCAGTATGCAGAAAACATTTTGAAAATATTTACAGGAGGAAAGAGGGTGGATAATTTGCTGCAGAACACTCGAGGCATGCACAGCGAGAAAAAAAAAACTTCAGTATATCCATCCTTGGTGATAAATTATGTAACAGCTTAGTGGTAACACTTTGGGAATGCCAAAACATAAATCCGTTAAAAATAAAATGAAAATACAGTGTAAAAAGGAAAAGGAGAACTCGGGGAAATGTGTCTTTAACATTGTTCTTTTTTGGTTTCTTCACCAAACATTCATTGTATTGTGATTCTTTTGCAAAAGGAAAAAAAAAATCATTCTAGTATGAAATTATTATTTTATTTAATTCTTCGGTTTTCTGTTGAATTCAGAGACAGAAAGATTTAGCAGCATTGGGAACTGAAACTCAACTGACTTGAGAGCCTGGCTCATTTTGGAAGAATCTTGTGGGTGAGGCTGCCAAACCAAGGACAGCAGAAATAACATGAAAATATATCTCCATATCTCTTCATCCTGCAATGTTACCAGTACAGACTGTTTGTGAGTTAAGTGTTGTTATAGTTGGTGAAGAATCCGCAGCAGCAGAATTGCCCAAAGGTTCCTGTTTCCAAATTGGTTTCTGTCAACAAATTTCACCAAAAAAAAAAAAAAAAAGCTCCACTATCATTAGTTTAAAAATACAATGTTTTTAAAAAATCAGAGAGTATACATTTTTTTCCAAGTAAAAATTTTAGCCAGGTATTATTATATTATTATATTCTGACATAACAGGAAATTGACTATAAAAGCAGACACTTCATCAATCAAAGCAGACAAAGAAAGTTTAATGAACTCTTGGTAATAAAGATTTGATGTGCTGGTGGTAATAATGATAAATGGTGTCATTAGGAAAATGACGTAGATAAGATCAGTCCTGAAAATGTAGATGAGTTTGTTTTAAAGCACAGAATCATTTCAGTTGATAAATACAATTAAACATTTCTACCTATAATGATTCATTCTGTTGTAAAAAGTATAAAACACAACACTTCATTCATCGTCTGCACTTGGTTACAGGTGAGATTTGGAGTACACCCCAAACAGGTCACCAGTCTGTTGCAGGGCCACACATGAAAACAGAAAAACAACCACACACACATTCATTCTTAGGACCAATGTTGTGGGGCCAATCAACCTAACATGCATGTTGTGGGTGGGTAGAATGGACATGGAGTACCCAGAGTAAACCTACACATACACAAGGAAGAACATACAAACTCCACACAAAAAGATTAGTGATTTAAGCCTCAACCTGCCCAGAGCTCAAACCCCAACCTTCTTGCACTGAGGCCACAGTGCCAACCACTCTATCACCAGGCAGCGATAACACTCAACATTTCAGAGGAAAATACTTAAATGGACTCTACTTATACAGCCCTTTTCTACCTGTCTTGGTACTCAAAGCGCTTTGCATTGTAGCTCACATTCACACCTGATGGTCAAAGCTACCCTGCAAGGCGAAAACCACCATCAGGAGCAATTGGAGGTTCAGTGTCTTACTCAAGGACACCTTGCATGAACTCCGGGCGGAGGTTGAACCGGCAATCCTCCGGTTACAGGGCGATCGCACAACCCACTGAACCATCCTTCCCCCACACAATATATAATGGGAAAGATGGAAGGTGGAGCATCTTGGAACAGATTAAAAGTTAACGGTACATATACTGTAAGTGGAAAGAGTTAAGAGTATCTGGGAGGGGAAGAAAAGGGAGGGAGAAACAAGACGTGTGTATATGTTAAATTCTAAATTGAAATCCGGGTGGATTTTAAATCTGCGTGGGCAAGATTAGAATTAGTGACTGGGTTTAAGAGAAAATTCTGTTAAAATTTTGCTTTTCAATTGAGACGTACGTACGTTTTTGAAAAAGATGTTCTTTTTCTCTTATGAACTTGTTTTGATAGGCAGAATTAAAATCTGCCTGGATTTTAATTTAGACTGTGGCATGGAAATTTGGAAGAGGCAAACTAGATGTGAGGAAAAATGGCTGAGCGGAAAAATAATAAGCAAAGAGGAGTCCCAGAAGAATGGTAATTGCGGCACATTCCCAATAAAATACAGTACTTAGCTAATATTACAGTATATTATGTTCTTTCATCCATCAGTCTCATCTATGTTAAGTTTGCAAGTCAAATTAATATGTCAGAATAAAATTAACAACTACGTTGTCTGCATTCATGTAACACCTGTTCGTTTTACCTGACAGACCATCAAGTCAGTGGACAAAATGTGCAAAGTCAAATTTTGAAAGAAAAAAAAATCACAAAACTCAACCAAAAATTGAATAAAATGCAGAAATTAACATTACAAGCACCATCTGGCTTATGAGTGGAGTTGAGTCTGGGAGGTAGGTTGGCTTCAGCTCTAGTTTTAAGGCTGTCTGACAGCAAATTGGACCAGACAAAGTTTTTAGTGGTGGGTTCGGACTGTTGTGGGGCACAGTTAAACCCTCCCTGTCTGTCCTACAGTCTCCCTCTAAACTCACTTGGACACAGTATTAAGTCAGAAATAGAGAGAGCATTGTGTACGTTTGTAGATAGAGCATTGCTCCCTTGAGCTGATTGAACAACACCCAGAACACCACTTAACACACATACACCCACACCAAACCACACAAACAATAAAGGGAGTGTTAGGTTACAATCACACTCACAAAAGGAAATAAAATGATTACACCAGAAGCCTCTTGGCGAAATGCATAATGTTATATAATGTGATATTGTAAGAATTACCAATGATTATGATGTAAGTCACTCTACGGGTTCTCTACCAAGCAGCAGACTTGTTGCTGCTATTGTCTGAGCACATAAAAAGGCCTCATTTGCTAAGTTGTGGAGCCCCGAGGGAACACATAGATATGTGAGCTTATGCTGGTAATGAAGGTGAAAATACACAGTATGAGAAACCCCGCTTTGGAGAATCAAAATGCATCAATGCATAAAAGAAGAAAGAATTTTTTCACTCTTGCTTTTGACACAAATTGTAACAAATAAGACAATCTTTTCCTCGGGTGTCTGCTTTTATTACATTTCCTTTCAACAAAAACACAATAAAATAAAGGGAAACAATCTTCTGTTCACATTTTCATATCTACTCGGCCAAATTGATTTTTAATCTTTTTAAAACAGCTAATTGCCTAACAAAAAAAACAAATGTTATGAAGGTATACATCTTGATGTTAACCTTCTAAACATTTTACCGTGGGGTGTTGCTTTCTCCATATGTTAATTAGAACACTCAATTTTAAAATGGCAGCTCAAAACAGGTCTCTACGGCATTCGCAAAGTCATTACTTAATTTGTCATCTACAGTACAGATGATTTTATAGCTTTGCTTGCCAAACTAAAATTCATGACTCTCTTTTTTCCTTTCGGCCTCAGGTAGCACTGGAACAAGTGCTCAGATGTTTGGCTTAACTCCCATAGCTGTTGAGGAACATGGGTAAATGTTTGAAGAGGAAATAAGAAAAGAAAACAGAGATATGCTGGTCAGCAGTGGTTACAACATCTCCCCTACTCGCTGGGAGAACATCATAAATATGTTAGATGTGCGTGCAGGGTGAGGCTTCTGCACCAAAACTAAGGAATCTGAGGGAGAATTTTATTGAATTACAAAAGGAAAATGTCATTTCTGTGATGGTGATGCAAACAAATTTGTGCAGTGAGTGGAAGAAATTGCTTGTTTAGTTCTTTTAATCGCCTCCTCTACTGATTATCGAACATGGTTCAGCTCATCTTCACTCAAAAAAAGAGCAGCAGATTTGGTCAGCTGCTTAATGGAAGCTCATAAAACTGTTCATACTTCATGTAGGATTTGGTTTGTTCTCTCATCCTGGATCAAAAAAGATTGAATCAGGAAGCATCACACTGGATCACATTGGTAGGTTTTGGGGGGTTTTATCTGTTTTTTTTGTTTTTGTTTTACTAGTGAAGTCCTGTTTTGGCATGCACAATTTTAATCAATGTATCCAACGTTGTGCTCAAAAAGACTTCCACCTTTTAAAGATTGCACTTTTGTTTTTTCCAAATTGTTGACATGTAAAATCAAATTTTTACCCAAATCTAATGTTTGAATGCTTCCTCACATTAGCATGTAATATCTGTCACATCATGTTAGCAAAAATTATTCGCTTATTTGTGTTTGGTGTAGAGGAGAGACTGTGACGTCATCATTCGGATCAATGACATGCTATTAATTATAATGATATTAGTGTACAAGTAGGCAAAGCAGCCAAATAAAAAATTATGTTTGTGATTTGAAAAGCAACAATAAAGAAATAGGGGTGGAGCACTTTAGAAAAAAATAACTTGGCAATGTAACCAATTTTCTTAAAGAAGAGTCTGAGCTAATATGAAAGGGATAGTGTACAAAACCGTGGTGAGACCGACCATGCTGTTTGGTCTAGAGACAGTGGCACTGAGAAAAAGACAGGAAACAAAGATGCTGAAGATCTCTATAGGAGTGACCAAGATGGACAGAATTCTAAATGAATATATCAGAGGAACAGCACATGTTAGACGTTTTGGAGATAAAGTCAAAGAGTACAGACTGAGATGGTTTGGACATGTGCAGAGGAGAGAGAGGGTACATCGGCAGAAAGATGCTGGGTTTGGAACCACCAGGAAAAAGGACAAGAGGAAGACCAAAGAGGAGGTTTCATGGATACAGTGAAGGAAAACAAAAAGATAGTTGGCGTGACTGAAGAGGATGCAAGAGATAGGATAAGATGGAAGAAACTGACTTGCTTTGGAGACCCTTGAAGGGAAATGGCGAAAGGAGAAGAAGAATTGCAGAAGTTGTTCATTGCAAACACATTTGAAACAATTCAATTTTCAGTAGTAATGTCAAAATGTTTTTTGGGATTTTAGGATAAAAAGGTCTGTGAATGATTACTATATCCATTAATTTAGTTATACAGCTTCATATATCTGTTTTTGTTTTCATTTTGCTTTGGAGCATCTGGAACAACCTAGTTACGATTGCATAACAGATGAGTACGGTAAGTGAAATTCACATTTATGACTTTTTCTTTGAACTATTAGATCTTTCTTTTAAATCGCTATGAATGTAATAATCTCTACACATCTGCCCAAGCTTGTGTGTCGGATAAACATTATTTTGTATGTTTTTAACATCATGGAGAGAGCACAAGCAGCTGCGAGAACATCACTGAACACATAGTTGTTCTCTTCAAACCAAACATGACCCTCAACCCTGCAAAAAGAAAGAGCGAAATCCGAAGAAAATTCCCCATGAGAACGGGAATCATAAATATTCCAAATAATCTTATCCTTCATCCACATTGACTTGTAATATTGTAAGATTAAGGAAAATAACGGTCAACATTTGCCCACATTGACAAAACTTAGAGTGTAAATCCAGAAGGACGGATTAAGTAGATTTAAAAGAGGATTATTCTGAAAGTCTGATGCTGTCTTCAGCAGCATGCAGTGTAAGATGAGGCTTGGACCAATTGTTGTTTTGAGAAGAAATGGATTCATTAAAAGGCTTTAATCAGACAATAAATCTGAATATGCAACAATATCTTCTCACCAAATACAAAGCAAAAAAATGACAAATGTAATATTTTGAGCCAAGATTCGCACCACAAAGGTATGAACAACTTTGATTATATTAACAGTTCGCGAGGACGTTTTAGCATTTGTGAAATTGCGTGGGAGGCCGGTAGAGTATTTTTCCTCACTTCATCCGAACTTCCCAGCATGTGAAGACAGATGGATGCTACAGCATGTTTCATCTGTACAAAGATGCAGGTCAGAGGGAAATCTCATCTAATTTAAGTTTATTCCAGGAAGAAAACAACACAAAAAGAAACCCTTTTTTGTCGAAGGAGCAGAAACAAAATCTAAGTCAGTGATCTTCTCTTTCTGAGGTCAGAGTTATGAATCGTGCTTCTACATTCTCAGTCAGCTCTGATTTGTCACAGAGTGAACAGAATCATAATGGAAAGGGTTCTTGCTAGAATGGCATTATTTTGGAGTTTTAAAGGATGCAATAAAAGTGTCTGTTTATAACAACTTATTAGATGTTTTATCACTTGTGCTTTTCTCAGCTCGCTGAGTGCAGAAATGCAGAAAAGAATGCTTGAAATGCAAAATAATTCATTCTGAAATGTGCACACGTTATCTATAAGATAAATTGGAGTCTGTTTTACCATGAATCAGAAAAATACAGCAAATCGCTGGTCAGTTTGTTGTTTGAGATCATTGAGTTTTTGTACATTTTTGTACAAATTTAAAGTTAATAAATCCTATAAATTGTGCTATGAAGACATCAAAAATTCATTTTAATAATATAAAATTATATCAAGTGAAATAGTCAATTTTGAGATTATTTTGTCCTCACTACAAATTTTGTAAATACAATTTAGTTTACATTTTCAGTAGTTCATTAAATGTCGATGCCCAATACAGACTTTCATTCAAAATATTTTTTCAGTCTCTTCTTCTTAAAATGCTTCACCGTTTTTTACCAATCCTATGGATCCTATGGATCCAATATGATCACGTGTAGGCATTAAGTCAGTGGTAAAATATCTGTCCTTGGACTGGGAGAAGCTGGTTTGATTCCCACTGGGCTCATGTCTAAGTGCCCGTGTGGAAGACACCTAGCCCCTAATCGCCTAGCCCCATCGCCACTGCCATGGTGGCTTGCTGCGGTGCAATGCAGGCAAAGTAATTTTCCCATGAGGGGTTAATATAATACGATACAATAAAAATTAAAAAAGGGGTTCACATGCACTGTTTTTATTTAGTTTGAACAGTACTTTTTACCAAAATTAATGTGCCTAGTTGGTTAATTTTTATTGTTTTGTCATTAAGAACTTTAACAATATCTTGGGTAACATATGCCCCTTCTTGTTGCCATTTTTTCAAACATTGAAAAATATTTGTGTGAATTTTCCACATTTTATTTAAAACACTGACATGTTAAAACATCAAATGGCAGAATTTGGCATGTTATCTAATTGTATCCTCTGAAAAGCAGTTATTTTCCTAATTTAGTTGGAATCTGCATCATAATTCCATTTTATCTGACTCAGTGGACCGACATTACCACCACACAATCTGGTGCTGGAATAGTTTGGATAAAATGCTGTTGCCTCTACAACAACCAAGAGATCAATAAAAAAGAAAAGAATTTAAAAATGAAAATACTAAAAAAGGTAAATGCGGGAAAACAAACATTCAGAAAGCAATACACAATTGGACAGAGGTGCAATAGTTCTCTTCTTTCTGACTGCAGAAAGTAACTCTGATTCAGATAGATGGTGGACTTTTTTTTTAGGGATGATGTCCATCTTACTCCTGTCAACGTTTGTACGGCTGCCAGTATCCACATTCCTGGTGGAAGTAGCTGCACCAAAAGAGAAAGTTGCAAGACCTTACACGTAACTACATCTACTGCCAAATAATTATACTGAGCAGGCTGACTCGACGGTAAATTTTGAATAATTTGTTCTTTCCTAAATTCTAATACTCCCTGGTTCATTGGTTTGATTACTTTCTGAAAAATCCTAACTAGTTTTATTTTTTTTTCTGCTTACTTGCAAAAAATTAGTCCACAAAACTGTTTGCTGCCATTTGCCATGGTCGATGCACCAGCCAAATTGCTGTACTTTCCAAATATGCTCATTTTTTGAGAAAGTAGTGTGGAAAGTTTTTTGGGTGGCATATATGGTGTAAATTTGTGTCATATGAATGGGTGGCAGCCACGCCAGACAGATGACCTCTCAGTCCTCCCCTATGGTTCTGACCTTAATTTGTCATGTTGCATGAGAGTCACAAAAGAGTAATTCCCATCCTGTTATTCAACATACAAGTCTGTTTCAGTGCCAGTGTTTTTCTGTAATGCAGCATGATAACATACCACAGAGATAAAGTTGACAATGTATATTATCTTACAATGCAAGTGATGCAAGTTGCATCCATATAAAGCGTGAGCGCATTGATATTATGTTACATCTCAAAAAAACTTCACTCTAAGAGTGGCATTGAAGAAGAGTAACTTCACGTTGAATGGCACACTTGTTGCTAACATGCTAAGATTAATGAACTCTTTGTTTTGTTATGGCATTATGAATGCACACTAGCATTCACAGGCCCTCTTTTTATTTAAGTCTTATGTAAGATAAGTTAGCCAGGAGAGGTCCCGGCACACCCCTGAACCTTATTAGGGTTCAGGGGTTAGGGATAAGCATCTCAGAAGATTAAATTAAACAAAACAAAACATACGATAAGTAAAATGTGAACATATTAGTCACTTGTTGAGACTTTTGTTGGATAAATGGACTTTTACACCCCATTGTAATCATTTCTTAGGTTTTTTTCTCTTCATCGTGTATATATTTTACATTTCCAGTAACCTCTTTGACTGATGGTTTTCTTTATGAGAAAATTTATGGATTTATGTTTGGAAACTGTTTCACTGTTTTTAAAGCACTGTTGTGTACAAGAGGGTTGGCCCGGAAGTTCCGTTCCGTCATCTTCCGCTCATACTGGGCTAGGTCGCAGGGGCTAAAGCCTCAAATGGGAAGCCCAGGCCTCTCTCACCCCAACTGCATCCTCCAGCTCATCTGGAAGTATTTCTAGTCATTCCCCGGCCAGCTGTGGGACATAGTCTCTCCAGCGGGTACAGGGTCGGCCTAGTGGTCTCCTCCCAGTGGGACGTGCCCGAAACATCTCACCAGCGAGGCACTCGGAAGGCATCCGACGCTCGAACCACACCATCTGACTAGGTGAGGGGCCAGACAAAGGGCGGCCCAAAAACCCTTATGAAGAGATCAAGCATGGCCAAGTTGCCCTTGCCCAGACATGGGTCACTGCCCCCCTCCGCCCTTGGAGCCAGGCACGAGAGTGAGCGCCTGGTGGCCGGGCTTTTACCCAATGGGCCTGGCTGGGCTCAGCCCGAACAGGGGACATGAGCCGCCCTTCCAGTGGGCTCACCACCTGCAGGAGGGACCATAAGGGCCGGGTGAAGGAGGAAATGGGCGTCAGCCAATGACAGGGACCCTGGCCTGGAAGTGAAAGCATTTTTTATTTATCATGTATTATTATTGTACTATATTCATTCCTCGTGGGGAAATTATTTTTGCTGCATTGCACCACAGTGGTCAGCCATGACGGTGTCTTCCCCATGGACACTTTGACCTGGGCCCAGTGGGAATCAAACCAGCTTCTCCCATTCCAAAGATGGGTATTCTACCACTGAGCCAAAGCCTTTAAAAAAAAATTAATTTTTTAATTTTTTTTTGTCAAAAGGGCAACTTCAGTGGAGTCAAATCTGTGATCAGGTACAACTGTAATAGGATTATTACCCAGTGCATTGTCTTGATGTAACGCATATTTGATTAACTAAAAGTAACGAAAGTGTATACGTCAATTACATTTTTGCAGTGATGTAGTAATTCTGTGTTTGCAACTACATAATGATGTATTACAGTTTTAGAGTAACACTGGTTAGAACTAAGAAGTCAAAAGTAAAGAGATCTGAACAGATCAGAAGATGTACAGATATACCACTAGTTTACTGAATAAACTAATCCAACGTATTCGCCCATTTGGAAGCAAAAACCAGATTCCTCTACAGCGGCATCGTACTGCAGGTACCCGCATGGTTTATTTCCAAGGAGCACAGTGGTTTTGATCTATGACTCAAGGGAACAGCTGATCATTTCCAAAGCTGCTGAATGTGCACAGTGAGGGAAAGGGACATTTTATAATCAATGCCGGGCGACTTGGCTGCTTTTGGATGGTGCTTTACATCACACAGAGCGAAGCATGGCTTCAAATTTAAGGGTTGGAAAAGGTTGGAGAGGAGAGCACAGTGATGGAAGGCTTAGGCAAAAGCCAAAAAAGGATCAAGTCGAATATTCCTTTCTTTAGGACACAAGAAAAGAATATTTACAGTTAAATCTTTCTTTTATGACTTTAAAAAACATAGAAATTCCTCTTCTCTATCTTTTGTAAGTATCCAGCTGTTACTACTTGTGTTTACAAAAACACGCTGCTTACATGCAAAACCCACGTCTTAGTGTTCTAGATATGCAGATGAGACTACATCATAAAGACATATGTTTTACATATCATGAACTTTGCCAAGATGATGGATTATCCAAATCCTCTCCTTCACAAGCACTGCATGTTTATTTCTCATCAGTTTGTTCCTAAAAAGTCAGATTTTTTTTTTACTATCAAAGATTTATACCAACCTGACTCATGGAGGGAAAAAGAATCAATAGTTGAACAAAGACCTCATTCAATCTGACCTCAAATATACCTGTTAGATATGAGTGTTTAACATCACTGTCATGTTCATGAATGACTTACTGTAGGAAGACACAGTCTGCCCAAGTAAAAACAACCAGCAGGATGTGATCCTGTGATTCTGGATCACAATAATAACAATAAAAAATACTATATTTCACTTGTTGAAGAAGGCGTGAAATGCAGCTTCAGCAACAGACTCCTGCAACCCAGCTGCTCAAAAGAACAGTACAAAAAATCCTTTTTGCCGGCCTTCATCAAAATATTCAACCTTTCACTTTCAAACCTTGAAATTTTCACTCACAACAGCTAAAAAAAAACCAAACATGTTTTCTATATGGCATTATATGATTGTAGCACTGCAGCACTCAAATTTCCCTTGGGGATAAATAAAGTATCTTCAATTCAAAATATTCTTACTTTTTTAAATATTTTCTGGACTCCTTTAAAACTGTTAAATTGATTCCAAATACATTTGGATTTTTACTTTTTATGTCTCAAATGAACAAAAAAGATGCACAAAATGTACTCAGTGTATGATTTGAGGTTAACACCATTCCTATACCAACAGATTATACTTCCACATGAAAAATTGAAATAAAGACAGATCACAAAGGCAGTGAAGCCTGATATTAGAAATCATCTTGTCTCATGGTGTCAGATCTGTACTCTGTACTTGTTTGCGCTTTAGTAATAAACCTTCTTGAACCAGTGGCTGGAAAAGACGTTCTCAGTAAATACGTACACATGTGCTTTCATTGTTTTTTTTGCATATTCTCGTGGAACAACATACGATTTGTTTGCTCTTAATATAAGCCACGTGGGCTTCGTTTATTCTGCAGTAAGAACATATGGGCTGGGAGATTTTCTGGTCCCATCAGCCACCAAAGCTCCCTGCTGTGATCTCCCACCAGCTGGGAAACCTTTTTTTCTTTTTGATCTACTCCTGCAACTTGATAAGAAATGAGAGCTGCCATTGGACAGAATCAATAGAAGCACTGAGGCATATCTCTACATCTTGACTCCAAACATTTTTTTCTGACATGAAGTGGGACCTCAATATATAGAAGTACTCACTCTCCCAGCATGGATGGAGCATGAAGGAGATCAAACTTGATGTCTGTGAAAGGAAATCACTATGTGGATGAACATGATTGGTAATTTAACCCACTTGCCATGGTAGAATTTCATGCTATTGCTCCAGTAAATTTTCTGAAGTAATAAAAATTATGGGTATTGAATGAGATTCTGACTTTTTCTCAAATTCAACTAACAGCCTTTCAAACGATCATCACCATGTAATTTTCATAATCAAAGTGTTTCATGCTGAAGTTGGCTATAGCAACATTTACATTTGATTTTTTACAGATTCAGTCTCCGATGTGTCACTGCTTATTCGTATTCTCTCAAATTTGGATTCGCCTTATGAGGTTAAGAAGAAATTTATTCAATTTATACAGCGAAACAATGCATAAATGAGTTTTTTAAAATAGCTCTAAGGTTTGAGGTAACAATACATTGTAATTAAATACATATTCATCAAAAACAAAACAACATTTTTTGTTTGTAAAGTGTTGATTTGATATTTTTCTTTGTTTTAACCGTGTAAATCGTTGTGCTTCCTGTTTGATTGTAGTTTTTTGTGTGGTTGGTGCTGTGTTGTCTCCCTTGTTGTTCAGCTGATGACTAACATGTTTGGCTCTTTTATGCCTCTGAGCGTTTGACACCTAAAATGTCACAAGTTGTGTGTCCAGAAATGGTAGAACCTCCCAAATGTTTCCATTATTCAGTCATGTAAATCTGTACTACATGCATGTTATAACCATAATTTTAAATCTATTTGTCATGTTATCTAAATCCGTTTCTCTGACTGTGTTTGTCCGTGACAAAAGATAGTTGTGTGTCATGTTGATACGGTTTCCTGTGATTTAACACTTTCTTCTTTCAGTTATATAAACCACTGAGTGTTACATGACTGTCCCACTCTGTACTGAGTTTGTTTCCCTCTTAGTGGGGTGGTTGGGCTCATGCCACTAATAATTCAGATTGACAGTCATCAATAATGCACACAAACTCCATTTGTATCAGAAAAACATTTTTACATGGTGTCTATTTCTACATGCGCGCTATGTTGGATTTACAAATTCTGACATGTCACAATATATGGGTTATTTTAAGGTTCTGATGACTGATAATGATGGAGAATAAAGACATTTCAACATTCTGATGGGAACAGTGACACGTAAAATATTTATGGATTTTTTTTTAAAAGGAGCGTCATATTGACAACCATTTAGTTGGTCGATAGAACTGTGGAGGTGGTACAGTGGAACATGGTGGTTTGACATACTAATAAAAGATGTACAACCATCTGCATTACTTGTAATGTTCTGCAGGGAGGAAAATACATTTTTGTTTTTCTAATTAAATTGAATGATTGTTGTTTTTTTTAAAAAATGAACCTACAGTTCCTGAGACATTGTATAGAAAACAGATTTTTAGGATGGGATGTACTTTTTCGTGTGCTGTTTTATTTACTATAAAAACTGAACTACTACCCAGTAACTCATCCCCAGGTGCGGCGTAGAAAATAATAGTTTCCTGCAACAAATTGACCCCTAAAGTTCCCTTTCTTGTATGTCCCAGTGTCAGGGTTTTGTGGTGTGTAAGGAGGAGGACCAAACTGCAGGACATCAAAATTAGGTTTATTAACACATTTCAGGTAAGTCTGTAAAGCAAAAGGCACAGGATTAACTCAGGATTCAAAAGTTCAAATAATAAGCAAGTTAAAGCACAATATCCTGATGGTCATGCAACCAGCGAGACCTGGCTGTAAGGGATGTAATGACCCGACAAAAAAGTCTTGGGGTGATTGCCCTAAAATAGGCAGTAGGCTGACGATGCACAGCTCATTGGTACTAGGCTAATCACCCAGGTGTTCAGGATAAGGTTGGAATCCAGGTGAGAGGGGAAGGTCCAGGGCTCCCTCTGGTGGCAGGCGAGAAGATCCCGACACCAAGAATCGAGCAGGTCATCGGTCACTACAAACAATCTAAGGTGGTGCAGCATGGTACGAGCAAAGACGTCAAATAGACTGGAATTTGTTTCCCTATTTGGGCAAAAGAGAAACTGAGGTAACAATACGAAGAAATTAAAAAAATAATTTGATGTGTTTAGTGTAGTTAAAGTTTAATAAGAATAGAATGCTTCAATGTTTTGTTTATTTGTTTGGGAAATTGGCAGAATATTCGTAAAAAAAAAGGTTTCTTTCGTTATCCAAACAGCCCATCTCTAAAGGGTCGCAGGGGTGCAGGAGCCTATGCACGCTGATTTCAGGCAAGAAGCAGGGTACACCCCGAAGAGGTCACCAGTCTGTTACAGGGCCTTACATACACACAACCATCCAAACACACACTTTTTCAATTTCATAGTGGCCAATCAATCCAACATGCATGCTTTAATAAGTACTCTAGTAAAATTGATAAAGTATTCTTTTTATGCACTCAAGGTGTCCAATAGAAAAGTTTGGAAATGATCTCTGTAGTCGGATGCAAGATTGATTACAATGAGTCAGAATAGAGAGTGGAGATGAAACATCTGGTGCAGAAATAACTTCTGCATCAATGCAGAATAGTTTAAACAGATAGGGATGGATTTCAGAGATGGCATTTTGTACCAACAGACTGTTAGTGGTCTCTAAGTTCAGGTTTCTTGGTTAGTAAATTTAAGAGAAACAAACAAGGATAAAATGTATTGTATTAATTACTGAATAAAAACAGAATATAATGAAAGATTGACTGGTCGCAGGGTGTTTGGATGAAGACATGGAAAATTACCACTCGGGTAAACAACATCATTGTTGATTGCAATGCCAAGATTTTAATGCCTGCTTTGTAATACGATTTTAATAGTTAATATTCTGTTGTGCAAACTTTGAATTTGCTTGTGTGTTAGTGATTCATCAAAAAAATACATTTGCTTGTCAGATGAAGTAACTGAACGCTGCACTGTGAGCCTGCAGGCTGATTTTTAATACGCTCTTCATAATGTATGTCTGGAATGCTCTTGTTTTGACTGTGCATTTTATAATCAAAACACTGATGTAAATGCAGCTGTAAAGCAGGTCAAATAAGCAAGTAGCTCAAAATGCTTTTCGTGTTGCTTCATAATTTGTAACATTATTAGCACTCATGATTCCACTGTTTAAAGCATAGCACCGGGCTGAAAGTGACTGGTTAAAGAAAAATATCTTATTTGAGCATTTTTGTGAAAATAATCAAAAGTAAAAGAATGTATCCAAAAAACAATGAAGCTGCATGTTCCAGAGCATTTCTTTGTTCTTCCATGCAGTTGATATTTTGGTAACTTTCTTCATTTGACAGGCTGAAACTCCCCCATATGAATATTACAGTTAAAAGCATTTTGATTTTCTTTTAAAAGCACATGAAAAATGACAGTATGGAAAATATACATCAGGAATATATGGATTGTTAAAATTACTGGAAGTGCATTTCTATTAAGTCTTATCAGAGCCACCTGAATTCTCAGAACATGAAGATAACCGAAGAGTAATAAATTGGATCACTTGATTCGTGGATTAATATTCAGTTTTACAACCACAGTCAGAGCTGTGGATGTTTTAAATTTTTCATTTAAAATGGGTATTTTTGATCTCGTGGTTAAAAAGCTTGTGCTTACATATTTCTTACCAATTATAATGCACCTCAAGACAAGGCTTTTTGAAATATATTCTGCCGTACAAATTGTCTTAATGAAGTTTGACCATGAAGAAGGTTTCTGGCAGAAACCTACATGCTTTGATCTTAAAAGATCAGCAAATGAGAAACTCATTAACAGACTTTGTTTCAAACACCGTGAAAACAAAGAAGAACTTATCCAGGAAGGAAATAAGTGGATGTTGTGGTTTTCCAGGATTTGCTGTTTTTTAATGTGTTCTTGCCTGAAATGGTGAGGAGGAAAACTTTGTGTCGAGCTCGAGGACTTGTCACGGAGGTTTGAGCAGGAACTGTTCAGGTGAAAGAGTCACCCTGCTGCTTTTTGAAAATCACCCTGCAGTGGCTGTCTGATGAAAACCTAATTTGAGTCCTATTTCTGTCCCATGGAACCTTTCTGTGTCCGTATAATTCTCTTCTTGAGCTTTGGATGAATCTGATCAATCAGAAAATGGTAGAAGTCTTGTAAAAATGCTTGTATTTTTTATTTCTAGTTTCCTGACAATAAGTGATCAACTTACTGAACCCAAAGTTTGGTGAAAACTTGGAAAACAGGAATATTTTACATAATTTTTTTTACGTTTATTCAGGATCTTTAACTAGTTTATGGTTTCCCTTTTGTCCTTGAATTTCTTCAGATCAAGATGCAGATGCAAACAAATGAGTATTTTTTTCAACTCTAAAATACCACAAAAAAAACCTGCACCCCATTGGTGACTTGTTCAGGGTGCACACCCTGCCTCTCACCTTTGTACTTCTAAGGACAGGCTCTAAAACCTTACCCAAACACACACAGCATGGCAATGGGTCTCATTATGCAGAGGAGAAACCCACGACACGCAACAAAGCTGAACAACATGGGGAGATGACACAGATGTAAGGGGCTATTGTTGGACATAAAAAAACTGAAACTCCAGCAAGGAGTATACATACTTCGAGCTCTGTACCAGTTGGACAGAACTAAAGAAGCCACTCTGCCAAATGGCTATGAACCAGACATTTTGTCCAGTTGATTTTTTTACTTATTTTTTTAACTAATAGAAGTGGTACGAGGTGGTCAAATATGGGTTGGCTCAACATCTGCTTGAGCATTAACGCAACAAAAAAAAATCTATAAATAAAGCTTTTTTTATCCAACAAGTTTAAATTACTGACTGTGAAACACAATGCTGAATTTTATTTTTAAAATGTGTTATTTCACCTTTTGCTAATCATTCTTCTCAATTCAAACCAAAAAACCCTGCGAAAAAGCAATCAACAAAATAAATTTAATTTGTTTCCATGTTTTATCACTGCCTCCTTGGAGAGGAGGTGTACAATAAAAGTTGATACGCGTAAGTGAGGCGTCACCACAAATGTATTTCCTGCCTCATTCTTGGTCCTCTGTTCCTTCATGATTCACCACCTCATATGGGTGATGAGTTTCAGTGTCAGAGGCTTCCTCCACAAATAATTTTACGTGATTGTTATTTTTGGGCATTGACATTATTTGTTCTGTACTTGCTTGTAAACAGGAAATAAAGACATGTTTGTCACAGTGATGTGCTGTGGTTCTCAGAAAGAAAATTCCTGCTCAGAGTTTTCCTGTTTGGAGTTTCTATTTTGAGTTAAGTGTGTGAAGAAGAGTTTCTAAAATCTCCCCAGGTGTGGGGTCTTTGTGATTGACTAGTGACCTGATTGTTCACTTGATAGCAGCGGGGATGAAATGCTCTGCAGGATGCTAGTTTAGATAATATCCTAAAGATTTTATTTTTTTTTATCTTTCAACACTTCCTGAAGCAATTACTCTAATTAAAAATACCTTTTTCCTCCAAATAAGTTTATCTTCAATGCTAGCTCACCTGTTAAATTGGTGTGGGGGAGTGGGATGCTGAACAACATTATTCTCTGGGGCAACAGAAGCAAAGCAAGTCACACCGCTGACTGATCTCAGGAGGGGAGAAAGAAAATATCATTCCCCGGGGAGTCAGTCTTTGAAGTGACAACAAAAGAATGAAGCAAAAGCCTCCCGGGTTCCTGGGCTTTATAGTTCAGCATTTGTACTTATTTCACTTTCATTCGATGAGGTAAAATTATAAATAACTGGACCAATGAGTAATTACAATATTCCACTTGACAAATAAACTATAAACTCTTCAAAATGTTTGTTAGGTTAAGGTTGAAAGTTGTTCTTTATCGTGTATTTTCAGTCACCACGTTCACAAGGGTTTTTTTTAATACGCCCAGCTGCTTCAACAATTCCTTCTAAACATGGATGCAGCACATTAGCCACATTTACCGCTAAGCAAGAAAGACTTTGGCTCCAATAACCCTGACTCTTATCTTAAGTGGAGCTGTAAATGAACTAAGAATTCTTCTGGAGAGGTGATGAGAGGATGCTGAGCCACTGTGAAAGGAATGACATCTGAGAATTTCAATGGACCAAAAAGACATCTGAATACTTTCACATCAAAACCAAAAAAAATCCAACTAAAGTGCAATGGCTGTAAAAATGAAAACAAAGTTCAAAGCCGTGTGATTTATGATGTCAAAGCTCCCATTTATCAGCCAAAAATATCACTCAAGTAAATGGTAAGCTGTTTGTCTGTTACGCACCAGGAGATATGTAATGACTAAATCTACGAGAGCAGATTAGTTTGCTTTTGTGTGTATTTTGACAAAAGCTAACCATTAAAGCACTTTGGAACGCACAAATCTTTATAAACAAAAGAGGATGACAGGTGTCTGTATAGCATGCTAGATAACTGAGTGACTTATCAGCTCGAATGCCGTCTAATTAATTTGTTCCTTCTGTTGTTCACATCCAAAAGCCATTCATTGTACGTTGAAAAGCTCTTTAGAAGCAGTTGAAAGAGTGATGGTTGCATCTATCAAGCTAATATAGAGAATAAAATTTGAAATAATAAAAGACCTGCTTGGTCTTTTGTTTTGCACAGATGGCTTGTTTTATCGTGTGCTAGCCTAGATTCTAAAACACTGCCGAGGGTAAGCTTTTTAGGTTCTTTTTTTAAAAAGGATTTGGCTCTTTTTTTCACAACAAAACAGCAAAAGCAGGTGAATAAGCTGTTTTATAATTTAATGAATATATAGCATTTGAATTTTCTCTTACGTAAGTGAATGTGAGGAAGTTTCACAAGCTTTTACAATCGCGACAAAGAATTTTGTCCGATTTTTTTAGAGGAATTTTATCTCCCACATCATAAGCTTCAGAGAATCTTTCAGACATAATCGACTGTCTTATCTCTTGCTGTGTCTCTTATCATTTCCCTCATTTTCCTTCATGATGTTATCTTAACATTTTGTTGATAAATTGGCCACAGCTGAAGTTGAAAAAAGCCAAAAAGTGGATATCAAATCACAAAAAAGTGATGAATCAACCAGGACACAAAAAGCTGCAGTATCCTGTTTTTATCTTTGGGAAAATTGTTGGGCTTCTGAAATGTACATTAGAGATGCCACAATGCCCTAAAAATACGTCAGGAACACATTTACATAATAGCATTGCAGGTTTTTTTTTCTTCCAATGCATTCATAT
The DNA here is from genome assembly GCA_902685375.1 of Neostethus bicornis. Classification (NCBI taxonomy): domain Eukaryota; kingdom Metazoa; phylum Chordata; class Actinopteri; order Atheriniformes; family Phallostethidae; genus Neostethus; species Neostethus bicornis. The sequence goes on along the minus strand of LR738553.1, from coordinate 15,239,034 downwards.
GTAAAACTAATGACTGAGCTATCTTCTTTTTTCTGCATTTCCCTTCAGGGGTCGCCACAGCAAGTCAGTACCTTCCATCTAACCCTGCTCCATCCATCTAATCTGCTGCATCCTATTCGGTCAGACCAACTAGCTTCATGTCTTCCTTCACTGTATCCATGAACCTCCTCTTTGGTCTTGCTCTAGGCCATCACATGTCCAAACCATCTCATTCTGGCCTCTCTGACTTTATTTGTTTACTAATTATTGTGATCAAATTCAAATTGAGCCTTTTTATGTGTTTATGTTTCTTGAATCTTTAAAAAAAATTCCAACTTAAGTTGTTTGATGGGCTCTGATCCCACACACTTTTCTCAGTTTGCTAAAATAGTGAGGATTCCAAATATGACACAAATATGAGGATTTTTTTTTGGAAGCACATAGAGATAGAAAGTTATGAATATAATTTGAGTGGTCCATTGGCACCTTCAAAATTAGTTTAGACTTGCCCCTGACAATCTTCTTCATAAGAACTCCCTGTTAGATTTTATCACACAGGATATTGTTGTACAAAGATTAAAACAAAAGAATAATCCCTTTGACCTATCATCTTAGAAACAGTACGTGTCCTCAAATGACATGATTGCCTGATTTTATAATGTCTGTGCTGTTTGGCCACACACAGACTCCATGATACATTTTCTGTTCCTGCACAAGAACAGCTGGATACATTTTATACTCTGCACCCAGGTAAACATCCAAACAATACACTTTTTAGAGTCAAAGCGAGGACCAACATCTGCAGGTACTTGTGCATTGATGATACTTGCATATACAGGTATGTTCATTTCTTGACACATTAAGTTTGTTCAACCCAGTAACAGATTGGGTTATTTTACCTTTATTTAACCAGAAGAACTCAATGAGATTACAAGTCTCTTTTCCAAGAGTGTCCCGGGCCCTAACACATATGGTTTTAGGAGGGTGGCAGGAAACCTGAGAGCATAGAGAAAACCCACGCATATACAGGGAGAACTTGAACCCCTCACCTTCTTGCTGTGCGGCCACCGTGCTAACCACTGCACCACCATGCAGCCTATCAAATACGATTTATTAATTTTGATCCATCAGGCCAATGACAAGACATGTTCCACCTGGCAACAGAAAATGTCCAACTTAGCAAAGACGTCTCTGAATTGTTGAACTTCTACAAATACAACTTTGGTTTGCATAAAATTCCAGTGATAAAACATATAATTCTTTTTGACAATAATGAATTTTATTTTGGTGAAGTAGTGGTGCACTAGTTGGCCCACTGGCCTCACAGCAAGAAGGTCAGGTTTCGAGTCCTGGGTGGAACGAGGCTTGGAACATTGGCCTTTCTGTGTAAAGTTTGCATGTTCTCCCTGTGTATGTGTGGGCTTCGTCCAGGTGCTCTGGTTTCCTCCCACTTTCTAAAAACATACATGGTTGACAGGCTGCTATAAAATTGTCCCCGGGAATGAGTGTTTGTGTGGATAATTGTCTGTGTGTGTGGCCCCGTAAAAGGCTTACAACCTGTTCAGGTTGTACCCTGCCTCTTGCCTTAAATTAGCCAGGATAAGCTGTGGCGATTCAAGACAACATTTTTTTTTACTTCTATTGGAGTGAAACTTTAGAAAAAGAAAATCCACAAAAACATCAAAAATTAAAAGTAAGTTAGATAAGTTTTGAGAAAAACTGCACAGTCAATAGTGGCAAAGGAAAAGATTTGATCAAAGTAGAAAAGCAGAAGGTGATGGTTTTCTTTAAAAAAATAAAAAACAAACAAAAAAATGATCTCAAAGTTTCTTAGAAATTTAATTGATCCCTAACCAACCAGAAAAGGACATTTGTGTCTGTCTAGAATCTCCTCTATGAAGTAGCTGCTACACAATTGTGTCATATTTGTACATTTTTATCTAATTTAATGTTCAACAAAACAAATTCAACAACCAAACTTAAACTAAGGCACAGTGGCGCAGTGGGTAGCATAGTGGCCCTACAGCAAGGAGGTTGTGGGTTCAAGTCCAGGGTGGGGTTGAGGCTTGGAACACTGGCCTTTTTGTGTGGACAATGCATGTTCTCCCCGTGTTTGAGTGGGCATCCTCCGGGTACTGCAGTTTCCTCCCACCCTCCAAAAACATACATGTCAGGCTGATTGACCGGTGCCAAACTGCCCCTAGGAATGAGTGTGTGTGTGTGGCCCCGCAACAGACTGGCAACCGGTTTGGGGTGAACCCTGGCCTTGAATCAGCTGGGATGGACTCCGACCCTGAAAGGGATAGACGGTTAAGAAGGTGTATGTGAAATTTAACCTAATTCAAACACAGGTTTTGCCAGTTTTATTTTTATTAACTTTGGATATGAAGCTGCACTGTAAAAGTCCACGGGAATGATCCAAGTATCTGTTCTGTTGTTAAATATATTTCCGTGTGACACACAGAATGGTTGAACGCTATGTATTTTGTTTTTATGTTTATCTGTTTTAGCATTGAAGACAAAGCTAGAAGGATTAGAAGTAAAGCTGATGTCTAATAAAGTTTTTCTAAACTTTGTGTCCTAAATCTCTAGTGTGCATGTGCCCCTCCCATTCACCTCATTTAAATGCATAGTTTTACCTGTTAGCTCATTATTAAGCTGTGCAAGATCCAGTTATGCCTCATGCATTTATATCAGGAGCATTCAAGCAGGGGAACATTAAAAAAAAAGTGCAGAAGTCCCAGGAGTGACATTAAGGAACACTGCTGATGAGTTTATACAAATTATTGACTTAGACAATGAGGTCAATACCAAGAAGGCATTTACATATCTGTCCAGCATATTAGTGAATGCATTATTAATCATTTGGGGTTCAGAATTCACAGCCGCCATGCAACATTAACGGCTGCTTTATTTTACAGTATTTTTAACACAAAAACCTCAATTTAGATGAGTATTATGGTGGTAGCAGAGATGAAAATGAGGATCTCTCTGGGAGGGACCAGGATGGATAAGATTTGAAATGAGTATATCAAAGGAACAGCACACAGAGGTTTTGGAGATAAAGTCAGAGAGACCAGACTGAAACGGTTTGGACATGTGCAGAGGAGAGAGAGAGAGTACATTGACAGGAGGAGGCTGGGTTTGGAACCACCAGGAAAGAGGCCTAGAGGAAGACCAAAAAGGACGTTCATGAATACAGTGAAGGAAGACATGAAGATAGTTGGTGTGACCGAAGATTGTGCAGCAGATAGGATTAGATGGAAGGAACTGACTTTTTATGGCGACCCCTAAAGGGAAATGTCGAAAAGAAGGAGAAGATAAGTATTATATTAGTATTCATGTTGTTTTATTGATCCCACTTAATTCCTTTTCCCAGCTTTAACAGAGAAGATGAAATTAAACTACAGCAGGACCCTACTCTTCAATCTAATAGTTGTTTAAATCTGTAGCTTCATGGGTTTACTTGTTAATTTTATTAACACATTGATAATAGCTTAAACACTAGATGATTTAAAGCCCATTTGTTATAGACATTACAATTAAAACTGAAACTTCTAGAAAAGGCCAATGACTAATTCATCACTTTGAAGATGCCACAAATCCCTTTTTTCACAGCACCATCACAATAGCGTAATTAATCCGCCAGGGAGTCAGCAAGCTGGAAGTCGTGTAAAGATATGAAAAATTTTCGGACTTCATTGTTTTCTTAATGGGTATCCTTAATGTCAACAGCAAATATAATAAATGTAAAATATAATTGATTCACTGGAAAATTATCTTCTAAGTACTTAAAAAATTGTTAGAAATGATTGATTATAAAATTGCAAACAAGAAAATTGCCCTTCTATTTGTTTTCAAAGGGCAGGAAGGAAATAGATAGCAGGACAGATACATGAAAAAAATTGACAGTAAAACAAGGCCTAAAACAGAATAAAATTAATAAAAACTTTTTTGGCACATTAAAAAAGAAAATGCAATAAAGCTGAACTTACATTGTATGTCACAATTAATATAACACAAAATCTAGAGGAGAAATTTTAAAAAGAAATTTATAAAATTGAGATAAATAAATAGGATTAGAAATGAGTATATTGAGCAGAGGTCCCTAACCTTTCCTGCACTACGGACCGGTGTAGTGTCTGATAATATTTTCACGGACCGGTCTAAAGGTGTAGCAGAAAAACTAAATAAGACTAGCCTGGAAAAAAATGGGTTTTTAAATAAATAATAAACTTAAATCCTTTTTGTCCTCACGAGAAAATTTATTAGCTGCGTCTTTATAACAAGGAAACATTCTCTCTGCTCGAACGTAATCTGTTTGCCTTGGTAACGGTAAACGTCCCTTCAAAATAACGGACATCACGAAAACAAAGTGAATAAAAATACCAGTTAGTCTCCTCACAGTAAGACTAGATCAATCGAAGTTCTGAGTTTGTTTTGCTGGAACCAGACAGTCCCATTTTGACCTGAAACCTGAACAGTGTTTCTAAAGTCCAGTCTACTTTGTAACTCTGTATCCGGTCACTTTTCATATTAAAACATAGTCATAAAGAATCAAGAAAACCTTTACAATAAAGGCTCAAATAATACACCAAATGGAAATAATGGAAGTTATTTCTTCATTTTATGCGGCCCGGTACCACATAACCCTGTGGTTGGGGACCACTGTATTAGAGGAACAGCACATGTTAGAGGTTTTAGAGATAAAGTCAGAGAGGCCAGACTGAGATGGTTTGGACATGTGCAGAGGAGAGAGAGAGAGTACATCGGAAGAAGGATGCTGGGTTTGGAACCACCAGGAAAGAGGGCTAGAGGAAGACCAAAGAGGATGTTCATAGACGCAGTGAAGAAAGACATGAAGATAGTTGGTGTGACCGAAGAAGATGCAGCAGATAGGGTTAGATGGAAGAAACTGACTTGCTGTGGCGACCCCTGAAGGGAAATGCAGAAGAAGAAATAAATCATTTTAAAGTGCTTAAGGTTAGACATTAAACAATTTGAGAAAATAAGAATAAAAAGGTTTTTAGCTGCTCTTGTAGTTCATATACATCCTTCCTGGCTCTTGTAGGATGACTTTGGTCATAAATAATTTTTTAATGTTCTGTTCAAATTGTCTACTTTGACACAGGGTTTCAAAGAACCGGCAAGTCACATTTGACATGCCTGATAAAATGTCATTTCTTTGCTAAAAAGAAATGAGATGTGCTAGTATGGAATAGAACTGTTAAAATGATTGGAGATGTATGTCACAAGTTGATATATGATGGATCAAGAACGACGCTTTCAACTCAGAAATCACTCAAAAGATGAGTCACTATTTGCACAATGATTCACCAGATGCATGTAGCAAGATAATGATACAAGTCGTAGTTGACAGTGATTTGAGTGTTTGGAAAGCACAAGCCAGTGCATCAATCACACCTTGATTTTGTCATTGCAAACCCATTTTAGGGATGGGCAGATGAAAATTGCCTTCTGAAATACCCCTCAACCTTATCAAAAATCTATTTTTGAGTGAAAGAAAGAAGATAAATTCCATTTTAAATTGACACCAATGTACCTTCTGCTTCAAAACACTGTTCAGTCACTCAGGTTGCAGCCTGGCACCATCATTTTGAGACACATAATTTCAGATAGGAGCACAGGTTTGAAGTTTTGAACATTTTACAGCTGGGAATCAAATAGGAATCATTAGGATTTCCATTAGAGGAAGTGAACCAGATGGACTTATTTACTCTGAGATCTGTGATGCTTTTGTAGAGCCGCTTAGTTTCGAGGCTGCTGTGGTTCCACTTCTAATAAGACTTGTATGAGGCTTGATATTGAGAAAAAAAAAAAAAGCAGCAACGTTTTCATGACAATTAAGATGTTGTAGTATTAATATCCCCTGAAGTTGTATACTTGTCACTTCAGATGCATTTCATTTAAATGAAGGCAGCAGATGTTAGGTTGCTTTGTCACAGTAGCATTCACACATCAACGATGCCAGCATTACACACTCGCCCCTATTTCTGACTATGACGAATAAACCCAAACAGCACATCCCACACAGCCACACATGCAATCAGTGGGAGGGCAGAGGTGTTCTCCTGACAGCGGACATTACTCTTATTAATAAGCCTTGTCAAAGTGGAACACTCCACACATCCATCAGCCAATAACAAAACTGTCTGCTTCAAATGTCTTAACACAGAGACTGATACTGGTTAATCATTGCTGGGACGAAACAAATCAGCTCTCAAGGAAAAGAAACGTTTTTCAGTTACTGCTGCCTGTCATCATGTTGACTTTACGGTGGAAGGATGAGTGATTTCCAGGTATCCAGTAAAAAACAGCAGAATGTGCACTTTAAAAGCATTTTCATTTGTGATTCTTATACACGCCTGTTTTTCACACAAGTGCAGACCATCATAATCTATTTATGATTCTAAATCCCTCCACAGACCGAGAATTTAACTGTGTTCATTTCCAAGATTTTCATGAGATTTACACTGTTGTCAAGATTACTGAAAGCAATGGAATATCTTACCTAAACTCCTGCAAAGAAAAGTAATTCAATTCAATTTTAATTGTATAGCCCAAAATCACAGAATTTCCATCTCAATGGGCTTCACAAGAAAAAGAGGAATGTATTAACACAAATATACAGCAAGAAAAATAACTAATAAATGCTAACTAAACAAGACTAGCACATTTCTGCCCTTAGACTCTCCTTCACGGTGAGGAAAAACTCCTAAAAAACCCATCAATGGGGAAAAAATAAGAAACCTCGTGGGGATCCACATGAAAGAAAGATCTCTCCCCCGGTAACTGATCAAGGATTCTCTTTGACCAATAACGGAAATGTTTCTTAAAGCTTAAGGTAAAAAAAAAAGAAAGAAAGAAAGAGTGAGAGAAGACTTTTACAATTCAAACATTTATGCTTTTAAAAATATTTTACACCAAATTTTGATAAAAATAAATAAATAAATAAATAAATAAATAAGGATTTGTCTGGCTGATACCTTAAATTGGTGTTTTTGTAAAATTATCTTGATACCTTTTGATTACCAACTGTATACAACTGTTAATAAAAAAAGTATTAATTGATAGAAATCTGCAAAAAAAAATTTGAAAGAGCTATTTTAAAACATACGTACATTATTTAAATATCCTTTGCGCAAATAGTTGTGTGTTTTACAATATTGACTGGCTTCCCAGTTACATTTTGAAAAATTTCAACTGCAGAAAACTTTTGATGCTTTGTCATGAAATATGAAACATGTTTATTTTTCAACAGAACTTGAAGACTCAAGGAACTTTGTCAGTGTGGTTTGCTAGAAATGAAGCTTTGGTCAAAACTCTTCATTTTTTTTGTTTCTATTGTATAAAAATCCAGAAAAAAAAGACCAAGGTTTATATTCCTTATCCTCGCAGGAATCAAAATCAAAAGTAGCACCACAATCCCCTGAGTTCTTGTTTCTTTTTGAGAGAACATGATTAAATATCAGACACGTTATAGTTTCAAAATTATTCAGACCTCAAAACAAAACCCTACAAACAGTCTGCAGTTTCTATGACAATAACTCCTGTAACAGACTGGCAACCTGTTTGTGTGTGTATCCTGCCTTTTACCTGAAATCAGCAGGGATCAGCCAGCACCACCCGCTAACCCATCAGGGATAAGTGGTTCAGAAGACCAAACGAAAACGTACAATAACAAATTGTTCTGCTGTCAGAAAACCAAAAATATCATTGTTCATACTTAAATCAAGATGCTGACAAAACCAGATAGACATTTTTCATGGGTTTATTTTTCATAAATTAATTTCAAAAATTACAAAAACTTTTTTTTTTTTTTGTGGATTTGTTTTGAGGTATTATCAAAGTAACATTTACCTTGTTTAGGAAATGAATGATTTACAACTCTCGATTTACAAGTCGGTCTATGTTCCAACCCTCACTTACGGTCACCAGCTGTGGGTAGTGACTGAAAGAATGAAATCGCAGATACAAGCGGCTGAAATGAGCTTCCTCCGCAGGGTGGCTGGGCTCTCACTCAGAGATCGGGTGAGGAGCTCTGCCATTCAGGAGGAGCTCGGTGTCGAGACACTCCTCCTCCAGGTCGAGACAAGCCAGATAGGGACTATTTCTCACAGCTGGCTGGATAACGACTCAAAATCCTTCTGGGTGAGCTGGGGGATACAGTGAGAAAAGCCTGGGCTTCCCATCTGAGGTCGTTTCCCCCCCGCGACCCAGCCCTGGTTAAGCAGAAACTGAAAGAACTGAAGGAAATGAATGACCTGAATGCATTTAAACATCTATCCAACTGATTGATGTATTTAAAAAAAGTTTTAAAAATTTTTTTACCAAATAAGTTTCTATTTCTCGTGTTTGCTTTATTGAGAAACTATCTATGTTTTTTCTCCATAGCTATCTATTGTATGATCAGGGGGCTTCTGTGCAGTTTTTTTTACCTTCACCTGCTCTAATAAGACTCTGGATCTTTCAGTGTTTGAGGCTCTTCAGGCTGCCCTTTAAGCTAATTGAGGTGACAGGCAGCAGGTAGCATGGTAATAATGGTCACCAGTCTGCCAAGCGGTGAACGAATGGAAAATGTATCTCTGGCCAACTTACATGTTCCACAGTACATGACAGGTACAATTATGGGGTTATCAATATTTCCTCCAAAAGAAAGTTAAATGTACTCAGCACAGGTCTGTCAGGAATCTGCCGTTGCAAATAGGAAAATTAGAATAAGTTTAATTTATTTCTATGTCACTGCAAATTATAAATTAAGGAATTTTTAAATAGAATTTGTTGCCAATTTTTTTCTGTAAAAACTGTTTTGATGTTCAATTTTCTACCAAACAATGTTTTTGAAAATTGGATTCAACAAAAATGAAAAATGTGAATCTAAAAATAAAAGAAATTAACGCTCATCAACCAGAAATAAAGTACAGAGATAAATGATGATGGTATGAAAATATTTTCTATTGTACACTACAGAAATAGGAGTTAAAAAAAATAAAGAGAATGTTGTACGAATCCTCTAGTTTGTCGATGTTTTTTGTCCATAGGCAAAAGTTTTCTAGTTTGCTGATTTGATGACTTCAAATAGACGTGAGCCAGGAGGCGAACTCTTAAAGAGGCAGACTGCAATAAAAAGAAGGTTCGAGGCAAGGTGGAGATTTCTGAAGTTCAGAAAGACAATACTCCAAGACATTGTGATACTGCTGTCATTTATTTCTCTATAAAATCTATATCCTGTTTATCACATAGATTGTTCTGCACCAGAGATCACAAGAGTGGGTCTGAAACAATCTGATTCAGAATGGTGCTGCTGTAGATCATTTAACACCCAGGTCTTCAGAGTTTGTTATACTGCTGTTTTTCTCAGCACCTCTGTGTCTCCGAGCCAATTCATCGAAATAACTTATGGGCAATCCCAGACAAACCCCAAATGGTTAGATTTAAAAAAAATAAATGTTTTGGCTTCCGTGTGTATGTGTGTGCAAGCCAAAGTACCCCCAAGATCTATTGAAGATGTGGAGAAATGAGCATGGTCAGTCAGCCTCAGTCAGCCTCTCTTTTAGAGTGTATTCACACGTGGCGGGGTTGCTGTGAACTTGGCATGAATTTGATTATTCTCGCCTCCAAACAGTCAAACAAACAATAGTTTGGTGGTCAAACACACCCGGGCACTGTTCAAACTGCCAAGTGTGAGTAAACCCTAAGAAGCAGTTAGGAGAGAATTTTGCAGGGCTCTGGAGTGCATGGCAGGTTGCTGCCAACATGTCTAATTATATCAATGAACATTCAAATACAATGCCACTTCTTTTTAAAACTTTCTTCATTTATTTAAAAGACAGTATGCTGTTATTTTAAAAAGATGTCTATAGCAGATTCAGCGAGAAGCTATTTTCTATCTGTTGTCCTTGATACAGCTCCGTCTTATAACGTTTATATCAGGTTACCTTTCAAGACGAAGGTTGATCAAAATGAAAGAGCTCCTGGGTGCTTGTGAAACTCAGGGCTTGCCTGGCGTTTCAGAAGATCCCACAGTTACATTTGAATTTTAATGTAAATTTTCTTCTCCAGGAGCTAAATTTGTAATTCTGAACTAGTCACCACCATTACTTCACATTCAAGTGAGTAATTTGTTTCTGTCTTTACAAACACCTTCTTATACTCCCAAAACATAAAAACCTCTCATCGGTATCTCAAAAACTTCATCTCTTCTTTTCATTCCACCTGATAAAAGATTTATAAAAACATTGCTACTTTCAGGTAATTTTCTCACAAAACCGAACCCAATCCTGGCTGAATGACACCACCAAATACCCATAAACTATGGTGTAGACAAGAGAAGCATAAACTGAAAACAGAGCAAATTATATGTATCGTTGCTTACGTTGAGGAACAGTCTTGATGAGAATCTAAAGGATTTTCAAAACAGCCAAATGCCAAAGTCTGTTAAGCATTGTTTTGATCAGCTCTAATTTTATAGTGTTGTTCAGAAGTTAAACACAATCTAGTAATGCGATCAAGTCAAACTGTCATAATTGTAATATATCGCATATTACATATAAAAAATTAAATGAAAGAAAAGGGTAGGAGGCGATGGCTCAGTGGTAGAATGTTCTCCCTTGGACTGGGAGAAGCTGGTTTGAATCCCACTGAGCTGTGCCTAAGTGCCTTCTGTTTTTTCCATCATTGGTGCTGTCCTGGCAGCCTGCTGTGGTGCAATGCAGCTCAGGGATTTTTCTGTTAAGGGATGAATACAGTACGGTAAAATAAAAAAAAAGGGGCTTCCCTTATATACAGCAAATGAATGTTTTACTGTTTAAAACTGGTCACAATCACCTGCTCTTTCAGTGTTTGTTTCTCTTCTTTGACGTAGTTCTGAGCATTAGACCAACCAACTGTCCAATCAACATTATTTCATTCAATGTGGATTAATGAGTTTGAACAAAGTGGTGGTATGTCTTTAATTTGCACCCCAACTCCAGTATGCACTATTTAAGCACATTCAAGCCTTCCCTAAAAATCCAGTTCTGATCCTGCTTTCTGTTCGATTAAAGCCCATCATTCTATTTGCTTAGACAGGTTTTCAAAGAAAAAGTCCTCATCCAATTATATATTTAAAAAAAAATGGACTCAAACATATCACTGCACTGTGCTCATTCGGAGCTTCAGAAAGACATCCTCTTGTTCATTAATATCAAAAATCTCTACTGCTGGTAATTTTGGATCTTATTCCGGTGCCTGACAATGTAGACTATTTAGTCCACTTGACACATCCTGCCCAGTAAGTTGGCTATCAGAGACTCATGCCAGAATGTTTTAGGTCATGTAGTGTGATGACTTATGGTTCTGAAGTTCAGGTGATTCACAGAAAAGTATTCATGCATTCATTAGTTCCTTTTAGTTTGCTGCAACATAGAATAAATGCCTTTTACATTTACTGATTTTGCAAATACTCTCTTCACTATATTATTACATTGAGCTTTTTAATAATTTGTAGCATAAGCAAGAGAAATAAAGTCAGATGGATGATTCCATAATGCTAAAGGCAAGAAAGTCAAGAAGAAGATGGAAGTTTAAAAATATTACTCCCAAGACGTCAGAAAATACATTGCTCGTCATAAAAACTACCATAAAACCTGTCAATTCTTCTTAACAAATTACATTCATCTGCACCAGCAGTCCCACTGGTACAGCAATCTGTTCTGAACCACAGGAGGGAAGCACTGCAAACCACATTGTAATGACTTTCTTTTAGTTTTTGGGGAGAATTTTTTTTTTTTTTTTTTTTTTTACAAAACTCTTTCTCTGTACATCAATACGTTAGTGAGCTTCTCTTTAACTACCCTTATGTTAGAGGGAAAAGGTATTGATCTACATCCCAAATCTGTTCTGACTGGAGAACAAATGACAGACTCTCTGTTTTATTTGTCACAAAGGTGGCATTCTCTCAAGACCAGAATTGTCTACAAAAGAAATGCAACCCTCTCTGCTTTATTTTTTGCAGTAATGGAAAACAAGAAGTATGTTCTTACGGAGTAGTGCAGGTAACAAAAGTTCCAGATCCCAGCTTACAGATAAGTGGAAAGGTGGGGGATGCTCAGGAAACAGTATCAGCACATTTCTTAGGTAACATAAAGAGTTAACTATGAAAGGTGAGTGCACCAATTAGGTGAGCTGTGTCATACAGCTGGCCAGGAACTGTCTGCAGCAGGGGATTACATCAATTAGAGACACTTGAATGATAAAAATAAAAGAAGTAACAAAATATGTAGTAACAAAAGAAGTATTCAAATTTTCTACATAACATATAATTAAACGGTTATTTTGCAACTATTGAATTTTATTGTTGCAGAAATCAAACCTATACACAAAATTTGTGCAACTTTCTTTCAGAGAAATCTTAGCTCAAAATTAGGAATTTTTTAATTTATTTACGGCAATTCCCATTAAATGAACACTGGCAGATAATTTAGTCATAAATGTGAAATAATTGATGTTTTGCACCAGTCAGAACATTGGAGAGCTGATTGTTGCTTTGTGCTTAAAAAAGAATTACATAATCTGAACAAATGACCCTAGAATTTAAAGCAAAACGTGATTTAAACCCCTAGAGGCCCTATGCATTAAACGGAGTGGAACAGCATTTAGAAATGTTAATCTGCCTCTGCAACATGTAACATGTCAACCACCCCCATATTCTATTCAGCCAGCAGCTAAAGTGTAATCCTTGTTCACCTTGTTATGCCTGAGCCTAATAATCAATACGGTTTCTCGTTCCAATTTTGCTACATTTCCAGCTAAAGTAAAGAAAAGCTTTTCTGTGCTTCTGTTTTTGGTGTCTCATCTTGTGTTTGGAATTTTGTGAATATCATATAATCTGTAAACCTTTTGTCGTTCTGACCTGCCTCTTTTTTGTGTAATTTTTTGTTTGTTTTCTGTGATAAAGAAAAAGGAGTTAGCGCATCTGTAGGTATCTATCTACATATGTAGGTATCTTAAACCTTTGCAGGTTCCTGCAAAATACAGATTTGGTGTGTGCTCAAGTTAAATTATTTGCATTTTCTGTCCGTTTGAATTTGTGATAGCGCAGAATCTCCTGGTTTGTTGTACACTGTCCAAAATGTGTCAGAATTTTTTTTGTCACACAATCATTTTTTCTCCTTCAGTTTGATGAACACATCATACTCGTACATAAATACATTTTAAACAACTTGGGGAAAAGTAAATGAGGAAATAGATTATGTTTCGTTTACTCATTTAAGCCTCCAAAGTTGCAATTTCCAATACTGCACTTGTTCATAATTGTTTGGAGCAGTTGACACTGAGCAAACATGGAGCCCATCAACAAAACTCATTTTCATCTAATTTATTGTCCCATTGAGCCCATTTTCTGTTACTTAAACCATAAAAAGCTGCAGATGTGACCACTCTATTAAAAAATTATTACAAAGTGGGATAATTTGACAGTAACTTTTAGTTTGTGCAACATCATCTCAGAATGTAAAAGTAACATTATTTTGGCCATGAAGAAATACAAAAACAGATCTTTTAAAATGGTTTGCTTTGTGATCAAAAGCTCAAATATCAAGAAAAAAGAGGCGAGACATAACAATCTGGGGTTTTTAAAACTGAATAAAACTGGACATGTGAATTTTCAGTTCAAATCTGAAGACTAATAAAGAACAAATCTGCTCCTGATGAATTTGTTAGTACACTTTGGGGGTTCCAAGTGCCTGTGCTGCACTGCCGTACTTCTTTAAATCCATTTCCTAATGTAATATAGATTTTCTGTCTTTGAGGTATGACCACCACAAAATTGGAAAGTTTAATTATTCAGGCATTCAAAAAAGCTGAATTATTCAAAGCCTCACTGATTTGTTCATTGCTGATTTGATTGGAAATAGATTTCATCACCCAAATATCTTAGTCAGCAGTGCATAGTGTCTGATTAAATTCATGCGCACATTTCTACGTGTCTGATTTCTAATTATGCATTCTTAGTAAAATTTATACATCTCACCAAGTAGTCATTAACAGCTTAAAGCCAGTTCACAAGATAAAATACAAATCTATTATTTTCCGCTTTCGTCTCTTACTGAAACCTTCTATCATTGAAAATGGCCTCTTAACTCTCCCACCAGCTACTTCAATCAGGAAACAATCACTGACATCCATCAAGTACCTGACAAAAAAGTTTCTTTGCAAACCAAAGGTAACATGTCCACGGAACAAACGGTGAAAGCAGAGCAGATCAGATCAATAAACTCTGCTCTAGTTTCCCTTCACTTCCAGTTTAATTACACACTCTATCCCATCCTCCCTTTGGGACAACAGGATTATAGTCACACTCTCTACCTAACATGGCATGACAGCTCATTCAGGAGTGATTTAAGTCGACATCTTTGGTGTGTTGGATCAATTGCCCTTTACCAACCACAAGTGTGAGTGTGTGTTTTAGGTGAGGCAGCCAATCACTGCAATGCCAGATGAAAGAGTAAAGTTTAAGTGATGACATTTGTTGTTCAGATTGTTCTCCTTTCTTTAAAAAAAGCTGTGATTTGTCTATTTTATAAAGTTTATTATTATCTTTTGATATTAAAGTGTCTCTAAAACGGAACCTTAGATTTGCATATGAGAAAACAGGTGATGGCATATATCAAAATGAATAACTCGTTATATTTAACGTGTCAATGTTTCAACACCATTTTTCTCTAACTTTTTCGCTTTTATACAGTCTTTTTATACAACGGCAATAACAGAAAAAGGAATGGGTTTTCTGGAGTCATAAAGGTTACTTTCCTTTGGGTAGAATTCATCACCCTGGCGGTCTGCTCTGCACAGATAGCAAGCTGAAGGTTAAACTGAGTTCAGAGAATGATATAAAAAAAAAGGAGCTGCCCGCTCACCCTTGGCTCTGAAAAATGGGGTCGAGTTTAACTGTGTTCCTTTTTCAAACTTGAGACATTTGTCTTTTCACATTTTGCATTAGAGACTAGAAGAGAACAAATGAATAACTCTATAAAGATGGAGGAGGAATGCAGTAATTCTAAAACAAAGTTGTTAGGGATCTTTAGCTTTAAATTTTTCTTTTTTATCTTGGGCACTCTTTTTCTCAGTTTAAGGGCAAAAGCTTTAACTGTTACAAGAAGTAAAGCCATCCTTGTGCCCCAAGTGCCCATTGTTTTATCTTTGCGAGAGTATGGCAACATTCCATGAGCACCGTACAGTACTGTCGTCCTCCGATTCATTGTTGGGCCAAAAGGGCAGCAGCGTAAGAAGGCATTCTTAGACTTCCCTCATTCTAACCACATCCTCCAGTTTATCAGGGAGAACTGAAGGCGTTCCTCAGCCAATAATGAGTTATTGTCCCTTATTTATAAAGTATTTGCTCAAAATCGTGCAGATTTTAGGCATACGAAGAGAATATGTGACGAGAGATATATCTGTCAATTTTAGGTGTGTTTAAGGCACAATTTTGATAAATGTCAAGCCGTCAATTTTTTATTTCACAGCATGAAAACAGACAGAAGCTTACGGATAAGAAATGTCTCACAGATCGGTGTTAACACATTTACAGAAAACTATAAATGTATGTAAATTTCTCTGTTTTTCAACCTTCAAATCTGTCAATATAACTTGTTTTTAATATCATACTGTGTTAATCCCTCATGCAGGAATTTCTGTGCTGTATTGCATTGCAATGACTGTGCCAACGGTGGGAGAAACTGGGGGTTAGGTGTCTTCTCAAGGCGCACATGTGCATGAGCTCAGCAGGATTAAACCGGCAACTCTTCGGTCCGTTTCGTCGTCTTCCGCTTACCCGGGGACGGGTCGTAGGGGCAACAGCCTCAGATGGGTAGCCCAGACTTCCCTAACCCCAGTTGCATCCTCCAGCTCACCCGAGTCGTCCCCGGATAGCTGTGTGTCATAGTCTCTCCAGCGGGTCCGGGGTCTGCCTCTTGGTCTCCTTCCGGTGGGACGTGCCCAAAACACCGCTCCAGTGAGGCCCTCAGAAGGCATCCTGACCAGATGCCCAAACCTGCTCCCCTGGATTCTCTCGACCTCGAGGAGGAGCGGCTCAACACCAAGATCCTCCCGAAAGGCAGAACTCCTCACCCGATCTCTGAGTGAAAACCCAGCCACCCTGTGTAGGAAGCTCATTTCGGCCACTTTTATCCGTGATCTCATTCTTTTGGTCACCACCCACAGCTGGTGACCATAGGTGAGGGTGGGGACTTAGATCGACTTGTAAATCGAGAGCTTTGCTTTTTGACTCAGCTCTAAACAGCCAGGACCACATCACTGTTCATGTTTGATCTTAGCTTTGGGATGCTTTCTGGTTGCATTTTTTTTTTCTGCTTGCCTTTCATTTTCAAAGGCACCAAATGATCGTCAGCCTTGTTTTCCCTGAAGCTGTTGGAACTATGGTGTGGCAGCTGGATGCCTGTTTAGAGTGAACAGCTGGTACCACTGTTTTCTTTTTACTGTATTATTTTCCTCTTTTACTTTTCTTTTTTTTTTTCTATCTGTTTTTCTTTTACATCTTATATGAGGTCCAGCAGTTACACTGAAATTTCCTAGTTGTTAAAAAAATTAAGCTAATTTTTAACCATCAGGAATGCACAGCCGTGCAGTTGGCACAAGCTGGTACTCATATGATTCAAAGCTATATTTCCTATGCTGTTTGATATGCTTTGCTATTGCATAGTCCACTTTTCATTAAAAAATCTGGTCTGTATGTTTAAAATGAGTACCAGTTATTATCTCTAGTGCACTTGGAGGACAAAAAATATTTAGTTTCTTTTGATTAGATAATCCAGAAAGGCTACTGAATGTAAATTTTTTAAATAAGTCACATAGTTTAACTTTTTTTTCCTGTTTTTTTTCTTTTTTTTCCTTTTTTTTTTCCTGAAATGTAATAATAAAGTCAGTGATTTGAGGAAATAATTTGATGTTTAAAAAAAAACAAAAAAAGTCTCTTGTTTATTCTTAAATTTAAAAAATCACACTCATGTGCACCAGTGAAAATTTTATTGAATACATAATTCTATGCTCAGTGCCTCAGCAAGCTCTTTGGTGCTCAATTGTCAGTTGGAGCAAAACTTGCTTTGGGCCACATTAAGCCCATCTGTTAGACAGTTGAAAGGACTGTTCTTTCAAATCATGATATTCCCCGGACATTTTAAACACTAAATACAAATGAGGTAACAGATTTAATAACCAGGGGTGGCTAATTGTTTTTTTACACAAGAGATTGAAAAACTGTACTTAACTCTTTCATCTAACAAAGCTAACACAGTCTTTATTTCTTCTGGGTCAAATACAACTTCCATCCTGCCTGTTATTAGTTTCAGAGACGTGATCTCTGAATTGGAGCAATTATTTTTCTTCTTTAATGTGAAATATCCCATACAGACCAAACTGCCTGCACATTTGACCTGATTGAAATACAATGCAGTTCAGACAATTCCAATAATGAACAGATCTTGCATTTAGGCAGAAAATAAGGACAAAACGGATGATTTGAAAATGCATTGTATCTTCTGAAATTCTGGAAAAAAAAACTTCTTTCGGCATTTCCCGTCAGGGGTCGCCACAGCAAGTCAGTTTCTTCCATCTAACCCTATCTGCTGCATCTTCTTCGGTCACGCCAACTATCTTCATGTCTTCCTTCACTGTTTTCATGATCCTCCTCTTTGATCTTCCTCTAGGCCTATTTCCTGCTGATGTACTCTCTCTCTCCTCTGCACATGTCCAAACCATTTCAGTCTGGCCTCTCTGACTTTATCTCCATAACCACTGACATGTGCTGTTCCTCTGATATATTCATTTCTGATCCTGTCCATCCTGGTCACTCCCAGAGAGATCCTCAGCATCTTCATCTCTGCTACCTCCATGTCTGTGTCCTGTCTTTACCTCAGTGCAACTGTCTCTAGATCAAACAGCATGGCGGGTCTCACCACGGTTTTGTACACTTTCTTTCATTTTAGATGAAACTCTTCTGTCACACATCACACCTGATACTTTTCTCCAGCCTGCTTGAACACGCCTCTTCACCTCTTTTCCACACTCTGCATTGCTCTGGACTGTTGATCCTAAGTACTTAAAATCTTCCACCTTCTTTATCTCTTCTCCTTGTAACCTCACTTTTCCATTTGGATCCCTCTAATGCACACCCATGTACTCTGTCTTACTCTGACTGATCTTCATTCCTCTTCTTTCTAGTGCAAACCTCCACTATTACTGCAAACCTCCTGTTATTACTGTTTATTAATTATTTGTGTCAGAAGTGGACCGAATAAGTTTTGATTTTGATTGCTGTTTGAGGGGTGGGGTGAATAAGCATGGCTTCTACCCTCTCCTTTTCAGTATTCATGAGTGAAATTTAGATTTAAAATTGTAAAGAGAATTGATGCAAAGATGTTTTGGTTGATGATGGAGGTACAATTTTACCAAATAAAGATATTTCATTCATTCCTTCGTCTGACTCCTGGTTAAAGTTGGAAAACATGCAAATCTCCAGGATTTATGGTTTGTTTGGGTTCTTTTTCAAACGTTTTTTTTTTTTTAATTTATTTACACATGAGGAATTCCTGTTGCCAAAGAACATTATTTTCCTATTTGGTTTGTTACAACAAGTTCACACACACACACATGAGTTTTAGTTTTGCATCGAGCACTTTCCATCTGACCACCATCCTTCACCTTCCCAGTTTTTCTAAGATTGATGTAACTAATAAATGATTGATGTAAATTGATGTAACATTCATCCTTCATTCCCTCTCTCTCACAACACGTTCAGGTTTAGTCACTCATGAAAACTTTACAAATGATATAACTTGAACAATCTACGTATATGTCAATAATATTGTCATAATGTTAACATGACTGCACTTCAATCATATTCATAAAACATCTATTGGGATTTTTACTGGAAATACAGAAGGTACACGATCCATGCCTTGAGATGTTTCACAATTTATGTAGAACAGATGTTTCCAGAGATGAAGAAACTAGAGTGAAGATCCATGCTTGAGCGATATGATTATTATTTAATTAGTCCTGATGGATATATGGAAATTAGTCACTAATCAGATGATTTGAAACATTTACATGTAAGCTTAAATCTAATGCCTCAGCATCAAGTCCTGTAATCCCAGGCTAGACACTTTTTTAGGCTAAAGGAGAATTTATTTTGCATATGAAGATCTGATGTAGACCTAGTAAATCTTTTTGATAACTAATTTGGAGTGAATTGACAGGTTTCTGTCTCTGCACCACAATAAAAAGGCTGGAGAAATAGTGGACTCTAGAAACAAACTCCAGGATGACAAGGCACGACAAAAAATCATAAAAAAAAAAAAAAATACAGTTGAATCAATGGTATAGAAGAAGGGAGTGTGGTCCTCCATTGAATCCTTGTATGAAGACGGTGGTTCCATGATGATCGATACCACCTGAGTACAGATAGAAAGATGTGTAATGGTATTTTGACAAGCAGTTCAATGATCTCAAAGTGAACTAAGACAAACTGGAGGTGTTTATGTTCTACAGTCCAGTGGAGTGAAACGTGTTGATGATTAAAGTGTGATAAAGTTTTGTATGAAAAGTGGGTTTCCCCAGTTTGGTGACATCTTCTGTCATGATTAATGCAGCTCCCTTAAATGTATGTTTTTTTAACCTTCTTGTCCTGTTCATCCTCATACTTCCATGCATGTTGTCACAATTATCAAGCCAATTCATCTCCTGGTGGGCAGAGTTCAGAGTTCTCTAATGTGTTTTGATGGTAGTTTCAGATTTTGTTTGGATGTTTAATGCTCTGTTAGAAGGTTCCTCACCACAATCCAATACATTCCACATACTGCACACATTCTTTCTTTAAAAGCTGTAGCTTTTTTTAATGAATCGTATTCACTTACTTTGATTAAATTGCAAAGCTACTGAAGTGCTAAATACAGTCCAAATTATCGATGTAAATAAAAGTATTTTTACTTTTACGGTTCCCATTTTTCTGATCGTTGTATTGCTTTTTTTCACTTTTATAAATTGAGTTCCACAGCATTATATATCCAATAAAAATGTTAGACATTGAATTTATACTTCGGCTCCCAGTAGATGAGAAAATGACAAAACAAAAACAAACTAATAGAGAAAAGATTATGATGAAATATTGAAATGATTTAAGCTGAACATTCTTGAAATATTCAGCTGAAACTAAACACGTCTTCAGACTTGTCAAGTGCCTTTTTATTTAGACTTTTAAATGGCGCTTTTATTTGGTGTTTTTCTTCTTTTCGTTTCATGTCCGACTTACTTATGAGTTTCTACTAAATAATTTTTTTGTTTTTTTATCTCTGCTTTTTATTTCTGCATATTATACTCATCTGGTCTGACACCATAATAAAGGCAATT
Source organism: Neostethus bicornis (assembly GCA_902685375.1). Taxonomy (NCBI): domain Eukaryota; kingdom Metazoa; phylum Chordata; class Actinopteri; order Atheriniformes; family Phallostethidae; genus Neostethus; species Neostethus bicornis. The sequence goes on along the minus strand of LR738553.1, from coordinate 15,218,631 downwards.
TCACTTCATAAAAGTATAAGAAAAACTACTTGACTGCTGTCTCACCTCTTATATTCTTCTACCTGTTTTTATTGTCACATTGACAGTGGTAAACGTAACGAAGTAAATGTACTTCATTACTGTACTTAAGTAAACAAAAATTGTGTATCCGTACTTTACTTAAGTATAATTTGAGATCTGTACTTATTACTTTTACTTTACTACATTTTAGAGCAAATATCTGTACTTTTACTCCACTACTTTTTAGGTGTTTCGTATTTTTTGTTACATTTTCAGTCAGGAATTTGAAAATATACAGTTTTTTTTAGCCGCATCGCCAAAATCAACCTGTAGAGGGAGCAGTTGATCCCTTGCGGTGTCCAAGAGGGAGAAAAAGTAATGAATTGAGGACCAATCAGAATCAAGAGTAAACATTTTCCGCAGTCATTCACCGCCAAAAAACTAACATCAAACATAGCACAAATTGAAAAAGTGTCAGAACATCGTTGTTCATTGTGTCTACTTTTAAATAAAAAGTTGAACCATCATTACACAGAGTATTTATCTGTGACTCTACAGCTCAAAAAATAACATTTGAATTATGATTGAATACTTTTTATTCAAAAAGTAAAATTTACACCAATTACTTTTGTACTTTTGCTTAAGTACATTTTTTTATTGGTACTTTTACTTAAGTAATTTTTATGCCTAATTAACTGTACTCTCACTTAAGTACTAAAAGTGAGTACTTCATCCACCACTGCACATTGACAGGTTTACTTTCATAACAAAATAATTAAAGTGGTACGAGCCTCTTTTTTAGTCACAAGTCTGTATTTCCACACACCATTTCTCTGGGGTAATTGTAGAAAATCAGCATGATAAATGAATCCCCCAAAGTAGATTGTTCTCCTTTTTTATTGCTCACATTAAACGAGGAACCATAAAAACCACTGAATAGATCTAGTCATTAAGAGTCCAGCTCCCCATCTGGTTGTTGCAGTACTTTTTGTTTGACTGCACTCAATCCAAACCAGTGTACGCTAAAGCAGCTTTGACAGCCATCAGATCAAATTCGATTTTCTACAACAGCTTTCCCAAGTGTACTAGGTTATTACAGAGAGGACCTGCAGGTCTGATATGATCAACATGTTGGAAAATTTCAAAACCAGTAAGAAGACATAGATATCTAATGCTCGCAAAGGAATTACCAGTCACAGTGGAGTATGTGAAAACAATTTGAAAGCAATTCAAAGGTGGATTTAAAGGTTAATTTACATGTATTTTACACTATTTTATCTCACTTCCTAATGGCAGGTTTCATCATTCAGAGGACTGTGACAGAAGAAGGATGACGTCTTATTTTTCCACAGGCTGCAGTGTGACAATCATAATCTTTAAAAACCTGTTTGCTATTTTTGCTGGCCTGAGGATCACTGGGATTTAGAAAGAATTTTTTTTTTTTTTTTTTTACTGCCTTCAGCAGCTGTATCTCCTGCTAACATTGCAGACAGTTTCCCATGTTCAATGTCTTCTAAATCAACACTTAATACTCATGTTTAAAGAATTCTTTTTAACATTACGCTGTAGACCCAGCACACATAAGCATCTTGTCTTGTCTTGTTTGTATTTTAGAGGCATAAATATAATTTCTGACAAATCTTCAAATTGTAAATTTTGCAATCAACTTCAGAAGCAACTTATTTTTTCTGCTATATTATTCTTGAGAGTTTATCCTGAAAATATTAAGTGCTTTTTCTTACTCTTAAAGCATAAATCATTCTGTTTTTCTTTGTTTTTTTGCACGCACACGTTCTTTCCATATTTTGATGTTTCATTTCGTCTTCTGACAATAGGTTAGCTGGAGTCTACCTCAGCTGATTTCAGGTGAGAGGCGGGTTACACCCCAAACAGGTCGCCAGTCTGTTTTGCAGTGTTGTGATCCTCTCGACAAACGCCAGAGGGAGCCTTGGATATTCCTCATTACCCTGATTAGGGACACCTGAGATTGATTCCTGATGACACACATCTGTGAACCCTGCCATCTATCACCCCAGACTTCCACGCCGGTCACCCTGGTTGCCTGACCATAATTGGACTCTGTTATTGTTTGAACTTGCATTAATCCTGTGCCTTTGTTTTACAGACTTACCTGACTTGCCTATAATTTAATGTCTCTTTAAAAAAAAAAGGTCCACAAAACAATTGTTTGTGAAATTTAAGACAGTATTTTGCGTGGAAAAATTGCATTTTCTGTTTCACAATGAGTGTTTTTAAAATTCACCAATACTTTGATATTTTAATATTTCCATTTAGCTTTTCTTTTCAAATGTGTTCTGTTGCAGCTTGGGTTTCTCAACTAAATTTACAGCTTTTCTAACTGACCGTCTGTCATATTTGAAAGAAATTTCTTTGTTTGAACATGAAACAAATGAAACCGTGCTACTGTTTATTTGTAATGATTTCATCATTTTGATGAAGGGGAAACATCTTTTGGAATGAGAGGATGTAAAAGACGACGGACCTTGATCTCATCAAATGAAATTTGAATAGAGGAATACTATTAATTTAATAGTGGTCTTCTTTTTAGAGTTGCTTTCACTTCAAAAGATGATGTTTTTAGTCTAAACACTTGCTCGCATTCAGGAGGTCCAGGATGATCTGGCCAGAATGTTCATCTTACAGGAAAATATACAACATGAAAAAAAAAGCCACATTTTTTCTGAAATGATCCAACTAGAAGGGTAGTACTTACAGACAAAAATAAAAGCCTGTACCTGCTATTTGTGGAACAATCGTGTAAAGATGGAGTTATTAGTGATCTCTAATGGAATCATTTTTTGAAACATAAAAAGCTTTACACTCAGTCACACTCGGCCAAATTGCTCAACTTTTCGGTTGAAGAAATTTTTGTTGTGACAGCATGGAAGAAAATTCTCGATATCTTAGTTTGGTACGAAAATGAAAGATGTTATCATAAGCAAATTAGATCAGAAGCATGACATTTTGACATTTAAACAGTGATTTAAAAGTTAAATATAGTTACTTTTTTTTAACCACTTTAAAAAATTATTAATCCGGAAGAGAGTGAGTTACTCAGGCAGAACAGACTTTGATAAAAAGTAAAGTAGATCGAATCTAATTTAAAAGTAAAATACTTGATACACACTATAACTTAGCTGATTCAAGGCCAGGGACAGGGTACACCCTGAACATGTCCCCAGTCTGTCATAGAGCAATACACCGACAACCATCCAAACACACATTCATTCCTAGGGGCAATTTTATAGTGGCCAATCAACAGCCAGCATGTTTTTGGAGAGTGGGAGGAAAGCGGAGTGCCCAGAGAAAACCCACGCATACATGGAAAGAACATGCAAACTCCACAAAGAAAGGCCCAACCTGGGTTTCAAACCACCGATTTTTTTTTGCAGTGAGTCCACAGTGCTAACCACTGCTCCACTGTGCAGCCTCATTGGTTCATATTGTGCATATTTTAACCTCGTTTTAAAGAAAATGGTTGTGTTTTTCCTAGGAATGAGATTAATAAAATTTTTGTTTGGGTTAACTTATGTGGACATTTTGTTCAAATTGAAATGGGATAAAAGAAGTTTAGGTCATTTTTTTTACTTCAGACCTAAAAAATAAAGATCATATAGAGTTCCTAATTATTGACAACTGGGAATATATTCCGTTTTGTTCCGTTGTCTTCAGCTTGTCTGGGGCTGGGTTGCGAGGACAACAGTCTGGAATGGGAAGCCCAGGCTTCTCTCAATCCGGGTCTATTCTCCAGCTGACCCGGAAGGATCCTGAGGCGTTCCGCAGCAAGCTATGAGACATTCTCTCTCCAGCAGGTCTACGGTCTGCCGCTGGGTCTCCTCCCGGTGTGAAACTTTACTAGCGAGGCACTCGGGAGGCATACAGACAAGATGCCTGAACCACTCCACCTGGCTTCTCTCGACCCGGAGGAGCAACAGCTCTACTTAGAGCTCCTCCAGGATGTCAGAGTTCCTCACTCTATTTCTAAGTAAGAGGTTAGCCATTCTATGGAGAGGATTACCTATATTTGTAATATTTTCCAAACTGACAAAAACATAAAACTCTTGCTCAATCCGATCAACAAAAAAAATAAATCTCCATATTCGAAATGACTGATCTGTCATCTTGAACATTTAAACCCCCTTTTTTACATTTATGCAGGTGTTCAAACCAAATGTAAGCTTGCAAACAGATGGCAAGTCAAGGTGAAACATTAGTTAATTTCAACACAAAGTAACAACAAGCACAAAATGGCAACAAAAAACCCAATTGTGCACTCGAGTGAAAGGAAACCATCTCATCCAACAAACAACACGAATCTGGCTTTCAGCACAGAACTGAACAAGTGGAGGCCTTACAAAATAGATTTACTGGTACCTTCAAAGAAAAATTAGCTGGCAGCAATTAAAAACCGGAATCCAAGTTTATGAGTAGAATAGCAGGAGGCGAGACTAATTGGAACAAAGAAGTGAACAGATTGAAGAAATGAAAATGGAAAGAGAAATTTCAACAAACATTTAGCCCGGACCAACATGCAAACACGGACATCAGAAAAAGTGATGTTTAGTGACTGCTTGCCTCTTTTGTGTTAATAATGTGAATTGCTTTGAGCTACATGGTAAATTTAACCCAAGGGAACTCATCAGATCATTACAGATAAGCTTTGTTTGGCAATAATTACCAATGATAAACGTTGGCTGATGTGGCCGTGAGTGAAATCTTTACATAACAAGCATGTTAGAGAAATATTCAGTGTGCTTGACAGCATTTCTGACGGCTTATTGTACTAGAGTGGAGTACTTTTTACAGTGTCCCAATTTCTTTAAAAGTTCGTTCCAATAAGAAAAATATGTGAATAATCCCAAATTATGAGACCAGTTGGTATTATAATTAATGTGAAAGTGGGGAAGGTAGATCTTTTCTTTTTCATTTTTTTCTCCCTCTAAGTACAACTATATGTCTGCAAGCAGAAATGTTTCAAGCCAATTATTTTGGAAAAACATACATATTTCTTCCAGCTTTCATTTTATTTCTGAAAACCTTCCAATTAGTCGCCATTTTTATGCACTGTCTCCACCAGACAGAAGGAGAAGAAGTAATGGAAGCAATAAAAATGAAACCTTAAGAGCTTTGAAAAAATGAGTTAGTTTTAAAACAATACATATGGTCCCACTCGAGACCTGTCTGGTGACTGAATGCAGACTTGGAGACAGAGGGAAATTACCATGGTCACAAGATCACCAGAGGTGGTACGGTGGCGCAGTGTGTAGCCCAATGGCCTCACAGCAAGAAGGTTGTGGGTTCGAGTCCTGGGTGGGGACAAAGCTTGGAACAGTGGCCTTTCTGTATGGAATTTGCATGTATTCCCTGTGTGTCCCAACTCTCCAAAAGCATGCATGCTCTCGACCTATGGGATGATTGGCTATGGGATGATTGTCTCGAGGAATGAGTGTGGGGGTGTGTGTGTTGCCCAGTGACAGACTGGCAACCTTTTCAGGGTGTACCCTGCCCCCAGTGGTGGAACGTAACGAAGTAAATGTACTTCGTTACTGTACTTAAGTAAAAAAATTGTGTATCTTTACTTAAGTAAAATTTAAGACCGGTACTTTTACTTCACTACATTTTAGAGTAAATATCTGTACTTTTACTTCGCTACTTTTTAAAAGTGTGTTTTACATTTTTCGTTACATTTTCGTTCAGGACTTTGAAAAACACAGGTTTTTTTTAGCGCATCTTGATGCCGCATCGCCAAAATCAAAAGAAGCAGTTGATCGGGAGAAGAAGTAATGAATCGAGAAACATTTTCCGCATTCATTCAGCGCCAAAAACCTAACATCAAATATACGTAGTACAAATTAAAAAGAGTCAGAAGATCGTTGTTCGTTGTGTTTACTTCTAAATAAAAAGTTGAGCCACCATTACACAGAGCAGGGGCGGATCTAGAATTTTCCAAAGGGGGGTGGGGCTTTGACAAAGCCAATATATAATGACTGGGGGGCCTCCCCCCCAAAACGTTTTAAAAAATAAGTGTCATTTTCCTCCATTTTGGCGGCCCATTCCTTCGCCCTTCTAGGGGATAGCTTGACTTGTCCCCTTTTATTTTATTTATTTATGTTTTTGTGGACCAAAAGAGGCGGGAGAGGGGGGTCACACCCCTGCAGAGTATTTATCCTGGTTACCATGGGGACAACCTATAGCGCAACAAATAACATTTGAATTATGGTCGAATAGTTTTACTTTTTACTTAAAAAGTACAATTTACACCAACTACTTTTGGACTTTTACTTAAGTAGATTTTTTTTATTGGTACTTTTACTTAAGTAAATTTTTGCCTAATTATCTGTACTTTTAATTAAGTACTAATAGTGAGTACTTCATCCACCACTGCCTGCCCCACGAATCGAATCAGCCAGGAAAGGCCCTGGCAACCCCGTAAGGCACAGGGGTCAGAGTTCGGTCTTCGAGGGCCAGTGTCCTTAAGGTTTTTCATGTGTTCTTGCATCGACACACCTGATTCAGGTTAATGAGTCATTGTGCCAAATTTAATTGGTTGTCGATTTCATTTCATGTGCATCAGCTGTGTTGAATCAGGAACGCAATGAAAACCTTCAGGACACTGGCCCTTGAGGACCAGACTTTGACACCCTGGCCGTAAGGGATAGACGGTTAAGAAGGTGACAAGATCACCAGCTTATCATCAAAACTATCATCAGAAATTGCGTCACGCCTCTACAAATCATTTGACAGTTTCTATAACTGAAATTGGTAATGAGCATTAAACAAATGTGGTGCCATCTGGATTTTTTGGTGTTTTAGACTTTTTGTAACTACCGTGGCACCCCGTTGTAAAGGTGAATGAGCCATGAATATTAAGTACTTTGGTCCTCCTCAGTCTATCACCTGCTCTCTGTGTCTCATCAAAGCTTCTCCCGTGGAGCCAAGAGGGATTGAACTGGATAATACTTAGCAGCAAGAATTTCCAGTGTTCTTTATCTCCGAGTCATTGACAGTCAAAAAGAAAATTGTTTTGTGGTTATGTTACAATATTACAATTCTTTACACATTTGAGGTTTAACTATCAAGTGTGCAGATTATGAGCACATTTACCAAAGAAATTGTGTTTGATGAACACAAATTTCCAAATTCCTGGAAATGTTATCTAGACCCATTCACGCTGTTTGTGTTATGTTGCTAACAAACAGTCATGCTGAGACTGCTTTCTTTTACAGCATTTTTAAAGTCTCCAAGCCTGATATTTTTAAATCTAAATTACTGATGCTGTAAGTGGAATAAAAAAAATCTGAACTGTCTAGAGTTTTTTTTATTTCATTACCAAACCCTGCTTCTTCTTTTTATTGCATCTATTATATGTTAATATGTAAGATTAAATTTTTTTGCAAAATGTCATTTGTAAAAACCAATTTCCTGTGTGGAGCACAAAGTTGGTCAGTCTGGTTTTTAACTGGACACAGAAATTAAAACACGTAAAACAGAAAACCTCAGATTATTGAACAATATCAAGAAGGGTTTTTTTTAGATAAAAAGAACACTACAGAGTAGTTTTAATTTGTTTTGTTTTTATCTGAGTCACAAATCCTTCTATCTGATGCGGGGATTTTTTTTTATTGGTCATTGCGAGTATTTTTTTTTCTGACTCATAAAATTAACTCCATTTGTACATTTTGAAATGGTTGAAGGATTCTGATTATTATTACCATGTAGTATACATTACACTTTTATGAGTTATTCAGGACTGTAATAAAAAATAAATATTTCCAGGTTTCATTCTTTTCAGTCTGTCTGCTTTTAGAAAAAAAAAAAAAAAAAAAACTTCCTGCACGAGCAAGACCAGTATTCTTCCACACTACATACTGCTTTACACAGACACAAAAAATGGAGAGTATATATTCATTTACATAAACTACTATTATTTAGTGTTCAAATCTACGTTTCAGGCTGTGGAGGAGTTAAGTTGCTACATTGTTCAGCTCAGCTCACTTTGTATAAAATCAAAGTAATTTTTCAAAGAATAGAATTTGACAGAATTTTAAATAATATATTTGCAAAGTGCATTTGCGTAGTGAGACATGGCAGGATCAAACCACTGAGTTTTTACAAGATTTTGGGCAAGTAAAAGTCTAATATTGGCTGCCTTTGTTCATTTTTATACATTAGATGGAAGGTAATTAACCAAGCAGGCCAATTCATTAAGATTTATTTTCAATATAAATTAAAACAAGTGCGGCTTTTTTATTGAAACCTCTGAATTAACCTCCTTAACCTTCACATACGTATGAGAAGGCTCTGGAATTGGAGACTTGGAAAAGAGAAATTGTGACAGTTTTTTGACTGCTGCAGTTGTCTGACTTGTTATTCAACCAATTTCTACCTGCAATGCAGCATTAAACCAGTTCAGCACATAACCTGAACATTGCACCCAAAGGAGGAAAGAGTACCGACTGACCATGACAGGAGTGCAAAAGAAAGAAATATAAGAAATAATTCAACTTAGTTTTTACATTATGACTTTGTGTGTGTGCATCGTAACTCTGAAACTTTGCAATCAATATGTTTATGTGTAATAAAAAAGGTCCATATTCTGTACGTGCCCAAAAACAGATTAACAAAGTTATGGGTTTGTTTTTTTGGGATGTCGGAATACTTTTACTTTTTAAATGAGTTTTGAGAGGTTCTGTCAAAACAGGATCCAATGCCAAACTAGAAAAGAAACTTTAACTGTAACAATCTCAACAATAGTAGAGAACAAAGCTTATGATTTGATCTGCTGCCCTCAGCTGGACATAAATCTACAACATTAATTTGACTGAGCTGGTCATCACAAAGAAATATTAAGGGTTTTTTTTCTGTAAGGTATTAAACTTTTAGAAACGGACACTGTATCATATCTTAAATCAGTACCCCTTTTCTGTTGCCTGACAACAGCTCAAAGTTGATAAAAACTTTTAATGAGTAAAACAAATTTTATTCTTCAACTTCAATCAAGAAAGAATAAATAAGGAGCTTCCTTGGGGTTTGAAACTAAAATAGTGAAGTTCATTTGGTCTTATTGTGTATTCTGATTTCGGGAGCTTTAGTACACTCTGTATTTGTGATGCTAATTTGCATAATTAGGACACCTTGTCACCTCTGTTATTTGAAGATCCTGAAATCCCTTAACAAATGGAAAAAACATGCAAAACTTTTAATGAAATTGGTGAGAGTACAATGTAAAGTTTTCTCAGCAAATCAGTGCAGCATTCAAATTTATACTGGTACAACAGTACGAAGACTTATGAATAAGAAGGATCACATTTAATATGGCCAAAGAAGGGCATTTAAATATGCCCTAATATTTAAAGCCCCATGTACAGAATGAAGGAAATATAATCAGGTTAATAAACTAAAAGGTGAAAAATGTTGGCCGAGCTGCAGCAATGCATAATTTATATTACAGTCATTGTAATGGTGCGATTCTGTGTGTAATGCTGAGTAGTTGGAAAAAGGGAGAGGGACTGTTCATCCAGTGTTCTGCACAAAATATTTATCTATCATTGTGTCTCCTGTCTGGTAGATTAACTTCAGTCAAATTTTGCTGATGAATTTCTTTCAGTGTCCTCGGCCTGGTGTTTTGAAAAACTAATTCCTATTAATAAAAGCATGATTTGATATGTACAAGACGATATTTCCATGTAAATGGGACCAAAGTCCATTTGATGTATTCTAAACTGTGATGTTTTATTTTACTAAAGGTAAAAAAAAAATTAAGCAGAATCTACCTGCAGAGTGTGATTTGATCCAGAAATACATTCAGGTATCCTCATCCCCCCAAATGCATATTGTGTACCAGAACCCAGCCAAGCCCCCAGGCCATTTCTGCTTCCTTCTCGCTCAACATGTCCAACTGAGCTGTTAACCAGGCAGATAAAAGGAAGAAGTAAGTCATTACAGTGGAAACCTCTGCAACTCAGAGATAAACTCTGCAGAGGAGCTCACTCGCAGTCTGTAAGGCTTCTTCTGATTACAGAGCAAAAAATGAGTGAAAAACAATTACTTTTGAACCGAAACTCATTTAAAGACTTTTCGTCTCTGTCGTAGTAGAAATAACGATCACTAATAAATCAAGCTGCAGACTAAAAAATGGAAAGCATAATTTTCTGGATGAATGTAGTTGCACGTTTTGTGCGTTGACTCTGTGGGGAACTGCCTGGGAAGACAGCTGGGTGGGTGATTCACTCCATGTGTTTTGGAAGACTACAGGCTCTGAAACTGACACCATATTGAATTTAAAAATGATACTTGTGCTGCAGAGATAGATTTGCTTGCAGTTTAGAGATACTTACACTCGTGTGGAAAGATGGATATATTCAAATGTGTCTATGTAATGCAGTTGTAGATCATAGTTATAGTTAACTCACCAGAGAGAAGGGTTTATTAAAGAGGCAATTCCTCTCAAAGATTACTACGGCAACAAGAGGTATGATTTACTCTGAGCTTTACGGGGAGAGACTTCTCTATATTAAATTTGTTTTACAACTGTGTCACAAGTGGAAAGAGATGGACGTAGCATCTCTTTTGTCAACATTAAGCATGCTCCTACTGCTGTATGTGCAGTTTCTGTTTAAATGAATGACACGCCACAAGATGCACAGCACTAATAAATTTGGAGATCAGGAATCAGCAGATGGATTTAGGCTGTGTGTTTTCTCTTCTTGAGCTTTTATAGAAGTCAGTATGTGCTGGGTGTGTGGATACTTTTCTGATCATATAGTCTAACCGTTTGATTGTGAGTTGTCATGAGCAGCAGACTGCGGTCTAAAAACAGTCTCCAGAACAAATGTATGATGTATCCGTTGGTTTAAAAGAGCAATGATGGATAAAACTTCTATTAGACAGAGATATACTCTGCTCTCTAAAGATTTTGAGTGTTGCATGACCTCAGGAGTCACATGATGAAATTCCATGGTAGTTGTTATTGAAGGCTCATTGTGTTTATCTTCCGAGACTAAGAGCATATTGAAACTTGACCCTCTATTGAAGAACACTATCATATACAGTAAGAGGAGGTGCTTGATCTTCAAATTTATGATGTGCATTAATAATTTAAAAAATGCAAATAGTCAGTTTTAAGTCAGAGCAGAGAATTGTATTTGAAATAGAAGAGGAGTCTCAACAAATGCAGGATTTTGGTCTATGTCTTGTTTTGCTTCTTACAAAAAATGTCTCTTTAAATGTTTAGAATTTCTTCAGCGAAACCATATTTAATTATTGTATGTGGCAGTGTCTATTTTAGAAAACAAACAGCACTGTTCCCAAATGTACACGAAGCACAGTGCAGCAAATTAAACTCACGCACTGTTTCACACATAATGAGAAAGATTCTGCCAAGAAATATTAAAAACACTTGACAGTGCTCGTAAACAAGTTTAACCAATAAAGTGGTTTAAATTCTACTATAAACAAATGAAACTCCATAACTCAGTGGATGAGAGATCCAGGATTGATTCCTGTCACAAGGTTGTGTCGAAGTCTCCCTGAACAAGACACCAAACTCCCAATTGCTCCCACCATTATGTGTGCCAGCTGTGGTGTTCAATGCAGCACTGAATTTGGGATCATGAGCGATCAGTAAAGTGTGTCATAATTATTATGATAATAAGGTGCTGATTACAACCGTTAGACTGTGATAAGCTATTGAAGCATTGTTTCATGAAGTTCATAAAGTTATTTAAGCAAAAAACTACTTTGTTCAGACTGAGGAGGACTCACTTTGCTGTTCTCTGGCCTTCATCTCATCCAGAACACTCTAACTTTTTTCATTTTGTATTCTACACTAATAGTTGGTACGGTGCCATTAAAATGTGGTCCATCTCTCATTCCATATCACCTATTTTCTGTTTTAGATTCCTGATGGATCATCTGTGCCCCTGTTCTGGGCATTGCCACACTGAAGATGCCTGGGTGCTTGATGTATCCACATCACCACATGGCTGAATCCTCGCTTTTCTGGTTCCACTTGCCCGTTGTCCCTGGCCCAGGAACAGGCAACTCTGGTCCTGGGAAGTCAGTGTCCTGAAGGTTTTCTAAGTGTTCCTGGTTCAATACAGCTGACACACATAGAGTGAAATTAACAGATATAAAATTTGGAACAATGATTCAATAACCTGGATCAGTTGTGTAGATGCAACAACACATAGAAAACCTTCAGGACACGAATCCTCCATGGCTGGAGTTACCCATCTCTGCTGTAGCCACTGCCCATTTACATAAGGATGAAGCTCATCTGCTGATTTCTGTTAACAATTTAGTTATTGTTTATGTCTAAACTGTTTTTTATGTATTTGTGTGTATTGTTTTTCCCTCTCTTTTTATTCAATCAAAATTGTGTTGGGTTATTAAGCAATACAAATCAAACTGATTTGAATTCACTTTTACTACTGGTGCTTAACGCGTTCACATTAACAGTAAACTGGACTGTTCCACCAACACAGACATGATCTACAAAAAGGGCCTGAGTAGACAGTACCACCTGATAAAGCTTATGTCCTTTAACGTCTGCAACAAGATGTGTGACACAAGAGTGTGTCCTGTTCTTCACTGTGGTCGCCTGGGGAGCTGGTATAAAAACAAAGGACGCCAACAGACTCGACAAACTGATTAAAAGAAAAAGCTGGGCATGTGGTTGGCTCACCCCTTGCCTGTGTGGAGGACGTGGCAAGAGACAGAATAAGAGCAAAACTTTTGTCAATCATGTTGAACCCCTCCCACCCCCTTCATAAATCTGTGGACCATCTGAAGAGCAGCTTTAGCAACAGTACTCCTGCAACCCCGCTGCTCAAAGGAACGATACGGAAAATAATTTCTGCCGGTCTCCATTAATTTCTTTGACCTTTCACTTTTTAATCTGTAACTACTTGTCATTCACATCAGTTTTTCTATGTACATATGTAAATAAGTTTTGCTGATTTCTTCTTTTGGTTCTTCTTTTGGTTCTTCTGTTTGCACTGAAGCACACAAATTTCCCTTTGGGGATTAATGAATTATTTTCAATTTACACTTAAGTTTCAATTAGGAATAAAAGTTATTAAGCAAATAACTTTCTTTTTGACACTATTGTTTAACTAAAACAAAAAAAGGATTTTCTGATTTCTGAGTCATGCTGGTACAGATGCTTCTACAAATCCCTAGTGCTCTCTGGTGGTTCCAATCAGAACAGCATTCACAAGGAAATGACGGGATGAGGGATGAAACTAGGATTTCCAGATGTTTGATTGGATTATTAAAAGCAAAATAAATCATGTATTGAGACAGATCATAATTAATTCACAATCAAAAAAAGAAAAAAATTCTTATGACGAATTTATATAAAAATACATTAGTTAATCAAATAGTGTTGATGTAACTCCTCTCATATTATTGCTGCAGAAATACTCAAATTATGTAACAGCATCAGCTCCTTTTTTTCAGGAATCAGAAAGAGGAGACTCAGTATTAAATGTGCAATGCAACAGTCTGCCATATCCAATCTGTCCAGAAGAAGACATGGATGGAACCAACAGCGCACATTGTGTTCTGGCAGATAGTGCATGGGCGCAGAAAAATCTTTTCACACTTGCAGGGAACGCATGCGCATAAAAGAAACCAACTGGTTTGTGTCAAGTCGAAGCAGACTGGATGTGATCGAGCTGAAAATCACCTGGATCCTTGCATTCATGGTGAAACAGTAAGTACACATTTCTGTAGATTTTTTTTCTACATGTCAAAGCATCTTGATTGGTTGTGCAGTAAAATTCTGCTGTTTTTAGCTGTTGCATCCTGAAATATTAGAGATAAACGTGCTTCTAGATTTCGATTGTGGGTTTTATTGGTTTGAAAAAGCATGTGAATAATTTTGACTGATGTGGATCTTTGCTTAAATGCATTATTTGGCGAAAAAAAGGTGTATTAAAAACTGAGAGCACATGCATGTATCAGCTTGTGATCAAATAATTTCATTGTCTTTCTATAAATGGCTGCTTGTTCCTTGTTGAGGATGCAAATGATGATCGAAGTGGTCCAGGAATGATGCTGTCATCCTCCCGACCAAAGAGGAGAGGGATGGAGGGTTTACTGTTAGAAGATCAGCTGATGGACATTAAACCATCGGATGTGTAAAGGGCGAGGCTTTGTTAATGGATCATAATGGTTTTGTTTTAATGTTGCGTGATGGTTGGTGTATCACGCATTCCGCAAGATGCGATCATCCGCTTTTTGTGCACTTATTTCAATTTGGTTGAGAGGTTTGTCTCATTTTGAATGAAGTGTGAGGACCCTCTTGTTGCTTTCCAGATCAGAACTTTGTGAATTTTTGGATCTGCAGTCAAATCTAATCTTGTAATGTAATTATTTTCCAGTAAAGAGACTCCTTTTTTGCTGTTGTCTTTTCTTCTTGCAGTCCATGGGATCAGAGAGGGTGGAGATGCGCAAGAGACAGATGCAGGTTCACCAGGAAGCAGCTGCCAGTGTCCTCCAAGCACGCCACAGAATGGGAAACACCCCCACCAACGCCTCAAATGCCTGCTGCTTCTGCTGGTGCTGCTGCTGTAGCTGCTCCTGGTAATTAAAAAAAACTGATCCACACACAGCACGCCTTCAGATTAAATCCAGCTCAAAATAGAAAAAGAGCTCACTAATGTTTCACCAGGAGTAGATTCAGTTACCAATTGCAAAGGACTTGCATTGTTGATGATATGCAATCACTGATCATTAGATCCCTGATCATGCAAACTCTGATCAATCGATCACTGATTAATTCAATTCAATTTTATTCGTATAGCCCAAAATCACAGAATTTCTGTCTCAATGGGCTTCACGTTGCAGATTCAGAAAGACGAAAAACAAGAAAAAGAGGAAAGCATAAACACAAATACACAGCAAGAAAACTAACTTAAAAATGCTAGCTAGACAATGTTGGTACATTCCTGCCTTTAGACTCTCCTTCACAGTGAGGAAAAACTCCTAAAAAACCCATCAGTGGGGGAAAAAAATGAGAAACCTCCTGAGAATACACATGAAAGAGAGATCCCACCCCTGGGATGAGCATCCAATGTGTCTAAGACTATTGTTTAAATATTAGTTTATTCTACCCTATGGCTAAATATCTAAAGAAGTCAATAGATGTTCTTCATCCTGATGGAAACATGGGGGACTCTTCAGCCCGGCGATGCTGAGGATGGGGATGAGTAGATAGATTTCATCCTGATGGAGCGAGGATGATTAATCACTATTGATCATTGGAACTTCACTTCTTTGAGAACATCCTCAAGAGCAAAATCACATTTCTCTAATTCTTAGAGAAAAATTATATTCTTAAAATTTCTATATTTATTAGAGAAAAATTGCATTCTTTACATTTCTATATTTCTAAGACATAATTATGTTGTAGTCAACAGGATGAGCTCACAGTTGGTTAAGTTATGCCTAGATGCTTTGATTCTTTGTGGTTTTTTATGTGGGTTTCGTATATTTTCCTGTTTGGGTCGTTTCTTTTGCACTTCTTTTAGAACTTGTCTTTTTCTTTGTTATGAGAAAAAGTGGTACCTTCTAATGACCTTGTTTCTCATCTAAAAATTGTTTGCATGGACTCTTGTTAACTCTTAACCTTTATCTGTACAGAAAATTGAAACATCGCTGATATCAAGTAAAGAGACTTTCTTGTTCAAGAAAGAAAAAAAACAAAAGGGCACTTCCAGTTTTGTTTTTTGTTTTTTTTAAATACTGAAATAAATTCGGAATATGATAAAAAAATATATATATATGTCTTTGCAGAAAGTAAATATGAAGATATACATAACTATTACATTCCTATTACACACAGTTGTGTTATCATCACCAGCACACTTGTAGCCTTGTAGTAGGAAGACATTGTTAGTATTCAAGATCGTGGAAACAGCATCAGGGATAGATCCCATGTCAAGTTTAGAATCAAAATGTTAAGCCACAAAATTAAACACTATTAGGCTGCGTATCCTGTATTTTGGAAGCATTAAGAAAAATGTGAAAAACATCAGCTAAAATGAATACGAATACAATCTTAACAACACATTTAATCTAGATTTGCTTTGAAATATATTTTAAAATTCTTAAATCTAACAGCAAAAATAAAACCATGCAAAGACACATTGTAACTGAAATCAGGTATTGGTGATACAATTCCACCCTTTAGTTTCTTATTTCACACTTTGTGGTCTTCTTCTTGCGGCATTTCCCTTCAGGGTTCACCACAGCAAGTCAGTTTCTTCCATCTAACCCTATCTGCTGCATCTTCTTTGGTCACACCAACTATCTAAATGTCTTCCTTCACTGTATCCATGAACCTCCTCTTTGGTCTTCCTCTAGTCCTCTTTCCTGGTGGTTCCAAACCCAGCATCCTTTTTCTGATGTACTTTCTCTCTCTCCTCTGCACATGACCAAACCATCTCAGTCTGGCCTCTCTGACTTTATGTGGTAATGTTCTTTAATGCAGCATTAGAAAGCTTAACCACAAAATGAAAAGAAACAAAAAGCCGGTTTGTTATAAAGTAAACCCTTAAAGCAAAATAACCAATTGCAGAATTGAAAAAACAACAATTCAACCGAGAAAAAATACTGATAATCATTGAAAACAATCATTTATAATAAATTTGTTATCAAACACAAGAACTAGTTGATTGATGTGGAATTTGTTCATCTTAAGCCAAATCATTTTTAAAGAAAAACTTTGAAAACACTTCAATTAAATCAACACTGACCCTCACTGGACCAAGTCCACAAGAGCCTTGATCTGTATATATATATTTTTAGTGATGATCTGCTGACTTGTGTTTCCTCTAATGACCAGTGCAGAACACTGTGACTCTTATAATACACTCCTCAGGGGGTGAATTATATGTTTTATCACATGTACATAAAATTTATTTCATCATTACATGGCTGTGGTGGCCACATTCTCAGAAGGCTCAGAGGGCCCGGAATCTCACCTGTACCAATTAATCTCCAACCAGCTGCTCCGCCAGGTACAGGAACATTTAATTATGCACAGATGAGACCCAAAGGATGAAGATAGCAGTTGACCCAGTTTATAATTTATCCAAGTGTTTCTCATGGGATCAGTGGATATTTGTGTAGAAGATGTTTGGCCCACTTTTAATAAATTTATAGCATCATTTACAGGTATGTAGAAAACAAAAATTGTCCTTGAAAATTGACTGAAAATATAATTTTCTGTATTTTTTTTTCTCAGTTTGACTGTTAGAGGTGAAGATGAAGCAGTACAGAGACCAACGTTCGACCACAGGCCAGAAGGAACCACTAACTGTGAAGAAAGGTGAAGTGATCCTTCTGACAAACAACTTCAGCAAGACCAATTCTTTGACATAAGAGTGAAAATCAAATGTTTTTGTTTTGTTTTTTTAAGCCTGAAGCCAACTTTAGAGGACGCTCGCTCCTGGGTGATGTCGTTTGAAAAGGTGATGAAAAATGCAGCTGGGCGAAGCTGCTTTAGGCAGTTCTTGAGGACAGAGTTCAGCGAGGAGAACATGATGTTCTGGCTCGCCTGCGAGGAACTCAAAAAGGAGACAAATAAGACTGTGGTGGAGGAAAAAGTTCGTCAAATATATGAAGACTTCATCTCTATCCTTTCACCTAAAGAGGTGAGACACTAAAACCATGTGTTCAATCAAACTTTGTGAACTTGATTTAAAAAAACACTCATTTGGCATAAAGTGAGGGTGGTTTTGTGGTTCTAAATTATCAGTGTGTGGTTTCAAGCAGGTGAATGTTTGGTTCTGCTGATTCTCTGGTTTTGAACAAAGTAAAGTAGCACATTGAAATAATAAAAGAAAAACTACTATGAGCTCTAAGCAGATGGTCGCTGGAGTAGGATGAAACAAAGATGCAAAACGAAATCAAAGCAGTTTTGGTTACTATGTGGAGCAAAGCGAGTCGCCCACAGAGTGTGAGAAACCTACTATGTCAGGCTTTATCACTCCCACCTCTAGCTGCAGAACATTTAGAAATAAAACCATGTTTCCAATTTATCTATAAAAACACAGAAAATTCAAACCCAAGACAGCCATTGCACTCTGCTTAGCAGTGATTTGATCTTCTCTGAAATGGATTAAATCATTCTCATCTCATCATCATAAAAGAACGTATTGTCAGAAATCTATGTACAATATTTTTTATTTTCTAGAGACTTATTTAAATGACTGTGTGAAGAGAATGATGGGTAAAAATTGCTCTAAGAAATGTTTCAAACTTACTAGCTCAAGGGGTGGATTAAAAAAAATCAAGTGAACGATGTTGACATTGTCAGAGATAAGAAATAAGTCAACATACTTTTTTAGCCATTGTTACACAGAAATTACAGCACTGGATTAAATGGGTGTGAATTATTTTGCTTTGCTTTAGAAATAGGTCTTCTAGGAACTTGTTCCAAAAACAGATCACATAACCTAATTCCTTTTCGTCAAGGAAAAGGAACAGAAATTATCCAGGCCTGAGTTGGCAGTGGGACAAATTGAATTGAAGATACTTTATTCATCCCCGAAGGGAAATTTGAGTGCTGCAGTGTTACATTCATACAATATCATACAACTTTTTTTTATCTGTTGTGAGTGTAAGTTTAAAGGTTAGAATGTGAAAGGTTGAATATTTTGATGGAGGACGGCAGAAATGATTTTCTGTACCGTTCCTTTGCGCAGCGGGGTTGCAGGAGTCTGTTACTGAAGCTGCTCTTCAGATGGTCCACAGATTCATGGAGGGGTTGGGAGCGATTTAGCATGATTGATGACAGTTTTGCTTTCATTCTGTCTCTTGCCACCTCCTTAACGCAGACAAGGGGTGAGCCAACCACACATCTAGCTTTTTTTATCAGTTTGTCTACTCTGTTGGTATCCCTTTTTTTTATACCAGCTCCCCAGGTGGCCACAGCAAAGAACAGGACACTCCCCATGATGGCATGGTAAAACATGGAGAGCATCTTGTTGCAAACGTTGAAGGCCTTGAGCTTTCTGAGGTAGTACAGTCTACTCAGGCCCTTTTTGTAAATTATGTCTGTGTGTACGTGGGTAGATGTTCTATTAATCTCCTTGGGTAAATTTAAATATCCACTAGGATTTACTGTAAAAAAATAAACAGCAGAACAGTCCTAAAACCAAAGGAGTTTTTTAATCTATCCATAAGATAGTCTGCCACTGGGGGAGCTCCTCTGTCTGATTATGGTCTGGAGGTTTATGATCGACAACATCTTGCTATAGATGTTCTTTATAGCTCTAGATGATCGGGAGTCTCGTTCAGCACCAATGACAAATCTGCCTTCTTCACCAGTTTGTCCAGACTTGTGTTATTCCTCTTCTTGATACTGGCTCTTCAACACGACACCATCGAAGAGAGTGCTCATGATAACCGACTTATAGATTTGGAAATGATGTGCTCTAACATAATGCAATTAAGTGCTCCCACACTCAGTTGCAGGCCATTCAGACTTCTCCGTGAACTTTAAACCATACACAGAGAAGCACCATGAGAAGATCTTGCAAAACATAACTTAATGTAGAAACTTTTTTAAGAACTCGGTGCATCTAAGACACTGTCATCATTATCTAATGACTGGTGCTCTTTGTTGACAAGCACCCTCTTCATTGCTCTGGATTGTTCAACTTGAGTACCGGTACTTAAAATTCTACACCTTCCTCATTCAAACACTTTTACACTTACTGCAACAATCCTCCACGTTTCAAACTTCGTCTCTAGTTGTTCCTACACATATTACAATGTAATCTGCAAAAATTATCATAAAAGATTTCAGCCCAACCTCAACTATCAGCCAGTTCATCACCATAGCAAACAAAAAGGAAGTCAAAGCAGATCCCTGATACAGTCCTACCTTCAGTGTGAACTTCTTTCACACCTACAGCACACCTCACAACTGTCTTG
Organism: Neostethus bicornis; assembly: GCA_902685375.1. Classification (NCBI taxonomy): domain Eukaryota; kingdom Metazoa; phylum Chordata; class Actinopteri; order Atheriniformes; family Phallostethidae; genus Neostethus; species Neostethus bicornis. Next base: position 15,198,660 of record LR738553.1, on the reverse strand, counting down.
AGTCCTGCACCAATCTGGCATCTGCCTATGCCATAGACTTCTTCATAAACCATCAGTTTTTTACATTTCATAATCACTACATATAATTTATAACAATCAAACCAACTCTGATTGCCCAATATCTTGTAGAGAAAATCAAAATCTTGACCTCTTCTACATTTGAGGTGACACATTTTTCATCTTTCTCTTTTTCAGGTTAGTTTGGATTCACGCGTTCGAGAAGTCATAAACCGTAACATGCTGGAGCCAACCTCTCACACATTTGACGATGCTCAGCAGCAGATCTACACACTGATGCAGAGAGACTCATACCCTCGCTTCATAAACTCCAGTGCATACACTGATCTGCTGAAGAGCCTGGAAGAGTCACCTCCTGAGCCATAGACTGACCACCACCACAATTAGCTTTCTGGTGCATGCATTCCACAAAAAAAAAAAAAGAAAAAGTTTTGTGAGTCCTGCTATTTTAAAAAAAAAAAAAAAAGCTATTTATAAATTGGTCTTTATCCAGCTGTAATTGCTGTTCATTTACTCGTTAGCTTATCAAAACCCTCAGAGCAAAGAAATACTAGGATTTGCATCAGTTAATACTTATTTAAAAATTTATATTTTTATAAATATCTATATAGATATATATATATATTCCCTAGCGCTTGACATTGCACTTTTCTACCTTGTTTAATGAGGGAAACATGTATCTGTGAGCACTGCATTTGTATTTAGGAACTTTGTGAGCCTTAATGCATATCCAGTTCTTGTGGTAACCAGTAGGTTTTATTTATCTAAGAAGAAGGAAAGTGCCTTGGAATAACATCTTCTACACAAGCACCTCTGCTCAATCATGAACGGTGCGATAACGACTGCATATGTTGGTGCTTTAAGCTCTTCTCAAACGATTCAAAAGTTTCTACAACTTTTTGAGCTGATACCCAGAAATCAATTGTGTCTGTGTATTTCAATACTGTGATATTAGTCGTATACTTTTAAACAAAAACAGGGACGAAAACACTGAACACATGACCATAATCACTGATATATTTGTGTATTTCAAAGAATTTTTTGTGTGAAAAGGAGATTTGAATTCTCAAAATTTCAATAAAGCACAATCATATGTTTTTTGTTGCATTTTGTCATTAAACCCATCATTCTGGTAATTAAGCTGCCTGACATTATACAGAGTCATTAATTATTCTTTAATGCATAAGTGCCAAACTAAAAACAATCCACACTTTAGTAGGAAGTTGGAAAAGACTAACTCAAACCAAGCCTTTTCTTTTATAGTTATCGCAATTAAAACTATAATAAAATTACCATCAATTAAAACAAAAGTAATCAAACATAAGAAGCAGGGAAATTTTGGCAAAGCTTGTAAAATTATTAAACTGAAGTAGTTCCCTTATATTAAAACTCAAAAGCGTCAGTAATGGAGGGAAGAAAAAAAAGAAAAAACAGGCTATTTATTGTATGGAACCAGAAAATTTAGCCCTCCATGTTGTAACACACAATATCTCCACACAAAAATGGCTTGTTGCCACAACAAGTCGCTTTATAATTAAACTCTAAAAGTAAATTTAACACTGAGGATTGTGTAACTTGAGGTCAGAATGCAACATCCTCTTGGTCGTGCTTATTCCCCAGACTGACCACTGCAGTCAAGGCTGAATCTATGAAGTAGCAGCATGGATTTATTATCAAGTAAGTTGTTGGTTCTTAGACCCGCGGAGTTTCACTAAAGTCCAAAGGACCATAATAAGCGCTGAATGGACACTTCCGAGTTCAGTGATAGCCCCCGGGAGGAAGACACTTCTCTATGAATCGCTTAACATCCACCATTTCCTACACAAAAAGACAAAAAGAAAACCATGTAAAACATATGACATCTCAAGTTCCGCATTTAAGTGAGATAACGCACAAACCTCTGGGCAGGCACTGTGAGGAAGACCTCGATATATCTTGAACTGGACTTTGGCTGGATTGAGGAAGGTTTTCAGCTTTTCTGATGTCTGACTGCCAAATAACAAGGGAACCAAGGTGTCGACATTCCCATGGCATTGCAGAATCTCAATGTCCAGGTTTGGACCACCTTCAGCCAACTGAGTATAGAAGAGATTAGGATTAATCTTATTATCGAATTATGGCAATCTGAGATTCCTGTGGTGTAATCTCATTGAAGACAGAGTTTGCAAAACTGCAGGTGCAGATTATGACATCAGCTTATTGTTTTTTCCCGTTTTACCTCAGGAAATGATTTGTGGAGAGGCAGCCAGCAGCTTAGAGCGATCACACCGGCGAGCTTCTGCTCACACGTCAAAGCTGTGTAAAGAGACAATGCTCCGCCCTGTGGACAAAAACTGAGTAACTTGGTCTTCTCACAAAAATTTATTCCACTCGCACTTTTAGGAGAACACAAGGGGGATCTCCTATCTGACCTTCACTTTCTAACTAAAAATATATTTTAATCCTACAAAATAGTGGCAGCTAAAAGGGAGATTTTAAGTGTGTAAAACCCACAACTCTTCAATATAAACCATGTTTAAAATAATCTGACTATTAATCATAACTGTGGTTTTCTTTTTTTTGTGTGTGTCGGATTTGTGAGAGATTTGTAGAGAAATAAATATGGAACTACTGCACAAAAGCACCAATTCTTTTAGTAATCAAATACTTGTAAATCCCGAACCTCTAAATGCAATATGTTATAATCCGTCATCTGCAAACATGACCTACTAACCTGTGAAAATCCCCCTAGCATGATTCTGTGTGAGGGTATCCCATTCTTCACTTCTTGAGCTATCAAGTCTTTAACTGGAAAGAAAAAAAATCTGTAATCAATTCCAACTGGAATAGATGTTTTAGAGTTTGAATGCCAGTTTTAAGTCCTACTGCTTTGAGACGCTCTGCTGATTCCAGCCTCATCTTCCTCAGACTCCGGAGTCAGACCATATATATCAAACCTGTAAATTAATAAATGATTTACAAACCAAAGACAAGAAGCAGTTTCAGTACTGAAATATGCTCGTTTGAACTCCTACCAAGAAGGCATGGACATCCTCATGTTTATGGAGACAGGCATGTTGGTGCTGAAGAAAGAGAGGTGCAGAGTTCAACGCCAATTGATTCAAATTTAAAAAAAACAAAACACAACACAAATGAATGTTTGCACCTCGTAGATTTTTTTTTTTGAAAGTTTAAAAACTCACGCATGCGGACAGATGTATTTTACATGTGGAAGCCTGATGCCTGAAAATGCCTCTGCCCAGCCGTGCCTGCAAAGTTGAGAAAAAATTTGTAGCTTTGAAACTCAAATGAAATTTATCAAGGCAAAAAAGATGCAAAGTTTTCTTTACGTACCCACTGTCGCCAAGGCCATGGAGGAATATGACCTATAAAAGTAAATGACATCACTTCACTCAAGCTGTTAAAACACCTGCTGTTTGTCTTTTTAACAACAACTATGGAATAATACAAATGCCTCATAAAATAAAATGAAGAGGTGATGCTGTCAAGCATTTTATGTCATATTTTTTATGTCAATTACTATTATTATTTTTATTTCTGTTCCATTGTCTTTCACTTATCCGGGGTCGGGTCTTGGGGGCAACAGCCTCATCCAGGAGGGTCCCGAGGCGTTCCCCGGCCAGCTGTGAGAAATAGTCTCTCCAGTGGGTCCGGGATTAGCCTCTGGGTCTCCTCCCAATGGGACGTGCCCCAAACACCTCACCAAGAAAGTGTTTGGAAGGCATCCAAAACTAGGGGTGTGCGATACCGCAAGTTTTGGTATCGATCCGATACCAAGTAAACACCAGACCAATATCGCCGATACCAATATCAATACCGATATTTAAATTTTTTTAAATGACTATTTTTGCATCAAGGGTTAGGGTCATATATATAGTATGACCAAGTATATATATAAACACGGGTAACACAGGTGAGGTAGAGACGGTGGCCGCGTGGTTAGAGCGTTCGCCCGCGGACCGGAAGGTCGCGGGTTCGCGCCCCACGGAGAGCACGTCTAGGGTCCTTGGAGAAGACACCTAACCCCCGCTTCTCCCACCATTGGCGCCGTTGAAGGGCAGCCTGCTGCGGTGTAAGGAGTGCAGCAAACAAATTTCCCCGGTGAGGGATGAATAGAGTAATTCATTTATTTATTTAACACAGAGAGATCGATAGAAGTGACCAGTTACAAACAAATGTTAACTAATGGTAAAGATGATTATGTTTTACTTTTACATCTCTGTTAATGTGCGCTGCCTCCGGGAAACAGAAGGGGTCAGGGTTTTCTCCTCCGTTTCTGAATTTTTTCTTTGGGGTGATTCTTTAATTTATAGTGTTACTATATTTAACAGCCTTTCTTTAAATGGTGCAGGTAGCCTCAAAGTACAGCCAGATGGTTACTCTCTTTTTTCCTTCCATCTCTCTCTACTTTTACCGACTTGCGTTTTTTTTTTTTTTGTTTCTTGGCCCCTAGTCGCTGAGTCATGTGACAAGTCAAAGCGAATGAGGGGAGAGAGGGGGTGGGGCCGCCTCGCTTTAGCATACAGGCACGACACACAGCATTTACGTAACTTTAAAAAAAAAAAAAAAAAACGGAAGCAAAGTGCAAGGGGTAAAACTTCAACCAAAGTATCGATATTGTAGTTTGAGTATCGATCGATATCGATACTAGCGTTGGTATCGATATTAGGATCGATCCGCCCACCCCTATCCAAAACCAGATGCCCGAATCATCTGGCTTCTCTTTAACTCGAGGAGCAACAACTCTACTCCAAGCTTTTCCCAGATGCCAGAGCTCCTTACTCTATTTCTGAGTGACCTGGCCACCCGGCCGAGGAAGTTCATTTTGGCCACTTGCATCCGTGATCTCATTCTTTTGGTGACCTTAGGCTGGAAACCATGGGTGAGGGTAGGAACGTAGATCGGCTGGTAAATTGAGAGCTGTCCTTTACGGCTCAGTTCTTTCTTCACCACGACGAACCGTCCGGATTATTGAGGATATTGCACCGATCCGTCTGTCGATAGCATTACTATTAACAATGTCAATTTAGGCTTAGGAGATTGCTGAGATTATGTCGAAATTATCGTTACTAATCTGTTAATCAATAATCATTAATTATGATGTATATTAAAATGCTAAATACATACAAATGAAAGGGGGGACAGTTATAAAGTCCTTCCAAGTTTATATTCTTGAAATGTCACAACTAGAAAATTGAAGACGATTACGGAAAAAACGTATTTTCACGAGTATAAGGTGCACATAAAAGTCTTAGATTTACTTCAAAATGTGCGGTGCGCCCTGTTTGTGTTGTCGTTGTAAGGCGGACGTAGTAGAGAACACCAGGAGAACGTGAGAACGTTAAAGGAGGGAGAGTGAGTGTGGCTTGTATAGAAAACCCGCGCCCTATAACCAGGTGCGCCTTATATAAGTGTTAAATGCAGCTATGGCACACATACTTCAGACTGCTCTTTTTATCGCGCATGCCTTATGGTCCTGAAAATATGTTAATCTTGTGTTAATCCTTTAAAAAAAAAAAAAAAAAAAAAAAAACACCAAATGATAGAAGCTATTAAATTATTTCGATTATTTTTGCAACACGTTTGAGTTGCAGATGTCTTTAGTTACTTCCAACCTTTTTTTATAAATACACACAAGTGGTATACTGATGAAAAATAATGTATTAAATAAAAGACTAAATTAATTTAGAATAAGAAATGATCATTTAATCCTATGTGCGTCTTCATACCCTGGTTTGATTTTATTCGGACATATGTATCATTCCATAGTTACGATCGCGTTCAGATAAAAACAAACTCAGAAATAGATTAGAATTGCTGTCTTACCGCCGCGGTGGCTTTCCGGACAGCAGGCACGATGGTAGGTAAGGGGGCTGACATGTTGTTGCCGCACATACAGCGATCAAACAGCTGATTTGCGGGAGAACTTTGCACCTCTTCCTTTCCTGATGAAGGTTGTCACCCTCGCTGTTAATTTGTTTCCACACCAATCGATCACAAAAAACTAAAGCATCGATCACGCTGGTGGATCAATTACTCCCCGTTTGTTCTTCTTGTGAAGATCGTAAATTTAAGTTAATTATCGTAAAACAACACGTTGCACCGGTTCACAATGGCAGCTAGCGTGGTTTTATTAGGCACAGTAGCCCCGCCTACAGATGTATCCCATTGGCTGCCACAACTGCCCTTCGTTACAAACGCGAAAGGTCTATTGGTCCATTTAAATGTCAATCTAGGTTGCTTTGAGGACAAGTAATTCCTAAACAACAGTGAGAAATATTTTTTTGTAATTTAAAAGTATAATAACAGTGTTTAAATATACCTTTTTAGCACATGATATTATTAATCATAATAATGCCATAATTGGATTTAGATTTTAAGTGTTATATTTAATGTAAAAGGTTAAATGTTACATTTAATGTAACTAAAAATAGTTTCTCTTCTATAAGCTTTTGCAGCAGTGACTCCCTCCCTCTGGAACTCTCTTCCTCTCAGCCTTAAAACTAGTGACTCTGTGGTTTCTTTAAAAAAAAAAAACTGTTAAAAACATATATTTTTTTTAGACTTGCATTCGAATTCTTAAATTGTTTTCACCTTTTTATTGTTAGATTTTACTGTGTTTATTTATATCATTAACATTTAATATCTACCTTATTTCTTTGTGTACTTTTATGTGAATCACTTTGTGACCTATGTCTTTAAAATGCTATATAAATAAAGGTTTTTTTTACAAATAAATATTAATATGTTTAAATAAAGTTTTGTTGTATGTTTGTGCCACTGCAGCACTCAAATTTTTCATCGGGGATAAATAAAGTATTTTCAATTCATTTTTATTATTATTATTATAATAACATTATTTTATTTTTTTTTAATTTAATTAATAATTTTTATTAATAAAAATTCGTCACAGTGCGCAATATCAATGTAAGGGAAAATATCATTTTTTGTCATTTAAAAATTTATAATGGGTTTCATTTGTATGTTGTTTAATGTTTTCATTCACATTTAATTTTTTTTTTTTAATGTAGAAATATTGTAATTATGACAAAAGAAGTACTTCCGGTGTTGTTGTCTGACGTCACCGGTGTGTCCTTGCTTAGCTTCTAATGACATGTGAACACCAGAAATAAAATGTCTTTTCCTAAAAAACCCGACAGTAAAGTACTATCTGCACTGCAGGAGCTGCCGCGGATAAGTTTGGCAAATTTGCGACCTGAACCTGGAGCTAAAAAGCCGGTAAATTTTTATTTATCAGTACAGATAGATCAGAGCTGCATGGTGTTGCTAACATGGCTAGCTGTTGTCTGATTGAAATCCTGCTACATGGTTAGCATCTAGACGATCATACATGTTCATTTAATTGTTTTTCAGGGTAAACGACGTGGCAGAGGACAGCATGGTGGAAACAGAAGTGGTCGAGGTCATAAAGGAGAGCGACAGAGAGGAAACAGGCCTCGGCTTGGATTTGAAGGAGGCAATACCCCGTTTTATCTCTCAATCCCTAAATATGGCTTTAATGAAGGACACAGGTAGTAGATTTAAACGCAAAACTAACTTTCTTTTTTTTATTGTCTCCGTTCAAACTGATTTATGTAATTATTGTTATTATTATTATTTTATTGATTGCTAGGTTATAAACTGTTATGATCTGTTCTGTTTCTCTATTTTTTCTCAGTCGTCGTCCTCAATACCAGCCTCTGACTTTAAAACGACTCCAGTACTTGATCGATCTGGGTCGAGTTGATCCATCTCAACCCATAGATCTGACCCAGCTCGTAAATGCTCGAGGACTTACAATTCAACCTCTGAAGAGAGATTATGGAGTCCAGCTTGTTGATGAGGTAATAGCCACATATGTTTCACTCATGGTGGCTATCCAGCATCCACGTGTGTTGGTGCCTAAATTGCTTTACAGTGTAGCTCACACACATTCATACCTGATGGTGGAGGCTGTCATGCAAGACGCAAACAACCATCAGGAGCAATTGAGGGCTTGCTCAGAGACACCTTAGCAGGAATTCCAGGCAGGGGATCGAACCAGTGTTCTGTCGAGCTCTGCGACCGGTAGCTTCTGTGCATGCCCGTGACACAACCAAACTTCTATGATGCAATCAAACTCTGCACCACCCTGTTTTAGGCCTTTTTTGTCTGTGATCTCCATTTCACTGACACAACATCTAAAAGTGCGATTTTTCTAACAACTACCTTTATTCATGTTCAAACCCAAGCCCAGAAGCTTAGTTCAACAGGAACTGTGTTGTGGAGGCAGAGTTTGGGTACGTTAAGATGTGTCTTGTGCAGAAGCAACCGGTCACAAATCTCGACAGGACCAGTCAAACATCCCAGTAAAAGGACACTCTACTTACTGAGCCAGCTCCGATCCATCTCTGTTCCACAATGTGACTGTTCTGTCCCTACCCCACCCAACTCGGCACCACCGAGCAGCTGTTCAGAAGCTGTTTTGGAGCTCTGTCCTTAAGTCCTACCATCTCGAATTAGCCCAGTATGGGTTTAATAAAGTATTTTTGTACTATGCTCAAAAATGGAAAAGTAAACTGTTAAAGTAACTCTCTTCTTTATCTAGGTAAAAGGACAACTTTAAAGTTTATATTTATTTTCTGAGAGGTTTGGAAATGAGCACATTTAAACCACAGTAAAATAAGCAAATTGTTCTATTAGTGCACCAGAGTGCATTCTGACATCTGCTGGTTCAAACTAAGTTTAAAAAAAAAAAAAAAACATGACAAAAACTTAACATAAGTTTGCCACCAGGCACAATAGACCCAATTTGTATTAGTATAAGTATAGTTGTTACTTTATTTTGTTGATACATTATAGTTGGTGTGACTGAAGAGGATGCAGCAGAAAGGTTTAGGAAATCAAAGAGTTTTGCTTGCACATACACAATTTAAATTTACTAAAATATTTAATGTTAAAATCTAAAGAAGCTAAAATGTATCAATTTCGGATTAATATTGAAGGCTCAAAGAAAAAGTCCCACCAGGAGATGGCACCATCTAACAGTCTTGTTACCTGGTAACACTTAGAACATGTCGGATTGACACTTTTTACTTGTTCCTGACAGAATGCTATGTGCTTGTTTTTTCCAGGGTGCTGACATTTTTGCTGCCAAAATCAACATTGAGGTTCAGAGAGCGTCTGAAGGAGCTATAGCTGCTATTGAAAGAAATGGAGGCACCATCACAACTAGTTTCTATGACCCTATAAGTCTCGGTAAGTAATTACAACTCACTATATTTATGCTTATGTATTCCTGTTCACAAAATGGATTTAATAAATTATTTTTATTTTGGCAGGGATTCTCATCAAACCTGTGCCTTTCTTCATGCGTGGGCAACCAATACCAAAGCGAATGCTTCCTGGAGAGAACATGGTCCCTTACTACACTTCTGCTGAGAACCGAGGTTATCTGGCAGACTCAAACAAAATCCAGGAGGCCCGGCTGGCTCTAGCACAGAAATATGGTTATGTGTTACCGGACATTTCAAAAGATGAACTATTTCACATGTTAGCTATGAGGAAGGATATCCGACAGATCTTCTTTGGTCTTTCTCCAGGATGGGTCGTAAACATGCCCGAGAAAAAGATTCTGAAACCAGTTGATGAGAAATTGTTGAAATATTACAATTCATAGATGTTTGATGAGAAATTGTAGTTCAGAAAAACTTTCTTTTGTTTTTTAAATGAAAAACTATATTGTGTGCATTGTAATTAAACTCAACCTGTCAAATCTTTAATGGTTTTATGTCATGTTTGTATGTCGGTCAGCCTCGTGCCCGAGCCTTACTGGCCCGTGTTAGATGATGGAAGGAAAATGAACTGTAACAGGTGAGGGGGAAATAAGGAAAATAAGATAACTCAAAGAATGAAAACAGGAAACAGATGCCTGGGTATGTGTGTTACTTGTGAAATGAGTTGCATTGGTTGTAGAAGGGGAGTTTGAAATTAGTCATAGGCAGCTGTATCCTGGTATGGACATTTTAAAGACCCCCTACCACCACCACATTTACACATACACACTGCTGGAACACTGAAAATGTCATTTATTCCCCAACTTCTTAATCACTTGACTTATTCTACATAAATGTAATTAATAATTAAATCTTAGCTTATCTCAGCATTGGGACTGAAAATTTTAAGGCTCATAAAGACAGGACTTGAGTATCCCACTGAATATTAACATAAAAGCAGAGTGAGATTCTTTTTTTTCTATTTGACCATTAAAAAAAAAAAAAAAACACCCAACCTCAAAAGAACCGATCAGGAGAAATTAACTGCTTGATTACTTAATGAAAAACTTTGAGGGAATAGTTCCTTTTCTTCCATTCATATGTAAATTTACTCAAAGGACTCATTGACTCGTTTAATCTTGGAAAGTAAACACTGAAATGAGAGTGCTGCATTTAAAAGAAAACTTTATTCACATCCTTAAAAAAAAAAAAAAAATCACTGCTTCTTTAGATTTTTAGTCAAACTGTAAACAAATTCACTCTGTATCAATTAATGTTTGAAACGAGTAACTTTTGTGGGGAACATTACTCATCCCAGTTCAAAACAAAAACCCTATAGAATAAAACCTTTAACTTATTAACTTTAACTTATTTAACTTGCTCGTATAATCATTTTTCTGGTTCATCCTAATTCTGATTTGTGCAGCGTTATAAATTTTTATCCCATACCTCAGATAACTTGCCTTTATTTTAAACACCAGGTCGTAGTTGGATAGTGATACATTTTTATGGTGATCTTATATTTATTTTTTTAAGTCCAAATGACACATTCTCCAAAAATAGCTTGATATTTTCAGCAGACATTGTCTGTAAAGAATTTCTGAAGGTATGAAAACACTTTATCAAAGGAAACACATGCTTGTGTGCGTGTACGACCACAATGCTTGTAGACTTATATGTAAAAATCCCCTCTTTTCTGCTGTGCGGAGCAATTTTATAGAAGAATAGAAATTAAAAACTTATCTAAAAAAATTGTTTTTACAGAAAAAAGTACATGATTTTTTTTTAACAGTGTGGCTAAATATTAAAAATGAGTTCCCTCGTGTGTTAAAGGTCTCACTTTGATGACCTTGCTTGTGGTTTTTCCTGAATTTCAAGTATCCAATAAGCTTCACATGCAGTGGATACATACACAGCCGACTCTGCCAGGAAAGCCAGCCCAGATCCTTACTGCATAATACTTTAAATAAATCACGCCACAGGAAAGCAACAGCACAATCATTGTTTATGGCAGAACTACAGAGCTTATCTTCAAAGCAGCAGATCCTTTTGAATTTGTATCAGGTCTCAGACGAGCAGCATCGAGAAAAGGAGTGACCGAGGCACAAACGTCAACCCTGTGAACATGTGGCTGCAGAGGGGTCTACACAAAAGGAAAGAAGCAGTGGAATCTGTCAATTGGCTGAAAAGATTTGTCAGTCTGTTTCAGCATTTTGTAGCCTCCGCTCCAAATAATCTAATGTCTGAGTTGAACCAGTTCACACTTTTTAATTAAACATTCAGTCTTTGCTGCAGAGGCTGAGCCTTGAACGAGTCGTTTAGTTCAGACACAGACACCACAAAGTCTCACAAGTCTTAGCCAAGTTCTAGCTAATATTAATTAGAGTTAATTAGAGCTAAATGTAAGTCTCTCTCCTCCGTCTGCAGAGGACAGACGTGTGGCAGAAGTCTGAGACAAATCTCAGGCCCACTGAAACAGCACATATCTTCTAGACAGCCTGCTGTGGCTTGGAGACACACAAACCTCAGCTGTGTGGACAGTAAAACACTTTTTAGGAACTCTTCAGTTCTGCAGATAAGAGTCTTATCAAGACAGAATACAATTCCTAATTTGCAAAGAATAGTTCTGCTTAGCAGCACGGGCAGCGCTTCGTCTGATTGGCTAGTCTCAGACTGAATGGGCCTGCATGGTAGACGAATGAAATAAAATTAGAAAGTACTTTGATTAGAGTATGAGAGAAGGAGCCAGACCGATGATTGATGGCTGCATGTTTACAAGAAAGAAAATTCTGAGCTGCTCTCTGAAAGATCTTGAGGGGGATTGTAGACGACAACTTAAATTAGACAGTGATCCCCAAATTACTGATTAACAACAAATTAGATGCTTCTAATTTGATTTTTTTAAGGTTAGTAACATAGACACAAAGCATAAAAGTTGTAAATTAATTCATTTGATCTCAAAGAAACTCAAAATAATTTCTTTTGTTGCTCATATATGTCCTCCTTTATGCTTCTGTATGAACATCAGCACCTGGTTGGTTGGAGTCTGAGCTCTATTTGAAGTCTGGATGAACCTGGCTTGTTATCTCCATAGAGAGGTGGGGACATCATTGTGTTCTGGTAATGAGGCTACGTTTTGCCCGTCTACACCAACGGACTTGTAATCCTCTCAGTGGGCTTCATGTTGGCCCTCCCTGGGCAGGGCACTGTTTACACGGGGAGTGTGGAGGCTCGCACTTGGGACCCGGAAGGTCTCAGTCTTCTGCTCAAACGTAATTTAGGAGCGGAGGTGGAAAGCGAGCACTGTATAAATGATGACCTGTATCTTGATGCTTGCCTGCTGTGCCCATACAATGCATGCAAAGAATACAGTCACCTGAGAACACAGTATCATATCTTTTTCACACAATTATAAAAAAATCTTTTTTTTAATGAGCCATTGTAAGGAAAGTTAATGGGATGGCATTGAGACCAAGCTGGAATACAGAGCTTCATTATCAAAGGTCAACATTATCAAAGGTCAAGCCGGGCTTGCTGTCTTGCTCTTTAAGTTCACCACAACTTCATTGTCTTCTATGGGGAAAAAAAATGTCTTAAAGTCGTAAAAACTTTCAATTCATTAGCTTGACAGAATCAGCAGATAGAAAAGAGAGACCAGAAATCAGAATTAAAATCCAGCTGAGATTTTGAGTTCTTAAAAAAAAACTTCCACAAACATAAATCCAAAATGTCCCAAATCCATATAAATTCTGCAGCATGCCTGAAAACAATCTGAAGACTCTACCTCTCCCTAACTGATTCAAAATGAACCAAAGGAGCTTCCCACATGTGAGTTCTGTCTAAACCACATTGTGATCAAAGAGTAGAGGACAATCCTCATTCACAAATCAGTTTCATTGTGATGCAGCACCCAACATGTTCAACCAAGGGACAATAAACTGATACCTTGTTGTCATCTCCTAGATTAAAGTCCAGATCGTTCACTTTAACAACTAAGCATATTAAACTTTTGAAAGGAATTATTCATTTCAATGTGGATAAAAAGAGGACAAAATCACACGTTTCTTTAAGCTCTTAAATTCAGGCCTCAGAAACAACTGAGGTCAGATGATGAAGTAAAACCATCGTTATTTTATTCATGCTGAGTCATTAAAGCAACTGATTAAATCCATTAGTGCTTCTCAGTGTGCACTGGAGTGTGTGTCATGTTTAACACCGTGGATGTGGATTCAACCTCTAATTCTTGCAACTTGTGAAGCAGGGAAACACACACACAGACACACACCAGACCACACCAAACACAAACAAGCTGCATGTTGTTCACTTTTCTTTCATCCCTTGAATAAATGTAAAAAATAAATTATTAAGTTAAAATAAGGAGTTTTAATCAAGTTATTTTGATCCACTGGGTCTGATTGGTCTTAAAACTCAATTAAGTGTACAAATTTGTCTTGTTTAAAGAGTCAATGTGTGGGTTTTTGTGTCTGTTTTCTGTTGCATTGAATTATGTTACTTAATTTTTTTATTTCTAATATTTTCAGCCATTGTCATGAAATAATAAAATTGTTCATAATTAAATTCTATTTTGAGGTTTATTTATTTATCACAACTATAATTGAATCATAAAAGATTTCCAACTAGTTATGAAAAACATTTAAAACATCCATAAAATTCTCAATCAGCCTTTTGTTTTATTGCTGTTTTCTTCTTTCTGATTGATGAATAAATTAAGTTTTTTTTTTTATTTGGGAGATAACCAATTAAATTAAATCATCATCTCTGCTATCTTCTTTTGTTTTGCTGATTTAAACCTGCAGCCCTGATTCGTCTAATCTTTTCTTTAGAACTGATAAATCAGGCAAAGTCGTTTTATTGGTTTTGATGGAGATGTGAATTCATTTTACCAGCTTTTCATGTCTTTTTTTTCTGGTCATCATATAAAATTTTACATGTGTAATTCAATAGATAAGAACAAAAAGCCACAAGGTAATTAGTAACCAGTTTAAAGTGCTGGAAACTATGTTTATCACCAGTCAACCACTACATCAAAAGATTAAAGATTATTCAATAAATAAAATAATATTGGCTATAAAAAGTTTTGTGACATTTTGATGTCTCAAAAGAAAAAAAATATAATTGCAAGTGTTAAAAACAGATTATTTTTGGAAACTTAATCAACATAATTTGAAAATGGTCACTATTTAATCAGAAATACTTAATTTAATGTCACATGTGGGAAATGTGTGTTACAGCAGCACAGTAACCTTAAAAAAGCAAGTACTTTGTACATAAACTTATAAAAAAATAAGAAAGAATGTGAAAGAAAAAGAAAAAACAAGTTACATAATTTAAACTCTATTAAAAAGCAGTACATTTATTAATATAAAAAAAATAGAAACTGAGGTGTTGCTTGATTTTTATTCTGCATGAATGCAATTTATTGTCACTTTTCTGGTTAAATTTAAAAAAAGTTTTATGCATGTGTTTCTTTCTGAATTCATCCAAAATGTGAAGTTGATTATAAATCCAAGGGTTCCATATGAAGTTTGGTGGAATTGTTTTTTGGGGGGTTTAAATGAACCTATCACTGACTTGAGAAAATACCTGCTATTCACACCTTAAATCCACTCCTCCTGGTCTCCTATTGGTGCATCGGTCTCATATATCCATCACCCTGAATCATTGGGAGGATGACAGGACAGAAAAAGGTGACCATGCGTTTTAGCCAAGACGGCGCAAATTTCCAGATTGGCGCAAACATGTTCGAAATCGAGGACTCCGCCTCTGCAGAAGGAGAGCAGATGAATGAGATGCAATCCCCCAGTTCAGGGCCTTCAAGCCCGCTTTCTGTAAATTCAGACTCCAGTTGTACCAGTCCTGAAGCAAAATCTACTTCATCTCAGCAGCGGGTGAGGAGACCCCTGAACGCATTTATCATCTGGACCAAAGAGGAGCGCAGGAGGCTGGCACAGCTCAATCCAGACCTGGAGAACACAGATCTCAGCAAAATACTTGGTAAATATTAGTTTACAGACTGAACTTAATAATCAAACCAGATTTTTTTCCCACATTTTTAATGTTCTAATTGTGAGAAAGCAATGACAGTTAAGCTTTACAATGGAAAACATTCATGATGACCCAGTTTTAGTGGCATTCAAAGGTCAGTCTTTGATCAATGAGTAGATCACTCACTATTTGTTCTTTCAGGTAAAACCTGGAAGGCCATGTCTTTGGCTGAGAAGCGTCCATACATGCAAGAGGCCGAACGTCTAAGGATCCAACACACCATCGACTATCCGAATTACAAGTACAGACCACGACGCAGAAAGCAGCTGAAGAAGGTTACGAAGGCTCAGACTCCAGATGCTTCTCTTGTCTGTGGCTCAGGCTTCAACGTTTCCTATAACCTCACCTACTTCATTCAGAACCAGCAGCAATCCCCTCACTCTTTTTCTCATGCACCTTCTTCACACAGCAGCTACACAAACCCTAAAGTTTTTCTAGACCCAAACCATCTTGGCTTCCACTCAAAGCAACAAGATGAACCTCAGGTTTGTTTTTCCTCTCAGAACAGTCACATGCAGTATGGTTACCCAACTGGTCATCATGAGGAACCGGGGGAGTCCAGGGTCTATGGGGCATCACAACGTCCCACTGGACCCTCACTGGAGTTTTACTTGGAACAAGTTCAGTTGGACATGCTTTACGATCTTGACCGCAGTGAGTTTGAACAATATCTGGGTCCAAGTCCTCACAGCTCTGAATCTGCAGAACCCAGCAGTCACCTTTGGGAGAACAGCCACAGAGGGGGGCGTTAACTGTCATAAAACCACTCAGATGGATGTATTTATTTAAATTATTTTACTGTATTTTCCAATATCAGTGTTACATGTGTTTTATATTTGTTACAGTTCTTTAGTAACTTTTGTTCTAACGATTGTCTGACAGTGTTATAATTGTGTAAAAAAATATTAATAAATACCTTTTGTTTTAAAAAAAGAGCAAAAAACTTCTTGTTCTGATCCTGATTAAAGTTTAATAATAGAATTGAAAATTTATTTTTGTCAAACTGAAGAAAAAAGTCTGAAAGATAAATTGTTAAAGAGCAAAAAAAAAGTCCTCCCATTTTTTAAATAAAAATAAAATTTTTATACTGAAATAAATTAGTCATTTATCATCGATCAAGATATTTTATGTTACAGAAGTTTGTACAAATTTACTCTTAACAACTGGCTAAAATTAGCAGAATACGTCATTTGGAAAGAAAGAAATATTCCACAAGAAAGTCAAACTTTGACACCTTAGTCAATCTATTGATCCTATTAAATGTCACTAATCCGCTGTTTTTGTGTAAAATGTTGCAAAACATTGAAGTCCTTTGTTTCTACATGAACACATTAGAAATTTTAGGGAGAAAATTTGAAGTTTAACAAAAAAGAAGACGTGGTTTTTAATTTCAAACTTAGAATTTTTTTTTCTTTTTTTAAACAATCTAATTCTGATTCATTATGGAGGCAGATAACAACGTCATTGGTTAAATAATCTATCAAATCAGAACCACACTATTTGTCTCCTAGTGAACTGTTAACACAATTTTATCTCCATCACGTCTCTTTTGGCCAAATGAGGGGAGCATAGTGGGCGCCAAGCACATAAACTTCCCAACTTCCTGTTTCATTTTAAAACATCTCACAAAAGCTCTAAAAATATGACCCAAAATCGACATATCTCTAAACTCATTTCACTTTGGCTGCCAAATGTTTATCCATTTAGGAAAATGTTTACTTCCGTGCCTCGTATTTTGTATTTCAGGGACTCGAGGTCGAGCCATGTTCTCGATAACATTCTCTAGCATTTTCACAAGTGAGAATAAAGGAAACCACTATGTGTTTATTTTTTTTTTGTGGCATTTTCTCCTCCGACCGCATGAGTTAGGCAAAAACCTGGCCTTGATGTAGTATTTCTGAACCAGAAAACTGTCATTTTTTAAGAAAAAACAAAGAAAGGGATATTAAAAAGTTAAATAAGGGGTCCAGAAAGACACTGATGTTCCTATTTGAATCTATTTTGACTCATTTTGTTTTATCATTGTTCACAAAAAGCTGCTAAAAAGGCAGATATCTAATTGGAATGATTGAGTTTGCCACGCTGGGAGTTTAAATACCATGTAAAAATATACTTGAGCTTATTTGTGTCAATAAAAAAAGAACATTAACCCCGTATTTGTAATATTTAAAACTTTATAAGTGTAACACAGAACTTCAGTGATTATTGATCATGGGATTGGGATTACAATGGCAATAAAAAATGTAATCTTTCAACATGACCAACAAGAGGAGGAAACTAGAGGTTTACATCAAAGGTTCAACTGTGTTGTCCAGTTGTTGTTCTTCCTCCTGATGTGGACTTTGCTGTTTAGTTGAGTAAAGTCTTCATTATGATGTTTGCTCAGTTGATATGAATGAGTGAGAAACGCTTGCACGTACCGTAATCATTTGCTGATCTATTTATATAAAGAATGTTCTATGATAACACCTCTGGGATAACATTTTGGAAATCCTTTTTTAACATCAATCTAACCTGAACACACCCAAACCTCAACTTAAAATAGTTATTCCCCCAACATGCAGCATTACTGAGGGGATTAATTTTCCGACACACTTGCTGAAGCTCAAGAGGTGGTATTATCCAGTAAACTTGACTCACATGAGGAAATGTGCTTGACCAAATCAGCAGGGCAAGCAGCCAATTTGGAAATTTGGCTTCACTGGAAAGTGTTACGAGTGAAATGAAAATCAGGTTTTATAAAGACGATGGAAGGAAGTAGACATGCACCGAGGCTGAGACGAGGATGAGAAAGCAGACGAGCTCATTAGGAAAGTGAAGACTTGCTACGGTCCAAACCCACCTGAATGAACGGAAGAAACCTGACGTCATTTCAAATCCCATGACAGTAATACAGAAAAGCATGTAATACAGAAAAACAACAAGCAGAAGATTTGCTGCAACATGACTATAAAATCCACCCTGGGGTCTGCTGTGCACCTCCTCTCGTTTTTATATCTCGAGCTTAAAGCTGTGTGTTGATTTCCTCAAGCAATGTTAATGACCAGTCGCAGGAACTTCCTGAAGGAAAAACAACTGGATGATATCAGAGTTTCAGGTGAAAAATAACTTCAACAACAAACAAGCAGAGAAACCATAGAAATTCAAGCAGCTGAATAAATCTAATATAATTTTTTTTAATCATTGATCAACTTGCTTTTGGTGACTGTATGAATTGTTTTGCTTGAAATTTTGGCTTAAAATGCAGTTTAATTTGACTTAAAATTAATATAAAAGTAGAATAAACTATTTATTTTTAAGCATTTACTTACTTATTTTATGCATCAAAAATAGTTCAGCTGAAAAGTGATGTTTTAACTTATCAACCAAGAGGAATGTGAGGAATTTCAAAATGTCAAACATGCTGTAATTTTGGAGAAACATTCCTTCGCCATAAAATACTTTCCCTGTTAAGTATTAAATATGTAAATATGTCAACTCTGTGTGGGCACTGTTGACACAAGAATAGCTGGAGTTTATATTAAACCTAAAAAGAGACTTGCAATGACTAACTCAGGGAATTCTTGAAATTTTGTGAGCCATATTTAGGTACTTCTTGTCTTACCTCTCACATGAAGGTCATCAATAGTTTCCTGTCCTGAGAGCAGTTTGAGTAAAGTCGAGACTGCTGTCTGCAGATAATGCTCATCCGAGTATTATCCTGCAGGGACGTCTGCACCGTATGGAGCAGGGAGGAGGAAGGTCAAACAGGAAGTCCCGTGAAGTGAGATACTCCACAATGTCTTCTCCCACAGAAAATATAGAGCAAAGTGAAGGTTTATTATTATTTCCATTTGGACGCTGTGAAAATAAAAATGAACATTGATGTGATAAATGAGCTTAGACAGGGAAAAAATCATTGTGAGTCAGTCTAAAGAAGCTCTAATTGGGCTTGTCTGATTACGATAACTCCATCAAATCAGGTCTAAATTGTGGTTTGAGGTAGATTCTTCTTTGGATATCATTCCTACCTCCTCTTTTTCAAAGAACATTGAGGCATTTTCTTCAAATAGATCATGGCATGGTTTTATAATCACAGCCTCCCCCTAATAATTTTGTTGTTATCTTCTCCCGTAGTCCCAGGGACATCTTGGGCCCAGTGAGTATCCAACCAGGCTCTCGGATATTCTACCACTGAGCCCACGCCTCCTGGGACCAAACAATGTATGTTTGATTGCACTTTTATTTTATAAAATGTGGTTCAAAAGAGAAAATGTTACAAACTTGGAAGTCCCTGCAACATATTTTGAATTATGCGGCTGGATTTTGTAGGCTTTTATATTTCAAATTTTTAACCCCTCAAGAAAATGAATAGAAGAATTAATAAAAGTCATACCTTTATCATGATAGAAAATAATTCCTGTTATGTTATGTGCAATGGGTTTTGAGGAACATCATAGACCTAGTCCTCCAAAAGGCATCCTCGCTTCTTGTTTGTCTTGCCAGAAAGTTTTGTTTTTTCAGTCCCCTTCTCAACGATCCTCCCCTTACGGGATTGCGGGGAGTGTCAGCGCCCATCCTTACTGATTCAAGGTGTGGGGCAGGGTACACCTGAAACCAGTCACCAGTGACTGGATACACATACACAACCATATGCACACACTCATTCCTAGGGGCAATTTGACACTGGCCAATAAACCTAACATGCATGCTTTTAGAGGGTGAGGGGAAACCGGAGTACCCTGAGAAAACACACGCATACACGGGGAGAACGTGCAAACTCCACACAGAGAGACCAGTGGTTTAGGCCTCATCCCCCTCGGGACTTGAACCCACAACCTTCTTGCTGTGAGGCCTCAATGCTACCCACTGCACCACCGTGCCTCCAGTTTTGTTTTGTTTTTTTTTTAAGTAAAAAAATTAGTTAATGGGTGGCAGGGTGGCACAGTGGTTAGGACGGTGGCCTCACAGCAACTAGCTCAGGGTTTGAGTCCCGGGTGGGACCAGATTTTGAATGCTGGCCTTTCTGTTTGGAGTTTGCATGTTCTCCTCATGTCTGTGTGGGTTGAAATTGCCCTTTGAAATGAGTGTGTGTGTGGATGGTTGTGTGTGCACCTTCCGCGGCCCCATTTGGGATAAGCGGTTCAGAAGACAAAACGAAATGAGTTAACTGCCTGACAATTTACTGGTACAGTTACTCTTGAGTCGTTACCTTTTGCTATTCGTCACATAAATTGGCCGGATTATCTCCATCACATCGGACTGAATGAAATGGGACCAGGCTGAATGCAGCCATGAGGGTTACTACACAACAAAAAATCTGACATTTTTTATAGCAAATGAGCAACAAAACACTTCTAAACATTATTCAGTGTCGTTTGGTGCGAGTTGGGAACCAATCTAACTAGACTTTGGTAGCTTTTGTTTGCAGAGATGTACACAAAGTTTCAAGTGTGTGGTTGTTATGACCTCATCCTGTTTTTTGTTGAAGGAGAAAGAGTTAGTCGGGTGGATTGTTTTGGTAAAAGGTCAGATGGATGCGCTGTACTGGGTGTGTCCCGGTGAGCTGCTCTGCAGACACAAAACAACAACTGAGTCACTTAATAAAGAAAATTATTCTTTCTAACAAGCTTAAACGTGTAAAAGATAGTCAAGTTCTTATGTTTGCATCATTGATTAAATTTGAAAACTGGCCCGTTATAACTGTATCTATTTGTTATGTAAGATCTCATCATCAGAATGTGATGCGCATCATTCCACACATTTTTTAATGTGGAAATAACGTCACACCCTCTTCCTCAGTGTCTCCTAGTGCGGTGGGATTCAGTCTGGGACAATGCCTCTGTTTGCGTACTTGTGTCGGTGTGGAAACAAAATTTGTATTTATTTTAAATAAAATGTGGAAATGATGAGATGCTCTTATTAAATTATTTAGTCAAGCTATGATTTAACAATCCTTGGCTATATTTTCAGTAATATGACATTCTGAACTTCTCACATATTATTTACATGTTGCAAAAAAGCATTTTGAACCTATAAAACTATAAAACTGCATTTTTGTTTAAATGGAACTTTTCAATTAAACCCCACCTGGTAGCTCTACGCTTCCATTCTGTCTCATCATGCATGAATTGTGCAAGAATGAATTGGTAGTGTCTTCATTTTAAAAAGCCAGGGGGGTGTTGGCCTAGTGTTACGATTACTGTCTTTTGACCAGCAGAACTGGGTTCGAATCCTACTGTGACTACGTAGGATGAAATTGGAAGGGCAAACTAAAAAAAAAAAAGCCATCTTAAATGTCAAACTTTTGAATTGAAGTTAAAAAAAAATCCAGATTACATGAATTATTCAAGTTCAAAATTCACACTTCTAAAATATGAGAGGAAATTAAAGGTTGATATTTACATGTTTAATAGGATGGAACAAACACACAACTTGGAGTTTCACTACCAAAACATTCTATACGTTAACAGCAAGTTTGAAAAAAAAAAACCTTATTGATTATTTTCTCTACTTATTTATTTCCAGTTAAAATGAGTAGAAATACTAGGAAGAAAGAATCATTTATTTTGTGATACATTCTGTATGAATCTGATGTTTTGATGTGATACTATAAGACATAAAGATGGAATATTAATGTGCTGCACATTATCCATGACAGATTTGAACAGTGTGTCTTTATGTACACACAAATAATAAATAGTTATAACCCTTAACCGAGCTGACATGTGTTCAGTATGTCCCTAACCAGGTGTCTAGAGGACGACTACCTGTTATGATCAGACCAGATGACCTTACTGTCTCCAAAACAGGAAGAGGAAATGATGTTGAGTTTCTTGCTTTTTTACTGTTTCCGATTGCCTGCTGCCAATAAATGTTTTCATTTGACTGTAAATAATAAAAAAAAAAAACTGGGCTGGCTAATAATCTGTGTAAGAGTACACAGATGGGCTTATTGGAAACTTAAGATATGTGATGGCAATGCCACCTATAATTTGTTGATTTTAGATGATTCAACATGTCGACCAAATGAAACGTGGAAAAAAAGTGTGTAATTTTGCATCAACAAAATGTTACATTACGTGTTTTTGAAGATAGATGCGTAAATTAATTCTTGGTTTGCTAATTGAAGAATATTTTAAATAAATTATGTTGTGTCCTTTCTCATCTTTTAATAGGTATATGAATCTGTGATGCAACTCGGATATCTTCACAATGTTACAAGAGATGTAGTTTGATAGAAACTGGGGGCCCTATTTTATACAAAAATACAGGTTATGTAACAAATTTAGGATGAAAAACTTCATAAAAGAGACAAATGGAGTCTACAAAAAAAAATTCCTATGGTAGAGATCACACCACTGGCATTCTATTCATCTCTTTCCTCTTCCACAGAGACACTTGTAAGTTTGTATGGATGTGGTTGCTTTGACACCGTATCTGTGATTTAGCAGGTTAAACAACTAACAGCTCTCCAGGCCCCCCAGCAGGTAGAACTCTGTGTGACGGAAGCACCTGACTGTGACACATTGTGTGCTAAGCTGCAGACGCTATAAAAGCACTTTGCTTATAATGCAGCAAAATTATAGTTAAAGTGACAAAAAGAAAAACAGTTGAATTGTCTTCGGGGTGAGAACCCCCACAAAGGGTCACGAGACCATCTTAAAGGAATGACACAACAGGGGTTGTGGGAGAGGACACATGAAGAAGTTTTTAAAAAATATATATAAATGATGTTGTTGCCCGACACATCTGGATTAAACTTTATTAAACGAACAGAAAACCTTTAAAAAGACCACAACAGGAAAATTTTTGTCTTTTATTTCTTAAGTGTGCCGCAGTTGTTAGTTTAAAAATATTAGCAGGAAAAAGCTGATTCAACACCCTGAAACAAGTTAGGTAAAGATAAGACAGAACACAGTGACGAAAAGCTAGAAAAGTGGTCTTGATTTGGAACCAAAGCTCTGGCAGGTAGCTCAGCGTAAACAGAGTTTTCTTTGATTGGCAGGTTATTGTTGGGTATGTGGGGGAGCTGAGGAAGGTTGAACTTTTTTTTTTCAGGACGTAGCCTCACTTCCTTCGCTTAGAGGCTTTCAGAAGGAGAGCAGCATGCCTTTTAACTTTTATTTGTGCTGTGTTTGTAAAGGCCACATTCCCCAAGCCGGCCTGCCACTGGTGTTATTCTTCCTGTGCTGTTTGCCCCACACTCAGCTGGAGTGGCAGGAAAACCGATCTGGAAAACTACTTCATGTATGTCATCGATAATTACAGGACAGCCGCGTCCGCTTGTGCCTGGTCCTGGTAGCGTCATGCCTAACCCCAAGGGCCGGGTAAGGTCTGAATAATATTGTCCCATGGGGACAACGCTGCCTAATGCCTTTCGGTCCAAGGCCTCTCTCCTGCTTCTATGCGAGGAACTCTGTGAGTCCACTCTTCCTGTGGACGAATGGGAGGGGAAGCTTTGACAGGCTGCTTGAGAAGACCAGAAGCATTCAGTATATTTTAATTTTACTTTATACCCACAAAATTAGTGTAAAAAATATCATTTTTTTCTCAGAACTTTTCTTATCTTAAATTGGGCTTTAATTTAATCGTTACAAAAGATCTGCCTCCATAATTCTTGATTAGGCTGGCAAAACCAACAAAAAAACACTTTTACAGCCTTCTTTCTAAGTATCACACACCTTATAATGTTCTAATGTCATACCCCCTTTTCATTGCTTCCTCCAAAGAGGCTTTCCCAGGCGGAGGAGCAGCAGCAGCAAAGCCGGGGATTAGGAATGACAAGGCAGTCCGGCCTCCCATTGTACATGAGCGTTTACTCAGCATGGGAGAGCAAGGACAGTGAGGCTAGAGGAATACAATAGGCTCATATTTATTTACTGCTTAGTGGCAGCATGGGAGACCCTCCCAGCCCCCAAGTTGCTGATAGGAGTGCTACAGTAAAAAAAAAAGAGGCTAATAAAGACCTCAGAGGGCAAGTAGAGGCTAGACTCTGTGGCTCGGTCCCGAGTATAGGACAATTGAAAGTAATAAAGAGAGAAATTGTTAAGACGACTTACAAAACGTGAGGAAATTGAATCAATAAAAGTAATTCAACTTTAGATATAGTTTACAAATAGTTTTCTGACATTTTTCTAGTGTTTTTATCATTTGAAAATATGTTTTAAAACTTTACATTTTGCAGGATTAAAAATCAGTCTATGATTTGTTTTTATCAAACATGGCTGATAAGAATGTGAAATAAATATCTTGGCATCATGCATTAGGTTTGTGAAGCTAAAAAAAGTGACAAATTGGTTGTTGATGAGTAAAAAATAATATGAGAACTCTTATTAGTAAAAAAAAAACTTTATTAAACACATTTGATTTTAAAAGTTCAGTTCATTCTTTGAAAAAAAAATCTTCCTGTTGAAGTCAAATGTGTAACTATCATTATGTCAAGCTGGAATTTTTTTAATATTTAAAATAATGTCTTGACTTCTTCTTGCATTCTTTTTAAAATGCATGTTGTGGATTAATAATAATCTGCATCTCTGAATTGAAATTAAAATCCAGGCCTTGACTTTTGTGATTGCATGCAGTTCATTTTATTACCAGCAGAGAAGGCTCTAAACATCATGTGCAAACTGATGCCAGCCTATTAATCATGTGTAATAAAGAAAGCTTTTGGACTTAAGAAGAAAAAAAATGAAACATTTTATTTATATTTTTCAAGTTAAGCATATATATAAATAGTTGTTATTACACCACAATGCAATAACTTAAAAATCACACCAAGCTTTTTTAAAAAAAAATCTCATCCACTGTATTTTTTTGCAGTTTAACACATATAACCGATATTTTCTTCTGATATGTTTCTTAGTTAATTTGACTGAAAAATGCCCGGAAATTGACCAACAAAAGTTGACTGTCTGACCTACATGATGAAGCCTGAGGCCTCTAAAAATTAATTTTCAGAGAGGTATTATGAGAGTGTGATTTATTGGTTGCCTTGATGCCTTGCTGGTGTTATTATGAGAGCAAGCCTGACACTGAGTGGCTTTGATGTCCCGTCCTTTCCCTTCCTCCAATCCCCCAGTTCAGAGATTATCTAAAACACTGGATTAAAATCTCAAAATAGAGAAATCCTTTTTAGATGAACAGGTTGATTAAAAAGGGGGAAAGATGAGCATGTGGTGGAACGGAGCGACTGAGTTCTTAAACGTGGGAAGTTTTATTAGAGCTTAAACATTTTTTTCAATCTGATATGCAGTTCAGACTGTTAAGATTGACTAGTTGCCTCCATAAATTGCATCCTCATTCATATTTTACTTTGTCCAGATTGGGATTTTCTTCAATCTTTATGATAGCAGAGAGGTAACTTTTGTGGGTTTACAACTTTTAGTTTCTGAAGTGCTTCAAAATTACCACGAATTGTAGGAAATATTGCCTGTTTCTGTCAAAATGACAACGTGTCTCAGATCATTTAATCAACTAGAGTATAACTTTTGAGATGATTTAATAATGACCTCAAAAGTTAATTTGAAGTTTTATTTTGTCAAGATGTGAATCTTTTAAGTGATCAGAATCTTTTATTAATCCCTGAGGGGAAATTCCTTTCCTTGCAGCACAAATTCCAAGCAGTAGGAAAATTAGAGTAATAAATTAAAATAAAAGCAAAATGTACACAGATGTACAACACTAATTAAAATGATTATAGTTGGGGAGTTGTGTGCAAAGTTGTGACATGATAAAACACCACAAAAAGCATGCAACAGACCAAAAGTTTTCTGTAATAGTCTCACAAAGATTGTGCATACTTAATTGAAACTGATGGCAATTTCTCGTAACTTTCCAAGACTAATTGTCAGAAAGAAACTTTTTGGTTCTAGCAGAAAACACTTTGCTCAAAAAATGGTGTGAATCACAATTGTTTTCAGGTATTATTTGTACCTGAAAAAAAAAAAAAAAAGCAGATGACGTTGCAAAGATAAGTTTAGACTAAACTTTAAATCAGCGACAAAGTTCTCAAACACAAAAACTTATCTCCTTCCATACAGTGATTGTGTCAAACTGTTCAACCAGAAATAAAACATTCATTATGTTCACCACAACCCCAAAAAGTTTTACACCCTTCATGATTTCAGAAATTTTGAGTTTTCAGAAATACAAACATAATTGAAAAAAATACAAAGTTTAAAAAATAATTGAACATTTCTGACATGTGTAACAGCAATTAAAGACTTTTCTACTATTAAAGCTGTATTTTTTAGCACCAGACTCATTCATGTTTGTTTTTGCAAAAGTGACTGTATGCATCAGGTGAGACAAGAAGATGAAAGTTCCACTTACTGGCTTTCCAGGACTATTCTAGAGATTTAGAAATGTAATTTCCCGATAAGAAATAAGATTTGAAGCATGTAAATTTAATGGAACATGTTTAAAAAAATCTCATTAATTGACTTAAGTTGAAATTCACTAGAATGGAAAAAAATGACTGACGTAAACATTGCTAAAAAATGTGGCATTTCTGAATTGATTTTAAATGATTGCAAAGAGTGGCTAGCCATGAATAGTTGGCACGCACGACAGCCAATGAAATGGCTTCTTTCATCAAAGTAGTCTTAGTATTTTTGGGGAGGTTGGACTACAAAGTTTAGCATTTTTTTCTCAGTTTAAACATGAATTTAGAAGCCTATGTTAAATTTTGCCATCTCACTTTGATGGTGATGTTGTCTTTTTCTTTATTTTAGTACAGTAATCAAGTATTCAAGTTATCTAGTAGCTATTACAAACAAGAGATGCTGATTGGTGGGATGGTTGGCACAAAGAAAAACTCGCTTGATTATGCATAATTTGGGCAAAGCTTGGAACTTTTGAATTTGATCATCACAATAATGCCAATACAGTATCTGGGCTCTCTCCTAGTGATAGGACTTCCTATCACTTGCCTGCAAGATTTAATAGGCATTATAAATTGCCTCTAGCAGTGATTAAGTGAGGTTGTCTATCTGTGTGTGGATAGACTGGTGCCTTCTCCAGGATGTACCGTCCCTCTTACCTGCTCAGTATCTGGAATGGATTTGAAGAAATCTTTCCTAAACTGGCTTATTAGATTTCAAATTGATTAGGTAATCTGAATACATGACAGTATCTTGATTAAAATGCTGTTTCTAAAAAGTTAAAGAGCTTTAAAATGTTGATGTTGGTGCAGAATTTATTTTTCCTTTAGGACAGTGATCGTTCCAGACTTGCCCAGCTAATACCACGTGTTTTATATGTCATGATACTGGGAAGCAGGTGTATGCTACTGAGGCTTTTCCAACCACATTTAGTCATCCACTAACTCACTTCCCTCTGAATTTCCAAGTTCCCTCCGACCCCCCTGTATGTAGAAAACGTCAACTACAAGCGGTACAACTTCAAACATTCTTGACATGCATAAATACTTCAAACAATTTTTGTAGATTTAGTTTCTTTGCTGCCTTTCCCTGCTTTCTTACATTACCCTCTCAGCCATTTCCAAAGCTCCCCTCTCTCCTTCCAGACCCAAACTCTCTTCCTTCCTGCCCTCTCACAGCTTCCTGCTCCTGCTCTTATCACTCGAGAAAACGTGACACAGTCTTAGTTCAGTCAAACCAACTCCAGCGCTCTCAGTCCCCCCTTTTTTTTATGACCGTCATGGCCTTAAATGGAAGCAGTTTGGCCCCATTGGTTTCTTATAGGGGGAGATGTCACAAAGGCCACTATCACCCGCCTGGGCCAAATCTGTTAATGGACTTATTTATTACAAACAATATCGCCTCTACTTCACAGCCTGCGAAGGAACAATAAATCTGAAGGGTCCAGACGTGTTTTTATTTATGTATTTATTTATCTGAGAGGAA
This sequence comes from Neostethus bicornis, assembly GCA_902685375.1. Taxonomy (NCBI): domain Eukaryota; kingdom Metazoa; phylum Chordata; class Actinopteri; order Atheriniformes; family Phallostethidae; genus Neostethus; species Neostethus bicornis. The sequence goes on along the minus strand of LR738553.1, from coordinate 15,170,474 downwards.
GGTGTGGGCACACTGGGACATTATCAACGCATTCTCCTCTGAGGGGTTTTCCTCTGAGCTGAGGAAATTGTCCACTTTGATTTACTCTTCAAATCTGTGCCTCGTGATATGAAGACAGGAGATCTTTCAAGGCCAAGACTATTAAGGGTGCTTTGTTGGGAAAATATTTAAAATGATCCCCTTGATCTTTCTTTGGTCATGACAAATTTTAAAAGGAAAGATTAGTTGTTTGGTCAGTACAATAAAAGTCGTGATTGGAATGAGTGATCAACAATTAATTTTCATCTTTGCATGGTGGTGATGTTGGGTTACATGGCATGCTTTCTGGCGTCGTATTTGTTTCTGTGCCATGATACTTCTGCCAGAAAGAAGTCTGCTGAGGCTTGATAGAAACTTTGTTATTTTAAAGTCATAAGGCCATCTGATAAGAACTCATGCTCCACGACCTGCAGCAATAACACATTTTAGATCGTTCCGGGCCCAAAGAGTTGAACCTTCTACTGCTGCAACAAATGCAACAACTACTGCAAAGACTACAGCTTTGGGGTTTTGAGCACGTAACAATCTGGATGGTTTTTTAAGTTGCAAATACAGCATTCTCTAGGGTCTCTATTGTTCCCTATGCTGCAATATGTCAGCGCGAGTTGTAGCCTTTTGTTTGAATGCTTGTAGTGATGACATCTAGTGGGACTTTCCCTGAGTTTCCTGATTTTTTTTTCCTCCTCAGGTAATCATATGGGAATAACCACAGGCTAATCACCTGCCCAGACTGCTGCAGTGTGTATTGTCAACTTGTTGTTATGCAATTGAATCTACAAAGCTATATACTGATTATAGCATGGATTCTTGAAATATAGATGTTGCATATCTGCAAGGTAAATAAAAAGCAGTTGTTTAGCTCAGCTTAAAGGCTGTAAAATAGGGAGACAGCAAGTTTTGACTTGGTCTAAAGGTGGTAGAATGCGCCCACAAAGCAACTAAAGTTCATTAATTGACACCTTGTGTTTGTTAACCTACTCAAAAGGGTCGAAAGTGAGAATGCAATAATGGGATTTCAAGCTGACTGGTTAATTTGTGTTGCATCGTATGGCTGATTCTTAAGTAATTTTGTTTGTTTGCTTGTTTTTTTCGGCAACTTTCTAGATTTTAGAGTTAGACAAACTTTTATGCTGCTGACAAGCTGATGTGCTTAGCTTTTTCAAAGCATGGAGTATCTCGTGTTTGCAAACTTGCCTGAAAAGGCATTTAGAGGATTTAAAAGATAGTCTCAGCTTTTAAAGTGATAACATTTCTGTGTACTAAAAATCTATCCAAAAAAGGAACAAATATTAAATCTATAACACCAACTTTTCAGACCGGGGTTGCACATGGTGCAGTGGTTAACACAGTGGCCTCACAGCAAAAAGGTTGGGGTTCGAGTCTTAGAGGGGGGCCTAGGCTTGAAACACTGGCTTTCCTATGTGGAGTTTGCATGTTCTCCCCGTCTATCTGTGGGTTTACTTCGGTTTCCTCCCACCCTCTAAAAATATGTATGTTAAGTTGATTGGCTGCTATGAAATAGTCCCTAGGAATGAGTGTGTGTGTGGATATTTGTATGTGTGTGGCCCCACAACGGACTGGTGAACTGTTCTGGGTGTACTCTGCCTCTTGCCTGAAAGCAGTCGGGATAAGCTGCGGCATCCTCCGGAATCCCAGTAGGGCTAAATGGTTTGGAAGACAAAATGAAGTGAAACTTTTCAGATCAGTATTTGATTTAAATAAATTTCTTCACAAAGCATCTCTCATTAACTTCCAATTACTCAACAAAAAAAGTCTTGCTCCAAAAATGCCTTTTTTCACGAATACCAGATCATTATCTTTTTTATATGTTGCTTTGATAGCTTTTTCGAAGCCCACTTGAGTATTTTAATGGATCTCACTGTAACTGATTGGATTTCCTCTTCTGGGTGATTACAGTGGTTTAAAGATAATTACATATAAGCGTTCTTTTCTTGCACCTTGTCCTGTGAGGAAACTTGTTAACAACACATAAGTTTTACATAACTAAATGTGTAATGTTAAATTCCTCTAAGATATTGTTTTGTAAGACTATTATCTGTTATTGAGTGCGTTTTGTTGTTTGTTTCATGTAGTATTGTCTTGAAAAAGAGGTGAAAACTCATTTCCCTCTTGCAGCATAGTAAAACATACCTATCTACCTAAGTAATGTGCTGCAGGTCAGTGCAATCAGAACTACAGCCTCACAATTTGGAGCTTGATGTTAATAGTCATACTCATTTAAAACATTTTCAAAGGCTTCAAAGTTGTTTAAAGTGAAAGTCTCTAACACTCCAAATACTCGGGGGAACTACTTTCTTCTTTATTTGTGATGTTTTAATCTTTTCCTTTAAGAAGTTATAGGGACTTCTTAAAGTTCCTACAACTTTAAAGAATTTTAAGTTAATATGAGCAACAAAATAATTAGTTGCTCGTATTTCTCTGAATTCTTAAAGCTATTTCTTCGACGTGGATCTTCAATGACTCTGTGACATGAAAAAAAAAACTCAACTAAGCAATGAGGAGATATTGATGATGATGAGCATTGTGTGTAAATGAAGACAGGAGATAATCTCCTTCAGGTGAACTCAAACACAAACAGTTTACTCAAACACAGGAACTCTTTGAAGAGGAAGATACCGAACCAGATATGAAAGATAAAGTATTGATGAAGTAATCTCATGATATCCAAGACACTCTGACGTGAATGATGGAAACTGAAAAAAAAATTTCATGTATGTGTTTCAAGTCATGTATTCTACAAGTGTAATTCTCTCAATTGAACAGTGAGAACAAAGTTTCTCACCTGAGGGAGTATTTTTCTCTTTTTTTCAACACCATTGTCACCTTGACACCCATCCATCTGTCTCGTGAATGCACGTTAGTGTGACGGGACATTAATTTGAGAAAAAGAAGGTGTTTGTTCAACCTGAAGAAACAGAGTGACAGAAAATATGTGTGAATTTGATTAATAGAAGGTCTGCTCTTCCCATCAGTGAGACTTGTTTCGTACAGTTTGAGTGTAAAAGGAACAACGTTGGGAGGAAGCGCTCGCACATAAAGTGCATTTCCTCCATTAAACCACGGTTGAGTGAAAACAACGCAGAGAGCATTCCTAAGCTGTTCCTCTTGTTTGAGCGTAATGACAAAAATGAAACCAATTTGATAGGTTTAAAAGCACTAAAGTTGGATAAAAATTATTTAATCAGAGTAGTTGTAAATTATTTTACGAAACCTTATTGAAAGAGGGTTTTATATTAAAGTTGATGTGGGAAACTGTTTTCAAGGAGCTTTAACCACACTCAGATAAGGAGAAGTTAACATGTCCACGAGGAAGTTCCAGCCATGAGTATGGGAGTATTTGTTCGGTAATCTCCAGAAATGACAGTGCACTATTTAACCTCAAGAGAAAAACCTCTAAAAACTCCCATATCTAACAAGTCTTATGATTTTCTTCTTGCTCAGTACGGAAAAGTTTCAGGATATGTCTTCTTATCTGGTCTGAAGCTTCCTTGCTTACCTTTATTGATCCAGATTCCTGCTGCGATGCCACTGATCACACACACTACTATTGATCGATGTCGGCCACTCTGGACCAACATGTTAGCACCCTCAGGGTATCAGTATTTTCTTCTGCGGTGACGCTTTAGCGCCTCAACAAGGCAAAGGCCACACATGAAAGGATTCAGAGTGTTTGAGTGACTGATAAATCAATCCACACTCAGATTGTCATATACAAAGGCCTGCTGTCTGCATTCTGAAATTCTAGTCTGGAGAATTTGATCAGTGATTAACTTTTCAACTATAAAACTTCTGTTTGATATCACCAAAATGTTTTATTTCTCATAAAATGGAAGTGATTTTTCTTTTTTTTTTTGTTCACCATTCTGTTGTTGCTAAAGAGATTAGATGAATTGAGGGACTTCTTTGGGTAGAGGGGTCGAAAGCAGGTCAAGTTGTGCAGCATAGTATTTATGTGGCTGGTTGCTGTCAGTGAAACAATAATGTGGCCTGAATATAATCTTTCATTTGTATATTTCACCAGAAGTCACATGGAAGTTCCTCATTTTGCTATGATACAAAAATGTTACGGCAGAAAGAAAGTGAAAGAGCTGGAAATTAACTGCTTAAATGTAATTGTCAAAACACAAGGGTTGATTAATCTAATCCTAAATTAAATTAGACTAACAAAAAAAAAACAACAACATATCATAGCATGTATTTCAAGTTATGAAATCTTTATCAGTTATTTCAGGATTATGCTCTCAACTCAATGACAAAAAAGAAAACAGAGGTTTAAAATAGACGTGTTATCAGTTTGGGAATGGTCATAGCACAAATGGAAACAATGCCACTAGAAAATGGGAGCCAAGCTTGACCCTAATAATGCGACTGGTCTGTCAAGGAACCTAGAGAACAGGAAGCCCACCATACCTCTGTCTTCTTGGATAAAGTCATAAAAATGATAAACAGAGGCTTCAATTAGCCTCCTTCAAGACAATGAGCTGCTCGCCTGTTGGGAGTAGAAGGGTCGGACCAGTAAAAGTTAAGAGATGAAAGAGTTTGCGCTCCTATGTTCCCGAATACCCTTTTAGTTTGAAGGAAACCTTCAATTTTTTTTGTCTTGATAACAAAATGAGTAGCACAGTATTAAAAAAGTAATGTATACGTTTATGATAAGCAAATTACCCTAAAAGAACAAATGAACCATCTCAATACTTTAGTCCATTCAAATGTGTCATACTTCAAATATAACAGTTTGTGTAAAAATAAAAATGCAATTGATTGAGTCCTCTACAGTTATTTGCAAAAAGGAAATTTTTGAAAGTGTGATTTATTGTAGTCGTACAGTGTCTCTTGGTGTTGTTGGGATAGCTAATTTGCATTTTAGTTACATCTTAACATTCACAGGCTTTCATATTAGATAAAATCTCTCATCTGAGACATAACCTGTATGTTTTCTGCAGTTATTTCCCTTTTTTACTTCCCCCTCAAATAACAACTTCTTACTTTTTTACTTTGCTCTCACCTGAAAACGGTTCAACCAAAAACATAAACTAACACAGTGAGGACGATGTAAATATATTGCTGTGATTGAAATCCACATATGTATGGTTGTCCATGTGAAACTGAAATGGATAAATGAAATAAACTGTTGATCCAAATAAAACTTGATTAAAATACACTAAAACTGTCCAATTAAATGATGACAATTTCAGTGCGTTCTATAAATATACCAATACATCTTTAAACATGAGTGAAGCTTAAATCTTCATTTTCAGTCAAAAACACAACCTAAAAAAAGTTGCTTTCTAAATGTTTGTTCTAGATGTTAAATCAGAGTCCTGAGTCCCAGAATGAAAGAAGTCCTTTATAACCATTGACAAACTTTTGATCAGAAAAACCATTCTTTTTTGTTGTTGTTTTGTTTCGTCTTCTGAACCACTTCTTCCTAACAGGGTCGCGGAGGTGCCGGAACCCATCCCAGCTGATTTCAGGCGAGAGGCACGAGGCAGGATACACCCCGAACAAGTCACCAGTCTGTTGCGAGGCCACACACACATACAACCATTCACACACTCTCATTCCTAGGGGTAATTTTGCAGCGGGCAATTAATATAGCATGCATGTTTTTGGAGGGGGGGAAGAAACAACAAAATCTCTATTTCGAATAGAGAAAAAAAAATCCCCACAAATTTGACACAAACACATCTGTACAAAAAATTCAAATCCTGAAGTATTATGCTCTCCTGGATGGCTCATATAAGCAGTTATTATGACTCTGACACTGCCTGACATGGACCTACAAAAAGTAGCCATTTGCAAGCTTTAAAAGTAAAAAGTTGTTAGATTGATTTGCTTTTTTTAAACAAAAAAATATTTGCTTGCAAAGATTTCAAAAGTCCTCTTTCTTCCAAAGTCGTTGCCTTGAAACCCTGCATGAGATCATAGTCATGATGAATTTCTGTTGCTGTACCCTTTTAGTCGCCTGAGTAAAACTACCGTGCTATGAATGTTCTCAGGAAAGAGACTTTGATTATTTTACTTGTTACTTCCGCTTTATTGTTGGCTGACCTCTGGCACCACGCAAACCAAGAGGTCATCACAACTTGTGGTGAAAAGTTTCCAAACATCCTTGTGTTAGCATGACTTAAAGGCATATTTAAGATTTGTCTTGGAGCCGAGCTGGAGTTTTGTAAAACATGGAGAGGCGAGAAGATAGGACGGATGTGCTCATCTCCAAACTGAGCAGCAAAACTAAACAAGAAATAGTTTTATCATTGGAGCATCTTCATGAGGTGGGGGCAGGATGGTGGTGCAGATAGGGTGAACATATTGAAATGTCCTCTTTGCTGAACGTGGAATGAACCAGCCTATAAACACAACAGGGCTGAGTAGATTCCCACCTGATTCCCAGCAGATCCCTGACAGATTAACGCCTTCAGAACAATGGGACAAGAGTGGAGGCAGTTTCCTCTGTGTCCCCACTCGTCTACGGCGGACAACATCCCAGGGCTACCCTTTCTGCAAGGTTGGTGTGTGTGCTCCCGGGCAAGACAACTTTCCCAGCAATCCCCAGAGGGAGGGGAAATACTAAACTAGCTGCAGCTCATAAAAACATCTGCGTTTTCATGTGACTGACAGGTGAAGTTTTTTTGCATATGAAATCCTTTCTTTTTCTTTTCTCTTTTTTAAGGGCAAAACATTTTGCAAGAATTCTTCATTTCTGTTGTTAAATTGGGTTGTATTGTTGTCTTTGGAAAATACATATCCCAACACAATCTCTCACATCCTGCACCAGAGTTTAATCTAACCGCCTCAGCCCGTAGATGATCTTTCATATCTGCAATCACTCATGTAGGTGATTTTCAGGTTACTAAAGCAACCACTAGTAAATTTTTGTCTTTAAATGAGTGAAACTATGCAGGTCTGAGCAGGCTTCTGCGGAGTTTTACTGACAGCTGGCAGCAAAAAAAAAATCCTCAATGAGTTCATTTCTGTCAAAACTTCAGGAAAATGTGTCAGTTCTATTTACAGAATCATTCTCTTAGTCTTGCAAGATGTTTCTTCTTTTCTCTCCCACATACCTATAAGTGCACCCACCTCCACCTCTTCTCTAAGAAGCCTCAGAGCCCCTTCCCCCTATCCTGAAACACCTCTCGCTCTCTGGAGCAGGTGTTGGAGGAAGTCATAGTCTAATCAGACAATCTAAACAATCCCTATCTAACAGCTGATAATAACAGATGTCTATACAGCACAGAAGAAGTCCAGGACTCTATGGGCTTTGATTTCTAAATCGAGCTTTGTTTTAGTGCACATAAAACAAGTTACTGTCCAATAAATACCCTTAATCATTTGGTATTTCTGAGTTTGGATACATTCAATCATTTATTTGAAGTTACAAACTGTTTTGCAAATTTCTAATGAAGAAATTTTATTTGTTCTCTTTATTAATGGACGCCAAATTTGACATTGTGCTATCAGCTAGCTGAAATATAACTTCAACAGACTGTTCAAAGTTCAGAAAAGCTCTCGATTAACAAGTCGATCTACGTTCCTACTCTCACTTATGGTCACCAGCTGTGGATGGTGACCAAAAGAATAAGATCGCGGATACAAGCGGCTGAAATAAGCTTCCTCCGCAGGGTGGCTGGGCTCTCACTCTGAGATCGGGTGAGGAGCTCTGCCATCCAGGAGGAGCTCGGTGTCGAGCCGCTTCTCCTCCAGGTCGAGAGAAGCCAGATGGGGTGGTGCGGGCATCTGGTCAGGATGCCCCCCGAGCACCTCGCTTGTGAGGTGTTTTGGGCACGTCCCACCAGGAGGAGACCAAGAGGCAGACCGCAGACCCGCTCGAGAGACTATGTCTCACAGCCGGCCGGGTAACGACTCGGGATCCTTCAGGGTGAGCTGGAGGATGCAGCTGGGGTGAGAGAGGCCTGGGCTTCCCGTCTGAGGTTGTGGCCCCCGCGACCTGACCCCGGATGAGCGGCAGACGACGGAACGGACTGTTCATTTAGACTTTTTACAACTTACAGTATATTGCTTCTTTAGTCTTTTTCTAGAAAAAAAATCTCCCAAAATAAAAAGTTACAGATTTTTTAAAAAAGAAGCAAAATGAAAAGCCAAGAAAACTAAGCACTTAGATTTAATAGTAACTTTATTTATTTTTTAACAAATTGAGCTGCTACACTGTAACAATCTCCACCAGGGATTTTGAGTCTAACACCAAACTCTTGTCTACAAAATTTTGATTGATCATTTCATGCACAAATGCAAAACATTTAACATTTTTCTCGCTATAGTTTATGTATTCCAGATTCAACATCTCAAGTTTTCTCAGGTTGCAAAATGTTTCTTTGTGCATACGCCTCTTTTGATGCTTTGTCACTCGATCTCGATGGTGTCACTAATTTGTTTTTATACTTACACTCTATTCTTGCTCAATGCAGCAGAATTACTTGATTGAGTTTTATCACATTATTAAGTAACTTTGTAACTTTCTTTTTCCTATGTTTATCTGACTGGTTAAGTTTGAGTGGTTAGAGTTATAGAAAAATTTATTATTTCAAACAACTGTTTTCCCAATTCCTTTTTGGGTAAAGGAAATTATGCATTATTGATAATTGGTTAGTCCTTTTTTCCAGAATAAGAATAATACCTTCAACACTTGCTGCTGATTAGCAGAGTAATGTTTGAACTCTGTGGCTTTTTAAAACATGGGCCAGTGGAGTTTGATAGGCTCAGGGGATCGACAGAGAGTGCTAACACATATACACCTTCCGTCCCTGTGATTTAAGCTAATAGTCCTGCCTTGCTACTCGGCACAAAGGAGCCAGCAAACTCATTGTGCAATTCCCAAGAAAACCACCCACAGACATTTATACGGCAAGACTGGCGACCAGCAGCTTAACTGTGTTTCAGAACTCACTTGGAAGGCGGACAGTTTGTGCTGCTACGCCAAGGACAGGAAGTGCTTGCAGAGGGACAGGAAGTGCTCACCGCTGCAGTAGCCGAAGCTGGAACTGAGATAATGCCATTGTGTAAGCAAGCCAAGTGACCTCTCCCTGAGCAGAGAGTCCAGAGGCTGGCGTCGAGAGCCCTGGCCCCCACCCAGCCCCAGACTCCCCAGGCACGGGGTGGGGGACATGGTGAAGGGACGGAGGAGGAATGAAGGGAGGAGGAGAGCGAGATATGAGGCGTGTCACCTCTCCTCATCCCCTACGCCACCTCTTTCCCTCCTCTTGGTTGACTCTGAACCTCACCTTGTAGAGGAAATGTGGCTAAGACTCCAGACTTTATGACTTCTCCCATCAAAAGCCAGAATGTTTCACTCCCACACACAGTGTGAGGCGGCCAGGGCACACTCATACCTACGCCCATGTCAACACACGCATTTGTAGAGACACACACAAAGACACCACATACACACAGTCCCATTTTCTCCACTCTCTTAGGGGAAAATCCTATCAGGTCATCAGAAGCAAAATAGATGATGACAGTATTATAGTCAAGATCCTGATCGCATGCAGTGCCAGCATGATCCTCCATCCAACAGACCCTCCCTCAATCCCAAGAGGGCACTGGTTGTGTCCACTGAGGGCATGAAAAGGTTGCATAAGCATCTCTCGTAATTCTGTCAACTCCTTTTGATATGAGCATTTACTACAGCATGATGAGAATAGTCAGAAAAAAGATGGAGCTGACAAGTTGGTTTCTGTTGGCTGTGATAAGAAGCTCAGTAGGCAGTGGGTGATGTTTGGATCCCTTCCAACAAACAGAGGCTTCATACCCTGAAATATCAACCTAGTGTGTACAATTATGGTACAACAGGTAATTTAATTTTTACATTTTCACTCTAAATCAGCTCAATCTCTCCTAAAATAAGAACATACTAATAAAAATGTCTGTAACTCCCGAATGTACAATATAAGCTATTAATAATATTAATATTAATTTCTATTTAAAATCAGCTGATGTCATCTGGGAGTTTGAAACTGCTCAGTGTAGCATAAGTAAAGTTTCCTCAAACCCTTAACCTTAAAGGTCTAAAAAAGCCACAGGGATAAATATAAAAAACAGAACAGTTATAATTTGGACAAGGCTCAATTAAAGTCATTTAAATTCCCACAAAGAACTGTAAAAATCAATACTGAATACATCGAAGGACATAAAAACTAATCGTTGGTAAACATGGGCTCTAATAAAAATTATGTCTTTAAAATTTAAAAAGTTTTTTTTTTTGCTGTGACACAGGAAATATATTTATATGAATATTAATTCAATTTGTTCCGTTCTGTCTTCTTCCGCTTATTCGGGGCCGGGTTACGGGGGCAACAGCCTCATACGGGAAGCCCAGGCTTCTCTCACCCCAGCTGCATCCTCCTGCTCACTCGGAAGGATCCCGAGTCATTCCCCAGCCAATTGTGAGACAGTCTCTCCAGCGGGTCCAGGGTCTGGCTCTTGATGTCCTGCCGGTGGGACGTGCCCAAAACCCCTTGCCAGTGAGGTGATTGGGAGGCATCCTGACCAGATGCCCGAACGACCCCATCTGGCTCCTCTTGACCTGGAGGAGGATTTCAATTTGTATTAGATTTTTTCTACTACAAATTTTTTAAGACAACAAATTTGATTTGTTGTGTTTTAAACTCATTTGGCCTGTTCTCGTTGACTCAGTGAATCCTCATGAACCAAAAATTTTAAAAAGTTAAGAAACTTGCATGATTTTTCAATTTAAAACTCTTTTCCATCATGCATTTCTTCATTTTTCAGTCATGAAGGAATAGCTTTCTCATGTAACATATTTAAACTTCTCTTTTCATTTTTGAAAATGGAAAAAAAAATAGCAAATTTTCTGTTAAACTTAAAAAAATGATGTTAGTGACTGTTTAAAACCTACAGGAAAAAAACTTTTATGCAGTAGGTTAAATCTACAAAACTTTTAAACAAGTCTGTCCAAAATCCAAAATCACATTGGAGTATGATGACTTTGCAGATGTGAGAATTTCAAATATACTATATATTGAAACGTTGGGAGGGGGAAGTAGAAAAATAAGAGAGAACATATATGACATACTTTTTCATTGTAAAATCTTTCAGAGTATTTTGGGTTTTTGTTTGATTGGAAATTTGTAGTTTTTTGGCTTGTTTGTAGAACTGATTCAGTTAAATGTAATTTGATATTAACGGAGAGGCAACTTATAACCTATGCTTTCTTTTTTCTTGGATCTATTTGGTTTTTTTAATGAGAAAATGTGTAAAAATTGTGCATATTTTGCCAACTGAATGAATCTGAATATTTGATCTCATTAACTTTTTGCTTTTAATTTATCATTGATTAATGATCTGGATTTTAATTCTCTTTGAGTTTGATTTGCTCTGTTCAGCACTTTGTGTAACTTTTTGTTTGAAAAGTGCTTTGTAATTAAAGTTTGATTTGTCCTCTGAATAAAAGTAATATTGTTTAAAGATTTTAAGATCCAGATTCATCCTTCTGTTCAAAATCTTTCAAATAAATGCAGAAAGTCTCTTGTTGTGTTGATTTGAGGCGGGAGTTGTGAACTTTTTTTTTTACACCTATGTAGTAGATGGCACTCCCTCTGTGTAATGATTGGTTCCCTGTGCGCTTATAGAGAACCCACGTCCACATCACTGCTGACTTGCCTCTCTACACTCTGTGACAAGCTGTGAGCAACGAATAGATGGGAATAAATGTTTTTCAGCAGCGATCTGAATTTCAATTTGAGTAGATTTCTTAGATTTTCTCAGAAGTGCTGTGCTGCTGCTCCTGCGGGCTCTCCGGTAGCTCTGGATAGAGATGAGTAGTCCCGATGCGGGGTACGCCAGCGACGATCAGACCCAGGCAAGGTGTGCGATGTCAGTCATGATGCCTGGAATGGGACACTGTCAGTGGTCCGACCCTCTCAGTCCGCTTGGAGACACCAAAGTAAAGAATGAACCGTGCGCCTCCAGCTCCAACAACCAGAGCCGCGGAAAAAGCGAACCCAGGATCAGGAGACCTATGAATGCCTTCATGGTCTGGGCTAAAGATGAACGTAAGAGACTTGCCCAGCAAAACCCAGATCTACACAATGCTGAGCTGAGTAAAATGTTGGGTAAGTAAGAATAAGATTTTATTATAAGAACTAAATCACTTTCTAAAGGCAAGAGTTTCTATTCATTTTATTAAAAATATAAATGATTCTTTTTATGGTTTCCATTTTTTTCATTTACCTCATGACTGTGTTATTAAATGATCGATTGATGAGGTTTAAAAGTTACTTTTAGACAAGCAGCAATGTAACCTTAAAAACCTGTCCCTGCCCCCTAAAATGGTAACAAGCTATTTTAGTGTGCATCACCAGACCGCTTACAGTATCTGCTGACATATCATTAATGTGCACCCTCCTCTTGACATCCAGGGAAATCGTGGAAATCTCTTCCTGTCACAGAAAAGCAGCCTTTCGTTGAGGAGGCTGAGAGGCTGAGGGTTCAGCACATGCAGGATCACCCCAACTACAAGTACCGGCCTCGGCGGCGGAAGCAGGTGAAGAGGATTAAGAGGCTGGACTCTGGCTTTCTGGTTCATGGCGTCTCTGATCATCAAGCCCAGACAATGCCTGGGGATGGTAGAGTGTGTGTGGAAAGCCTGGGCCTTGGCTACCACGATCACAGTTTTCAGGTTCCACCACAACCTCTCAGTCACTACAGGGATGCTCAGCCTCTTGGGGGCCCTGCTTATGAATCCTACAGCCTTCCCACACCTGATACATCCCCTCTGGATGCTGTAGAGTCAGACTCTATGTTCTTTTCTCCACATTCACAAGAAGACTGTCACATGATGCCCGCATACCCTTATCACTCCCAGGTGGCAGAGTTTCAGCCTCAAGAACCCATCTCCAACCATCATGGCAACACCATCCTTCATCGACATGCTAATCCAGTTCTGGAGCAGCCCCCTCAGCCTGCCAATCTCCCTCCTTCCTACATGGGGTGCCCTAATACTTTGGCTATGTATTATACCCAACACTGCAACCCCAACCACTCCAAACGACACCCTGGTGGGGTAGGACAGCTTTCTCCACCACCTGACTCCCACACTCACACAGCAGACAGCGTGGAGCAGATGCACCACTCCGAGCTTCTCACCGAGGTGGATCGCAGTGAGTTTGAGCAGTATCTGAGCTCTTCTTCAGCACGTGTGGACATGACAGGTTTGCCATATGGTCCACATGAGGCTGGCATGCAAGGACCTGACAGCCTGATATCATCAGTATTGTCGGATGCAAGCACAGCTGTGTATTACTGTAGTTACAACAACTCCTAACCTCCTTCCTGTTGCAAGGACACTTGATTTGACCTCACATTTTAGTTGCTAGGTTTGAACAGAAATTCTTTATTTTGATGTTTTACTACTGATACAGGAGGATGCTGAGCCTTAAAATTGAACTTAAAAAAGAACTTTGTGCTGTATCTGTCTAAAAACAATTAGAAAAGCCATTAAATATTTTAATCCGAACACTGGTTTGAACCTTTCTCTACTTCTCTTGCAGGGATTTGATCATATTTGTGATAATAAAAATTGTACAGTCACTATTTTAAAAGTTTATGTATATGATGAACTTTTTTTTTTATACTTTTGCACTTTTTTGGGAAATAAATGTTGCCAAAAATGTCTGTCTGGATCTGTAATTATTCTTAAAATTGGCGTAATTAAAAAATAACCTTTTGAATTTTTCTTTCAAAAATAAATCAATTTAAATTTGTTAGTTTTTGTAGCTGATTTATGGTTTGTGTTTTTGTCTTCATTACACATAGAGCTGAGTGTGATCCAATCAGCAGTAGTTACACACCTGAAAGCTGGGTGCCTACGCCTCCCCGGCCCAAACACGAGGAGGTCATTTCTGTGTGTTACACATGGTTCCCTTGTTTTTGCTGTAAGTTTACGGAGTTTATACTTCGGACATCCTGCCAGTAAATAATTTAGCTTCATCTAATCAGTATTAGGAACCATCAAAATGAAATAATATTTAGTTTTATAATTATCTCAGGCATTATTATTCACTTTTATTTTATGACGTCAGGTTTTATTTTGGTTGTCGCTATCCTGAGCCACTGTTAAATTTATCCATCTAACATTGTGTTGTTTCATAAATCAAACTTATCAGAAAACTTTTTTTGAGAGATCAGGCCAAACCTGTAGGAAAATATGTCGTATTTTTAACTCAGAAAGGGGTCCGGATTTATAAATAGGGATTCGCCTTATTTTAAAAGGAAGAGGTTCTTCTCGGTGAGGTCAATCACCCTGACCTCATGATCCATATTTAGCGCTTCAGAGGAAACATGTTCCAGAGGTGTATATATTTATGTGCTTTGTTAACACTGGATGGTTTAAAATATGCTCTCATGCAGAAGATGTTGCTGATGTCAGGGTGAATACAGTCGACTCTTCTCAAGGCTTTATTTTTTTTTTAAAAACAAAGACATTTTACCATGCTAATTCAGGACTGCTAAGTTACTAAAAGTTGGTTCAGTGAGTTTAAAGTGGAAGTGGTTGTAGGTGTTTTGGCTTTGCTTCTACCACCATTACCGACTAAGTTTTCCTTCAGGCTATTTAAGAAAATTCACTGTAATTGTGGAGAATGTTTTAGATTCACTCTGTAGCTGAGTGGCAGCTTTATCCACCCTGTTGTTACAGCTAATGGCTGCATAACAACAGGCTCAGGCCTCAATCCCTCAGGGTTCAGCAGACTGGGTGGGGGTCACCTGTCTGGACTTAAGGCAAGACCCGTTTACCCCCTTGTAAAAGGGGAAACTATCTTAACAGTCTAATTGATCAGGACTGAAAAGGTGTTTTGATATAAAAATAATTGATTCAGTCAAAGCATAGAATAATCATCACAAAGGAAATCAAATTCTTTATGTTTTTCCCACTGCTGGATCATTGATGTGAAAGTGTGTGAATTTTAGTCCTGAGGCTTCGCTGCCAGCAGCGTGCAGAGAGTCACTCAGAGATTACAGCAACACGATGGCTACATTAACACAGCAGCACTTAATCATGGTACTGCCCTAATCTCATCTCAGGTAGCTGCCTTTCACAAACACAGCTTCATTTACCCTCAAACTCAGCTGCAGTTTAGTTCTGTAAACCAGCCAGATCAGCTATATTGGACCGACACAGGTGCAAATACGATGAAGTTCACCGAGAGAGTTTAGCAGCAATTATATCGCCATTATAATGTCATGAAAGCTTCAACACAGGAGGATTTTACTAAATAAATAATGAACGTATTGCACAGATAAGCTGAATCTAGCTGCAAGTAATTATTCATGATTGATTTCCCTCTCCATCTTTGGAAAACCTGAGAATGAGGTGATCGAGCAAAGCAAAGGGATTTAAAAAATTATTTAAATTTGAATTCCAAAGATTTAATTAAATGATCGTTAAAACATCTTAAAAGGCAAACTGATTCTGAGTGTCAATAGGAATTAAATCAGATGACCACATATGCAGTGGTCTCATACTGTCAACAGACATTTTAACAGCAGGTTAACAGCAAAGTTTCTACTCATCAAAATTTCAGTTTCTAAATCGTAAAAAAAATTGAAACATTTTAAATACATACACACAAAACAATTATTTTTGCAATAACAAATTATTACCAAAAATCAAGTTTGCAGCTTTAAACCAATGAAATAATCAATATAAAAAGTGTGTACTTTAAAAATTAAAATAACGAAATGAAAAAAGCACAACAAAACTCAAAGCTGCAATTTTTAAACTAACTTTTTTTTCTACAGCATTATATAATTAAGTCTTTTGGGGGGCTGTGGAAACATAAATTAAATCTAAATGACACTTAAATTTTGTGATGGCCATGTTTACACCACTTAGACACACAAAAAAAATTACGCACAAAAATTATGTCAATTTGAAACAAATAAAAAAAAAACAGAGTTTTGCTGATGAAAGCTGAAAAGTGAATGAAAAAAAATAATTAGATCAACAGCTTTTTGTTTGTCTTTGACACTGAAATTAGAATGGAAAAAAAAAACTTTCCTCACATTCAGAATTCAGTTGCTTCCAACAAAATAGTTGAAGTGTGGATTTTCATTTTAAGCTCCAAAAAGAAAGACAAATAGTTGCAGGGTGCTTGGACCAAAACTGATTAAGCCATTGATAGTAGATTTCAAATACAGCATGTGAAACAGCTGCAGGAGAGGGTGTGTCTATTGTCTAAAGCAGGGCTGGTTGCTCATAATCCCAGTCGAATGTTGTCCCTCTTCGGCCTGATCGCTTTTATGGCCTCTGCTTGTCACACCACCGTCCAGTTCTGCCCCACTATATATAGTTTCAAACATACAGTCAATTTCAGGTCAGTGCTCAATGTATGGCTAAATGGTTTGTATTTCTACTGATTCTAAACATCATTTTTATTTTTATGTTGTTTTTTGCAGATTTGGTTCTGGTAAGTTTTCTGTGAATTTATTTTACAAGCTCATCACATTTTTTTTAACAAAATATATGAAGTTTTCTTCATGTTCTCAAGTATAAAGAATTATAATAAATGTAACAAAGTTTTGCAGGACTTTTGTGGGGGTTTTTTTTAGAGGAAAGTTAAATGCTCACACGACAATTTACTATGTTTGATTGTGCAAAATTTCATTATAATTTTTTTGGATTGTTTATTGGCATTCACAAAAACAGCAAGGTTCCAACTTTAGATGTAAAAAAAAAATGATCCAATTAGACTTGTTTTACTTAAGGTAGATCTAATGCATAACATTTGGCTAATTTAAAAACAAGTTTGAATAATCTTTAAATAATTAATTGTGAACAGCAAAGTTTTCTTTTTTTAATTTGATCAAAAATTTCAGCCAGTTTTAAGCAAACTTTTTTTTTTTCCAAAAAAGCAAAAACAAGTGCTTAACACATAGTTTAACAACACATATACAATTGGTCATTTTGTCTCAAATGAGTATTATCAGGTAAAAGGAAGAAGCAGGAATTAACAGAGCTGATTACGGACTGAAACCATTTTTCAAACTGACAGCTACATTTGTTTCCCAGTCAGGAATTGACTCAGGGAGCTGAATCAACTCCAGCCCTCTCCTGATCAGCTCAGCACTATGTTCTTTTGTCCAAATCCCCTTGTGGCATTCAGAACAATTTTTAGCTCACGTTCAGGCGGGTAGTGAGTATAAGATGACTACATCAGCAGTCAGCTTCCTCTTTGTACTGTTTTTGTTTGGAAGGCTAAAAGGTGTTGGCAGAACACAACTACGCTTTACTCTTTCTTTTAAGTCTTATGTCCACTTTACAGAATCCCCTGTTGACTCTCAACCTCCCTTCCCTGAAATGAGTGAGCAATGATGATGAATAGTAACGAACACTTTATAATAGGATTGATTTATGAGTGAGCTGCCATGTAAAGTTTTGAAGCCTTTTCTATGATTGAGCACTCCATTAGGAATGAGGGATTACACAGACTTTAGTTAATGTAGTTTAAAAAAAATAAAAGTCAGATCCTTCGTTCCGTTCCTTCGTCTTTCGCTTATCCAGGACCGGATCACCTGGAAGGATCCTGAGTTGTTCCCCAGCCAGCTGTGAGACATAGTCTCTCCAGCAGGTCCAGGGTCTGTCTCTTGGTCTTCTTCCGGTAGGACGTGCCCAAAACAGCTCACCATCCAGGCGCTCGGGAGGCATCCTGACCAGATGCCCGCCTCACCCCATCTGGCTTCTCTCGACCAGGAGGAGGAGCAGCTTGACACCGAGCTCCTCCCGGATGGCAGAGTTCCTCACCCGATCTCTGAGTGAGAGCCCAGCCACTCTGCGGAGGAAGCTCATTTCGGCCGCTTGTATCCGTGATCTCATTCTTTCGGTCACCACCCACAGCTGGTGACCATAGATGAGATCCATCATACTATGACAAAAACAATTAGGCAGATGAGCAGGATTTGGTACTGTACAGTAGTTAGCACAGTGGCCTCGGAGCATGAAGGTCGGGGTTCGAGTCCCGGGTGGAGTAGAGGCTTGAAACACTAGCCTTTCTGTGTGGAGTATGTATGTTCTCCCTGTGAATGGGTGTGTTTCCTCCGGGTACTACGATTTCATCTCACTCTCTAAAATCATGCATGTTAGGTTGATTGGCCACTATGAAATTGTCCCTAGGATTAAGTGTGGGTGGACCCGCGACTTTCTGGTGACCTGTTCCGGGTGTACCCCGCCTCTCGTCTTAAATCAGCATGGACAGGCTCCGGCACCACCCGCGACCCTGTTGAAGATAAGCGGATCAGAAGACGAAAAGTAGGAATTGTTTGCTTAATTATTTTAAACTTTTTTCAGTTATAAAATATTGTCCACTTATTCCAAAGCAGCTGACACCCGCAAACGACCAGCATCCAGAGTTAGTGTAAAGTAGCAGCCAAGTGATTAAATCATTTTGTTGTTTAGAGAGGAATAAAATTTTGCTATATGTAAACGAGGAAGTGAAAGAATTGGGAGAAATGTTGATGATTATGCTAAAATATTTTTAATTGATTGAGAAAAATGGCCAAAAATGTGAGTTATCTCACGGTGTCACAAGTCAGCCAGGCCCCCAATACAACAAAAGGTTTGTATGTACAAGAGTTAGGTAGATATACTGTATATTCATATAAACCGAATGTGTCAGTTATGTGAGATTGGATGTGAGTAAATCTTGTAAAAAAGATGGTAAAGTCATTTAAAATGCTCTAAAAAATAGAATGACTTTTTAAAAGACTGAAGAAAATGTCTGAACCGTATTGCATCGGTCCATCATAGTACAGAAAGAGCTTAGCCAAAAAGTAAAGCTCATGATTTACAAGTCAATCTACATTCCCACCTCACCTATGGTCACCAGCTGTGGGGGGTGACCGAAAGATTGAGATCGTAGATACAAGCGGCCGAAATGAGCTTCCTCATCGGGTAAGGAGCTCTGGCATCCGGGAGGAGCTTGGTGTCGAGCCACTCCTCCTCCAGGTCGAGAGAAGCCAGATGGGGTGATTCGGGCATACGGT
Organism: Neostethus bicornis; assembly: GCA_902685375.1. Taxonomy (NCBI): domain Eukaryota; kingdom Metazoa; phylum Chordata; class Actinopteri; order Atheriniformes; family Phallostethidae; genus Neostethus; species Neostethus bicornis. The sequence continues at coordinate 15,151,400 of LR738553.1, read as the reverse complement.
CAGGATGCCCCCGAGCGCCTCGCTGGTGAGGTGTTTCGAGCACGCCCCACCGAGAGGAGACCAAGAGGCAGACCCCGGACCCGCTGGAGAGACTGTGTCTCACAGGTGGCCGGGAAACGACTCAGGAATCTTCCGGGTGAGCTGGAGAATGCAGCGGGGGTGGGAGAAGCCTGGGTTTCCCGTCTGAGGCTGTTGCCCCTGCGACCCGGCCCGGGATAAGCGGAAGACGACGGAACGGAATATTGTAAAAAGAGCAAAAGAAAAAACGGCAAGGAAAATGATCAAAACTGAAGTAATACATCAAACATCTCAAATGAAACAATCATAATTTTTCATAGACTGTTTTAAAAAATGAAAAGATCCACCAAATTAAATAAGAAACATATCAATGATGGAAATATATCAGCTTATCAAAGAAACGGACCAAAGTTCTATTCCCAGCAATCAAATCTCTAAAACACAGTGTTGTAATTAACAATGATCTGATCCTCATTTCTCACAAATTTCAACATATTTTATGCTGTTGAAAAGCTACGTTGTGTGCAGCTAAAGATAACTCCGGACCATTGTCTGTTTTTTTTCTGTCAATCTGAATCTTCCAGAGAGCACCTGTCCTCACTTCCTTGTTCCGATGACTCGTGTTTGCTTCATCCATGAAAGATTGGCTGGGAACATCCTCTATCAGGGAGGAAGTTGTGCTCTGTGAAATTCACACCACTCAACCCATTTTGGGAATCACCGGTAGGACTTCCTTAAAAATAAAAATACATAAAAATATAGTCTAAATAAAGAGGGGAGAGGGCAGAGTGTCATGACCTAGGTCAAGTGGCTTTGTTGTCTCATTGTGTGTTAAAGTGACTGCATGCTTGTTTGTGAGCATGTGTGTGAACTGTTAAAACATTTGTTTGGGCCTTTTGAGTTGATTTGCTTAGTGTGATTTTATCATGATGTGGAACTGCAAAACTTTTTAAAATCTATGTTTCAATTTATTATAATTTTGAATGTGTTTGAATTTCTCTCTATTTGACAAAAATAAAGATGTAATTATATGGTAATAAATTTAAGTTTGAAAAAAAAATCAGTTTTGACTTATTCAAAATGGGTTGGATTTCTGATATTTAATTAATACAAAAGCGATATTTTTGGTAAAATAGAAGTTGTTTTTTTTTTTTAAGAATCATGATGACATCATATATTAATATTTTTACAAACCAAGGTGCAACAATGTCTAGACAGTTTTTTTTAATGACACCATCAGTCTGTCGGCTGTCTCTTACACAGGAAGAGCATTTTTGCTTGTGTTATTGGATTATGAACTTCAAACAAATGTCAAACACATTTCTACTGAAATAGCAAACAGTTGACTTCCAGTTCCCCAGCAGCCTGACAGCGTGTTCCACCATCTGCAGGTCCTGTCTCCTCTAATGTAGGTTTTGTCTGTAACAACTGAAAACACAATAACATAGTTCTTCTCACATGTAGGGATTACAAATAAGACGCAAGTTTTTTTCTCTTTTTTTCTCAGGTCTGTTTACTTCATACTGTAGATGAATATTGTACTGTGTGCTCCCTTTTCCAGAACCAGTGCATAAGTTGGTCACAATGCTAGTTTAAACCAGCAGATGTCAGATGTGTACAGGACTACTTTTAGAAAATGAGGCCTTTAACCAATGCTTGCTTGTAAAACCAATTTCTGAAAGAAGTTGCTCCAAACAACTTAAATTTCTTTTTTTACACTCTTGAATCCTGCCAAATGTATCAGTAAAAGACTTAAAAACTCTTTTTATTTTTGTCACAGTCATTTAATATAAGAATAAATTGCATGTAAGCTTTTTTTTTCTCAATAGTTCTGTACACAAAGTCATATACAGCACACACGATCAGTCAGTCACCTTCCAAACCGTCTATCCCTTACAAGGTTGCAGTGGGTGCTGGGGCCCATCCCGGCTAATTCGAGGCGAGGGGCAGGGTACACCCCGAACAAGTCGCCAGTCTGTAGCGGAGCCATACACATACAACCATAAACACACACTCACTCCTAGGGGCAATTTGCCACCGGCCAATTAACCTAACATGCATGTTGGAGGACGGTGGGAGGAAACCGGAGTACCCGGAGAAAGCTCATGCATGCACAGGGAGAGCATGCAAACTCTACACAGAATGGCCAGTGTTCCAAGCACACACAATCTTTACATCAATATATCTGTTTAACTTCATTCTCAAAGAAAATACATTTTTTAATCCCCCTAGCACAATGTAATTACTGGGATTAGGTAAATGACCTTTTCTTCTAAAGATTTAAAATAACTTTGAAACATTTTTAGTTAAGAATTTAAATATGCAACCAAAAGCAGACAATAGATTGATGGGATTTGCTATGTTTTAAATATAATTTTTAAAAAAGATTTATTGTGAGATAAAATACAAATACTCGGACAGTATCTTTACAGAGATTAAGTTATAGAGATCGTTATAGAGAGGCATCCCTGCAATTCACGTAAAGTGGTGCGAGCACGTGAGCCTGCTGGGAGCTCCATATGGATCCGGGTAAGTTGGTAATCCTAAACATAAGTCCTGGCACGGTGACGTACAGCTTGCTATTTAAAGATTCAGCCATTAGTGTCCTGCTTTGATAATTGACTTTATGAGTGTCACAAACATGGTTTTCAAGGCTCTAAATACATCAACGTAAGCTGCATGATGAAAATGATGTGCGGTGATGTGTGTCTTTCTGCTTGAGAAGGTTTGCATGGAGGCCCTGGCTGCTTTTCTATCCCACATAATAAATATTGTGGCTGTACAGTGCAAGGGGCATACAGTATTTCTGACCAGAAATGTGTTAATAATCTATGAAGAAATTAAATAAAGTCAATATTAAATCATTTTTGCATCTAACTTCATCCTTTCCTGGTTTTGTTTTATTTCCCGTATTGTTAAAGAGATTGTATAAATCGGACAGAGCCTCTTTTTTTTTTAATAAAACTATACATAGGATTGTTGTATTGGTCAGATTTCAATAACTGCTTTCAGTTTCCACATTGCAACAATCTCTCCAATCCTCAGAATATGAGACTGAAGAATAAAAGAACTATTTCATTCATCTAGGTTTTTATTGGTATTCTGCCTTCGGACAAAATAAAGTCAACAAGAAAATATTTTTTTAGAATTGAAACTCAACTAATCCAAAAGGTTTTTTTTTCCAGATAATCATTTCAGTAAGAGTGAAGGGACAAAAATAACAAAAACAAGGGAAAATATACGTTTAAAAAGTAAATTTTTATGGGTTTTTACTTTGTCCGAAGTCCCATTTTATGCAAACAATGGGCACATTTCCACTAGAATTGATGGAGGCTATAACCTGTTTGTGAACCCTGAACATCAGTAACACTGATCTTTAAAAGCCCACGAGACAAGTCAAACAGTGGGCAACTCAGGTCCACCACATCCTTTTGTTGTCAGGTCGAGAGAAAGTCAAGGCCAGCTCAATAAGTCTTTATCTTGGTTTTGGTGTGTGTGCTTGCATGTGTGCATTAGGTCACCCAGTGAGTATGAATTTTTGAGAGCGGACGAGCATATGTGCACATTCCAGCTTAAAGACCCACCTACGATAATTGTAGGTGCTCACGCATGTGCTCTTCGTCTCTGGAAAGTCCATTTGTGTGTCGGTCAGGATGCCAGTGTCTCACTCACGGAGGCTGCTTGTCTCGCCCTCTCCACTCAGCTCACTACTCGGTGACTGACCCTTAATCAGAGGAAGGTTGCCTGATGCAAACACAGACGGATAAATCACTCATCACCCAGCGCTGCTATCTGGGTCATGTGTTGCCAGGTTGTCCCGTCAGCAGACTGGCCCTGAGCCATGGACCCTCCAAAGCTAACAGCCTTAGATTTTGAGCCTTTTGGTGAGGAGGACCCTGCCTGCCATCGTCCCTTGGAGAATAATAGCTCACATTCTCTGCATGTTATTTGTTCTGTTCAGAGGCTTAGTTGTCGACATGTAGTATCACCACTATCACCAGACGATATCCTTTGTTCCTTTTGGTCCTTTTTGTTCATTCAAATTTTTATACTATTTTAAATAACAGAACAAAAGCATACTTTTCCATGTTTGATTGCAATTTTAGAATTCAAATGTGTCAAAAGTAATGCATAATTTATACATGAGGTTTTAAAAGAATTTATAAGCTCAATCAGAAAAGAAAAATTACAGTATTTTTTTTTTTTACTTCAAGGGCCAAAAGAGTAAGCGCCGGCTTAGAAAGACATCTTAACGAGGTTGGTCCTCATACATATGGGTTAAATATATAAAACACAAATAATTGTTTTCTTTGCGGCCGTCTGCTGGAGAGGCAGCTTGACCGCAAGGGACAGCAATAGGCTAGAAAGAGTGAAAAAGAAATGTGCATCTGTGGTGGGAGAAATGTGGACTCTGTGGGAGCTGTTTTCAGAGGGAGGATGAGGGCTTTAATGCAGGGAATCCTGAATAACCCCCATCACCCTCTACATGATGTTATCGCGACCCAGAAGACGACTCGAAGTAACAAGTTCCTCTCACTGCACTGCAGAACTGCGTGCTTTAGGAGGTCGTTCATCCCTTCAGCCAGACAATTTAATAGATCAGATGGTTTTGGAAGGTACTGAGTCCTATTTTATTATGTATTTATGTTGTTTTTATTTTATTTTGTTTGTACAGTTTGTGTGATTTCTGTTGCTGCTGGACACCAGAATTCCTCCTGCGGGAGATTAATCAAGTTTTTATCTATCTATCTAATTGCTGGCTGATGTACTGTGTCATGTTTTAATGTTCAAACCGAAATCTCTTCAAGCAGTGATTTTTCTCTGTGTTAAAATTGATTATTTTAGACATAAAAATCCACAATATGTTTTATGTCTTGGAATTTTATTTATTTATTTGTTTTAAATTGATTTTCGGTTAAAGAGTAGTAATAACTTTTTTTTTGTACGGCACTTTGGGGAAAAAACCCCTCATAAGTTTACAACGTTTTTTAGAAATTCACACAATTGTAATAAAGACCATAAAAAAACGTAAAAACCAACTAAGACAATGCAGTATATAGTAAGAGGTTACTTAAAAGAATTTACTGAAGTTGTCAGCCTCATTTCCTTGGGCAGGTCGTTCTAGAGAAGAAGAACTCGGTCCTTTCACGTTTAAACTGTGGAGTAGGTGTTCATAATTCAGAAAAAAAAATTAAAGTTTCGTTTTGTCTTCTTAATTCTTATCCCTCTTTGTTAATGTTTAAATTGGCTATAATTTAAGTGTAAATAATATTCTTTTAAGATATTCAAATAGTACTAATCCTGTGTATTATTACTGACTGATTACTTCTGATGAGCATGAGGAGGACTGGCACGGCCAAAGACGGTTAGATCACTTGGAAAGAAATAAAATGACTTTGACCTCTTTGTCCCCTATTAGACAGTGAGGCTTGTCACTACTCTGTTTGTTTCTCTGTTTGATGTGAGCTGCAAATGCCTAGGAAGTAAAATGCACAGACACCAAAGGACAAAACGACATTGCTGGGACGCCTATTTAAGGTCATCTGGCAACATCTGCCATATGTCTCGATTCAGGGTTCCTATCTCCTCATAGAAATATTTTACTGAATACAATCAAATCAGAATGATTATCATGGTGCATGGTAGAGACTCATTTCTCAGTTCTCATGATCCAAATAATGCGGTAAAACTCAGACGTGCAGTACAGTATGTATGCTTGTATTGTCACTTTACAATTTGTTCAAATACGTTTTCAATGGTTTTCTTTTATAAACAGACTTTCTTTTTATAAACACTCTTGAACATTCATTCAACGTGTAAATCTGATTAATGTCCCTGAAAACTTCCTATACACCCCTGAAAGGGTGGCAGAGGAAGAGAACATTATTCCATAGACAATAGGGGAAATTTCAGAAATTTATTTCTCTTTCGGAGTTTCGCACAAAGACCAAACAATAATGTGTAGAAGACACCAGTAAAAAAAAAAAAGTCCGATAACATTGTTGTAGAAATGAGTTATAAACATCTATTTTTAATGTAAAAATGAGGCACTGCTCTAACACTAACCTTTACCACCAAATTCAAATTTAAGTTAGAGTAATCTGAAAAATGTTATTACTCAGCAAGATGATAAAGACTTGTTGGTTTATATATTTATTTGTTTTGAATTCTGTCTTTTATTTCCGTTCCGTCATCTTCCGCTCATCCGGGGCTGGGCCAGAGGGGCAACAGCCTCAGACGGGAAGCCCAGGCTACTCTCCCCAGATGCATCCTCCAGCTCACCCAGAAGGATTTCGAGTCCATCCCCGGCCAGCTGTGAGACATAGTCCCTCCAGCGGGTCCAGGGTCTAGCTCTTGGTCTCCTCCCAGTGGGACATGCCCAAAACACCTCACCAGCGAGGCGCTCCGGGGGCATCCGGACCAGGTGCCCAACCACCCCATCTGGGTCCTCGTGACCTGGAGGAGGAGCGGTTCGACACTGAGCTTCTCCCAGATGGCAGAGCTTCCCACCCGATTGCTGAGTAAGAGTCCAGCACCCTGCGGAGGAAGCTCAATTCGGCCGCTTGAATCCGCAATCTCATTCTTTTGGTCACCACCCACAGCTTGTGACCATATGTGAGGGTGGGAATGTAGATCGACTTGAAAATCGAGAGCTTTGCTTTTCGGCTCGGCCCTTTCTTTACCAGAGAGAGGCAGCGTCCTAGTTATTGCTGATGCCGCACCAATCTGCCTGTCGATTTCCTGCTCCCCCATTCATGAATAAGTCCATGAGATACTTGAACTCCTCCACCTGGGGCAGGACCCTGTCCCTGACCTGCAGGGGGCATTCCACCCTCTTTCAGGTGAGGACCATGGTCTCGGATTTGGAGGCGCTTATTCCCATCCCGGCCGCTTTACACTTGGCAGCAAATCGATCCAGCGAGAGCTGGAGATTGCGGTCCGATGAAGCCAACAGGACCACATCTTCCGCAAAAAGCAGAGATCCAATCCTGAGGTCACCAAACCTCTTTTTATTTTAGACCCTTTAATACAGACTTTTATCATAAGTTTGTTTTTTTTTACAAAATATACTACTGGTTCAAAATGCTTAAGATTTGAACATTAATGTACAAATAATGAAGAATTTATGCTTTTGAATGAAGTGAAAAAAAAAAGCTAGAAAATAATTAAGAACTTAAAAAATGGGGTGCTAACGCCCTTAAATCCTCAAATTACAATTATAAAAAACAATGTGTGCTTAAGTAGATCCTAATTGAATAATGGTGATATCAGTGAAGGAGTGGGAGTGCAGAGTGATTTACCACACAAAGGAGTGTGCTTATCTCTCCCTGTGTCCCATGCAGGAAACACTGGGATGTCACCAGGCAGATTAAAAGCTTGGCACAGCTGATACGGATGGCTCAAAATGGATAGGGTGGGGACTTCTGACTGCTGTGCGAGGGGTTTTGGAGGGGAGTGGATGGTTGATGGTGTGACCTTCTGAATCCTGTTTGGCATGGATTCATTCAGAATATAGGAATTCCACTGGAAGTTGAAAGGGGAAAAAAAGATGTAACATCACATACTTTGTACTTGAATGGAATTTTAAATGCAAAGCATACTTTTGTCTCAACTCGAGCCAAGCTACATTCTTCATGATCTACATTTAATGAATCCCAAAGGAAAAGTAGAATTCATCAACAGTTTTTTGGCGGGATAAATTGGATTTTGTGGTGCACCAAAAGTTCAAATGAAACCACGTACTTTACTGAAGCAAATATTAACATTTAGTCCTAATTTTAACCCTAAATCTATTTTGAAAAAAGCAACATGCTTTGAATTCAAGCTACTTAAATGAGCTAACAATAAAAATTAATTGATTAAAACTTATTGTTCTAGTTTATTTTGTTTCCACCTCAGAATAAACTCGTTATTTCTTTCAGAGCACCGAATTGGTTTGTGGCGTTTTAAAGCAGAGCTGACAGAGTCAGGCAGTGATTGCATCTTGAGTTTAGGAAATATATTCTGACTGTAGCGAGGTAGTAGATGTGAATACAGGGAGACAGATCTGGAGAAGCAGCTGCGTAGAGGATGATGAGTTAAATATAGAAGCGGCACAAGGGCCAAAACATATCACACATTTTTTCCCATTAACAGCATAGGTTTGAATCTCACTTGGCGCCAATTAGTTGCAGTATAAGAGCTCAAAAATAGAACAGGGCTGAAGTGGCAATACACCCGGAACGCAAAGACAGACATATCTGTCATTTCATTGTGTGATTTCACTTGTAATCATGTGAAGAAAAAAATAGACCTTATTGCAATGTGGAAGTTTGTGAAACTTATTGAGCTTCAAACATTCATTGCCATTACCTGCCATGACTCATTGAGTGTGGAGCTTTGTCTGAAGTCTATTTTCAGTCAGATTAAGGTATGTTTGGCAGGACCTGTGCTGCTATATCAGCACGGCCAGCCATTTTTACCCTCTGGTTTTCAACATGGACTTGTTTCTTATCTGTGGGGTGGAGGGTTGGAATGAGGGGTATGCAGGCTTCAGGCCTACCTGTTTACGCAGAGAGCTTCCTCCATTCTTCCCCCAACTGCTTCCTTTGCAGGATTTTTCACATTTTTCTGCTTGTTGTTGTTTTGGGAACAGAATATAGACTGGGATCATGGGAGCCTCCTGGTGCATTCCTGGATGTCTACCGTGTCAGGCGCAGGAGGAATTCTTTCCTACTGCACATATCATATGTTTTGCACACACCTGAGGTATTTTTACAGTGCAATAATAAACATGACAGAGTGTAATCGCTTTATCCTGAGTGGAAACATGATAACTTTTATAAATACAAATAGATTCCTTTGGTTCAGCTTGAGGTTTACTGTGGAATGAAGTCAGTGCTTGTACTCTAATCCTTTTTACTACAAAAATAGTCAGTAACTGTTATGCAATTCCTGATAGTTTACGGTTAAGCATATACATGACCAGATAATGCTCTTAGTAATACGATTCAATGTGATCTAGAGAAGTCTACTACCCTTCTAAACTTGATTTGTTTTTAGAACAAGTTTGTTGTGTATTTTTGTCGGGATTAAAAATTTCTGCACGTATCTGGGTATCTTTTTAACAGAACACGTTCTTCTATTTTGAACTCAATTTTTACTCCGAGGTGCGTCTGAATACGTTTTGAGTTCAATTCAATTTTATTTGTATAGCCCAGAATCACAGAATTTTTGTCTCAATGGGCTTCCCATTGCAGATTCAGAAAGAAGAGAAACACGAATAAAGAGGAATGTCTAAAAAAAAAAAAAAATACACAGCAAGAAAACTAACGAACAAATGCTAGCTTTACAATATTAGCACATACCTGCACTTAGACTCTGCTCACAATGAGGAAAAACTCCTAAAAACCCATCAGTGGGGAAAAAAGGAGAAACCTTGTGGGGATCCACACGAAAGAGAGATCCCTCCCCCGGGACGAGCATCCAATCTGTCTAAGACTATTGTTTAAATATTAGCTTATTCTACTCGCTTATTGTTCACACAATAATCCCAAGTTGTGAGATTCATTTCTATATTATTTTTTTTTATAAAGATAGATTGAATTTATTACGTTGATTGTCTTATTAATGTTTCAAAAGCAAAATGCTTTTTTTTTTTAAATCTTCTTAATTGAAAACAAGAGCTGATCAGTGAGGGTCCTGAAAATCGAAAGAAACGTAATCCTCATTACCTAAAGAAGCCCTCAATGAGATTACAACCTTGTTGGAATATTGAAGAGGGAACTAACTTGCCATCTGTTGCTACCAATTTAAAAAACCTGTTGAATAGAAAATATATTTAAAAATTTGGCTTGAAAAAGAGGATCTGCTAATTCTAGAATAAAAAATGTCTAAGCCTTTCAGATCAGGCTAACCTTTACAATATTTTTCTATTATTCCCGACACCGTATTCCTTTGAGAGTATTAATAATTGCATGTGCTACTAATTTATGTAACATTAAAGTCATAATTAACAAATCTTAGGTCCCCAGGCTATTTCTTCAGTCTGTTATGACAACTCCGTATGGATCCGTGAGACACACCTTCCTGAAGAGGATTTCCAAGCTTTGCACCTGCAGGGGAGATTAACACTGAGCAAAGATTAAGCAAATTAACAATGATGCTGTCTCCTGAAATAAACTGTATCTATGCACTTAGTTCAACAGCAGTCATGATGTAGAACACGCAGAGCAATTCAAAAGGATCATTTCTATTTGGAATATCAGGGATTGATTTAATGTTAATCAAGGTAAGTTCATCTTTAGATCTCCCAGTTTGTTGTCGCTAACAGATTATAAATACCTTGTTTACCTGCTCGTTTGTTACGTGTGTGAATTCAGCTTTGTTTTTGTTCGAGAGTAGATTTATTAAATTCATATCAATAATTTCAACGAGCTTTCCAGGCAAGTAAAGAATCTGGTCTTTTAAGAACATACCAAACTATTTCAAATTAGGTTAAATATTTATTTTAGAATTGTAATTTTCAAAATTAAACTAGTGTCTGATGAGAAAAATTTTATGGACCTGTCAAGAGTATAACACATCTCTTGCTCGACAGCAGCTCACATAGGCCAATCTCATTCACTTTGTACGGGTTGGGGTTGAAACTGAACACTGCTGGTTGGATCTATTATCTTTTACTGGTTCCAGCTCACTGGAAGTTTAATTGCAAAGGTTTGATTTTGCCCGAACTTTTAATAGATCAAGAATTGGCTAAAAGAAGTTACTACAGCATCATTTTCCTTTAGCATGTTTGGATCATTATTTAAAGTTCTGTTCCGTCATCTTCCACTTATCCGGGGCCAGGTCGCTGGAGCAACAGCCTCAGACAAAAACCCAGGCTTCTCTCATTCCAGCTGCGTGCTCCTGCTACCCCGGGAGGGTTCTGAGGTATTCCCCGGCCAGCTGTGAGACATAGTCTCTCCAATGGGTCTGGGATCTGCCTCTGGGTCTACACCCGGTGTGTTGTGCCCAAACGAGACGTTTGGGGGGTATTCCAACCAGATGCTGAAACTACCCCATCTGGCATCTCTCGACCGAGAGGAACAACAGCTCTACTCAGAGTTCCTCCCGTATGGCAGAGCTTGTCACCCTATCGCTGAGAGTCCAGCCACTCTGCAGAGGAAGCTCATTTCGGCCACTTATATCCAAATCTTGTCCTTTCGGTCACAACCCACAGCTGGTGACCATAGGTGAGGGGACGAACATAGATCAACTGGCAAATCAGGTTTAATTAAAGTTTATTTTAAAATTCAAAGAGTTTGTAGCTGAACATGCCTTACTTGTTTTTATTGATTGAATGTAGGTCATGCCACCTCATGGTCACAGATCAACAGAGTAAACAACATATGTGTTGTGTCGTCCAGCTGGTGAAAGATTTAGGCTGAACTTGTTGTGTTGTCAGGTAGGATATAAAATGCAAACACAGGTTTCTTTTGGATGTGAGAGTTTAGCGAAAATATGAATGAGAGACCCTCTTTTTTTTCTTGGAAAATTACCATTTTTATTTCTCTTTGTTCTTGTCTTGATCATCCAGCAACAATGAATGAAACAGGAATTCGCAGGACTCTCCCTGAGCAGTCATCAGAGAGTGGGCACACATTTGGGACGCCACACCACCAAAGTGTCATCAATCCCATTCTATCAAAGAGGGTTTGCTTCTATAAAAGTGGTGATCCTCAGTTCAATGGACTTCGTATAGTTATCAACAACCGCACCTTTAAGACTTTTGACGCCCTCCTCGACAGTCTTTCTAAAAAAGTCCCTCTACCGTTTGGAGTGCGGAACATCACAACTCCTCGAGGGGTTCACAGCATCCATACTTTGAATGAACTTGAAGATGGAAAATCCTACATCTGTTCTGATAGCCGCAAAGTTAAACCTATCAACTTGGCTGTAGCACGGAAGAAGCCGCCACCGTGGTACCATGCCAGGCCTGTTAGTTCCCGTCGCCAGACTGTGAAACAGGGAAGGTTGTTCACAGATAGACAGGAGTCAGTGGTGATGCGCACTCCGAGAAAGCTTGTGGTTTTTTGTAATGGTGCTCCCACCCTGATGCACACAGTGATTCTACACAAAAAGACCAGCCCGAATTATAAGGCCATCTTGGACCACATCTCTGAACGTTTGCAGTATCGTGTGTTGAAACTGTACACTACTGACGGCAGGCGTGTAAGTTTTCTTCTGTCTTCGCTACACTCTCAGTCACATACACTAAACATAGTTATTACTGTTAGTAAAAAAATCCAAATCTAGATTAATTCGAAATAGTCAAATGCATGTCCAATGTGATGCATGTCAATTCTCTTTGCCAAGGCAATGTCTTTCAGTGCTGTATGTAACAAATCTGAAGGTCAGATTTGTTACATACAGCACTGAAAGACATTGGGCGAAAGATAAATTGTTTTATTTAAGTTGTGATTTCTATTAGTTAAAAAAACACATACAAAGAACATTTAACCGTTTGATAAATTGTTCAAATAAAAGTATCCATTAAAAAACAGCCACAACACAATCATAATGTATTTATTGATCTATTTCACTTTCTGCAGGTTGATGGTCTACCAGGCTTGATTTTGAGCTCCGGGACTGTAGTTGCTGTGGGAAGGGAGCCTTTCAGACCAGCAAAGTACATTGTACAAAAATCACCAGCTTCATCAAAGCGATACCCCTACCCCAAGGGTTTGAGAAGACACAGACCATTGAATCGTAAGTTTCTAGATAAATTTAGGCTTAAAAACTAAAAACATTTTACAATTTTTATCCGTCTAATTTGAATTGTTTATGTAGACATATAAAGAAAAATGTCAGTCGTTTGGATGAAGCTTTGATTAGAATGAAATGTAAGATGTGTCTGCAGTAATCTATCTCCTCTCATGGGATAAAGCTTGTGAAAGTGCTGAGACAATAATACCGTGTATAATACTGTAGATGACCTACATGTTCTGTCTACCAGGCTGCTACCCATTAGTTAGTACGGGCAAGTTTAGTCGTTCTCTTTCTAACTCATCTTTGTTCCTCTTTTTCTTCCTTCATGCTTCTCTGGATACTGCTTCAATTTTTCTTTTTTCAATATTTTTTTTGGACTGCTTTTGCTTTTGGAATTGCCTGAAAAGGTAAAAAGAAGACGTCATCATTTATGCCCAACTCAAGAAATTTCTCTGCATCATCTGAGCGATACATCATTCATCAGATTCATAACACCATCACAGAAAGTTCCTGTGACCTCCCCACACACCCCACTAACTCCTTCGAGTTGGACTCAAATCGCTTACTGGAGTCCGTTTCAGAAACGGAAGGGGATCAGCGGCTTGGCAATGGAGCTGAAGGTCGGGAGTGCTCTGTGCCCGGTGACGACAACATTGAGAAGTCCTTTCGGGTGAATCAGGATGGTAGCATGACAGTGGAAATGAAAGTGCGGTTGACACTCAAAGAGGAAGAAACTGTTCACTGGACAACTACCTTAACTCGCTCGAGTGTAGCTGATCTTCTTAATGCTACCTCTTTACCAGATTCTGAGGCAGAGAAGGAGGTCTTTTCATCGAAAGCAGAGTCCCACAAATTAGAAAGTCCTGCTGCATCTATCGACACCATCAACCAAAGTAAGGACAATAAAGATGATGATCATGATCCACCATCGCTGGGCAACCAAGCTGTCAATGACGGTAGTCATGAAGAGAGTGAATACAAAACGCACACAGGAGCTTCATCTCCTCCAAGGGCTTCTACACCAGGATTTAAAACCATTAGGAAACAACAAGCTTCTGTTGAAAGCATCCAGTCTGTAACACCAGATGGGATTCATGAAGGTACGATGGGGTCGTATTCCTGCAGCCAGCAGACAGAAACTGGAACAATGACTGAGCAGTACTGCATGGTGAAGCAAAGCACCACCCGACCTGTGCCCAAACCACGAAAATTTAGTTATGTTGATCCCAACAAATCAGGAGAAAAGACTGAAAATTTGCAGACTGTTTTTAGTGAAGAAGAGGTCACGGAAACAGTCTTACATATTTATGAACAGCAGACTTGTCAGGACAATTTTCTTGCTAATGTTACAACTCACAGTTTGTCTGCAGCTGGAGTCACTTTTGGTAGACCAGGGAGTTCAGAAAGTCTGCAGCTCTCTTTAAATAATGATTCAGAACTTGAACTCTCGAGGCCTTCAACTGCCTCTGAGTCCATTAGTAACTGGAGAGCTGACAATAAGCCACTAATAACAGATTCACACTTGCCATCAGTGAGAACTAGTGCAAGTCAAAACTTAAAGAAAAGTCAAGACAAACCCCAACAAAAAGAGTTTAGTAAAAGTACCAGAGCTTCAATTAAACCGAAATCTGTCAAACATGTACAGCGGGTTGTGACCCCTGGAAAAAAATTGAAAGAAAATTCTGAGAAAGTAGCACTTATACGAAAAAAACCCAAAACTTTTTCTAGTGCGGGATATCTTAGAAAAATTTACGGAGCTAAATCTAAATTTGCAAATAGTAGTAAAAAGCAGAAAAAGATGCCAACGAGGCAGACTGATCGTGTAGCAAGGACTGAGAATATAATTGAAACTAATGCTCACGGCTCAAACGTGGCATCAGGGCTTAAACAAGAAACAGTTTCAAAACTCTCAGTCCCTGAGATGAGTATGACACGAGGAGTGTTAACTAAGCAGGCATCCATGCACGTAGATGAACAAAGCAAGAAGAAGTCACAGGATTGGAGTGAAGGCATGTCATTACCAGCTTTAAATTCTTCCAGCTCCATTACTAAAAAGTATGTAGAAAGTTGGCTGGAAAAAACCCATTCAAACCCTCCTTTTCCAGAACAAGAACTCTCACAAAAAGAAAATGTAAGGTGTAAAGAGTCTGAAAAGAAGCGTGTTAGTGTGACAGAACAGGCAGCAGTGGTCAAAGAGACATCAGACATGGAAACCAGTCACACTTCTGAGCAAAAACCAGAAAGCCTTTCTACACCATCTGTCAAGCTCCGAATCCAGTCCCTAGAACACAAACTCATTTCTTCTGCGGAGAAAACTACGATCAATGAACACAATTATAAAACCACTGTAAATACAAATAAAAGTTGGAACTCATCTCTGAATAATGAACAAGAACAAAATGCCCTTTCTAATGGGATCTGTGTTGAAATGATTCCACCCACACCTGAGACTTCACAAGAAGAACTACTATGTGACATACTCTCCATGGACCTACCACCGCCACCACCTGAACTACTAAACTCTGAATATTGCTCCAAAGAAGTGTCACTAGCAAGCAGCAGCCCCTTCTACAGGCTCTCACCAATAAGCAGTGAAAGATCAGGTAATCATTCGTTTTCTCTGAGTCCAATATCTGACAATGCCAGAACACCAAATGGAAATACAACTGAAAACGAAGCATTCACCCGGACAAGCGTTCTATCCTCACAACAGGATGCAGAACTATCCAGAACTCCATCGATTAAAAGAGCGCCTTTGGTCAGTAATGTGTCTTTTGAAAGAAAAATGTCTCTCAAAAAGGCTTGTTTGGATAAATATGCAACAGGTGACGACACCACTGAAGAGGCGGACACGCTATCTACAGCCAGCAAGACAGTCAATGAGAACACCTCATCCCATGACATCCACCCTGCTGGGACAAAAGAACCAATCAGAACCACACAAGAGGACACCCAGCAATCAGTCTCAGATCTTGCATGCTCACGATCTGTTTGTACAACAGCATCACCTGTAAGTCTAACATCTGACGAGAGGACATCTTCGTCCAGTGTTTCATCTAATGAGGCTTCAATGAATACAGCCAAAATGAGTAAAGTACCTGTAAAAGAAGAGAAGTCTCCTAAAACACCTGTTAATAAAAGGGCAAAATCTAAAAACAGTCGCTCTCCTGAAAGAAAATTACAAAACCAGAAGTCTCCTGCTGAGCTTCAAAGTCCCTCTCCTAAATTACCACGACAAAGTCGCATTAAGGATAAAACTACATCACCGAATATCAGCAAACAAGTTCATACAGCACCGAAGCCCAGCCCATCCGCTGAGAAAAAACAATATAAACCAAAAGAACTACTGAAGTCATCTCCGTATTCTCAATCTCTAGACATCGTGTCACCACCTGTTAAGCAAAAAACAAGCCGAAAGACACTCTTCAAAAACCTATCATTTGACACTCAATCAGAGCCAACTAGTAAGCAACAAAAGAAAAAATCTCAAACAAAAATCCATCAATCAGCAGAAGCTGGGAAATCAACAACTAACTTTCCCCAAACTATGACCTCTGAGACTTTCCCTCCCCGGGAAGGTGATAAAACTTATCAAAATGAAGTTTCAGCTCCAAATCAAGATAAATCCATAATGAAAATGCATGTCACACCTCAGCATTTAAACCCTGCTAACCAACCAAACATGACACCCGTCCTCGAGAAGATATGCTACTCAATAAAGTCAATTAGACAAATCACACAGAACAAACGTCATTCTTGTCTGGAAAAATCAAACAGTTTGCCTGATTTCTCCTCCCATGTGGCCTCAACATTTGGCTCTTCATCCAAAGCCCTCCTTGCTTTCTTGGCTGTGATGACCCTAAAAGAGGGTCTAACTCATCTTAATGTAAATGAGCTGAATGCAAACAATGTTAGTTGTGCAGAGGCTTTAAAGATGATAGACTCTCTTCGAGAAATCGCCAGCATAGAGGATTCCCAAAAACTAAAAAACAGTTTAACAAACTTGCAACAATCAACTTCGAAACGACTCCTTGATAGCTGGCAGAATTTTCAAGAACTCAGTGAAAGATGTGTGAGTCGCAGCTCAACGCCCAAAACCTCGGAACCAAACTTCACAGTTACATCTGCACTTATAGAAAACTCAAATACTGGAGAAAGTATTGTAGATGAGATGATGCATAGTTTGAAGCTTCCTGAGAGGCTGAAAGAAGAGTTGGCCTCATTGTCAGATGGTGCCAACAATCAAACTGATTCAGAAGAAGAGTTTTCAGGCCAGATTATGGAGGGACTAAAGCTATCAACAGATGAGCAGAGTGATCAGATCACAAAGAACTCCATAACAGAAGATGTTTCTCAGGATGCCGCCAACATAGACGTGCGATCCATCATTAAAAAGTTCACAGATGTTAAAAAAACAGAAACAGACTATTGTACTGTGAAAACACAGAGAAAAAAGCAAGAACTAAATAACCTGGAAACTGAAGTAAAAAGTAGTCCTGAATTGGGTGCTCAACACATGCTAGCTAAACCCGAATCAAAACAGGGATTTGATAATAGAGACGTTCACTGTTCAACAAGAAAGTTCCAGCCATGTGATGACATGGTTCAACAAGAATCAAACAAACTGCAGCAAGTCTGCAGAGATACCAAATTAACACGTGAAATAGAAAACCAGACTGAAAAGAAGTCTACCAATAAAAACCTTGAAAAAGAGATGCTCAAAACTAAGAAGCATGATGTGAAAGGTGAAGATAGACAGCAAGAGACACAAACTGTTGAAAGTTTTCCTAAAAATAAGCTCAGCTATGAAAAGAAAGAAGATAAAAATGTGCAAATATCAAGTACCGATATGGATTTTAATGAAAAGGAAAGTTGTTCACAAACTTCAGATGAAGAAGAAGACGTTGCATTTAGAGAAATTAAAAATGATAACAAAAAAGGTGAAGACAAGCAAACAAGCATGCATGTGAAGGGAAAAAACCATGAGAATCTGAAATATTTAGAAAAACAACCAAAGATTGATTGCAGGTTCCCAAAGAGTCCAACGTGTAGTTTGGGACCAAACGCCCATATGGATGAAAGTGCAGAAAACTCACATCATCCATCTTCAGATGAGGAGCAGTTAACAGTTTCTTGTAAAAAACTGCAGGTTATTGTTGAGGAAAGCTTGTCAGGCAACGAAGAAGAACAGGATGAAGCATCTAGTCCCAAACTTCCCAGTTTTGAGGAGAAAACAAAAACAAACAGAGAACTTGAGGTTTTAATTGAAGAACCAGAGGAAGAGCAGATTAGCTCAGAAGAAGAACTTTCTCATGGCAATTCAAAAAGCCCAAAACCTGCAGACAGCAAATTAATTATATCTAACAATTTGGAGAAAGGTTTTAAGTTCAATGCTGATGATGACAGTGGGAATGCCCATAGCAGTTGTGAGGAGCATGTCGATGAAGAGCAACCGCATGCACAAAATGGAGCGATTAGTTGCTCAATTGAAGAATATTTGAGTGACTATGAAAAAGAGTCCAGCTCAGAAGAAGAGCAATCCATTTACATAAACACAACCGGTACACTCCAAGAGCTACCTGTGACGACACAGCCTGAGAGGGTCGTGGTGGAGTTTAAAAATCAGCAGGAAGACATCATGACCGAATCTGTTGCAGAAAGAGTGATTCGTCTGGAAAAACAAGTTGCTGATTCCCAAATGGTGAAAACAATATCGCAAGGCTTCAGACGTTTCTTCCAGAGAAAAGCCAATGCGGAATCAGATGAAGAGGATACATCGTCTGGATCGCCAACATCCGAGGGGCCCCTCTGCACTCGATCGGCTCCTCAGTCATCTTTATCGTTTAGCTATGACTCCAGTGGCGTCATAACCACAGAGCCTGAGGGCAGCAGGGTTAGATCTATCAGGGAGATGTTCTTGGCAAGGAGCACCGGAGACGTCCAGCAGAGCCATTTTCCAAGCTCGGCAGAACGATCTGAACTCAGAGCAGAGACATCAGGTAGTGGGGGTTATCAGTCTCAAACTTCAAGTGAACCGTCTAGTGGTGAAGATGATTCAGCACGAAAGTCCATCTCGAAAGGCTTTGTAAGGAGAACAATCGAACGGCTTTATGGCAAGAAAGAAACAAATCCAGAGGAAGCCAGTGAGAGACCTCCATCTGAGTTAAACCAGGGACGAAAAGATCATTCAAGTATTTTCTCTCCTCTTCAAGCAGCACGATCCAAAGCCATGTCTGAGATGTCCTACTTTAACTCCGGTAATGCACTGGAAGTCTTCAGTGAAGCAACAAGATGCATTGCGTTTAACGCACAGGTGGGTCCAGGAGACAGTGTTCCTATAGATGATGGGCGATGGCTCCTGAAGGAAAACACATCGATTAGAAAGTCCCTCTCAGATCCTATTGGAATAAACAAAACTTTCACAGACTACTCGCAAGATGAAAAGTCATGTAAAAACAATGAAGACACTCAATACTCTCTGTTCACCAAAAAGCCAGAAGAGGAAGAAGATAAAATCAAACAATTGCCAAGAAAATGTACCTACTTTTCTCTGCCACATGCTAGTGAATCTGAAGTCTTTCAGGATGACGTCAGCATCGTTAGCAAGAGCAGTGATAAAGCTGACAGTGTAACGGATCTGAAGGACGATTCAGAGGATACTGAAACTTGGGCAGAAAGGAACGGCATGCTGCCCGCCATCGGTGTTGCAGACTTTAAAATAAAGGATAACAAAGTGCACCCACTGATTGAATTTCCTCCTGATGGTGAGGTAGTGGTGGCTCAGCCTAAGAAAGGTCAAGCCATTGTAAACAGAAGAACACAAGAACCTGATGTGTTGGACTTACTGTATCATTTCTGTGGCGAGCATTGCCCTATACTGTAAAACATTCCTCTCAAACATGTTCCATCATTCATTTCACATCAACTTTGACATTTTTCTTGAATAAGTGCACATCATTGGGCTATAACTGAATCCTTTTTTTGTGTGCCTACATTTTGATGTTGCCATTACACTGGCATGATTCACTAATCAAATGTTAACTTATTTAAATATCAACTCAATATAATGTGTCAAAGAATGAGAGCTTGATTTCAGTTGATGCTCTTTGTTCTGTTTAAAAGAATCATTTTGTATTTGCCATTCTCTCTCCAGAGCAGCTTTCACCCACATCCAGCTTTACTAAGAGAAGTACCCGGGGTATTACTGTAATCTCATTTAAAACTCCTTAAACAGATCAAGTCCTGGAGATACCAGGCAGACCAGTCCCAGCTGCACTTTAGTCAACTGGTTCATTCTGGTTTGACATTAAGTTTAGCTCTAAGCAATCCTGTATCATTTCGTAAAAAGAAACTTGTGGTCATTTTAGAAGCAAATATTGTGGCTGGATATTGTTTAAAGTGTAAAGGTGATATTTGTGTAAATAGTGTATTTCCAACATATCATTTGTAATTAGTACCGAATGTTTTACAACGAGGCAGCTGTAACAAAAATGTCTTTTAAAACAATTATGTAAAAATTAAAGTGTTTACAAATTATTTGGCGTTTTTTTGTTCATAGCTGAATTTGAATGCACCGTGCATTTCTAAGAAATAGCAAGCACAGACCTCTGTTTTCCACCCCCCATTTGGAGGAAGTCTCCATGTTGTTTTAAGACTGTTTTGTTTCTCAGGATTTGCCAGAGCTAGCCTGTGTTGTGACAGGAGTGTCGTGGAATGCACTAAAATAGGAGTGTTTACATCTGTAGCAACAAGGACAAGCAGGACGATTCCCACAATTTAAAATTACAACAAGATAATTAGATTTTGTTTGCTTGGAACGCTGGCCTTTCTGTGTGGAGTTTGCATGTTCTCCCCATATATGCGGGGGTTTTTCCCACTCTGCAAAAACATGCAAGTTAGGAAGATTGGCCGCTGTAAAATTGCCCCAAGGAATGAGTGTGTGGATGGTTGTGTGTGGCCCCACGACAGACTAGCAACCTATTTGGGGTGTACCCTGCCTCTCGCCTTAAATCAAGCATGGGCCACATGCAGCAAGTTAAATGTTTAAATCCGCTCCACCGAGCATAAATTTTTTTTAAAATAAATGAACCTTGTTAATGTTTATTAACCATGCAATTCTGATGACTCCTCATTAGATGGTGCACTCTCGATATTTGGCTTTGTTTAGAAAACAACAACACTGCTCCCATTAAAATGTGCATGTCTTCTTGATGCGCACGTTGTCAAAACAAACAGTGTGCACAGATATAGAAAGCCATTGGGGCCAATACACGCACATAAACAAGCTCGTTGGATTTCAAGACCTAGCAAATTAAAGGATATGTTTTCTCCAGATCCCAAGATGTGTACTATTTTCTCCAATGAGGTGAGGTTACCAAAGCATTCCATTCATCTGCTCCTGGTCTGGCTATTCTGTCTTCTGTTAGAACTCAATGTGGCCCCCCTTAAATCAACCGGGATTGGCTTTGGCACCCAGCGCAACCCCGTCAGGGATAAGCGGATAAGAAAACGATATAATTTGCTTTTCAATTCAAATCTCACTCTATATCAACAACAATCAAAAAATCTCAAGATAAGCGGACGTAAGAAAGTCACACACATTCAAACATTTTTTTTATATTGTTTATTTAAATAAATATTTACATAACAGCTCCGTATAAATCAATTTTTTTTTCTTACACAACACATCTCTAAAAGCGTCTGCTTTAACAAATGAGGCGGGGAAAAAAATATAAGTGATGGAGTATCTTAATGCTGTTAATTCATTGAACAACCGTTAAAAAAGCATGAGCCCTAAGTTTTTGCTCATCTTCTGTTAAAAATTTTGTTATAGTATGTATGATTAATTGATATACATTTTAATTCATTACTAAAAAAAAAAATAAAAAATAAGATGATGACTCACTACACTAATCTGGATAAAAAGCCATATGCTACACAAAAAACATGACAAGAAATATAAATCCACGTCTGAAATTTATGATTATTCATTCAGGCACAAAGTAATGGACAAACTCATTGAAATATAGAGACAACACTCACATGACAAAAGGCTACAATGCCCTGCTAAAAGTGTGCAGTATATGGCTCGGCTTGAAAATAAAGACCGTATTTTCCACGTTATAAGGCGCACTTAAAAGCCTTTCATTTTCTCAAAAACAAAGCATCTTCTAATCCGATTGCTTTTTATTTGGAATAATATCAGTTCATAACAGTTACTGTAGTTAGGGGGAATAATCGAAATAACACCAGTAAAAACCGCAGTCACAGTATTGTTGGAATTCCAGTCACACATCAGGCAGATTTCAAGCTCAACGCTATCAGTCATGCACTCAAAAACAGAACAGCGAAAAAATTCAACATAACTAAATCAATGGTACGGAAGTGGAGGAATCACAAAGATGACCTGTGCCAATTAAAGAAGACTAAACTGAGTTTCTGAGGAAATAAAACCGTAAGATGCAGTTCGCTTGTTCCGATGTCTTCCGCGTATCAGAGACCGGGTGCCGGGGCCAACAGCCTCAGAAGGGAAACTCAGGCTTCCCTCACCCGCATGCATCCTCCAGCTCACCAGGGAGGATCCTGAGGCGTTCCCTGTCCAGCTGGGAGACAGTCTCCAGACAGTCTCACCCAGTCTGCCTCTCAGTGCGACGTGTCTGAAACACCTCACTAGCAATGCGCTTGGGAGGCATTCTAACCAGATGCCCGAACCACCCCATCTGGCTTCTCTCGATCCATTGCGGTGCGCCGTACATACAAAAAGTTTTGAAATAGGCCATTCATTGGAAATGCACCTAAAAATCCGATGGGCCTTATAGTGTGGAAAATACAGTCATCTAAGAAAAAAATTAGAATTCATGATAAATGCCCGACTCAAAAGGCTCGTCGTAAAACTCATCCAAATTGTTTTAGCTGGAAAGATGACATCGCCATTCACGAGAAAAACGTGCCTCTCAGTGTTACTCAATTAGTGAAAAAAAATGATAGAATGGCGTGAGGAAAAACTAAAATAACTCAGGATGATTAATAAAATCACAATATGCGTTGTTTCTATTGCTGTCTCGTCATGCATGTAAACTATTTTTGATGCAATAGTTTGCTTAAAACCATATAAGGAAAATAGAATTTTTCCAAAATAGTATACAGTGAAGGATTAAAAAAAGTGAATTTTATGATATTTTTTCCCCAAAACCTTGTTCACATCCTGAGATTCAAATCATTGAGTGAAATCTTCGAAGTAAACTTCTACCATGTGTTTTGCACATTACGTAGAATTAATTGGTGTTGGAAATTGTCTTTAAAAAAAATCAATCCATCAGCGGATGTGTTAAAAAATCCATCATACTGAATGAGTTTTCGGCCGGGATTCACGTGTTCCACTCACAAAATTATAAACTAAAAACTTAGAGGTGCCAAAATAATGTGTGGCGAAGAGTTTTCCATCAGGAGTGGGATCTGAAAATGCAATCTCGTCTTTCCTCAGATTGGAACCAAATATGAAATTATTCCTATTGGGCAGAAAAAGTAAATGCGTTAATTATGCAAAATTATGTTTTTACAAAATGTAGTTCGTCTGAATGTACCGACCTGAGGCACTCGAGCAAGCGTGAGGCAATGCCTTGCCGTCTCATCATGCTGACAACCCAAATGCGGCTGATGCCACAAATGGCCGGTTCTGGTGTTGTGGAGCAGCACCAGGCTCTCTGACGTTCAAACATCACCTTCTCCCCTTCTGATCCGTCAGGGAGAGGATCCTCAAGCACTCGATAGCCCTGTTTACACACACAAGATTAGTTGCATCATGACGAACAAAAATAACTGTTGAGAGCTTGTAGTTTTATACCTCTTGTATGTGCTCAGCTATCAGACATCCAGCCACTTTCTTGTCGCTGGAGATGAAAAGAAAAGTTTTGGTCTGAGAGGGACACTTCGTCTCCACCTGCTGGAAGCCGAGGTCATTGTCGACCATCTCACGGATCTCCTCGACCTTAAATGAGACCATTTTTGCACAAATAATAAAGTTAGAATAGTAAAATGTCTTTAGTCTTTGATGGCCAACTGCCCAAAAATTGACTACAATAACTGGATCTCTGTGCATCACCTTCTTTACGGCATATTTGGGATCGTCCGGTAGAACCAGAATGATTTTACCATCCGGGTACTCTGCAAGTATCCGCTCTTTTTTCCATCCCTGAAAAGACAAAAGCAATGCATTTTTTAACAAGTTTAAGGATTTTAACTGAGTTATTTCACCATAATAATAAGACTCCAAAAGATGTGATATTACTTTATAAGTAACGTCAATTTGACATTTTTATTTCTCAAGTTTTTGTTCAGTACATTTTTCTTTCATTACATAAAATGTTCAGTTTCAAGTTTCTAAAGTATTTGGAAATATCTAGTGCAATAAAATTATTTGAAATAACAGTAAAGAACTAAACTGTTCTTAAAAAGTCCACTAATGTACACCAGGGTTAGCTCTCTTACCTACACTCAACAAAAATATAAACGCAACACTTTTGTTTTTGCTCCCATTTTTCACGAGATGGACTTGAAGATCTAAAATTCATTCCAGATACACAATATTACCATTTCTCTCAAACATTGTTCACAAATCTGTCTAAATGTGTGATAGTGAGCACTTCTGCTTTGCTGAGATAATTCATCCCACCTCACAAGTGTGCCACATCACGATGCTGATCTGACATCATGATTAGTGCACAGGTGTCCCTTAGACTGCCCACAATAAAAGGCCACCCTGAAATGTGCATTTTGTTTTTGCTTTATTGGCGGTCTGGGCACTCAGAACCAGTCAGTAGCTGGTGTGACCACCATTTGCCTCATGCAGTGCAACACATCTTCTTCGCATAGAGTTTATCAGATTGTCTATTGTGGCCTGTGGAATGTTGGTCCACTCCTCTTCAATGGCTGAGCGAAGTTGCTGGATATTAGTGGGAACTGGTGCACGCTGTTGTATACGCCGGTCAAGCACATCCCAAACATGTTCAATGGGTGACATGTCCGGTGAGTATGCTAGCCATGCAAGAACTGGGACATTTTCAGCTTCCAAGAATTGTGTACAGATCCTTGCAACATGGGGCTGTGCATTATCTTGCTGAAACATGAGGTGATGTTCATGGTGTATGGCACAACAATGGCCCTCAGGATCTCATCACGGTATCTCTGTGCATTCAAAATGCCATCAATAAAATGCACCTCTGTTCTTCGTCCATAACAGATGCCTGCCCATACCATAACCCCACCACCACCATGGGCCACTCGATCCACAACATTGACATCAGCAAAGCGCTCACCCACACGACGCCACACACGCTGTCTGCCATCTGCCCTGAACAATGTAAACCGAGATTCATCCATGAAGAGAACACATCTCCAACGTGCTAGACGCCATCGAATGTGAGCATTTGCCCACTCAAGTCTGTTACGGCGACGATCTGGAGTCAGGTTAAGACCCCGATGAGGACGACGAGCATGCAGTTGAGCTTCCCTGAGACAGTTTCTGACAGTTTGTGCAGAAATTGTTTGGTTATGCAAACCAATTGTTTCAGCAGCTGTCTGAGTGGCTGGTCTCAGACGAACTCGGAGGTGAACCTGCTGGATGTGGAGGTCCTGGGCTGGTGTGGTTACTCGTGGTCTGCGGTTGTGAGGCCGGTTGGATGTACTGCCATATTCTCTGAAACGCCTTTGGAGACGGCTTATGGTGGAGAAATGAACATTCAATGCACGAGCAACAGATCTGGTTGACATTCCTGCTGTCAGCATGCCAATTGCACGCTCCCTCAATGCTTGTGGCATCTGTTGCATTTTGCTGTGAGACAAAACTGCACATTTCAGGGTGGCCTGTTATTGTGGGCAGTATAAGGGACACCTGTGCACTAATCGTGATGTCAGATCAGCATCTTGATGTGGCACACTTGTGAGGGGGGATGGATTATCTCAGCAAAGCAGAAGTGCTCACTGTCACACATTTAGACAGATCTGTGAACAATGTTTGAGAGAAATGGTAATATTGTGTATCTGGAATGAATTTTAGATCTTCAAGTCCATCTCATGAAAAATGGGAGCAAAAACAAAAGTGTTGCGTTTATATTTTTGTTGAGTGTATTTGCAACCATTTACAATTTGCATGGTTTAGTTACTTCTTGTAGTTTTTTACTTTTAGTTCATAAAGTATATTTACATTTTAAAAAATGCTTTTCTCCAAAAAAAACCCCTAAAGTTTCGTCTTCAGAGCAACTTAATGGGATTTTGGGTGATGCCGAAGCCTAACCCAGCTGATTTAAGGCGAGAGGCAAAAGGTTGCCAATCTGTCGCAGGGCCACACACAGCCATCCAAACACACACCTAAGGGCAATGTCATAGCAGCCAATCAACCTAACATGTTTTTGGAGGGTGGGAGGAAACAGGAGTACCTGGAGAAAACCCATACATACAACTTCACAACAAATCTGTTTGTCTTGGCTCTCCTTGATGAGCTGGTCCAGGTCTTTCTGAGCCAGCTCATCAAGAATATGGGAACATGCAAACTTTACACAGAAAGGCCAGTGTTCCAAGCCTCGACCCACCCGGGACTGTGCAGCCCAAAAAAAAACCCTAAAGTATTGTTATAATTTTGTAAAATATCTCCCTAAAAGATTTAAACAAATGCAGCTCTTGATTTGAAAAAAAAAAATCTAATTATCTGCAAAAAAAGTGTTATTTTCAGTACAATTATATATATTTTTTGTATTAAACTGTGTTGTATTTTTAAAATTCAATCTTTAATCATTGATTTTTATTATTTGGTTGTGTAATACTGACCATGCGGCTTCATTTGCTGACCAATGAGCAAAATCTTTCAAACCATATCATTAGTTTCCTTTTTCAAACCTAATCATCTGTTTAATACTGAGGAAAGTTTTACACTCAGAATGTGATCATGCTTGTAATAATTAAATCAAACACTCAGCAGCGTTGACCTACTTTAATAGGATTGGGAAGAAAGAATTACTCTGTGTCTTCAAGCTAGAAACAAGAAATTTAAACGTACAAGCTTTACTACTTTTCTCGTAATTGTTTCAGATTAACGTGTCTTATACCACAATCTGATCACAATGAAGTGACAGATTTAAATTGGCAGTAATTTTGGTTCAAATATGATAAAAACTCGATGTACAGTTCAAGACAATTTCTTGAAGACATTAAATAACCTAATAATTCACATGCATTTAGTCTCTCACCACATATTTAACAGCACTGATGAACTGGTTGTGGAAAAGTAAATGCTGGGATTCATCCTCAGGGTTGGCAGCAGAGTAGAGCATGCCACACACACTGCAGGCCTCTGCTCCAAAATGCTTCTGTCCTGCATCCTGTGAGAGAAAAACATCAGAAATCTTCTTTACAGTGAAGAGAAACTGTTGGATTTAATCATTTTACCCAATGTTCCTTTAAAACTTACTAATCTACATCACAAGTTCAACTCGAAGAGAAATTACAGTGTATCTGTAAAACACACCTCTGTCCCTTTAAGTTATAACTTTGTATTTAAAATTCTTCCAAAGCAGTAACTCCTCTTGCTTTTTAAATTGCAAAGAAATTAATTTTAAAAATCCTTCATCATCCCATAAAAATGATCATGTAGTAGCAAGTTTTTTCTTCTTCTTTTATACTTGACTAAAACAAATGAGTTTCGGTATGAATTTGTGTTAATACATTCCTCTTTTTCTTGTAAAGCCCATTGAGACGGAAATTCTGTGATTTTGGGCTATACAAATAAAATTGAATTGAAATTAATTGAATTTGAAAAGCCCATTGGACCAATTTAAAATGAAAGAAATGGAATGAATTACTCTATTCATCCCTGACCGGGGAAATTTGTGTGCTGCACTCCTTACACCGCAGCAGGCTGCCCTTCGACGGCGCCAATGGTGGGAGAAGCGGGGGTTAGGTGTCTTCTCCAAGGACCCTAGACGTGCTCTCTGTGGGACGCAAACCCACAAACTTTTGGTCCGCGCGCAAACGCTCTAACCACTGAGCTGCCGTCTCCCCATAAGTAAAGCATATTGAAGTAGGTAAGATCTTCAGCATCTTCAGATAGAAGTAGCAGAGATGAAGATGCTGAGGATTTCTCTGGGAGTGACCAGGATGGACAGGATCAGAAGAACAGCACATGTTAGAGGCTTTGGAGATAATGTCAGAGAGGCCAGACTGAGATGGTTTGGACATGTGTAGAGGAGAGAGAGCGAGTACGTCCGAAGAAGGATGCTGGATTTGGAACCACCAGGAAAGAGATACAGTGAAGGAAGACATGAAGATATTTGGTGTGACCGAAGATGATGCACCAGATAGGGTTAGATGGTGGATTCTGACTTGCTGTGCCGACCCCTGACGGGAAACGCCGAAAGAAAAAGAATATTGAAGCAGGTAAACACTGAAAAACCTGAAAGGTACCAATATGTTCCTTACAGGACCAAAATGAACAGTTAATCATTTGGGATGTGATGACCTGAGTCAAGTTTCAACCTTCACAATTTTTATCAGACCAAAATTTATGATGAAGTGACATGTGGAAGAAAGATGGTTATTTTTTTATCCTATGGATTTAAAAAAAAAAAATTCCATTCCTTAATTCTCGAAAATTCAAAAATATTTATGTATTCGTAAAAACTTTACAAACTTGTTTTATGTGCATAAAAAGTCACATCTCACTCAAGCTATTTTGTTTAAATTTGTGAATCAATTGAATTTCCCAACCCAGTGCACTGATCACCAATCCACTGAGGTACAGATGCTGAGGTTCCAACTAATCATTCTGAATTGAATGAAGATTAAATTGATTTACTTACAGCGTCCGTCTGAGAGCCCTCATCTCCCTCCTTTTGACTCGCTCCCTCTTCAGACGGGCACGCATCAGGCGGAGGATCTACACTGTCTGGTGTTTCTACTGTTTTTCTATGATTCAAACACACTTCAGGTTACTGAGAGTTGCAGGTAATGAATAGAAAAATAAAATGGAGTTTCTTACTCTTCTTTCGGCTTTTCACAGGACTTCTCTGTCTCAGCGGTTTCTGGTATATTTTCTAAGTGAGTAAAAAAACAAACAAAAAGAAGACATTTTTAGGTTTTCTGATTTCACTTTAGTAGTGAAACAACAGTGTGACAAACAAAATATACCTGGAGGTTTTTCTTCACACTTTTGTGAATTATCAGATGCTTTAACAGTCTCCTCAGAGGAATCTGGAGAAGCAGGACTTGATATCGTTTCCTATTTTGGGAGGGAAAAAAAGATAAAAGTAGCTGTGATGTAACCCAAAAACTATTGGTACTAAATTACACATCTGATCGTTATTTCTCAATCACTCAGTCAGAATCATAAATTTAGACCTACCTTGCAATTCTCTTTTCCCTCTGATGGTCGATTTGTAGTTTGCCCAGGTGATGAAGCAACATCAGTCTTTGTGGTGCATGCATCTATCTCAGCCTGCTTAGGCGCCGTTGGTGTCGACGACGTTTCGGTTATATCAGTTGTCTTTGCCGGGAGGGAAGTGGAATCAGCAGATCTAGGCTGAGCAGGAGGTGGAGAAGCTTTGGACACACTGGTGGACTTTGACTGAACACTTACTGAAGAAATGGGTTTTGATGTTGCTGCAGTTGTGGCTTTTAGAGACGTTGTTGTTGTTTTTGTTGTTGTTGTTTGAGCAGGCCCACTCTGAGCAGGTTTTACTTGAGCTACAGCAGCAGCAGCAGCGGGCTTTAATGAACCCGTGATTTGCGGTGAGGTCTGAGTTTTCAGTTTATTCTGGTTGGTGTGTTGTACTAATGGCTGTGAAGGTGTGGGTTTAAACTGAGCTGCTGGTTTTGTTGGAGGCCGAGGTGGAGGCATGAGAGTGTTGGCCTTTGCAGGATTGACTGGTAAAGGGTCATCATCCAGTTCAAAATCATCTGGTGAATATTTTGGCCTTGGTCTGTACGGTTTGTACTCAACTACCAGCTTTGACTTTTGGGTATTAACCCCATTGGGCATGGGAGGAGGCGCTGCTGGGAGGGTCCGTTTACCAGCTGATCTGGTCACTTTTGGAGAAGCCGCAGGAGCTGCCGCAGGTTTGGTAGGTTGGGCCTTACTTTGCCTTGTAATTCTTCTGTTTTCTGTAGCAGGAGGATCAGCCTTAGAAGCTTCAGGTTTAGCAGCCACAGCTTTAGAAGCTTCCGCTTTGTTAGCTTCAGCTTTAACAGCTCCAGTTTGAGCCTCCTTTTTAACTGGTTCAGTTTTGGCAGCGTCAGGTTTAATAGGTTCAGTTTTGGTGGGTTCTATTTTTGCCTCCTCAGCTTTAGGAGTTTCAGGCTTCACAGCATCTGCTTTTGGTGGAATGGCGATGCTAGCCTTGGCAGGACTTAATGGGGCTGTTTTTGTCTTTGTGGTTTCAGGTGCATGGCTTGATGAAAACAGAGAGCAGGTAGCAAAGGGATCTTGCCAGTCCACATCGGAAAACATCTGATTGGCTTGGTCAGACTTGAGTTTCTTGACACGTGCCCAGGACATTTTCTCTCTTTGAAGTTCAACCTGCCTCAGTCTTTGATATCGAGTAAGTTTCTTCTTCTCGTGAGCTTTCAATGGAACAGAAATTTGAGAAACAAAAAAGCGTCTTTTTTGAGGCTCTGCAGCTTTTTTAACTTCAGCTGATGTTGTTGAAGGTTCGGTGGCAGGAGCCTCTGGTGCAGGTGCCTCCGATGCAAGTGCTACTGGAACAGAGGATGCCTCTGGTCCAGTTGGGATTGTTTCGTTGACCTGGTCAACATTTTGTTTGTCCACGGGTGGAATCACGTTTTTAATGCTTTCAGGCTTCACAGCAGCTGCGGCAGCTTGTTTTTCTTCTTCTATCCTCTTCAGCAACATGCTGTCGGTGGCGATGTCCTCGGCGATCTCGTTACACAGGGCGAGGAGGTTGAGCTGATGTTTGTGTGAGGCCCTTTTTGACTGAGCTGCCTTTTGCTCAGCCAAAGCAGCCAGACGAGCTTTGGTTCTTGCTTGTGTATTCATTTCCTGCTTTTTAGGTTTTTGTATCACTTGTATCTCTGGTTTCTTTGTTTCATCATCAACCTTTACTGTGGAGTTGTTTTGCTTCACAGTTGTGGTAGGGCAACTCTCATTTGCTACTTTTTCCTCCACTGTTGACTTTTTAGCAACATCCTCTCCTTGTTTTACTTCTATAACGTCAGTATCTTCCCCATTCTCTACCTCGGCGACCACTATTTCACGACCAATCTCTATGTCCTCCAGAATTTGAACCTGTTGCATCTCCAAACTTTCTTTACAGTCCATCACGTCATTGTCAGCTGTATTGTTTGCATTCTCTATTTTTACACCAGGTAAGTCCTCAGAGTTTTGAACTTCTTGAAGAACGACTGTCTCCATTTCCTGGGCTACTATTGTACTAGAGCTGGTCACCTCATCAGTTTTTTCACCTTGTTGTTCTCTTTTGTCAAGTAATAGATTATCCTGGAAGCTGGGCGATATGTTTTGCTGAGCGATTTCCCCCACAAAATCTCTTGATGGAGCATCTACCTCTGAGACAGAGGTCGGCAGACTGGATTCAGCTGCAGCCTGAGAAATGTCAAACTGCACTCCATCCTCTAGGACGGGTTCTAAAATGACGTACTGCTCAGATGGATCACTTAGTTTAACTTTAAACATGGTTTCTTCTGTTGGCATGGTAGTGTCTTTAAGATCTTCTTGAAGTTTAGCATCCATGTCTACCTGGTCTGATGTCTCTGGAAAAGTTTTTATTTCACTTTCCTTTGTGGGATCTTCGCCAGGACCTTCAATTATGATGTCATTGGTTGAGCTGATTGTTGTGTCTTGTTTTTCACAGACTGGGATCTGCTCCAACGTAGCAGTTGCAGGACTTTGCAGTTCACTCATAGTTTGGTCTTCCATGGTCTCTGGATGATTTTCTGAGGTATGGACTTCTCTTAAAACCTCTTCATTCAAGACTCTGGGCTCTGGCATTTCTCTTATGCCATCATCGTAGCCACCATCTAAGCTCTGGGTGCTTTGAAGGTCCAGTAAAGACACTCCCGTGTGTAGCTCCGCTGAAGTGCAAATCTCCCGATTATCATCGCTCTCTGGACTGCTAATGGGCTCATATACAACTTGCGTTTCCTGAAACTGAATTTCTTGCTGATTTGTTGGTTTAATCTGCTCTTCTGATGACTGAACATCAGTGTTATCTGGTTGGCTGCAAACAAAAAACATTTCTTCGTTATTTTCATCTTTCTCTTCAGTTTTACTAACAGAGCTGTCCAACTCGTCCTCATAAATCATCTGTCCACCAATCTCCTCGTTTAATGAAGAGTTTGTTGTATCTTCTGGTCCACTCAGCACATTCATATTGTCTCTTACATCTTCTACAAATGACTCTGTTTGTTTATTTTCATTGCTTTCCATGTTTGTTCCTTCCTGATTTTCAATTTTTACATCTTCAGACTGTTCGCGGACATCCTCTGCCACATGGTTTTGTTGATCAGATTCTGAACAGAAAATCTCTGAAGCAGCAGAACTTTCAATACAGGCGTGAGGAGCATCATCAGGAGCAGCATTTATATCAGTTTTATCAAATGTGCCCGTATCCTGATGGCCCTGGTTTGAAATTCCCATGCTAAATACAGAATCAGGAACCTCCTGTGATGTCTGCAAGTCGTTCTTCAGAAAGATCTCAGCGTCAACATCTTGTTTACACTCAGTTCTCTCACTTTCAACCACTGTGCTTTCTGTGACCTCTTCACCTTTCAAGCTGTGTGTTGGCAGTGTTGCTTCTGGCTGAGAGAACTCATCTATCTCCTCTCTTTGCATTTCCATCCCATCAGCAGCACCGACACACACTGTGAAAGCCCTGTTTTCAAATTCATTAGTCTCTCCGGTGAGCGTCTGAATACTTCCCTCCAGTTTTGGAAAAACGTTTTCTGCAGATTCAGTGACTTCCATCAACTGGATTTGTGTTTCAGCTGAAGATGGTGAAGCAGAAATCGCTGGTTTTGATTCAGCTTGTGAATCCATTTTGTCTTGATGCTCTCCTCCAGTAACAGATGATCCGACTAAACTTTCGTCTTCAATATTTTGGCTGTTTTGATTGTATGATTCCAATGTGGGCGTGATATAATCATGCTCTGACGGTGACGATGTCTCCATGCGGTCTTCATTTTGTGTATCCATCACAGAGGCTGCTTGAGACATCTTGGTTTCAATTGAGATCTGTGTTTCTAGTTTAATATTCTCTTGCACAGACACAAGCTTTTCCACATCTTTGCTCTTCAAAATGTCTGAATCTTCAGTAATCAAGTTATTGTGAATTTCTTTCTGTGTGTCTGCATGTCCGCTGTGCCCACACATATTCTGGCTTTGGTTTTCAACAATAACGAAATGATTTTCTACCTGTTGGACGACTTCTGTTTGACCGCCATGTTCTCCAACAGGTGGCTGTTGAAGCCCTTCTGTTTGACCCTCATGTTCTCCAACAGGTAGGTGGATCACTTCTGTTTGACTGTCATGTTCTCCAACAGGTAGGTGGATCACTTCTGTTTGACCGTCATGTTCCCTAACAGGTAGGTGGATCACTTCTGTTTGACTGTCATGTTCTCCAACAGGTAGGTGGATCACTTCTGTTTGACCGTCATGTTCCCTAACAGGTAGCTGTTGGAGCGCTTCTGTTTGACTGTCATGTTCTCCAACAGGTAGGTGGATCACTTCTGTTTGACCGTCATGTTCCCTAACAGGTAGGTGGATCACTTCTGTTTGACTGTCATGTTCTCCAACAGGTAGGTGGATCACTTCTGTTTGACCGTCATGTTCCCTAACAGGTAGGTGGATCACTTCTGTTTGACTGTCATGTCCTCCAACAGGTAGATGGATCACTTCTGTTTGACTGTCATGTTCTCCAACAGATAGGTGGATCACTTCTGTTTGACCGTCATGTTCCCTAACAGGTAGCTGTTGGAGCACTTCTGTTTGACCGTCATGTTCTCCAACACGTAGCTGTTGAACCACTTCTGTTTGATTGTCATTTTCTTCAACCAGAGGTACTGGATTTAAAATCTCAGTTGCTGATGAAATCTGTGTTCCTACTTCCATCTGATTTTTCATTACGGCGTCAATTTTAACGTTGTCAGCAGTTTGTAATTTTTGTGGGTGAGTTCCAATAAATTGCGTCAAAATGTCTGCTGTAGATTCACTGACTTGCAGCTTTTCCTCCTCCGCTGGTTTCATAGCACCAACATCGTCCCCTATCTGTAGATCGACTTCCATGTGAGTTTCAGCAGCGTCTTCATCCCACCTGCAATTTTCAGTTTGCAGAGCTGCTTTATCTTCAGTTATTTCTGGGATAGCTTCTTTGACCATCAGAGCCACTGGTTTTTCTGTGATGTTACAGGCCTCCTCTGATGTGTCTGCATTCTGTTCATCAACTTCTATTGGATGTTTGGCTGCAGCGTCATTGTTGTTTCTACAGTCTGAGGTCTCCTGGATATTTTCCTGTGTATCAGGTGTACTTACAGTAGGTTCACTGACCACCGGGTTCATCTGACAGTGTGTTTCCACTGTCTGTGTCAAGTTACGGACCTCCACTGATACAGTCGTAGCCTTTGTATCCACTTTTCTTTGAGTCTCTGCAGTGATACATTCGACATCTTCAGTGTCTCCACATGCAGCAACTCCTTGATCTTTTTCACTTGTGTTCAAAATCTCTCTGCAGGTTTCACTGACTGGGCTCTCTTGCATTTGTATTCCCACTTTAGCTGCTGGCTCAATGACCTCGACTGTTCTGACAGGTAGTATTTCCATTTCTTTCTGATCCCCAGAATAATTTGCATGCTCATTCGTCTCAATTTTGTGTTTATCAGTTGTAATGAGATCACAGATTTCTGTAGACACATGCGTAACAAATTCTCCAACCTGATGGTTTTCTTGCTCATGCAGCTCCTCTTTAGGCCCCAGATCAGAGGTCTCTGATGATTCCACCATCTGGATTTTTATTTCTTCAGCTCCACCGTTGCATTCGAATCTCACAGCTTCATTGTTTTCAAAGATATGATCATTTTCTCTGATCAAACCTTCCTGGAAATTTATAGTTAAATTACTAGTTGATTCATGAGCATCCTGAGTTAGTATTTCAGTTACGACAGGCTCAGAAGTCTCCGTGTCGCCTCTGATTAGGGTATTTTCTACAGCAGCGTTATGAAGCATCGTCTTTTTTTCTGTAGGTGTGCTTGCAGAAAGCACTTCAGCAGGTGCACCATCAGCGAGGAGGAGATTTTCTTGACTTTGTAAATTCATCACAGGTGTTGCTTTGCTTTCTGAAACTAAGAAACTTTCACAAAGTTGCTCGTTTTGATTCTGCACATGAACATTTGTCCCGTGAGGTTCAGCATCAGTGCATATGTGGTCTGTTAGAGAAGCAGAAGTCAGCTGTGGTTCATCCAAAGTAGAAGAACTCAGAGAAGACAGGACAGCATCTTCTTTCTCACATTCCTCTGGCTGTTCATGAGATTTACCAATGATTTTGTTTAGATCATCACAAAAGCTTCCCACTGCGTCTGACACTTGATCCTGTGTGACTGATAAATCTGGCTGCTCTTCAAAAGTCAATCCAAAGTCTGTTTGAGTATTTGGATTGTGTTCAGAACTTCCAATTAGATTGATCTCAGCAGAATTTATATTGGAATGTTTTTTGTCTGTATTATCATCATGATGACCCAAACACTCTCCTGCCGCTTCAGTTGCATCCTGCGTGTCAGGCTCAAGAACTACTGTTTTGCAGTTTACATCCTGATCCTTTTCTTCTAAAACAAGCTGTTTGCTCAGGTTAGTTTGAATTTCTGATTTCCAAACAAGACCTGTATGTTCATCTAAATACTCTTCACCATCACATCTTAGATTTGCTTCATCAACAGACTGTTGAATTTCTTCTAGTGCAGGTGTTTCATCAACACTACTTTTGCTTTTGATTAATGCTTCATTCTGATGCTGATCTTCCTGAAACTCAGACACAACAGATGGTTTTGTTGTACAAGATGTCTCGACATCTATTGAAGATATTGACGTCTCATTATCTACATGCGTTTGAGCGAGAGGGTTTTTATTTGTATTAGTATCTTCAAGTGCAGGCTTAGATGTTAAACTTTCATCAGGTGCCTGGGTTTGTTGTGATATTTCTTGTGTTGCATTTTCTAAAATAACTTGTTGCTCACCAGATTCCCTTTTCTCTTCAGTGTTTTGAAGACACAACAAGTCAGAAAACCTACCATAATTATGTTCCATCTGTACAGATTCGACAGACGTGGGGCTTGATGTTAAATCTTGGCTCGCTTCCAGTGAACTATAAGCAGGCTCATCATCTTTGCATTTGGCTTTCACTTTGTTTGAATATGTCCTAACACAGCGGGGCTTGTCTTCATCATCTCGTTCTTTAACAAAGTCACCTTTACTATCATCACTACTTAGTTCCTCATCAGACTCTGTTGAGGCTGTTCGTTTCAGGGAGTTTGCTCTCTGTGAGTGAGCTTCTCCAGCAGAGGCACTTGTGGATATCAAGAGCTTGGCTTTTTTGGCAAGTGGATCAGGTGTGGTTAGGATGGAATCGTTGGAGGGGGAACTCTGGATGGATTTACTCTCTCTTTCCATTGATGAAGATCGTTTTTTCTTAGTCCTCGGTGCTGCTGTCATTTCCTGCAGATTTCCTGTTTTTAGTAAATTGGTCTCTGGTGGAGTTTTGGATGGCAGATCGTCTCCATCCTCCTCCAACTTTCTGATCTTGGACTGGGACTCAGAAGGAGATGATGCTCTTTTAGGGGCAGGCATTCTGTGGAAACAGTTCACAAAAGTTAAAGATCAGAGAAAATTAAATACAATTTTTGATTGAAAAAAAGCTAAATTACTGAAATTATGTCCAATTTGTTTTTTTAAAAATCAGGAATACATAGTTTTTATGCAGTATTTGTTATTTTTTCCAACTGCATCAGTCTTTCTGGATGCAACAAGGCTGTTAATGGAGAGCATAAAAACACACACAAATCTAAGTAAAAAAACAAAACAAGCAACGTTTAGATTACAATATGTCTTTTCTATTGATAAAAGCAATTTAAAAATGCTCAGAGAAAAGTTAATTATCTCTAAGTTACAGAGAAATGATTAGTTAGCTAGCAGCTAGTTAGCTGATGCTAGCTGTTAGCGCCTGCCAACTCGCTCCTAATGCTCGAAGCTCGCTTCGGTGCTTCAATCAGACTAAAAACAGCTCGCCATGCAAAGCCGATGCTTCACAAAGCTGCTGCTGCGATCCTAACAGTAGCAGAAAAGCAAAGCTGCATTCCTCAAACTCACTTTGATGTCTTCTTTTTCAACAACAGCTGTTTTTTTCCCCGTAAATAAAAATTAACTGTACTTCCGGAGGGAAATGGCGGATGTGACGTCACATAAAGCCAAACAACTTAAAATCAAGACATTGTTTTAAATTTTTTACTACAAATGACCTTGGTGCTTTAAAAAAACAATGTTAAAGTACATTAAGATTATTTTTCAAAGTTTTTTTTTTTTTTATCTAAGAAAGCGCATTAAAGCAATTTAAAGCTTTAAAGCATTTTAAACTGAAATTTATAATAATAATAACAAATTTTATTTATAACGCACTTTACATTTCCAGTGGAGACCTCAAAATGCTAAAGTCTTCACAATTTTGAACAACAACCCTGTAATTGATCCATTTTTAGATTTTTCAATAGTTTAAAATCTTTTTTTGCTTTTAAGTTTTGTTTTATGGCTGGGCTCTCACAGAGAGATAGGGTGAGGAGCTCTGCCATCCAGAAGGAGCTCAGATTAGAGCTGTCCCCCCCCCCCGAGTCGAGAGAAGCCAGATGGGGTGGTTCGGGCAGCTGGTTAAGATGCCTCCCAAGCGCCTTGCTGGCGAGGCGTTTCGGGCACATTGCACCATAGGAGCGCCACAAACTAAGTCTCACAGCTGGCCGGGAAATGCCTCGTGATCCCCCGGGTTAAGCTGGAGGATGCAACTGGGGTGAGAGAAGTCTGATCTTTTCTGTAGTTTTAGTAACATAAAACAAATTACTTTGAAAGAAACTATTTTAGATCTTGTTAATCTTTGAAAGCAGCCTCATTTTTCTCCCAGTTAGCAAACTGTGCTTACAGTGAGCCGGTAGAGGAGCCTTCTATAATTCAATAGGGTT
Source organism: Neostethus bicornis (assembly GCA_902685375.1). Lineage (NCBI taxonomy): Eukaryota > Metazoa > Chordata > Actinopteri > Atheriniformes > Phallostethidae > Neostethus > Neostethus bicornis. The sequence goes on along the minus strand of LR738553.1, from coordinate 15,113,426 downwards.
AAACTAACAAGCATCCTCTTCTTCTTTCACCATTTCCCTTCAGGGGTCGCCACAGCAAGTCAGTTTCCTCCATCTCACCCTAAACTTGCAAGCATACTTTTATTTAAAAAGAGGCAAAAACTCTAAGTTTGTAGTTACAACATGTAATAAATAGTAGAAAAGGTTTGATAGTTGTCTTCTGGACAGTGTATTTGAGCTCAGGATAATCAAATACAGTCCATGAAGACAACTTTGAAGTTTTTTCCACAATGGATCACACCTACCTGAATGACAAATCACACAGACTTACATTTTATAAAGAAAAAAACTCACCATACTGCTGCTTTGTTGTTCCTCGTCTCTCTTTTTATTCAGAATCCGTTAACATTTTAACCTAATGACTTAAAAGTTTGAGCAAAACTATAAAAAATAAACTCATGGATAACAATGATCTCAAAAACATTGACAGTGTGTGTTTTTATATTACTTTAATTTTTCATCACAGAACATTAGTTTCAGGCAAAGCGGTACAGTAGTTTACAGTTTTTAAAATAAATATACAACAATGGTCCAAAAACAAAAGTTGATCTTTTCTGGAAGTAAATAGTGAAGGTAGTGAGAGAAAGTGTTTTTATTTTTCACTGATTATAACACTAAAGAGGAAAGAGTAACAGCTTTAGCAAAAGCGCCGTGTGCAAATATAAGCATTACTTTTTCATCTCAAGGATTCCACTTCCGGGACCTCGCCTCTTTGCACTGCATATGTTACAAAATTGCGGTCCAGGAATCTGGCACGAGAGAGAGAGAGAAAAAAAAAAAGTAAAAATTTGTAGCTTAAAGATTAGAAAAGTTAAATACTTCAATTCAGATCATGTGGGTGATGCTTACCGCTCCCTGAGATGGTAGGCATTCCTTGTGAAACATGTGTCTGCAGTGAAACACCACCACATTGAAGGATTTGGCCATTTCTGAAATACACACGGTTAGCAAAAACGGTCAAATGACAACTGCTTTTTTCTTTGCCATCACAACAGCTGGATGCAAAAACATCAATTGCCCACCTGAGGGTAATATAACAGCATGACATGACTCACAAATCTTCTCCTCTGAAAAAAATGACAGAACAAACATGCATAGACTTAATTAAGATACAGTATATAAATTGCCCTTACTAGTTTATATTAAAACCCTCTACATACCATCAACTCTTACGCCTCTCATTTGGGTTCGATGCATCTTTTGAAGCAGAGAAAGAGAATCGGCGACCAGAATCTTTTTGCAACCTTCTCTCAAAAGAATCTTAAAACAAAAAAAAAGAAAAAAGGTACATATACAGTATTTTTATGTTTTGTGATGTTATTTGGATTAATGATTACACTGAGGTTATTTTTTCAACTGTCACCACTCACCTGCAAGTTGTAGTCATGAAGGATTTTTACTAGCGAGTCCCTAAGGTTGGGGATCTTCATCCCCTCTTTTATTCGTTTGATAAGCAGAATGGGATCAATGTGAGTGCCGATGTTATTCAGGAGGCCGGTGATGAACGCTAGAATTGTCAGTAAAGTTTAATGAGAGAGAAGATCATTTAAAATCTGTTTAAAAATGAGTGATCTAATTAAATAAACAGGTGATAGATAGGCTTACGTGGCTTATCAATGGAGTAAGAGATCAAATCCTCCCACAACTCCCCATCATCCTGCTCTTTGGCAAACTCTATGGCTTTGTCTACATCCTCAAGCTCTTCCATGATCATCTGTAGGGCTTTTCTACAGTTTCCCATTCTGCCTGAAAAACAATAAACTGGATTAGATCCCACTAATTTCCAATAATAAGAATGTTTCTTTTAAAAAACTCACTGAGGAGGAAGACTGTTTCCTCCACAAAGTTTCGCTGCTGGCAAATCTCAAGAGCCTGAAGATAAACCAGAAAGATGAAGTAAGACAAAAAGATGTTCTGGGAAGGTTATTGGTTTTAAAAATTTGGTCACCTTTTCTAGAGGACAGTGTGTGCTGTCCCTCAGAAAGGGCAGCAGATTTGGACGGTCATATTCAGCATACAAGCCAATCTGCCTCTCATGGTACTTTTGGCCTTTGTGATGATCCCGCTTGAACAGTTTATGGAGATACTGTGCAGGAGCGAAAATGTTTTATTAACTCCTAGATTGCAGTTTAAACTGTCAAATTTAAACAACATGAACTCACCACATGCAGCAGCTCAGGTCTACCTGTTAGTTCTTCCACTACTCTGTCAATCTGTTAGAAGAGGAAAAACAAACCATGATTGGGCTGACTAGCTTTTAAATGTTAGATAAAGGGTAAAGGGATTTAAAAAGGTTAAATACTTACAGATAGCTTGTCTTCATTATCCAGGAGCATGTCAACAGCTTTCTATTGACAGAAAATAACACATTGTACCTCTTAAATTGGCCAAAGAGTAACCACACATGCTGAGTGTGATGAGTTACCTCTTTGTCAAAGTCCATAAGGAGAACGATCTTGTCCTCTATGGAGGAAAAGAGATTGTGCTTGTGGATCAGCTGATAAACATCTTTGTGTCTCTGTTTCAGGTAGATTTCTAAAGCTTTGTCATACCGCTGGTCATATGTGTACCTGAAACGACATCAAAAGATAGAGAGGGTATTAAACTCACAAAATGTCTGTAGAAGATGCAATACATATGCTAATCCATCTCACAGCTCAGCCAGGGTTGTGAGGAGAATACTGTTTGTGGGATCCTTCTTTAGGTGGTCATTGACAGCCTGAACAATCGCCATGTTATTGTAAAGATCTCCTGGCCATTCCCGGATCAGAGTGGCAAAACCCTTTTGTAAACAAAAAAAAGTGCTGACTTTCACTGACTGATATTTAACTACTTTGCAAAGTTTGTCAAAGAAAGTAAAGTGGTAAATCAAAGCACCTCGTAGTCCGTTTTTAGAAATTCATGCAGGATCATTTCATAGATGGCCGGTCTGAGACGCAGATCTCCTCTTGGCAAATACTGGCTAATGGCCTGTTCAATTAAACAAATGTGGTAAACATCAAATGAAATATGTTTCTCATAAAATTCACTTGCATATTGTCAAGTTAATAGAAATTGTCAAGTTCACACAAACGCTAACTCTTATGGACTGACCTTTAGCTGGCCAATTGTCTTAAACCTATAGACTTCATTTTCCCACAGCTCCATGTTTTTCCCAAGAACCTTTTGACATTTTCTGAAAAAAAATGAAATAAGTTTAAATAGTAAATTGAATAAAAATTAGAATTCAGCTTTAGATTTTGGTAGTGATGAGTGTAGCTGTTGTCACTGGTTATTATGTAGTTTTCTGGAGAGGTTTTTTTTTTTTTTTTTTTTTTTTGTATAAAGTTAAACTGAATTGCACTCTAATTTTAAAAAAGTTAAACAAAAAATAAAAGGACTCAAATGTATTTGAAAAAACTTGAAAAAGTTTTCAACAATGTCATAAATTTAATCAATTCAACCTCCTGTGTTTTTTCTTCTTTTAGTGACTTCACTGCTAACTGAACACTGCTCCAAGTCTTTTCAATCCCACCTGAAAAGACTAACAATGTACATTTCCACAAAAAGAATTTCATAAAGCTTTGTTGTTCTGATTGTATTTAACATCAAGATAGAGCTAATAACAATGATAATTGAAGTGTCCGGGCAATGCCCCTATTTAAATTAGCTGCTAATCTCAAAAAACAAATTTATTTTTACTGTATTACAACGTTCTCTGGTAATTTAATATTAATTATATAAAAAAAGTTTAGTACTTTTATTGAATTGTTTTGCTTTAGATTTTATTTCAAGCTTTTTTCACATTGAAAATTCACAAAGGGTTTAAAAAGATTAAAACCACACTTAGCATTAAAAAAAAGTCTATATTAGATGTTTAAGTTATTCTATGCACCAAAAAGTGCTGAAATCAAAACGGTAATGAATAAAAAAAATCCTTTGAACAACTTTTTTTCCAAGACAAATAAGTGTCATTTTTTTGGACTGGGTATCTATTCTATCAGATATTGCAGGTGTAAAAACAAAAACAGTGAAGTTATCTAGAGTAAGCACACACCTGGCAGCGCTGTCATAGTCTCCTTTCTCCACTAAGTGACTGATGTAAGCCATTCCTATTTTCTGAACGTCGTGCCTCTTGATGTTTTTGAAACTGATCTCTGCAGCCATCAGTGCTTCCTGTAGCAGGACATTAAATTAAACTCTGACATTACATAGCGTGGCCTTTAGAAAAAAAAATCATGAAAGATCAACATCATGAACCTCATATTTCTTCTTCTCAAGCAGCCAATCAATATGGTCATCCTGGTCTCGCTCTTTGGCCACAACGATGTCTTTTGGACTGATGATGTAGAAGAGTGACTCTCCTTCTGAATGCTCTGTTAATAAAAATACACTTATGGCCATTCAGCTGACATTTAACAGGATGCATAATAAAATCAGAAAGCAGCAAAAAATAAAACAGTGTGACATTTCTGCACGAATGGCTTTTATGTATGTTCTCACCAAGCCGATAGTCTCTACACTCGTTGTCCTGGAAGTTGCGTACGGTCAGAGCATCTGAGGAGATCTCCTCGCAGCTCTCAGGCAGAGGCTGAATGATGTCCAGGCGAGGTCGTGAACGGAACTCTTCATCCTGAACACACATGACGAGCAACAATATACACTGTAGTAGCTGAACTTCTTTTGATGGGCATATGTGATCATCTCAATGTTACCATTTGGTCAGCGTTCTCCTTCACGAAGTAGAGAGTGACCAGCTGGTCTGCCAGTGGTGCCAGGCCACTGATAAAAAACTCAGTCTCAAAAGCAGACACTGAAAGAGTTACAATATTTTATGGTAAATCATATGAATAGAAATATGTTCAACAACAACTTGGATGTGTTTGTACAAGATATTTTACTTTCACAACATATTTCTATGCAATGTAGCTGCTATCAAACAAACTATTCCTTCAATACAGATGTGAAAAATGTGTTGCTACTGTCCCATTTTATCTGGCAAAATAGATCAAAATGCATTCTTCATCCTTGCCAGGAGGCCCACACCATCATTTAGAAAAAACAAACAGTGGGACCTGAATAGCAACACATGACACATAATACTAAGCAGACATCTAAATTTTAGTATGAAATGATGAATCTATCCGATTGCAATATTTTATACCTATTTCCACATAGCGGCTGGGAAGATCTCTCATCTCAGTGGGATTTCGCTCTTTCACAACACAGATCTAAAGAAAGAAAAAGCAAGATGACACTTTTAAACAGAAACAATGTATGTATTTAATAGGCAATAAACCACGCAAACAAACCTTAATAGATTTCCCCCAACCAACAATGAGAGTGGTGTTGTCTTTCCAACACAGGCTGCAAGGATACATGTCGGGTCTCAGGCTAACGTTATCCCTCAATACGTTAGTAATCCGCTGCTTGGTACTGATGTCGTAGATTTTTACTCCCTTAAAAAAAAAAGAAAAATTAAATATAAGAATGTTTATAATCAAAACAGACCAAACTGTTCACTTTGGAAGAAGTCACTCACCAAATTGTTAGCCCAGGCGATTAAATTAGCTCTCCACTGGACGTTAGTGATTGGACCCTCACCTTCATGAAGAGTCAAAGTTTTCCAGCGATTCATCCAGTTTCGTTCATATAAAAGTAGCTTGAAGAAAAGAAAAAAAAAGGATGAAATGAGAGAATTTTTGAACAGGAAGCATTTCTGCAATCTTATTGTGTAGCCTACAGAGGGCACTAGATGTACATCTCACTGCTTAGACGCTGCGGCCTGAAGTCTCATTGATGAACAATTTAGGTTAAACTCCAAATAATGAAGTAAAACCCACATTTTCTTCTTCATGCACTGACTTACATCCATTTCAAAGCATCTAGAAACAAACTGAGAAAATGTTCATTTGAATCTACCAAAGCGTGATAAGCTTCACATTAGCTTAACATTCATTGATGGGAAAAGAAGTCGTCTTAAAACATACCCATGGCTAACAAAAAAACTGAAAGTAGGACATGATGTTGAAGGTATAAAGAAAATGTTAAAGGCATGATATCATAGATCTTATGGCATCAACTGCTGTGTATTTAAGTTGCACACCATTTGTCAGTGATGGATGTAGGTTTTATGTAGTTTTTCAAGCTGGAATGAAATTTTAGGCCATGTTTTGAACAAATTGTCTTGTTAGAGGGTGTGTCAGGGTCTTTGGGAGCTGCATGTGGCTTGTCTTTCTAAACACAACGTATTGTGTGAAATTGATGATCTCACTATGACTTCATGTATTGCAGCTTTTTTCCACATTCCCAGCATGCTGACTGCCTTCACTGTACAAAGTTGTACAAAAATCTCTCCAAAAGTCCAAATATTACTAAGAAAGCCTTTAAAAAAAAACTATTTAAATCAGCAATTGCAGCTATGTTAATAAACAGTTTGCTCTACAAAGAGATGATATGACAAAAGAACTGGGGAGACAAAATTGAATTTCCTTTGACAGGATGTGGCTCCTGTTGAGGCTTATTGATTTTCATCACAGGCACCTTGTGGAGGCCTTCACAACATGGAACTGAGAGGAATCAGCACCAATTGAAAGAAAATGGCAAAGTAACACTAATAACGGAGTTTCATGGAGAAAGTTTTTCCTCGCAGAGCTTCATAAATGTCAGTAAACCTTATTTATAGATGCTTGAGGAATGACGCCACATCAGCGGGGTTTAAAACTATCGTAACTAGTTTGTTAAATTGGCCGGTGATGTTTTTGTTCTCATGAAAAAATAAAAAAAATCTTATGTCTACATTTTTTTTTACCTTATACATGCCTCCCTAGAGATCACTGTATGCAGGAGAAAATTCTAAGACTATGCGCGTCTTTATAATGATGTCTATTTGCTGCTCTTGTAAGCGCTGTCTTTGAAACGCTGTTGAGAGAACAGCACTTTGTGAAAATAGGCAGCTCTGCCGAGGGCACTCCAGCAAAGAGACAGAAAAGTAAGAGGCTTTCACACCAGACAAAGAACGTGGGTTTTTCCTTTGCCCGAGTCAAAGTGAATCGGTTTTCTCACGAATCGGTTTCACCCGGACACAATCCAAATGAATTATTGCCAAGGAAAATTTTGATAAATGCAGAAAAACTGCAGAAAGTATGATTCACTCCTACCTTGTTCCCCCCGGTGACAAACTGCTTGTAGTTTGATCTGCTGAACTGAGGATGCAATGCAACCACCTGCAAAAAAGTATTTTATTTAAATCTGTGAAACATCTTCTTAGTTAAGCAACAGATGCGATGCACATAATGGGAAAAAACAAACCAACAAAAGACATACCTTTATGGGACAGTCAAAGTTTTCATGGAAGCCCTCTCTGGTATAAAGACCAACTACTTGAACCTGAAACACATGAAGCAGCAAAACACCAAAGCAAAGGTGAACACCTGAAAATTTCTCTTTTAATTGCTGCCTCTGCAACTGTCTGAGGCCGGCGGGGCGAAAGTGTGGTCAGTAAAAACTTTGATTGGCTCTACTTCTCCACTGGGCCACCAATTAGTGGCCAACTTGATTCTTTTAAGCCTGCAGGGTTTAGAACAAAAGTCCTACTCTTCAGTTGGAATACAGTAAATTGTAATGCACCATCACAGGACAAGAAACTCACGTTTTCTTATGCGAAAGAACTCAAAAACGAGAAACGTTTTCTTGATGCTATCGCCCCTTCTCGAACCGCATCATCGATTTGAGATTAAGTTAGATATTAAAGGATTAAACAGCAGGCTGAATTGGTGGGGGCCAAACAATTGCTGTAACATTGATTTTTAATTGTTTGCTTCACTTTTTGTGCGACAAGATCTTGGTTTTTTTTTTCCACTATTGGAAAACTGGAAGTGAGGGGATGGTGATATCTGGACGCATATCTCCACTGCGAAATCCATGAAGGGTGGGAGTAATGATGAGAAGAGACAAGATAACAGCAAGAACATGGACAGGGTTTCCATAGAGAGGCTGATGGCTGACTGACAGTTCAACAGATGTGCATGCAATACTTCACCCTGCTCTTCAAACTTGTTATGAGCTTTTTTAGAAATTCCAACAGTGTGAAAAAAAAAAACAACATTTTGTCTGTTTTTTGTGTGTGTAGATATTGCGATGATAAAACGACAGATTAATGCTCTACATGTGGATGAAGTTTCCTATAGGAATTCTTGCACAAACAGTCCAACTTCCAAATCATTAGCATAAAGTTTGAAACCGATAAGATGGGTTTATATGAATTATGAAAGATGGAAAACACTGATTCGCGATTCATAGCTGCAGGCTTAAGGATCAGGAAGCAGCAGTGATGAGTAGACAGATCTCACCTTCCCATCCTCAGAGCAGATGCCCACATGCTCTCCACTTTCATCCAGACTGATCTGGTTGATCTTCACTGAACTCTGCAGAGACAGAATATCATAGCATTTTTTATTTTATTTTTTTTAGGAGGACAGAATGGATGGATATCATTGTGACTGGTAAAATGTTACTGGCTGACATTTTAACCTAACTAAGTGAAATGCCAAGAAAAAAAAAATAGGAAAAAAATAGTTTTAGTAATGGATGGAGAACCCTGATCAATAAAAAGAGATTAAAGTAATATGAACTATTTTAGGAGATGATTCTGCTTTTATGTAAAAAGAAAGAAAATTGTAAATAAAATCTGATCGGATTGAATATAAACAAGTAATTCAAGTATAGTTTGATCATTTGCAATAATTATCTTGGAATCACTTTCTCAAACTACACCATAAATCCATAGGTCAGTTCATAGCAGCTTTAATTTCCATGTTTCTGGCATCTGCTGGAAATGAGATGATAAGGAAAAGAAAATTCTCTTGAGCAAACAACTGCGACAAGCAAACTTTAACTTTATTCCGTAAACGAAGTTAAAGACATTCCATGAAGAACAGTAATTTAGGAAATTAAAAAAAAAAAAAAACTCCAAAGCAATTCAACCTAGGATGACCACATTTTACTCCTAAATTACAGTATAATTACTTTAAGACAATTCCACACACAGGTGAGGGAAAAATAAAAGAACAAAGCTAAAACCGTGACACTAAATCAGTTCTTAATAATAATCATAAATTTTGTTTTAAAAAAATATTACTTGGCTGAACACTTTCTTCAGCGCACTCTGTGAAATCCCAGAACATCACTTATTGCTTCCCTGTGCAATCTAAAAGCACTGCTCTTGGTGCCTTTTGTGTTGGACGAGTAAAACACAGGAGTTATTTTGTTACCCTTTAATGTCCACACAGAGGAGGGGGGAAAAAAGCAAAAGAAAATTGTTTCTTGAGATTTTTCCTATTATTCCTTGGGGCAATAATAGGAAGACTTATTTTTCATCTATCCATCTTCTATACCCACTTAATCCAATTCAGGCTTGCGGAGGTGGGGATGGAAGGGAGCACTATGCTAGCTGCTAGAGCAGCGAGGGTCAATGCAAAGACAAATGAGACAAAAATTAAATAAACTAGCATAAAACTTTTAGAAATAAAAGCATATGTGTTGTTTATGTTTTTTAAAAAACATCTAATACTAGGCGTGGAACACTGGCCTTTCTGTTTGGAGTTCGCATGATCTCCCTGTGTATGCGCGAGTTTTCTCCGGGTACTCCGGTTTTCTCCCACCCTCCAAAAACACGCATGTTAGGTTGATTGGCTACTATGAAATTGCCCCTACGAATGAGTGTGTGTGTGTGTGTGTGTGTGTGTGTGTGTGTGTGTGTGTGTGTGTGTGTGTGTGTGTGTGTGTGTGTGTGTGTTTGTGGGGCCCATGAAAGACTGGCGACCTATTCGGGGTGCACCCCGCCTCTTGCCTTAAATAAGTTGATATAGGCTCTGGGACCCCTCGCGACCCATCAGGGATAAGCGACTTAGAAGAAGAAACAAAACTAAACACATCTAATACAATAGATAAGTATATTGAAACAGGAAGCAGTAGAGATGGCTCAAAAATGTTTACTTTAGCAAGCTGCTAGTGAGATGATCAAAATGTTTTCCACCAAATGGCAAAATGGACGTTAAGGCAATTCAGATAATCTTTAGAGTACTTGCTATGGAGCCTCAAGAAAAGAAAAACAAGGCCTTGAAGAAGTATTTAGACCTTGAGCGGAGGGGTTTGTTATGATGTGAGGAGGCTAGTTTTTTTTTTATAAGATGTGCAAGCTGATGAGGGTCTCTATCTTGTTGCAGAAAGGCAGTCTGAAATACTGAAGTTCCTCCACTGGCCACTTTGGGGTGTAGGATATAAACTCTATTTTTTTAAAGCCTGACTAAGTGTGTTACTTGGTGTCAAAATTGTTTGTGGTTTAGTTTGTTAAACAAATAATACTTTTAGGAACAGGCTCCTGTGTGTTAAAGCAGTCTTTGCATGGCTAAATTATAACAAAGATAATCACATTTTTGTTGTGTCAACATTTTTAAATGTATTTAGCTCATTAATTTGACACATGCAATGTCTAAATCACAAATACACTTCTTTGAATATTTTTCCAAATGCAAACATGTTGGCTTCACTTTTTGTGCAACATTTTATTTAGTTGTGCCAATTTGCATGAAAAGCAACCTCTTTATGTTAATAGTGTTTAATGACTTTATTCTAGAGGCGGTCTGTTTTGCCTGCCTAACAATTCATTGAATTCCTTTGTTACGAAAATCTCGTGATAGAGAGTTAATTTACTGAGCAGCTCAGTATTTGATTTAAAAGAACCCACACTTTAATATTTATAAATGATCAGTCAGCAAACAAGAATCTGTTTGCAAGTGACCTTATGATTTTAAAATGGTGCTGGATTAAAGCAAGAAGTAGATCTCACAAAGAAAGTAATCAATAAAATTTGTAACATGTATGGAAATTAAATTTGGAAATATATCAACCTTATTATCAGACGTTTTTAAAAAGCTGAACAGCATTCCAGTTATTTGATAATATGCATAAACATTTTTATACAATTTTGCTTCAGATATACTCACAATTTCAAACTTCTGTGTAACATTTCCTTGGATGTCCAACAGAAACACTTTCCCAAAATGTGTACCTAAAGCAAGAAACTGAAAAGAGACAAATTAAACCAGAAGGTAGTCAAACCCAATTTGAGATTTTTAAGAAAAACACAAATACATAAAAGAGAAAAACTGTATTCATAAAAAGTTTTGGGCAGGGATAAAATATATGTCTTCTAACTGCAGAGACATGAGCAGAGATGAAGGGTCTGGTGAACTTGGAGGCAAAACTGTGAAATTGTCGAGTGTGGAAAAGCCCTATTTATTAAAGCAGACAGTGTGAAATGATATTTTTCTCCTAAATTAAAATGCTAAAGCATAATAAATACACTATACATCTGACTTAGTCCAATGCTCCCCATAAAACCCGACCACCTCTTTGCTCAGCCCAGACTTATTATTTTAGCAAGCAGCGACGACTTTTTTGTGTCTCCAGTAGAAGTTTGCGTGTGTTTGAGTGTGTGCACAAATCCACCAGGACAAAAAAATTATAGAAACTAGGGGCTCCTGGCATTAGATTAAGTGTGTGTTCTTCCACCCAAGCCTGTGCTCCATGCCCTCCTCCTAATCCCCCGCCCTCCTAGACCAGCATGTGGATGTGTGGCGAGCCCAGCATGCTTCAGTGCAGTCTATAATGAAATGCTTATATTTACAGGCACAGCTGAGCATGTCAGACAGAGCCCCTGCAATCTCCCCAAATAAAATAACCAAAAATAAATAAATAAAGGGTTCAACCTTGTGAGGCGGAGCGACTTTTAAAGGGATTTATCGGGATGGAATTGTTCAAATGAAATTCTGATTCAGACACTTAAAATATGAGGCAACATAAGGCAATGTGTGCTGCTGGTGGCTTTAAGGTTGTGGGAGTTTGTCGGAGCATTGGGGGCTGGTGTGACCACCCATGTAGTTGGATGTTGAAGGTGCATAAGCAAAAAAAATTTTTTTTAAAATGGCTCAAACTAGGTCAATATTGAAATTTGAGGAAAAACAGCTTTTTTTAGCATGGCATAATGTATATTTTGAAGCAAAAAAATAAAATAAAAAAACCATATCTTTAAAGTCCAAATAAATAAATGAAAATCAATTGCCGTTAATAAAACATCAGGTGAGGAGATGTAACTGGGTATGACTTTTGCTCTGCTCAGGCGTGCGAGTGTGCTGCTGGTGCCACGACGATTAAGCATCATCGGAGAATGGCCCTCTTAAATATATCAACATTTGGAAAACAGCAGAGAAAGGAGTGAAAAATAAGTAGAAGTGGGAATAAAAAGAGGAAAAGACAATAAAGCCTTTTGATGCACCTCCCTGAGAGGAAAAGTAGGGGAAGGTGAGAAAAGAATGACCTGCCTTTGCAGATTGAGAAAAAAAGATGAAAAGCAACTTTGAAGATGACATCTTTTAAATGTACATAAAGTAACAACGTCAGGAAATGATTGGACTGGAAGCTGAAATGCCCTTGTGGGTGGTAGATTATCACCTTTACCTTGTCATGAACGGTCATACAGCTGGCAGCATCGTTTTGAAGGATTTCTGTCACCCCATTGGAGAGCCTCTCATATTTCAGTTTGGGCTCCTCCTCGCTGTCTTCTTCCTGTTTGAAAGCACAAGATGGGCTCTTATTTGAAAGCTGTTGTAAAGATAGTTATTACACATATGTCACTCCACAAAAATTTTAGAAAACCATTGTTACAGTCATCAAAACTGTAACCTGGGATATGCAAAGGTCTTTCTCAAGTATACTGTTGTATTCAAACCAGATGTTTCATTAAAACTTGCATGAATCTCTACAAAATCATTCTACTTCTGTACCCTCCCTCCACGACCCAAACTGATCTTCATATCAAACGCTTGCCTTGCTAAAAACAACAACAAAAAAAATCATTTAGTTCTTCTCATGTCTACATAAAATTTAGTTGAAAATGGACAAACTTAAAACAAACAAACTTGCAGCTCTTTCCAAAACCAAAATTAAAAATCGGACACAAAAGCATTGTGGGCAGGTTCCGTAAGTAGGTGCGAAAGAAATGTAACATCCAAACAAAAATATCATTCTTTTTCAAAAAATTTCTTGCAAACATTTTCTTCCTTTTTTTGCAATTGTAAAAAAAAAATCCATGTCTCCGCCCCATCGCACGGTGGTAATGACTCAGGTCTAAACAAAAAGCTTAGTAATTTTACTACAAACAAAAAAAACCCATCTAAACACAAATACAACTCATTTAATTATCCAGTAAAGATAAATTGGCTAAATAGCGCAAACACAAAATGTGGTCATATGATTGTCAAATAATGTGCTAAAATCACAAATTTGCTTAAAAAAAAAATGTAACCAATTTAAACTCAACAGCAAAACAAATCCTTCTTATTTAGAAAATTTGTTTAGAGCTTTTTTCTCTTTTTTTTAAAAAAAAAAGAATTTTTCAACACATATGGTTGCATAAAAGGTGTTAATAAGTTTAACATTTATTATAGAAGAACATCGACATATTTTCCATTTTACAGATTGAAGAAGTTGGTGTTTAAAGTTATTAATAATCTTTTGATTTTCCTCTTTATTTTTTCAAAAAAAAAAAAAAAATTAATTAGTTCCTGTCATTGTGTCGTATTTGAACATAGAAAATGTGTGACTCTACAAGTTTAATGTTAAGAAAAGATATCACTTCAATAGGTTCTACTTTTATTTCACAAGTTATAGATTTGACATAAAATCAGTTTTAGCTAGGCAATCACAAAGTTTATTCACTTATCGTTACAAGATTGCTTTTACCACGTGTTAGGGCATCAAGACAAATATCAGAACTTTTCTTGTTAAATATTGTGAAAAAGAACTTTAAAAAATTCATGACCTTTTTGGGTATTATTTTTAGAATGATCTATTTAGATCTTTGTCATCATTATGCAAATTCTTTTAGTCTTACTTGAAAAAATTAGTAACTTTGTTGGAGAAATCATATTACGCATGCATAGAGAGACATGCTATGTTTTATTAATTAATTTAGTTTTTATCATATAACTTTTTTTTTTTACTATCAATATAAAATTTGTCATTTTTATGAATGTATTCTTTCATGCAACACTTTCCAGCATGAATCAACATTTATCTCCAGTTACAGGCTGAATATTATTCATAATCCGGTTTATGACCAACGCTCTACAGTGTGTAGCTGCCCACAGGGTGCATCACCTTAAAACATTGTCTGTCATTATGTGCTACTGGGTTAGAGGTGGGGGACAATAGCGTGAAAAAAAATATGCTGTTTTCAAAAGCAATCCTTTCCCACTCAACAACGCCATTTCTAGGCTATTTCCTGTGTATTCTGCTTGTGAGATTTCTGATGCGAGGGCATTTGTCACGGGTTTCAAAGGCGTATCAGACAACAAAGGCAAACTTCATCCCAATAGAGAAAATACCCATTTGTAAACTTTTTGCTATCTCTTGTGAGTAAGTTGCTTTTTTTTTGTCAACTACAGAAATGGCCTTTATGCTGTAACTATTTATGCCCTTTGCCTTGCCTATTGACAGCTAAATGCAACAAACTGAACCATTAAATGTGACTTCACTCAGAATAACATTTCGCCTTAAGCGCATAAAGAGGATACACAAGTCAAAAGCTGTTTGGATAAATAGGGGACAATCCCTTTGAATGGCAAAGGAATAACACATCTTTTTGCAAACCACTGTGTACATCTCCAACACAAGTGGTTACAGTAGTAAAAAGAGTTTGAGTCAACTGATGGTCAAACAAAGCCAGTGCAAATGCATGAGTAGAATACAATTAAATGTACTGTGTGGAACAATTAAAAAACATTAACTATTAAAAAAATCCTCATGAAAACTTACTGTTTGGAAAAAAAAGACATGAGCTTTGTGATTTCTAATCTTTTCCAGACATTTTCATTTGTTGACCAAAAATATTTAAACACAGGTTTCTCATTTGCTTAGGTTAGGTTTCTCATACCTAGGTGATTAGGTTTCTCATTTGCCGAATTCTCGTCAAATCCAATGCATACAAGTGATTAAAAGTCGTCATGAGGAGCTGTTTTGACCACCGAACCGCCAGGCAAAGACTAAGTAAAAGACCCAAATCAGACTGGAAGTCCCATATAATCTGATTGGCCTGAAAATGCAGTTAAATTTGAGAAGCTGAGAGAAGTTGTAAACTGAAGTAATGAATGAATGAAGATAGTAGGCAAAATCCCATAGGTAGTGTTGCTACAAGTAGTTGTTATGATGTCCTATTGCAATAAATACTCAATAAAAGTCAAGTCTGTTTAATGCAGCCTCTTCCTGACAATTCATTTCACTATCGGTGTCCTATAAGGAAACATTACACAACTTGTCAGGCTGGTGTGTGATGCTATATTTTATTTAGCTCATGTGTAATTCTCAGAAGCACAAGCGTATTGTAACATGCCAATGTTCAGTCGTAATATTGATGAATTTGAAAAGCTATATGTAATTCATGAGTGTTTGACACCTCTGTATACCTGACAAAGATCCTTCAGGGATCAAGCTGTGTTGATGTATTATAGTCCTTTCCAAAGGCACCGAGATTTATTTGAGCTGTAGAAAAATAAAATCAAACCAAAAAGAATGACCCTCCTTTGACAGAATTGCAGCCATAGCCCGTACTGGAAATACTCTGTGGTAAGGTAAGTTTCTTTGTATAGCATCATTCTGACACAATGCAGTTCAAAGTACTTTATAAGACAGAAAAAATGCATTGAAATCACAACATAAAATAAATATGGAAAAAGATTAACAGAGTGATTAATCTTCATTCAAATGCACGATTAAACAGAAATGTTTTCAGCCTAGATTCAAACATCGTCATCGGAGAGGCCTATCTCCCAACCTTAGAAAGTTTGTTCTCCATGTTTAGTCCTGACTCTAGACACCAGCAGGAGGCTGGTTCCAGTGGTCCTCATCATTCTATTTGGTTCACGAGACCCTAACATTTCACACTTAAACACAAGTAGAGCAGCTTTCAAGTCAATTCTCTGAGCCACAGGAAGCCAGTGCAGAGTCCTGAACACAGGACTAATGTCATCATATTTTCTGGTTCTGCAGCATTTTTAACAAACTGTAGCTGTTTAAAGGTCTTTTTGTTCAGACCAGACAGTAGACCATTACAATAATGTAATGAACCTCTAATTCTGTTTTAGAAACCAAAACTTCTGATTTTGGGCAATGTTTATAAGGTGGTAAAAGGCCGCTGATGTAATTGATTTGATGTGACTATTAATGTTCAAGTTGAGTCTGTGGATTTCAACACTGTAGCATACTTTGCACCTGCAAGACATGTCTGCCTTTGTTTCATTTTGCAAGACTTGTATGTATACAGACCAGCATGATGTTAACATTTATTTCTTACCTCGGAATCATCTGTGAATTCTTCACTTGATTTTCTTTCCTTAAAATGCATATTGAGAAAAATTCAGTTTCTTTTAGACAACTTTTTAAAAATGACTGAAAAAAATGTAGTAATATACTGTATATGACTGTTGAATATGATTATTATTAATATTATTTTAGCTGTTTTTTAAACAATTCAATGCACATTTATAAATACTGACATCATCAAAAAATGTTATTTTTACACTTCAATAATGATAGATAAAAATAAAAGTATTGCGATATTATTTCATCTGAAGCTACTGAGTTAGCCAGCTAGCTTTTAGCATGTCAAGCTTACCTGGACATCTACTTCCGCCATTGAAATAACGTTGATAGGTGTTAAATAATATTAGCAATATGTCACTATTGTTTTATATAAATTTAATAAAATTTACAGAAAATCTGCCATTTTAAAGGCATCTGTGTTGAAAAACGATGTTTGTTGTCGAAGCTTTTCCTTGTCATCAGTTTATCACATGACTACGCTGTGAAGAATTGTGGGAAATGGAGTTTTGCAACTACACGGTGCTAAATTTTATTTTTAAAATGACTTCAAGTGAGTTTCCATCATTTTTTCTCCTTTTTAAAGTTTTTTTTATTTATTTATTTTTTTATCCAAGATATATTTTAGTGATACCTTGAGTTTATCTTTACATGAAGTCTCTTCATGGCTACACTCAGTGGTATGTTCACACATCTCAGTACGGTGGTTTATTTTATTTAGGTTTTAAGTATATTAGAAAGTTCCAATACTCTTATAAAGGGTAAATAATTCCTGTCATGTGATTGTGACAGTATTTAACTTAATTAAAGAATGACTGTCCACTTGTGATGGACCAAGCAGTGAAAACAGACAGGCACAGGGTTTTAAGTAAAAAGGGTTCTTTTTATTTAACCCAAAAAATGTCAAAAATGTTTAACAATTATAAAAGAGGTCACAATCTTTTGTGATTTTAATGGCCGATGAACACTGTTTTTAAGTACTCACGAAGATGTGCAAAGGCTCCCAAAATGGGAGGAAGGAGGAATGCTTTGACAGGTAAAGGGACAAACTCATTACGGGTTGAACAGTTTTGAGTTCTCATTTTTTTTTTTTGAATGAAGCTTACTTCTCAAGTTAATAATTTTAAAACGGTAAAATTGCGATGTTTGCTAATAAGTACGGGAACTAGAAAGAAGGCCTTCACAGGTATGCTATCACCTGTAATCAACTTAATTAAAGGGACAAAATCTCTACAGTTTTAAGTTTGGACATGCTTTTGCTTTGCATAGTCTCCTTCTTTCGGCATTAACCTTCAGGGGTCACCACAACAAGTCAGTTTCTTCCATCTAACCCTATCTGCTGTATCCTCTTTGGACACACCAATTATCTTCATGTCTTCCTTCACTGCGTCCATGAACCTCCTCTTTGGCCTTCCTCTTGTCCTCTTTCCTGGTGGATCCAAATCCAGCATCCTTCTTCCGATGTACACTCTCTCTTCTCTGCACAAGTCCAAATCATCTCAGTCTGGCCTCTCCTATGTGCTGTTCCTCTGATATACTCTTTTCTAATCCTGTCCATCCTGGTCACTCCCAGAGACATCTTTAGCATCTTCATCACTGCTACCTCCATTTCTTTTTCCTGTCTGTGCCTCAGTGCCACTGTCTCTAGACAAAACAGCATGGCTGGTCTCACCACGGTTTTGTAGACTTTCCCTTTAATTTTAGCTGAAACTCTTCTACCAAAAATCACACCTGACACTTTTCTCAACCCGATCCAGCCTGCCTACACACACTTCTTCACCTCTTTTCCACACTCTCCATTGCTCTGGACTGTTGATCCTAGATACTTAAAATCTTCCACCTCCTTTATCTCTTCTCCCTGTAACTTCACTTTTCCATTTGGATCCCTCTCATTCACACAAATATGCAAGTCAGTTTACATAATTGCATAGTGATTTGCATGGTTGCATTTTGATTTTTTTTTTTTTTTAAATGAAGCTGCATACGTAGTGTCAGTTCATATGGTTTGCCGGATTTTAACACGGGAAAAATACAATTTTAGCAAATATTGCATACCGTCATTCCAATGTCAGAGTTTTTTGTCAACGTCTGCCATACATTAAAACACCTACAAAATGACTGGCTTTCAAGCCAATTATGGTACATTCCAAGTGACTGGATTGTACAGCGCAGTCAGAGCTAGACTGATTACCTCCCCTTGCATCACTCTAGCTCATTTTAAATTGGCTGCGCATGTACAATTATTTGTGATTTTCAAAATGGCCGTTGAATACAATTTTTTAGGTACTCAGTACGACGTGAAAGTTCCCCTAATATAGAAGGCAGGAGAATCTCTTGACAGAAATGAAATATATTCTCACCAACACCGCAATCAGTGCGCACCGGTAATTTTTGGAAAAGAAAAATAGGTTTAAACAGAAAGCAGTATACAATAAACTTAGAACACAGGTGTCAAAATGTGGTCCTTGAGGGCTGGTGTCCTGAAGGTTTTCCATGTGTTCTTGCATCTACACACTTGATCCAGGTAATTGAGTCAATTTGCCAAATTTTATTGGCTGTTGATTTCACTTTATGTGCATTAGCTGTATTGAACCAGGAACACATGAAAATCCTTTAGGACACCAGCCCTAGAGGACCGGGGTTTGACACCTTGACTTAGAGGGTCAATGAACATATACCAAAGATCTTACAAAAGACAAATTTGCATGTGGAAATATCCTTGACCTCTAAAAAAAACAAAACAAAGACATTAAATACACTGCAAACTTATTGGAATCAAACAAAATAAAATAAAGTAGCAGTTTAGAATCTCACTTGAAATAATATATAATCTTATTACAATGTCACGGTACAGATGGAATAAGATCACCACTTTTCTCTGCATAGTTTTTGCCCTCCTGGTGTTTCAGTGCAAATACCTTGATTTTGTGATTAATGAATGGCAGCGCAATTTAAAAGCAACTTACTGTATGTTGCCATGGTTTTTGAATGAATTATGGTTCTCTTTAGGTACAGTGCCATCATGGATGATTACTTAATCCACTGATTTTAAGACAGGACAGAGCAGGATCTATATATATTTATATTTATTTTAGTGCCATATACAATACAATAATTTACTTTGAGCATGGCCTCTTTTACACTATGCAACTGTTACGTGTTGTTCAATGTGTAAACTCACTGCATAGTCTGAAGTTCCTTTAAGTTCAAGTGGACTTTTCAAAAAGAATATTCCTGAAGTTTTATTTTAACGAACATAAATCAGCAGACACAATCATTAATAGTTTTTAATTTATGTTGTATAACATTAAAAACAACACATTGTGTATGTCTACAGAGATGGCAGGGTTCAATGTGAATAAACCCCTTCAGATATTAGTTTGCACTGGTCTTTCTTCACACCGCTGACAGCCACATAGTCCAGATGAATGCCAAAGGAATGATTTGCCTTTTCTTTATTGAGATTGTCTCACACCTCCATCTTGCTTCATCCATCCTCAGGAGAATCCTAATGCACTGATACCAAGGGGGAATTATTATTATTTTTCTTTACAATCTGCTTAGCAATGATTTATTGATTGCGGCTTCCACCCTCACAGAGAATTACCGATCCTTTTTGGGAAATCAGATTTTCACACCTTTCATGAGTGTGTATGTGTCACAGGTCTCCAGAGACGTTGTGAGGGGAAACTGACTTTGAGAAGCAGCCGTGTGTGAATCTCCGCGATGTCACTCTTCTGGTGCCAGTGGTACGTCCAGCAAATCGCTCCTGTGATTCTCTCACTTTTTCAATCTCTCTTTATAGTTTTGCATTATTTATTGGTTGATAAATACAACCTGAGCTTGATTTCATATCAAATCATTAAAACATGTGCAGTACCCACTTTCATATTATAAGCATGCAAGAGCTTCTCTGAGGTGTAAGTATCTGATAGACAAAAATGGAAAAAACAACCCAGGCCCTCATAGGAGGAGTCAGATTAGTGCACCAAAAGCTTTGATGCCTCAGAATGTCAGCTTTGTGGATCGATTGAGCAAAAAAAACACACACACACACCTGACCAATCAGAGGAGCCTATCTGTTGTGGACCTGCTGGGTACTGTGGTTTACAAGCTTCAAAGAGCTCTTTTTAATACACTGCTTTGATAGCCCTCAGCCTTTACTGACCCACCGACCATCCACTGGGGAGCATTTTAGCTTTAGTGGAGGAGAGAGGCTTAGCTGTTGATCATCTTAACAAGCTTGAAATAATAAAAAAAAATTATCTTGAGTTCTTACTATATTTTTTCACCTGGAGAGCGGGAGAAGGTGTAGGGTTAGTATATTTTATGCACAAAGTAGATCAAACACTTATAAACCACAAATATTAACTGGCGCAATCATGAACTTTCAACGAGGGTTTTTAAATTTTGCTCATTTTTTTTGTTTTTATATCACACTTAGTAGGGAATTCATTTATTAATAATCTCAATGTATGAGATTTACAGTACTTATCATTCTGTTCTGGTGATATTAGACTTTAGGGAATGAAGGTGTTTCCTCATTTCAGCAAATACGTACGTCAAAGCATAATCGTAGCATAACACCACAAGTCAGGGGTCTCCTCAAAAGTTGTTGTCAAGAAGTTGTTCACTTTATATCCTCTTTAAGACACCAGCTCTAAATTAGATCTAGCACTCGATAAAATTCTTTACAATTCCATGTATGCGATGCATGGAGAACCTAAAGGATTGTGGACTTTTAAGCCTGGAACTTGATTCTCAGCCACAAATGTTACTTAGATTTGCAGATTTTATTATTAATCCAAAAAAAAAAACAATCCAGCGATATATTTCATTAGTTTAAAATGCACATTGTTTTGCTCTAGAAAGAAGAATCACGTAGCCGAAATTAATCAATTTTTATCATGGTAGCCATTAAAACGACTGTTACTTTATTGTATTGGTGTACTTACTTATTTCTTTAGTTGTGACAGCTGCATGGTAAGAAAGAAAATTAAACATAAACTTAATCAATTTTCTCTTAATATTTAGATACTAAAACACTCAGCAACATGCCTTTTTGCTAAAGACAAACTTGATATTTCCAAAGCAGAAAATCATTTGTTAGTATTTTAAGCAATCCTGCTAAAAAGTAAGCAAACTAAGACAACAACACACCATCATGGCAGTAATGATGTTTTAAACAAACGATGTTTGAACATTGAGCTTAGAATTTTTTTACTCAGACCTCGTGTTTGCTCATAAAGCAAATACAAGGCTTAACGTTGCATTGATTTTGCTTTAAAAAAAACCCAAAGGAGGATTGAGGATTCATTCATACTTGTTCATTTCAGGTGTTTGTGGTTTAGAGTCACAAGTCTGCTGAGGCCTGGATTTGACAAATGATTCAAAATCACCTAATGTTTTGTTACCAGAATGCTGAAAAGGTAAAAAAAAAACAAACAAACAAAAGTAACAGCTAGTTTTACAAGACCGTGTAATCATTTATACCGGAATAAAGAAATTGTTTAATGTCTTAGTGAATGGTTGTTCAAGACTAAATTTCTTCACCAAATAATAACAGAGAAAAACAGTATTCAAAATATTTCAATTTAAATTATAAAAAGGTTAAAATACAAACATGTAAACTTTAATGAAATGATGTCTTTGTGCAAATCTTATACTTTTACATGATATTGAACCACTGATAATTAGTTTATCTTCTTCTTGTCATAAAAATAGAAAGATTATGTATTCCTAATTGTCTTCATTAAAAAACTGCATTAAGATATAAAATAAATCAAATTTTTGTTCAGTGTTATGTTACTTGTGAAGTTTAGTAATCAGTGAAATATTAAAAAATGGATGGATTCACCTTCAAAATAATTTCTAATCCAAATTTGTATTCTAACCCTATTAGTACATTTGTCTGTCAAATTTAATTTTGCACAAGTTAACAAATTTATCATCTTAAATTTCTTCATACTAATAAAGAGAAGTAAATCATTTTTATGTCGATTTGATATTGTCAATCTTTTTGAAAATGTACCTTATTTTGACAGAAAAGATATATTTATTTTTTCTTTGTTTGTCTGCAGCCAAATATTTCTGATCCTGTTTCTCTTCATACTGAGGCAGTCAGACCACCGGCACTTTACATGGATATCTGATGACAGTCCGTCTCTGGTAACTACTGATTCTCTAGCCACTGAGGGTATTTGGTGAGTGGGAGGTAGGGGTAGGGGCGTCGAGTGCTTTTCCTTGTCTCTGCAACCTGTTCCCTGAGCTTTAGCCAGACAGAAGGAACATAGAAGACATCAGACAAACTTTTGTCATATGTCATCTCGATCGTCTTAAAAAAAAAAAGTTACATGCACAGATGAACGGTGTAAGAGTCTGGTTAGTTTTGATTTTATCAGCTCCATTATTAGAACCTAATTTAAACTTTATTTCTTTTTTCCCTCTTATGGGTTTTAATTTAATTTTGATAAAAATATTTGAAACTTTATTTTCTGCAATCTAAAATACATTTGACATGATTGTGAAAAGTTAGAGGTGATTTTTATTCTTTTTTTTTGTAATTATCAGGTGGGTAAGATAGTGAGAGATGTGTCGCCTTCTTATCCCGAAGCCTTTGAGGCCAGAGGAAGATTAGAGCCCTGATCTCATTCCCAGCACTTGTTTGGAGTCTGTCAGGAAGAGAAATGCCAGCATTAGAGAGGTACCGCCACACTCCTGATATGATGAAATAAGAAGAAAAGGGGAAAGGAGAAAAGATGGAGGGATGGACAGAAAGGACCCTGCCCTTCTCTGAAGTGTCAGTAGCTTGTTTATTCTATTTTTCATCGTAGCTGCTGGGGCAAAGATTCCCATTTTTACTTTATTTTTTTCCTCCCCACATACTGACAAAAAAACACCGCTCTCATTTTTTATAGGTCTTGCAAACTCTCATGCCCCAGTGAAAATTACATTGTGAAATGGTAGAAATTTCAGGGTTGCCTGTGCTCTCCGCTGTCCCTCTGAGCTTTCAAACAGTCAATAGACTGTGAAGAATAAATAATAAAAAACTATTGATTATTTTGATGACTGCAAGATTCAATTAGGTATTAATTTTGCCCTCCAGTGGACCTATCAAGCAACTCAAAGGAGAGGCGGAAAGAGATGGGGGTGGGCCCAAATGCATGCAGAGTGTGGCCAAGCTCAGACAGAGGGGAAAATGTGTTTACCTCGGCGGGCAGAGAGTAGCATTGATGTGCAATGTCCCACATTTAAGTGCTTCACAAATGAAGCGCTGATGACTAGTGACATTGTTAACAGGGATATGAGTATTGACCAGTCGGCTCACGTTTTTTTTTAACGACAGCTTAAACTACTTCTATTGATTAACATTTTCATAGATTATCACATGTCATATCAGAGAGGGCAGATTCCCTTGATGGGCACATTAAAAAGGCCCCTCTGGGTAGCAATTCATCGACCACTCTGATTGAAATGGCGGGCTGTTGATGTGTGCAGGGCAAGACAAATCTCACCCTCCTTTCCCTTTCCGTGCCTATATTTGTGCCGGTCACCTGTGCCGTGCTTAGACATATTTAGGTTGGACTTTACTCATAAATAAGAAAGAGGGCCGTTGTCCTGCTGCTCTGTGTCTGAGCTTCAGAGCCTGAGGTGGGGTTAACACTGTCTGAGGAGCTTTCCCGTCAGAAGACACAACAGGGAAGAGACAGAGGGAGCGAAAGCAGGAGGGAGAGTGTGTTTGCAGGGGGGGGATAGTGGAAAAGGAGGGGGTGAAATCTCCAGGGTCTGTCTTAGGAAACAACCTCAGGCTTGAATCTTCGGTCACCATTCAGGTAGAGGAAGGCAGAGGAAGCTGCGTGCGGTTTAGCAGAAAGCATGCAGTAACAGAAGGGGCATGTTTCCGCTGCAGCACAACTGACTTCAACATTCGGAGTTTGTGAAACTCTTATTTTTATTCTCTTCTGAAGCTTTTTTAGGTAAGAAGAATTGGAATCATCTTTTTTTAATTATTTATTTGTTAAAACTTTGTCAAAGTATTTAAAGATAAATATGTATAAACTGTTCTGTGATTCTGAGTTGTAATTTCTCTAAAATAATTGGTTTTGATTGATAATATCATGCCTTTTTTTCCACTAGAAAGAATTGAGCTTTGATAAAACTCCAATCATCCCCGCTACGCTATCTCATTCGCGAAAAGGAACATTTAACTATTTTATTAAAAAACAATTAAAGTTATTGGTTTTGTGTGCTGTTCAGATGACTCTGAGTTTTTGACTTACACATTTTTTCGTGTGATCGTTTGTGTATTCCTAACTAAGAGAAGAGAAGTAAAAATGTATATAATTGAATTGAATTTTTCTTTGATCTTTTTCTTAGGTGTAGATTTAGATTCATTTGATTTATTTATCAGGCTGTAGCTGATCTCTAACCTCATTGGAGATCGCTGTCAGCTTAGTGTTTGCCAAAGATGAGCCACATGTCAGGTAGTAATGAGCCTTTGGAGATGGATGTATCACCGTCTCAGGGCTGCAGGGTGTGATGGTAAAGCCATGCGATCCGTAACAGTTCTTCAGCACGCAGTAGCCGGCAGTATCAGTGGGGTAGCACCAGCCTCAGATAAAAGAGGGAACTGATGAGGGAGGGTGCTGAAGAGAGAGAGAGAGTGATGAGTGAGCGATAGGAAGGAGAAGATGAGGAGAGAAAGGGAATGAGCAGAGACATAGAGAAGAGCCGTTGAGGGCAAGACATTGAAGCACATCTAACCAGGGGCATTTCCTCTCTTTTTTTCCCCTTCTTTCTCCCTGTTTCCCACCTGGGCTCCCGGCACCCTTCAGGATCCAGATGCTTACAGGGCAGCTGAGCAAGCCGCTGCTCTCCCTGCGCAGCGACATGAGCGCGGCAGAGCTCCGAGCGGACGACAAAGCGGCCACCCCAGACAGTGATCTGAACGACGAGGCTCTGCTTGAGTCCACAGACAGAGAAGGCACTCCCAACAAGCTTTACGGTAAGTTCTCAGATCCCTTTTACCTTCACCATCAAATAGTTGCTGGAGGCAGGCTGACTGAGGTCGGATTTAAACAGCCAAGAAGTGGAAATGAGGTGTTTCCACATCTGGGACGTGTCAGCGCATCACTACAAACTAAGTGTGTGAAGGAGCAACTTTCACTCCTTTAATCATTAGATAGCAGAGATTCAGCTTTCGCTTTTAATACCTTTTTGGGGTCAGAAAAACACTTAGTTTATCAGTTGAAATAGTTTTTGTCAGTTGTATTCACTTTGGGGGAAACAGTGTGTGTTTCATCCAGAATATATTTTTAAACACTTTCAACACAGAAATGATGTTTTTTACCTTTACATTTTTTTGCTGTCGTGTATTGTAGTTATAAATTAGTATATGGATTTTTCTGTCTATTTTTCTAAAAGTTTGAAAAAGGTTTTGAAGCTGTAAGAATCTTTTCTCAAACGTATTCCTAACAGTTTCTCTCTTGTTTTTATTTTCCCTGAAAGTGAAAAGTGAGGTTTGGTTAATTTTTTAAACATAATTATAAATGGTCAAATTTCTACAGCAATTACTTTGTTAAATAAAATTGTACGTTTTGGTTGCCAATTTGAATCAATTTTACACAACCTCCCTGTTCTGTTTTTTTTTTTTTTTTGTTGTTGTTATCACATTAATTCAATGTTGTCACCATTTCAGTTTTATCCGTTTGAGTTCACTCAAGTGAACTAATTCAATCATTAACGTTCGTTATGAATCAATAAGCGTAATAAATTAAATACTTGTTTAATTTTATCCAATTAGGGCATGTTTTGGAAAAGGTCATTTACCATACAAATTTTAATCTTGAGATCAGTTTTTTAAGTTAAAGAGATAACAAACATTTTTTTATACTTCAATTGCAAAAGCCATGTACCAGGAAATTAAAATAATTACTTGCTGCTAAATACATAATAAATTTAAATATCTAATATCAGGAAAAGTGTGCATTCTAAATCTGTTCATTAGAATAGTGTTCAGTAAACAAATGTACATTTCACAAATATTTCTGTAAGGATTGGTTGGAAAAGTTCTTTCAATTCAATATTCACCTCTAAATAAATTAACGTGCACACACATGCATATATAAATATGCACACATTTGTTAATTGTTCATCTTCAATTTCTATTGAAAGTAGAAATAAAAACAAAATAACTTTAGCTCTATCAGAGGTAATTTTGTAATATGCCCTCAATGTAGATGCATTATGAGGCGTGACACAATTCAGATTTTTGTCTTAAATATTTATATAAACTTCAACGTTTGCTGTAATGATCTGTTTGCCATTGCTTCATCTAAACTGCATGTACTGATGAGGAGATGATGAGGCTTAAGACACTTTTGTTGTGCAGTTATTTTCTTATTGAGCTGAGATGGCATTTTTAGTCTATCAGAAAATCCTTTTGACTTTAATAAAAGTTTGTGATGAACTATGAAAATACCTTATTTATCGACCTGCTTATGCATGTGCAATAAGTATAGCAAAGTTCTTCTGGTGCAAGTTTATCAAACACTAATATATGAGAAATGTTAAAAATAAAATTAAAAGCAAGAGAACCAAAGTTGTCTGAAAACTAATCAGTTAAGATATCAGATTTCTTTTAAATCTTTACTTCACAAATAACCCCAGGCTAGTCTTCTAAAGAAGAAATACTCATGGCAGAATTCATCCAAAAAGTGCAATTTGGTTTAATAATCATCAAATCTTTATTTCTTTTTTTTATCAATTTTTATTTGACTTTCCTGTTTCTTGCTCGCAATGCCTTTTGTTTCTCTTTTCACATTCAATCTTGTTACTTTACTTTTATGTATACAATTAATCACCATTATTTTATTAATGAGCAGCTGCTTAAATTAGTAGATGTAAGAAAATTAGATATATCTTAAGGACCAACAATGTTGTGCATAATTTTGCATCTACTGATGTTTGCACCTGGCCAGTGGTCATTCAGCGTAATGCCGATTGGAACCACTCCTGTGTGTACTCGTAGATTTTTGGGGATGATTGCTTTTTCCCATGGGCAAACTCTTCATGGCTACACCAGCAATGTTTTTTCAGCCGCAAGCTGCTGCTATCATGGCTTGGAGTTGCAATGCGTGTGGCACAGTCCTCTTCAGAATTTCAGGGTTTGAGGGGGTCACAGGGAAGAAAATTGTGAGTGTACTTTAGAAGATTTTTACCAGCTTTGAGATTAGAGAATGGGATTAATAGTCTTACTTTCTGTGTTTTTTTCCCTAATTTGGGCAATAATTTGCGAGTTTACCTTGCGATTGTTTTTTAAATGCTGGGTTCATATTTTTTAAACGTTGAGAGGTTGTTGTGGAAAAGCAAAACTTTTCTCATCAATCATTTTTTATAAATGTAAGTTTAACAGCACATCATTTGACCTGAGCAATGTTTTATATTGTTACGTATTATTTTTAAGTTTATTTCACATAGTTTTGAACTGAACCACAGTTGTGGCTGCATGGTTTCAATTTAATTCAAACTGATGTTGAAGAGGCAGATCTGATGGCAAATTTTACCTTTTAACAGTAAATGGAGATTTTCAAAAAATGCATTGGGCGGAAATTCACTTTTTATTGAGAGTTGTTGGTTTTTTCAACTTCAACTTTTCCCATAAATTTTCTAAAATCTTCAAACCATGTATTATTACCATCAAGACCTTCTACATTGTTTGTGTTCTGCAAAGTTGATGCAGGACTTTACCATTAGTGCCCTGACACAGTTTAGAAGTGTTTTTGGCAGAATGTGTTGGAGTCAGACGGCGGTAAACAATGGCAGCAACAGTCATGTTTGTCTAAAGTATATTGTCAACCTTCACCATCCTCCAAATGCTTACTGCGGCAGCGAAGGGTTGTTCTTCTCCTAAAAGCTCGTCTTTTTGCAAATAGTCTTCCACTTCATGTAGCAAGGGCTACGAGACACCACAAACATCCTGCTGCCTGGTATTTATTCCAACTAGAAGTGGACATTAGGTGGGAAAGCTGTGGTTAGTGGGGCAACAATTTTTCCCCCCTTTTTTTATTTTTAAGGACAAGACGGTGTTGAATGCATACAGTTTCTGTCTTCTCTTCTCAAGCAAATCTCCACTTTCAGACATCAACAGACAAGATAATAAGACACTCTGAGCACAATTCCGTATTATATTCAGCAACCAAAGACTCATCTCTTGTCAGTTTGCATTTACTCTCCCAAGGATGTGACGCTTCTATCATCATGCTGTCAAAGAGAGCCATGCCGGAACGACAGGAGCACTCATTTCATACACTTACTGTCTGCATGAAATGGTCTGCACTTATACGGGTTCTGCCAAAACGGTGGTACTTTTTCCACAAAGGTCACCTGTAAGCCCCTCCCTCACCAAGAGAGCAAAATGAAATCCCATCGATGAGTGAGGTCGTTTAAAACAAAAGCCCAACGTATATCACCCAACTGCATGTAAAGAGCAACCGTACTCTGCTTGGTTTTATTTTGAAAGCAGATTAGTTCATTTATGCATTCCGTACGGGACAAGGGAAAAGTATTAGAATGTTTTTGCATAATTTAAGAGATGTGAGTTGTACTTTTTTGACAAAAAACTTCTGAAACTGAAAAACTTTTGCAAAGTTTTTTTCTTTTAATGCCAAACAAATGTTCTGATTGTTCATAAAAATACATGAAATTACTCAGAATATAAAATATTTCAGCTAATTTAATTAAAAACTTTGAATTTTATTTTTTGTGCACAAATCAGCATGTCTAACTACTTTTTAAATAACACTCTAAAGCATATGGTAAATACTGTCTTTTGTGTAAAAATTTCTATCATACATTGAGCTACATGAACATGTAGCGCCCAAGGCATGAGTTCTTATTATTTTTGTGTAATCAGCTTAGTGAGCAGAATGCATGGTGGGATAGGCTGCTTGCTGATGCAAAGAGCCTCGTAATGTTGTGTGGTGAGGTTAAGTAATAAAGTGGCACAAACCCACTGCTGAATGGGCCATGCTGAGTAAATAAGAGAGGATAAAGGAGACAGAGGGGGAACAAGTTTCTACCCAGGAGGTGGATCTCATTATGGGGATTTCGGCTGTCTGTGCAAACTTGAAAACAAGCTTAATGCATGCCTATAAAGCAGGTGTAATACATTTGCTAATGTGCCTGCAGTGCCCGTAGCTACGGCAACACAATCATTGTGTGGCATGGAGAAAAAGGAGGCAAGACGAGTTCACAGTAGACTTCTTGTTTTTATAAGAAGCAACACCAAAGGTCATCCAGTTTTACAGATGCTTGTTTACGCAGATATGACTTTGAGTAGCACATAAAACTTGTTCTGGCCATTGTTATTATGGTTAATGTTATTTTTTTTTTAAAAGAAAAACTCCAAAGGACACTGTTGTACGGGTGGATGGCTGTGGAGAAAATAAATTGAGTTTTGCTACTTATTTATTGTTGTAAGACACTTTTTTTAAAGTTAGGAAATGATTTTCAAAAAAATAAATGTATGTGTAGCATGTGCTCCATAACCAATAACCACATGCCTTTTATGTAGAGCTAACAAAGAGGAATCAGGACTCCTGCATGGACACGGTTGGTGTTGTTGAGATGTAATTGAAGCTGCAAGGGTCACATTTTCGAAATAGAAATTACAGTCTTGTCTTTGACTTGTGTGGTGTGAACCAGAGATGCATCCCACAGCCCTTCTGTCCTTCACAAGCCTTTATTATTTATAACGCTCGCTCTTTGAGCAATGACCAGTACTAATGCATAACCTTCTGTCCTTCTGGCTGATTCGCTTCCTTTGAAACCAAAGATTGAGGCAGGAGAAGTGGGTGTTTGGTGGATGAGGCAGGGGTGTGGGCGGTAGAAGGGGGAGAGCTAGTGTAGGGCAGTGAAGATCCAGGCTGTCGTGAAGTTATTATTTTTTTTTCCCTTTTTATTCGGGTATACAGAATAACTCCATGATGTTTCTTTTCACCAGATAAAGTTATAGACATCAAAGCGATACTATTTCTGACGTCCCATCTTTCCACTATTAGTTCATTCCAGAATAATATGCTGAGAGTATCGAACTGACACATGATTCTTTGCTTGTTTCAACAAATCTGCAGCAATGGGAGGTAGAGCTACAACTAATAAAATCATTTTTCCAGATAAATTTGTTATTAGATTGTCAGTAAAGAATATATATACAAATACATATCAGCCTGTACACCTGATCTTATCATCTGATGGTGATCGAGGCTGTGTTCCAGTGCTGCTGTGACCCATTGTTATTATACCTCTGTGACAGAAGGAATGGGTGAGTAAGGAGGGGAGGAGAGGATGGTTTTGAGGGGCAAGAGGGTAGAAAGTGGGACATTGGCAGCATTAGTGGTAGATAGCCTTGGGGGCTGAAGCTGATGTGTCAGGCATGACATGTGGGTGTCTGGCCCCCCACCTTCACAAACATAAACACAGGACCGGCTTCACACCCCACTGGCTGCTCCATAATGTCCTGCAAATGGCCGAACAAATGTCATAATACAGTTTTTGTTAAAAATAGAAATTGTTAGATCAGATTGTAAAGACGAGCAGACATTTCAATTATTCTGTTTTTTTATTGTGTTTTTAACTTATTTAAAAATAATTTTAAAAAGACTGCCGTTAATTTACATTTCCGTAGATGAAAAGATTGCATATTTTCAAAAGATTACATTTATTGATATGATTTTTGTGAATAAATTTATTTATTAAGTTTATTTGACAAAAATGTCCTGTACTTCTGAAATAAAAATAACATCAAAATTATCATTAGTAGTAATGGTCTTTATGACCATTTCTTTTTAAAAGTTTAAATTATAGTTTTTTATGTTATTCTTTTAAATGTTTGCACAAAATTTCTGTCTATATATATATGCATAAACTTACATTATTAGCAGTGCCTACAAAAAATACAAATGTGTTGCATTCATACTCCCCAAACCACAAAGCAGAGTTACTGCTTTATTCTGGTGTGATGAAAAAAATTAGGAGTTCTCCAAATAGGGAGCTTTGCCGACCCAAAACATTTAAGAACATATACCCGAAATTTTAAAGAAACTTTTTACTGAAAAGCAAACTACTGTTTTTAAAACAAGCAAAAGAAAAAATAGCATTAGCATCATCATGCTGCAGAAGCGAGTATAAAAAGGTGTTGCTGTTTGAGACATCTGAAGAACTCACCACATCTGTCTTTCATAAAAGCAATGTGCTGATCTGAAGGAGAAAAATTGTGTTTATTTTCAAATATTCTGAAATAATGCATTAGTTCCTTCCCCGCAAAAGTAGTTGCATTTATTATGTGTTTTGGAACTTATGTATTTTCACACAATCACCAATATGGTGAGTGAGGGCAACATGACTTTCCTGTTTTAACGGGTCAAATGATAATGATTGAACCCAAACAGAGGTTTAAGACAAAGAGAAAAAAAGCCTTTGTTTTCATTACTAGTCTGTAGATTCAGTCAGCAGAATCCTATTTACAGCAAATATCTTCTAAGTAGTTTAGGAGGAAGACCAGTAGTGAAACTGTTATCTCCTAAATGGCTTAAAGCCAGTCTTCATCAAAGTGCCCCACCTTTACAAATGTCCATAAAAGGATGAAGAATAATTTGGATTGTTCTTTGCCTCTTTCAACCCTGAGCTAATCAGGTTGACATTGCTTTTGGAATTGATGTGTATGCCTTGTAGCAGATGTGCTCATGTGCAAAGTGTCCAAAGTCCCCTGTGAGGATGAACACAAAAGCCCTCTTTTTCCCTCGTCCTGTTCCCTCCTCCCATCTTTCTTTTCCGATCACACCATCTCTCCTTCTTGACCTTTGGAATGGGCATTGCCTCTTCTCACCTATTTACCTCCCTCTGGTCCCTCTTGTGCTTGTGCTGTTTCCAGCTTTTCTCCAACCTCAAGGGAAGAACAGGTAAGAGATGGAGCAGAGCACTCTTGTGTCAGAGAGTTGTTTGGTGGAAACCTGTGGCCTCCACTGAGAGTTCAAGTGTTGGAGCACACCATACTTTACTGCTCCAAGCTTTGTTTTCATGCAGATTCACCATCCATTCATCACAAAACTTGCATCTTTCTTCAAACTGAAGTGAACTATTTTCTGTTGCTTACATTTAAAACCTCCCACCAGAGGACACACAAGCACACTCCATTGCATCCATTTCCACTTTGCCTGTCCTCCTTCTTTTTCCTCTGTCCTCTGAGTTCTCCCTCCTCTGCTTGAGGCTTAACAATCACCTCAGAAATAGTCACAGAACTGCTGAGGTGTAAAATCCTCTCTGTTCAGCACACTCTAAGGCAGCACCTCCTGTGTAATTCCCTAACTCCATAATTCCACTTTGTGCCAGAATAATGAATGAGATAGATTTTCCCTTCCCTGGAAGGTCTACGCCCTTGTGCAATGAGGAATCTGGCTTTAATGTTGAGGGCCCACAGAATCACTGCGGCCTCTTCTCCCTCTTGGCCCTGCACCGTATTCTTAATTAAGGAAATGACAGCTCTTCTCGTAGCCACGCAAGCTATAATGAAGTTAATTCTGTTACCGACAGATCAGTCACTGGTGATTTTCCATCCCCAGAAATGCTATTGACCTATCCCGTGCAGCCTCTAAACAGAGTATTACTTAAATCCAAAGGGAGCCATCTGACTAAGAGCACCTGGAGTTATTGGCAGCAGATTATGTTCTGTGTTATTGTTGAGGGCTTTGGTGGGGGTAATGAAACTGAGCTAAATCACTAGTGATTTTGGGCTCCCTTGCATTCTACGAGGAGTTAAGTAAATCACTTTAAAGCTCACACTTTATATTAGAGGCCGCATTCTTCTATTCACAATTACTTGTGTTTTGGCTTGTCTTTCAACCTGTTTTAGAGAGAAGAATGAAAGTGAAATGGGCCATCTTTCTCTGGACTATGTAAAGCCACATCAACTTTCCAAGTGGCATTAACAAAATCAATGGTCAAACAATCTGGGACAATTGGTTGTGCATTGATGGAATTAAACCTTGTGTATGATGTGGCTTGTTGTCTGTCTAGGCCTATATTTTACACTCCAGTAGTTCTCAAATATCCACCAAACATCAATACACATTTTTGATGATCAAAATCACATTTTCATTTAGATTTTTTTTATTGCGATTACTACCGCGGCAGTAAGTCAACTTAGCAAACTGAGAGATGGGTTTAGATTCTCCGCTTTTTAAAAAATGTGAAATTATTTTCTATGGATTATATTTCACTGGAAAAATGATTGACATCATCTTAATAGCAAACACATGCACTCAGCCAGACATTTTCAAAAGGACCATTTGAAAAATGGGGGTAGGCCGTTCATTCTGAATAGCCCGAATCGTTACCAGGCCTCTCTCGTACATTTGACAACTTACATAATGCATTTCCACTAAAATAGCTTAAGTGTTAAAGCTTCTTTTATGGGCAAAAATTGATTCATAAATGCACTGAGGCAAAAGCTAACGCGAACACAAAGCTTTCAATAACACCATTTTATACAGCCTGTCAATGTATGAAGGGGTTGCATTAGACAAGGTGGCATGCTGATTGCTTTATAAAATCCAGGCTAATTGTTTTGTGGTGTAGTCCTTGGGGCACCCTACATTAAGACAGGCCGAACCAAGTCAAATAGATATAGCGCACGCCTAAGCCCCCTCTCTCCACACGCACACTCATACACTCAACACTGAGAGGCCTTTCGCCTTGTGTGGCATTGAAAGTCGCTCTCCAGTGGCCACTTTGGTGATCAATGAGAGAGAATTTATTTAGTGGTGGATATTGGCAATATTTCCATGACATAAGTAACATCAAATTGCACCCTGTGCCCTGTAATAAATATAATTATTTCACTCACATAAAAGAGTCAATTCACTGGAAATCTCATGTCACTTACTGAGAGACTTGTTTTATATGAACAGCCAAGGCCATAAAAACCATACATGCATGTATATTTACGGGCTGTGGGGTGTTTTAATCATTTAAAGGAAGTTTTGATTTAAGGGCACTTGTACTCTTATGATAGTTACTGTTCAGGAAAATTTAAAAAAGGATAAATTCAGAATGCCTTGGATAAATGTAAAGATACGCTGAATGCGTGTCGCCAGTTCTTTCATTCATTTGCCCTCTTCTTTCATCTCTCCTCACATCAATATCACCATTCATTTCATTTTATCCGTTGTGTGACCTGTATAATCACAACATCAAAAGATTTTCTTTTGAGTAGATTTTCTTTCTGATTGAAAAACTTTCCTTTTTCTCTTTTGTATGCCATATTAATCGCCGACTGGAAATTTATTTAACATTTACTCAATGAATAGGTATTTATTTTTTTTATCTTGGCAATAAAAAGGGTTAAACATGTAAAAATCTTTTTTAAATAAAAAAGAAATGGAAAATAATCATGATTGACTCCTTAGGTATTTCTTCAGTCAGCTATATAATTCAGTTACTGAAATTACACAAATCCTTTGAGGGGAGACGTGCGTGTGTATTTATTCAATATAGATTTTTTTTCTTCAGTGATAAACATATTAGGGTTACAGATATTTGCAAGGGGACAAAAACCTTCTAAGTTATTGTGAAATGATGCGATGAAATGCATCGAGGAATCGTTACGCAGTAAGTCTCCATCTCTGTTTATCAAATAGAATTCATTATTTACGACCAATAACTCAATCCTAGACATTGCCTTTTCTGTCTCTAGCTTATTGATGAATTCATCAAGACTCATTTTTTAATTGAGACGTATATCCTCATTTCACAAATTGACTTTGTTATGATTGTAAGTGGCTAATTCTTTGACATTTAACTTTGTTTAATAACTGAGTTTGGTTCAGTTGTACTCTGTTAGTTATTTTTGGGAAGACTGAAAAGTTCACATGCAAAATGCAAGTTTCATCCCCATTAAAACCTAAATGCTACCTTATTTGCTATAAACTAAAAAAAAAATTAAATAGAGAAAAATTATGCCTCATATTTCAATGATTTTTGTCTTCTTTCCTCAGCTTTCTATTGAGTTTAATTCAACCATAAAGCGTTTCCTGTCTGGTTTGAATGATCTTAATGCTAGATAGTGAATGTGCAGGGTGGAGTTGGGCATAACGTGAACTGTAATGGGTGAAATAATTGGTGAAAAGAGACTGGCTTGTCAAAACAACCTTAGCGTGGCAGCGCTGATAAGCGAGAGGATGTGGACCTTTTTATCGAGAAGCAGGGCCATCCAGCCAGAGGTAGTAACCAGCTAGAAAAGCAGGCCTCCCTGTGGGCTTTAACATCAACCATCAAACGCTCAAGGTTCATTTGGTAGGTCATGCTATTCACCAATTATTTGGATTTTATGCAAAGATGAAATGATTTTGTTTGGCGGAGAGGGGTTTGAAATGTATTGCGTAAATACAGTTGACAGACAATACAATTTTATTGGTGAGGCTATTGAATAGTACATTTTGTATAAAGCCTTTTGTAAAATGACCAAAAATCTCTGAATACCTTGTTTCTTTTACACAACCCCCCCCTCAAAAAATAAAAAATTCTTCCTTTAAAATTTGTAAAACTCCATTTAACAAAATCAATCACATTTTTTGGAAGCAATTACATTTTTTAAAAATATTTTTTTATCCATGGCTATCTTTGTGCAGATGAACACATGTTTGTGGCCTTCAAATGTATTTCTGCATAAATGGTTTGATTTGATCAACAAAAAATTAGTGGAATGACGGGGGCAGATTTTTTTCTTTTTTTTGAGAAGTGGTAACTTTTTTGTGATGGTTTTTTTACAC
Organism: Neostethus bicornis; assembly: GCA_902685375.1. NCBI lineage: Eukaryota > Metazoa > Chordata > Actinopteri > Atheriniformes > Phallostethidae > Neostethus > Neostethus bicornis. Next base: position 15,077,166 of record LR738553.1, on the reverse strand, counting down.
CATGTCATGAAAAAGTACAATCGGTGAAGCTTGGAAAGGGTAGGAAACAATGCTGATCGGACATTATATTTCAACTTCGTAATGAATTATTTATTGACTGATGTTATGAATGGTATAAAAAAATTAAACATGAAAAAAACAATCTTATTTTTGTGAAAATTGTGTCTGTGGATTAGAGTCAGATTGCATGCATCGGAGAAGAAAACCATATGAGATTTTTTGTTTCGTTCTCCGAACCGCTTATCACTAATAGGGTCGCGGCGAGTACCAAAGCCTATCCCATCTGATTTCAGGCAAGAGACAGGATACACACCAAACAAGTTGCCTGTCTGTTTCGGGGCCACACACACAGACAACCATTCAAACACACTCATTCCTATGGGCATTTTTGTAGCAGCCAACTAATCTGACACGCATATTTTTGGAGGGTGGGACGAAACCGGACTACTTGGAGAAAAACCACATATACACAGGGAGAACAGGCAAACTCCACACAGTAATGCCTGTGTTTCAGGCTTCCCCTCTACTCTGGCACTCAAACCCCGGACCTTGCTGTGAGACCACTGTGCTAACCCCTGCGCAACCAGGCAGCCAATATGGGATTGTAGAAACTATAAAAGTGTATTTCAAAACATTTGAATATGTCACTAAAAACACCAAAGATAATTGAGAAGTTTTTTTTTCCAAACATATAACATAAACAATAGTCAATATCATTTGGAAAGCAATCATAGTGAACATCTGACTTATATAAAGCATGAGAAAAAAAAACACCAAAACATAATGCCCACATTCATTATACAGGCTGCACTGTGGCGAAGTGATTAGCACATTGGCCTCACAGCAAGGTCAGGGTTCTAGACCCAGAGTGAGGGCAGGGCTTGAAACACTGGCCTTTCTGTGTGGAGTTTGCATGTTCTCCTTGTGGTAGTGTCATGATCTGGAGTTGTCATGATCTTAACTTCAGCTTCATTATCTGCTTAAATAATAAGGTCAGGGTAGAATTTAAAGATACTAAATGATGATGTTAATCCATACATGGATATACAATATTCCTCTTGGATAGCATGTTCATATGCCAAAATGTGAATATTGGAAAAATTGTGACAGAAGAATTAAAAAGCATAAGAAATCAGCTTCAGATGAAGAGACTACAGCACACCTTAAATTCTTTGAGCTTATTTAAAATATTTCTATGTCTTCAAAATGTAAGCATGTACAACCTTTTATGTGTTTCCAATTTTATTAATACATTACACTATTTGAAGTTTTCTTGTGTTCTGATTAGTATGTAATCAATTCAAGATTCTCTGGTGCTAAATGTAAGAACACTTTTTATTCAATAATCCATCTAAATTAAGTCAACTTGAAAGCAGCATGTCTAGTATCTAATCTAAAATGTGTAAATTTTATTTCATCTTCCTTCCACAACCATCATCTTTATTAATAAAATTCTTAATCCACAAAAATATACAAATGCATTTTCAAACTGATTAGTTCTTCTTGGATTTGCATTTTTAAGGCAGTTTTGTAACTTGTACAGTAAGATAAATTGGATTGAAAAAAGTTTTTATTAAACTTTTCATACAATTTCATTGAACGTCTTACGATAATGACATTTAGATATTTTCGGTATGATAGGCAATGAATTACGAGTTTTTTTCTCCAAAGCAACACCTCAATATAAAAGAAGAAAAATGTGAATGAAATAGCCACTGATGCATGTTTCTTTGTCTTGGCCTATTTTCTCCTTATTGGTTGTCATTTTAAATAATTATGTCCCTTTTAAAATACATCAAATTGTTCTAAAAAATGACTCCAAACACTCAATCCTCCCCTTTTTAGACAAACACATTTAATTTGACACTCAATCAAATGTTACTGAGAAGATGGGGTTTGTTTAAAATAGATTTTTGTTAAATAAATTTACTCACACTCAGAAAATTAAGTACAATTTTGTGTTTGAGTTGGAGAGATTTATTAATGTTTTAAAATCTACTGTCTGGCAGAAGGATGGATTTCTTTTGATGTTTTTTTTTACAATGAATTCTTCCAAATTTATTAAAAAATGCCTTCAGTCTCTTTTATGAATAATAAATCATAATTTTACACAAATCATTGTACTAAAATACCAAATAAAATCATTACTATGGAGGTCCAAGTTTAAGAGTCAGATCAGCCTTTTTGACTTTTCAAATTGGCTTACACTGTTTGCACGGCTAAGAGGTTTGTGGGATGGGGTTTGCTATGATAACCAATCATCAGTGGCTTTTATTTTCCCTGCAGCCATCAGCAAGCTTATTATCATGTCCCTGTGTGCCCTGCCCCACTCTGCCCTCACAGCAAACAGGTCTAATTGTATCTCATAGCTGCTGGCTCAGGGTGAGTGGGCTCCAATGAGTGATACTCAGTGATGTAAATGGCTGAATAATATGGCCCCAGCATTTGTGGTTGAGGTCTATCTCTCAGTGGTAATCTAGCCCATCAGGGACCTACCAGTATACATCATCTGCCATCAATGAGCCTCTTCATTGGTGGGTAATTTATTCTCTGCTACAAAGGTTATTGATAAGGCACTTAAATAGAAATTCCCACCCTCTTTCACTGCTCCCCGCCTCTCCATCTACTTTTCAGCATTGTAATGTGTGTTGCTCTACCAATAAAGCTGGTGTTGATTTCAGGTGGAATCCCTGTTTGATTTGTTTTTTCGCACCATTTTACATGGGTCGGCTTTTTGTTCTTGCAGGAATTCGTGACGGATCGGTACAGTCTGACGCAAGCAGCAGCCCCTCTGAGCAGAGTCATCTGGGTCAGACACACCCGGGATACCCAATGGGTCCACAGGTAAACAGGAGGATGAGCAGTGTCCAAAATGGGAAGTTACTGACACAATAACTATGTTGACATTATTCCAACTTTAAAAGCATACCCAAAGTGGTTTTGCATTTATGCATGTGTGTTTGAATGATTTGCAAGGACTCCCATCAAGGTTTCAAATACTTCATGGGGACCCAGTTGTCTTTGACTCCACCTTTTTGTTCTCCACCATGCCAACATTCTAACATAAGCAGGAAGTGCTTAAGTAAATGTGCTTTGCTCATGCTCAGTCCCTCCACTCAACAAGAGGTGTCATTTTGCCGTAGATGCACCAAAATGCACCAGCTTTGCAAACATGATGTCCTTTGCATTGTAATTTCGGCCTTAAGCGAGATTTCCACTGTGCAGTGCACACACCAAGCAGGCGGGACAACGCAGGGAAAAAAAGAGTGAATTTACAATGTCAAAACCTAAAGTGAAACAGAATAAATATATTCAAAAGCTTATTTCTGGTAGATATTGCACTTTTGAACTAGAAAAATGTACCATGTGCTAGAAGATAAAAAAAATTTTACCTCACAAAAACACAACAACCCTTTTAACAGTCCACAGCATTTTTTATTTTCTGTTTTAAATCACACCATATTAAAACAAACAAAAAGGAAAAGAATATTGATGATTGCAACATTTCATTTTGTTTCGTCGTCTGAACGCGTATCCCTAACAAGGTCACGGAGGGTGACGGAGTGTATACTGGCTGAGTGTATACTCGCCAGTCTGCTGCAGGGCCACACACACATGCAACCACACACACACACATTTATTCCAAAGGGCAATTGCATACATGGGGAGAACATGCAACTCCACACAGAAAGGCTCTTGTTTTATTATTGCCACATTTCCTAAATATTCACTCTAATATTCTTCATTTTTATTGTATTTGTGTGGTTTGGTTACATTTGAATAATCATGGTATCTAGTATAATGAACAAATAAGAATACACAATATGTACATTTTATTTAGTGTAGCTTTTCTAGTCTAACATTACCGCAACAATGTTGCGGATATTTGATAGATGGTGGCTCAGTGGTTAGAGCGTTTGCCCACGAACTGGGAGTCAACCGCAGGTTCGCATCCAACTGAGTGGACGTCTAGGGTCCTTGGAGAAGACACCTAACCCCTCATTTCTCCCATCATTGGCGCGTCATAGGTGGCAGTCTGCTGCGGTGAAATGCAGCACATAAATTTCCCAGAGAGGGATTAACAATTTGATTAATTGGATTATCAAACTGAATAAATTAGAGTTTGCTTTATGCAAGTGAAGCAGGTGCGCAAAGAAGTTTGCAAACACCACAAGCATAATCTGAATCAAATCCGAATCATAATTTACAACTTCTAATAACCAAAGTAACTTGGTATTCATAAAAGAATCTTCATTATGCATTTCAGAAACAGTCATTTTTTTAGTCTTTTTACTTCCAGTTTTCTCTTTGTCTAACCCAAATCTGCTCAAAGTAAATGCTCTTGTATAAAATGGTAAACTATTTAGTCATCACATATCATCTTCAAATATAATTGAGTTGTGGCACTAACAAGCTGACAATAAAGGCCCTGTCAAAACAAGCAGGGGAGCAAAGAGCCTGAGCCCGCAGCCTTGTTAATAGCTCAATCAGGCAATGTCCTATCTGATTGGATTTATTGGCCCGGTGCCTCTGCGATGTTTAATGAACATCTATCTCATTAGTGTTGCTCAATGTCACCGCTCAACACACACATTCATTCACAGAGCATCAGGTCTCCGCCAGCCTCTTTAATAAGGCCATTCTCCCTGCACTCAGTGTTACTCAACGACAGTCAATCCTCATCAGCTCAAATGAGAGTGAAAACACAGAACAATTGGAGAACAGCTCTGTTTATATAACCTGTTCAGAACTGTAGGAAATTGTTAGCGAGATGAGGAAAAATGCTCTTCAATGCAAAGAAGAAAGCAGCTAATTAGAAGCAGTTCTCTGATTGCAAGAACCTGGTCAAAGCAGCTGTTTGGTACCAGTACCAGATAAGAAGAGCAGCTGAAGCGAGCAGGCTCTACAGTCTGAGCCTCAGCAGGCGGTTCCCTACAGTCACTATCTAATATATTAATGCTGTCAGTACAGTCTCTGTGAAGCTAACACTTTTCAGAAACAAAGGCGCTCCGCATGCCATACCCAATTCTCTTGTTCCAGGATCAATATGTTTTGATAGATTCTCGCTCCAGAGCCGGATATTGTTCGAACAACCATTATCCAATGGTAGTTTACCCAACATGAATCTACCTTCCTTCTGTTTCCCACTCACAGTTAGGATGACAAAAGTCTGCTTTCTGGGTGATTATGGGCAATTTCTCAGTGCCAAAGCTGCCAAGCAGATAGAGGGGCCTGTACTCCCCTGATGGGCAGAGAGGCTGGGTATCATATCAAGTCCCAAGTGGGGCTGCTTTGCCTTCCAGAGTGCAACACACACCAAGACTGTGTGCCCCCCTAGGAGACAGTTTCTCAAAACTTGCCTGTCAGGTTTGCCAAACACTATTCAGCTGCACCTGTATGGAGAGAGGCTAAAAGCTCCAGGCTAAAAAGTGAATGAAAACTCCTCTTTCATTCAGATGAGATTCACACTATAAGCGGCTGAGTTATAAGCTTCATTTCTCAGAATTTTATGTAGATATTATTTTTTTTTTAAGTTGGAGATTCAATTATATTTTTAACATCAAGTGCTTTATAAGATCTCCACCATTCTTTTTCTCAGCTCTGTGTGTCGAACGTCTGCCTGTATTTCTAAAGCTGCCTGTAATGATAAATAAATCAGGATTACGTCTCATAATTGTACAATTGTCTTTTAACGTTATTCCCTTATATGTGCGGCTGTCTGTGCTGTCAAGCTGGGCAATCTTATTTTGTTTGATACAGAGATGAAATGTTCCAAGAGTGCCTTTGATTATCCGCTGCTTCGATTCAAGATTAAATTTAGTTAAAAAACAAGATTAAACACGTGTCACTTGTACGGTCTTTTTTTTTTTGTTTCCTTTTGAGGATTCTTTCAGCTCTCAAATTATTAATTCATTTTTCCAAGTTAATGGCAAATGTCATTTGCAATGCTCTCAGAAGCATCGGATTGTCAATTGTCATGCGCTGCTGTGTTGCATCAAAGCAAATGTTGAGAAAAAGGCATTCTTCTCAAGTGTGTGTGGACAATCCTGCCAGTAATATTCAACCCCTCAAGCTTTATATTCCCTTAACATCAGAGGACCAGTAAGAAATTCAGGTTTTTATGGTGCAGGTATTGTGGCCTGAGATGTGGCTGTGATCACACGTGTGTCTGAGTGGATGCAGACTCTCCTCACCATGCAGGTTTATCACAGTGACATGCCTGTCACCTACGAGCACCAGGCTTGAGAAACCGGGTGGGCGCTTCGCACCAGTCAGCCTGTTCTGCATCCTGTACGAGCTGCAGACACACCAAGCAAAACCAAGCAGATAGCTGACAATTGGAGTTAAAGGCTCGTGAACTTTATTCTCAGCGGAGGAGTCAACAGCGCAGCCAGGCTTATCCAGCAAAGTCCAAAGCAGCTGGATTTCCTGTGAAGACAACACAAGCTGACATAATGCTTTTATTATTTTATTCCAAACAATTCAAATCAGTGTTTCAATTGTGCTGCATATTTGGAATTTTATCATCTGAAATCTTTTATATAAATCCCTCTAACTTGTTTAAATGAGGACATAATTCAAAAGATGTCTAATTAGATCGACCTAAATGAAATATGTCATACCTGTTGTAGGAATACAAATTTCAGCCCCAGCACAGTCAGCTGCACTTCTTCTTCTGAACTCTTGATAAAACATCTGTAGGTGTAAAGCTGTTTCCTTGGAGGAAACATTTCAAGTCTTTTTACTCTGTGAAATACCTCAGAGACCTCTGATAACTTACCTGTTATACAAGTGTGACTCCCCCGCTTTTGCTTAAACTAATATAAACGGGGGAAAAAAACCTAATAGAGACGTAACTAAAGTTTTTCCCCCATCTAAAGGACAAAATCTTGAGTTTTTTACATCAAGTATGTCGTATTTCAAGCCGATTAATCTGTGATATCTGCAATTTGTGCCACGTTAACAGTGATTCCTCTGCCTTTCTTTGCAAAAGGGATTCTCAACTTCTGCTCAAAGAAGTCTTTTTTTTCTGACATACAGTAGCAAAGCAGAGCATGCAGCCTGCTTCATCTATCAGAATACAGTGATTAGTGAAAATTATTATCTGGATTGTACATTTTTATCACTATGTGTACACAGTTACTTTTCTCATGAAAAGTGTTCTAAAATATGGTGCTAAGGACCATGTACGTGTCATTTGGAAAGAGATATATTTAAAGAAAAATTGGATTGGATTGACGAGCTATCCAAAACATCTCATTTTTGTTTTTTTGAAAATTGCTTGGATAGTTTCCAATGATAAAATAAGCAAAAATACAAATAAGCCAAAAAAATAAATAACTAAGTATGAAATATTCAGATTAAAGTTTGCAGTTTACAAATTGATTCAATTGATAAAATGCAACAACTTATTAATTAGGAAAGATTTTCTCACTTTTAAAATAAAAAAACAGCAAGCTTTTGATTTATGACATTAGTTGGATTTTTTTTAAAATAGATAAACACTTTATTGATCCCGAGGGAAATTGTCATGGCATCTGTTGCTCCCATTCTCACATATCAGGACACACAATTTCAACAGTTCAAAATAAAAGATAAAGCAGATAAGAAAGAATAAAACAAGTAAAAAGGCTAAAATTGATAAAGGGTTTCTAAATGAATGTAAAAGTCAATCAGTAATTGTAATCAGTAATCAGGATTGTCGAGGATTACCATATGTTATAATTTTACAAATTATGATAATGATTGTTATACGTCTGAGAAGAAACATTAGTGATACATTACATTTTACCACTTAATCACATCTAAGTGCTTTGAATTGAACAATTTATTTGCAACAACTTTTGTGATGTCTAAAATGGGATTCAGTTTGTAAAAATATTGCTCCTTCTAGAAAAATACTTTTTCAAATCTTTTGTTTGCCCTTTTGATCATTTGCTTTTTCAATAAAATACTGTCCAACGGTTTAGTCTGAATTAACAGTGTGTTATTCTCATCTTTTATTATAATCATTAGGAAAAATTGTCTGGATGATGTCAAATTTCTTGCAACAAATAGATATTAATATTTCCATATGTTTATGTTATGGTGAAGTCTGTAATTATTTTTATGGGTTTGTGTGTGTCTTCTTCAGTCTCTCCTGGTGGCCCAGCAGCTAGCTAACGCAGTGGGCGGCGTGATGTCAGGGGCTGCGCCTGGGATGAACCAGCCCATCCTTATCCCTTTCAACGCGGGTGGACACCTGGGTGGGCAGCAAGGCCTGGTGCTCTCTCTGCCCACTGCCAACATCCAGAGTTTGGTAGCTGCTGCCGCTGCAGGGGGCATCATGACACTCCCCCTCCAGAACCTGCAAGGTGAGAGAAAGGCCATAGCATTTCAGCAAAACAGATTTGTGTTTATTTCCCATCACAAAAAGCAAGAATGCATTTCCATATTGTATGCGATTAATTGAGCGTATAAAATATTATTATTCTCGCAGCATATAAACAAATCTGTCTCCGGTATGCGTTTTACATTCATTGTCTGACATGACACAACTGTTTGATTGTAATAAAATGCTTTTCAGAGGTCTTGACCAGGTAAGAATCCTCTCGGGGTTTGTTTCCAAAAATGCAGCTATCTTCAAATTGCCCAGAGGAACAAGCGTATTAATTACAGGTCAGCGTTTTGCAGTGCAGCGCAAAAGCACTTTATGGCTCTTTCCCGTACATAAGAGCACACACTACTTCACTTTTTTTTATCTCTTTTAAACCTCATCTGTCCATCCACATAGCTGTACTTATGCTTGCCTTTGAAACATTAATGCCCAAGTGTTCTCTTTTGATCATAGTTGTAAATGGTTTTCATTTTAATGTTTAAAACATTGTCTCTTTTATACCATTAGATTGAGGGATGGATGCAGAAACCATCAGTCATAAATCTTAGATGAGAGATGCACTAATGTAAAAAGATGCCAAGCTACATGTAAAGCAGTGTGTTTTTTGGAGGCCGATTACATTAATGCCAGTGCAGCACAAAGTGCAGGGAACTGCTCCCATCATGTGTGGAAATGGATGGACAGATGCCTTGAGTGAGGAAATGTGGAGGTAGAAGCCTAATGGACACAAACATGCATAAATAACAGCAGCCATTGCTGTGGGCAGAGCTTTTAATAAACCCACATCTATCTAGCGAGCTCCTCAATGTATCCATCAGTGGTGGATGATAATGGGCCCAGCAGGCTCGTCTGACTCACACGTCAACAGATCTTCCTTCTGGTGCAGGGACAACCCAGAGGCTTCAGTGATCTGATGAACAGATCGACAAACACGCTGTCATGGTGTCAAAACTCCAAAACAAATACCTCTCAGTCATCCATATTGTCCAGCGCCAAACAAACCAGCAAACAGTCTGAATCCAGCTGATGAAATTCTCCAGCCACAAGAGGAGGAGGAAAAGAAAACAGCGTTGTGAAGAAATGCCTCAGTGACAGATCTTTTTTTAAGAGCGTGGACTGACAGACTGCCTGTTCGCACGTCCTCTTATCTGAAGGGGATGCATTGAAGGGACCTCCGTGGAGAGAAAGTGACACAAGTCACGAGTGAAGCTAAATGTCTTGACTGTGTCCAGACCCCTCTAGCCATGACGCGCTCCTCCACTCTCCCCTGTCTGAGTTCATCACAACTCCACTGAATGAGGCCTGCTGGCACAGCACCTCTGTCAGACAACTGCAGTTCTGGCCTCTGCCCCAGTGTCTCCCCCTCCCTTCCTACACACACACACACACACACACACGCACACACACACACTAAGATGCTCCAGAGCTCCGGGCCTTATTAATCACACGTATAATATGGTGTCGTGCTGTCACCAGGGAGCAGTCAGCTCATTTCACCACCTCCAGAGCAGTGTGTTTTACAGCACTCCCGCTGCTAGCTAATTAGCATCAGATGAGACACAAGGCAACCGTGAGGCTCAGTAATGAGACTCTGGAAGGAGATCAGCCAATGGCTATGTTTAAATGTAATGATGCGGTTAATGACCGGCTAATAAGGCTGTTTGTCCTGTTGAATGGGAGGTTCAGAAAGAAGAAATGCGGCTCTTTGCACAGGAACCAGGATGTTTCAAGGCTGCAAAGTAAAACTTGATTTTTTCATCTTCTGGTAGATCAAAATTAAACTTTTTAATATACTTTCACATTAAGGTCTAATGAGGGAAAAATAAACACGGATGAGAGCATTTTGATTTTATGTTTTGATCAGCTGATCAAAGCTGTTTTTTGAGGGTAAAATGTTTGTAAAAAAGAAGCGTCTGGTCTTCCGTTAGCTTCCGTAAGGCAGCTCTCGCAGACTGTGATGAATAACTATCACTGTAATGGGGTTGTGCTACAAAGTTGTAGCAGTTGCTTAAATAAAACTGAGCAGCATCTCGTGGCACACTCAGTAAACACAGGCACCAGTGTAACTGGTTATTTGTCAGAATGATTTATGCCTGCAAACATGCAGTAAAAACAAATTCCCAATGAAACTAAACAAGGGGGAAAGTTATCTTTTGTGACAGAGTGCACACAATTCTAGCTGACTTCACAGAGGCAAAACTAGGTTGGGTCATGCTAGAGGTCTGTAAATATGACGGCTGTTGAGACAGAAAAAAAAAATCCGTCTTGATCCTCACAATTGCAGATTTAAGTATGCACAACTCATGGAAAAGAATCATCTGCAAACGTTTGTTCTAGGATGTGATGCCAATTTTCTGCAGCATTTTAAATGGGTTTTCATTTCACATGATTTTATAACAAGCTGAGAATGATTACCATACTTGTAAAACTAACTGTATCAAAGGACTGTACATGTAATGCTCAATGGGAGGAAGCAGAACAAAGTCATCTGTCTATTCCTCTTCTCCATGACTCACTCAAAGGTAATGCAAGAAGCTAGTTTACTGGCGCCCTTTCATATTAATAAGCATATCCTATCTTATTTGCTTTGAGCAGAAAGCTAGGCAGCACATCATATCAGAGAGCGGAGTTCTAATGGTGAAGTCAGAGCATTGTTCCTCTGTACTCGTCCACAGGAAACACAAAACAGCACTCAGGCTTCCTCACAAAGGTCGGCATCCCACTCACCTGCAGTAATGAGACACCGTGTCGGTACCAATCAAAGGCACGTCTGCCATTTTGATGAAAATGCTCAGCGGTGTCGTTCGCTGCTTTGGGTTTTGGCGTGATACAAATTAGGGAAATCACTCTACTCATTATACCACCAAAGCCTGAGCTCCTGGGGGAAGAGCCAAATGTTTCCACACTAGTTAGATATGTCAGACTAGATCTTTTCTGCCTCGGCAGACTGCAGCTCCTTTACGAGGGTAGCTCACCGGGCCAGGACTCTGACTTAACCTTTGACTGTCAAGGAACTGCTTCTGTGTCCCTTTGTCAATTAAATTAACTCCTGCAAAGAATCTGAGCATACTTTCTTAAAACAAATTAACCAGATAATTGTGTCCGGTATGCAAACTTTTCTTAAAGATTAGAAGATAAAGTAATGGATTATTTGTAGACAAACTATAATGATTAATGACTAGCATGACAATATTTCCACATCTATGGATCTGCAGTTGTATAGGCCAGACCCATTCTTTCTCCCTTATCATTGTTTAATATGAGGTGTTTTCAAACAGTATGCTTTCCACGTCGTCCTTTAATGATTTAACTTTGCTGTGGTTGTAAGATGGCTCACAGGGGAGAGAGCCGCATTAAATAAATAACAGTGATAAAATGTAGACCTCATACATTTCAAAGCTAATGCAACTAGCGGTGCAATAGGAGCAGCTGCACACAGTCCTGGAGCGGTAATTTGATTGATTTGTTGTGACAGCAGCCAAATAATTGAGAGTGAGAGGTGCTGCTGGAGATGAAGAGCAGGCAGAGGGAGGTTCGCCAGGCAGTCCCCGCAGATATAGCACCCGGGTTCTCATCTCCGCCATTGATATCTGCTCGTGGTTTATTGTTTGTCTTCAATAAGCAGGTTGGAAATGTGCGGGGTTAGTGCTGTCGTGACAGTTAGATGACAAAAAGAAAAGGAAAAAAAAAATTACCAATCAAAACACAAAAGAAGCATTGAGAGGGTGAGAGATCAAACACTCAAATTTACACTCAGGCGTGGCGTACGTACACACGGACACACACACATACACACATGCACACACTCCCAGGCAACTGATTTATTCTGTCATGTCTGATCTGAAGCTCAGATGTAAGTCATTTCTACCTCCTGCTGTCCCACTTGTTGCCGTCACGTTGATCATTTGTTCTCAATTTAAATTACGCAGTTGTTATAATTGGACGACAACAACGGCACAAATTATTATGTGTGTTTGTGTGCTCTGTATGACATTTTAATCTATATCTCCCCAGACCTTGTATTGTGTTTTTGCCTGGTACAAAGCAGTCATACTGTTTATCTTAACCTTCTGGCTCTCAGCTCGTGTTTTGTTTGTGTGGATGGTGGCAGTGCAATGCCACAGGACAGAAATCTGCCAGAGCCTAAAATAGAAAGAAAAGAAAAAAAAGATGCAGGCGGGGTTATGCACATCTTTATGGCAGCGTAGTAAAGAAAGTATTATTGTTAATCAGATGTGACTGTGTCTGTTTCTCCACGGTGAACCCTGACATCTGCCCCCACTGGTAAACACAGGAGGAGGCTTTTTGCAAACCTGCTGACATGCTCATACTTTTTATGCATTACCTGTCTGCCTAGTGTTAACTTATAGTGTGGTGCATTTATTTTGAAGGATTTTACTCAAGGTAAACGGATGCCAGTGTAAACGCAAATTTTTAGTATGGAGTCCGAAGGAGTCTTAGAATCCTTAGAAAATTTGAACACAAAGAAATTTTTCTGGTCATAAAAAAAACATGCAGAGTCTTTAACACTCTTCATTGTTGTCATTTTTAACTAAAAAGAAAAATTTTGAATAACTGACTGTTTTCTCACAATTCTTAAGTATCTTTTCAAAAATATAAATAAGTTGCATATTTAGATTTAAGTTTTCAAATGATTAATAATTTCTGCAATTCATTGCACAACTAGTGACCAAGTATTGAATGTTCTTGAAATTACAACATGTTTCAGAGTTTATTTTTTAATGACATTTCAGGGTGTGTAAAGAGCTTCCAGTAAATGACCACTTGACCCCGTGGTTGTTTTGTTGAAATTACATCTCACTTTCCAAACCCTTTTTCCAGCCACACCATCTGAAAGTGTTGCCGTATTGTTGAGATGCAATTTCGAAGCTTCTGTAGTCAAGCATTTTAAATGAAAATTGATTTGTGATTTACATGGCCAGCGAGGGGAAAATGAACTTATGAAATGTTGTAAATGAAATATTAGACAAGGTGCGGTGGGAAAAGCAGATGGAGGTGGTAATCTTGTGGAACTGGAATTCCAGTCTGGCAGAACTGGGTGACATTTTACATTTATCTGTGTTCTGCATGAGTTGTAATGTTAATGGTAATTTTATGGGATTGAACTGGAAGAAAAAGGGTGTAATCACCAGTTGCTTAAATGTAGAATTATTAGAGGCAGCGCAGCATCCTGTTTCATTCTCTATCCTCTATTAATGCGAGTTGTTTCAAAATCTGCTGTTGGAGGTTAAATGTGTATATATTATCAGCTTCTTACATTTGAGGTTCTTTAAACCTTACAATTTCCACATGATGAAGTGCACAAGCTGCTGTATTTGATTATTATTTTGAGTTCTCTACTTTTTCATTTGCAAGCGGTCATTTCAGTGGGCTTGTACTTTTTTGTCATCTTCTATTGCATGTTAAAATGAAACCTCCTCTCCGCTGAAGCCATGAAAACTTTAAAATTTAAAAAATATTTGATATATCTAAATGCCTGGTTATGTTCTACTGTTAATTATTGTATCAGATTGGATCTATAAGGGGTTTAATAATACAAGCAAATCAATGTTGCATTACACTCCAATCAATACTTCTTACACAGTCCAGATGTTTTCATTTTGTGTGATATCTGGTGCACCGAATGCTTCTCAATGGTGTAAAACACGTATGGATTACTTTGTTTTTATTATTATTATTTTTAAAGCTCACTCTTTAACATTCGACAAAGAAAAGAAGTAAAGAAAAAAGGACAATAAACTGTGTGATGCTACAGGATAAACGCTTTGGGAATCTGGGAGGCAGTATGGATCAACAGAGGTCATTTTTAAACACTCCTCTCCGGTTCCCAGAGTGTGAAACCAAAGAGTCTGTGATGACATTTGTCAGCAGATGGTATGGAACCGAACCCCTCACCAGTGGGGACGTCTAAGCCGCTGCTAAAAGCTCTCTGTGGTTACTAATTGCTGACCAGAGCCTAATTACCTTAATTAATGGCAGAGGTTTCTTGGGGCCAGATTTGTGGGAGCTTTTATCAGTATCAGTGCAGCTTAAAAGGTCCCATAGGAGGCCTGAGGAGTGTGCACGTCCCGAGGGTGCTATTTCTAGACTAACTGCAGACACATCACAGATGGATTCTGAGGCATCAGTACAGGACAGTGTGTTTGGAGAGAGGTATCTGTTACTTACAGATCAGAAGAAATCCTCTCTTAGAAGGGGGTAAAAAAGCTTTTCGTGCTTTTCGCTGAGCATATTTTCTTCTCCTCTCTCTCTCAGGCCCAACGCCGTTTCCTGAATTACACCGTCGTAATTCGCAATGACAAAGTAGACTTAGCACTTTTTCCGCAGACCGTGGGGGGTTTTGTTCAGCGAGCTCTCACTGTGAAATTAGCCCTGGTGCTTTCATTTTCCACATGCAGTGAAATGGTTAAAAGTCACAGACCAGCCAGTATGAAAATAGGACTGATTCAACAAAAATCTGCTGCTCCCCTGTGCTTGCTCCATTCTCATCCAACAGCAAAATAAATAAATAAAAAAACTCCCTCCCTAATCTCCCACTTCTCTCCCTTTTTCCTCCCCTTTCTCTCGGCCTCACCCCTCCCCCAGCCCCGTCAAGCACCTTGTCCGCATCTGAAGAAGGCTTGTAAGTTTCGGGTGCATACATTTCTTTTGATGATATATTGTCCCGGTGCGGAATTTCATTTACTGCCGCTGCCCTTTGCTGAACCTGTTGCTAGTCAGTGAGCACGATAAGCGTATAAGTAGCATGCTACTTCATTCATCATACATCGTTCTGGGCTCTCAAATATCTCATATGTGATTCAGGAAGAAACTACTAAACCGGCACAAAGAATCCCACCAGGATCAGCTGAGGGTCCATTAAACACTGTGTACAAAACACCACAGCCTCGGTGTGCACACACACCTTCTCTTTGTTGCATCTACAAGACATTAGCTCTCATTTTATGCTGTACAGTTTGTTTATGCAGCGGGAGGGAAATGTATCTCAAGTGCAGTGCTCATGTAGAACATAATTCCATTCACAAGGCGTACGCATTTGAATACATGCATTTCGAAATCTGTTTTTTCCCTCAGTCATAGTGTCTGCTCTGTGTTGTATTAAACAGCATTAATAATCACAAGAGGCTCAGTGTCACTCAGAAGTCTCCACATCACTAAGGCAGACAGTGTTGTGCTGCTGGGCATGTTGTGCAGTGTGAAAGTGCTTACACGCTCCCTCAGACAACCAAAGGGAATAATTAAAGACAGAAGATGGAGGCAGAAGAATGGAAAGCAAATCCCATTGTTTGGGCTTATTTCATCCCACTGAATTTCTTTTTCTCACTTTCTTTCACCCTCTTTTCTTACATTCTTCCCCAAATGCACTGTGGGCATGTGGCACGTTATCAAAAGCATATGTAAGCGAAGCTGCACAGAACAAAAGCCTTATGATGTCCCCTCGTACCCACATTGTCTTTTGATTATTCTACAATCATTTTTATATCTGTGTATGAGAGGAAGGCTTAATAACCCCATAATATATAGTACTGTAGCTCCTCACAAGCCACCCTGCTAGATGTTCTGTATACCATTTGAAAACAAGTTGCTTAGTGCTCCTTTGCTCCTTTTTTATCTGATAGTATGGTTCTTCAACTCTTCATTTTCTGAGTTGTTACCAAAATAATCCCCAATGAAATTCAAATTTAAGGTGAACTAGACTATAAGCCAACTCTACTCTGCTCCATTTCTAGCTCAGTAAATGTAGCTCCCTCAATCTCTCTCAGCTTTTACTGTCAGTCAGAGAGCACTCAGTCATCTCCGTGCATCAGGCCCACAATATTGATTTTTCCACCCACTGAAACAGCCGCATGAACATAAATTTTGCATGAGGCTTTTACTCGCGGCCTCCGCTTTGGTCTGACGACTCATGATGGGACCATGAACACGCTGTAACAACCCAGTTTGTCCCACCAGGCAGACAGACTCCTTTCTTTAAAAAAAAAAAAGTGGCAGTCCAACACCTCCCAGACTTTGAAGGACAAATGTAAGAGATCCCTTTCTAGTTTATTGAAACACACTCCCCTGTGTCAAACATCTAAAATAGACTAAATGATCGTACATACAAAAAATAGATCTTTGCATACAAATATGATTATTTTCCAAGTTATTTTGACTTTACTTACTATCCTGATGTTTTTGAAAACTTAAGACAGTTGGTTTAAAAAAAGTTTCTTTTAGAGTCACAAAATTAGTTTATTCTTTGGAGACTAAATGCAAATCATTCAGTTTACTCTTCAATATATCAGGAAATCAAATCAAACCAAGTTCATTTTAAATTTCAGGCAAAATTAGGCACACTTCCAGTTTGCTTGAGACTCTGTGAAACTTTGCTAGCACCCTCTGGGTTTTCCTCTAGCACACTTTGGAAATCAATAACTGAGTAAGCAACACCAAAAGGGCAACATTACCAAGAACATGGGAATTTTCTTGTATGTCTAACAACTCCATGGAGAGGATTTCATTCTTTGAAATTCTTCCCCAACAGCGAAAATTCCTCAACACTGCTTGATATTGTCTTGCATCACAAACTGAAAGCATTATCTCTGGATCTCTGGAACCCCATGATATTGCCTGCCATGGTTTTAAGTAATGCTTTTATTCAGTGGTTCACCAGCAGCTGCCTCGACATTTCATTTTCCACATATCTATTCCAGCCATTACTACAGAAGGAATCTATCTTCCATACCTGAAATAGGATTACTGAACATATAGATAAATTACAGGAAGATGCCGGTTGCAAAGCAAAACTTACTAGTTTGAGATTTTATTTTTACATTATTTGACCCTCCATCCTCCTTTTTGCACAAACCCAAGAAACCCTTGTTATTAAATAATGAGGTATAATTGGAAGTGCTTTTTTAGAACTCATTTGTTTGACAACTACAACTATTTTGAATAATTAGTCTCAATACACTTCAAATGTGTGGATACAAAAACAGAGATAAAGTTTTTGATATTGGTGGGATCATTATCACATTACCTAAATGTGATACACTTAGAGTTAGTTTTGTTGTCTTGCTTATCAATGTTTGAGTACCCTAATCTAACCCAGAATTAAAAAAAGACCTTGCTTTGACCATCTTCATAATTACCAGATCTCATAAAGTCTAAATCTCCTTGTCTCTTGTGGAGTAATTATCAATGTGACTCACTGAAAAGGCAATCATGTCACTGCTTTATAGACTCCACAGTGGAACGTGCAGCAGAGCAGGAATAAGAAGCTTGTTTATCACATCTCATCTGTTTTATCAAAGAATGTCAACTGTATTCAAATCTAAAGAATACCTAAAAGCACAGAGTGGGTCACACTGAAATATCTAAAACTAAAACAAGGGTCATCTGCAGTGTTTAATACACTTTTAACTAATGCAACTCATCTGCAAACTGGCATGTTCTGCCTGATTAATAATTAATTGCATCAAAGTTAAAAGTGTGATTCAAAAAATTTGTAAATCTCTTTATTTACATTGCACATCAACCTCAAAGTGCATTACTTTAATAAAGCATTTCTACCCGTTTTAAGGTATTTGTATCATAATTTTTGGGCCCCATATATGATGAATTCTTGTGACATGAAACAACCCTGGTTCACTCTGACTGTACTTTATTGAACTTGGACAACATGTATTTTGATGTAATGAAAGGCACTCAAATCTTTTAGTGTAGATTTGATATCGATGGTATTTCTGTCACTCTTAACAGCGGCCATGCCTTGGGCCATGACGCTCAAGCTGCACACGTAGGTTATGCGTTTTAGACTAATGAAATGCATTAAAGGATTTTTGTGAAATCCAGGTTGCTCATTGTAATAAAAAAATCATGACTTATTATATTCTTTTACTTACACTCATTTTGAATGCTATATTATGTTTAGCTCTTTGGATCACGTTCATTTGTAGTCAGTGGTCGAACGTAACAAAGTAAATGTACTTCGTTTCTGTACTTAAGTAAAAAAAATTGTGTATCTGTACTTCATTTAAGTAAAATTTAAGACCGGTACTTTTACTTCACTACATTTTTAGAGCAAATATCTGTACTTTTACTTCGCTACTTTTTAAAAGTGTGTTTTACATTTTTTGTTACATTTTCGTTCAAGAATTTGAAAAATACACAGGTTTTTTAGCGCAACTTGAAGCCGCATCGCCAAAATCAAAAGGAGCAGTTGATCGGGAGAAGAAGTAATGAATCGAGAAACATTTTCCGCATTCATTCAGCGCTAAAAACCTAACATCAAATATAGTACAAATTAAAAAGAGTCAGAAGATCGTTGTTTGTTGTGTTTACTTCTAAATAAAAAGTTGAGCCATCGTTACACAGAGCAGGGGGATCTAGAATTTTCCAAAGGGGGATGGGGCTTTGACAAAGCCAATATATAGTGACTGGGTGCCTCCCCCCAAAACATTTAAAAAAATAAGTGTCATTTTCCTCCATTTTTGGCGGCCCATTCACTGGCCCTTCTAGGGGATAGCTTGACTTGTCCCCTTTTATTTTATTTATTTATTTTTTTGTGGACCAAAAGAGGCGGGAGAGGGGGTCACACCCCTGCAGAGTATTTATCTTGGTTACCATGGTGACACCCTATAGCACAAAAAATAACATTTGAATTATGATAGAATACTTTTACTTTTTACTTAAAAAGTACAATTTACACCAACTACTTTTGTACTTTTACTTAAGTAGATTTTTTTCATTGATACTTTTACTTTTACTTAAGTAAATTTTTTGCCTAATTACCTGTACTTTTACTTAAGTACAAAAAGTGAGTACTTCATCCACCACTGTTTGTAGTCATGCACATAACAGCTGTGTACATCTGCATTAACTATTTTCAATACAGCTGTTGCGCACTTTGAGAAGAACAAAAATCAGACCTTGAATCAACCCCAGGGAGAAAAGTGCTGTAATAGTGGGTGGGCAGGGACTATCAGAGACAGCAGTAGTAATGAGAGAGCAGGCTGCCCCTTTATACCACACTCCTCAACCACAAAAAATACAAAAATAGCATTTTGTCTGACGAACGAGCTGGCTTTGACCTAGCCTTTCGACCTCTGACAATCAGTCTTGCTTCGTCCTCCAGCACATGAAATTTCAGGGCCGGTACAGTCAAAGATAACAGTTGATTTCCTCTGTGACACTAAAGCCAAAAGAAAAAAAACAAAAGGGGACAGAGGGAGATGACGGAAAAGTTTGTAAAGCACAGAGGATGGAGGCCTTGAAACACTTGCCTAGAAACCAGCCTTACTGCAGCAACAGCAGATGAGCTTCATTGTTTATGAATCAACTCCATTTCTAGGGTAGTGCTAAACTGGACAAACAGACAGCAAAGTGAACCAATGACAGAAGGGTGGATGTGACATCAACAAAGCGACCAGTATTTGCAGAAGTATATAAGCCTAACTTCTGAACCTAGAGAAGAAAAATGAAACTGCGGAAGTCAAACTGATGTTAATGATTGTGAACAATGATTATGTATTTAAGATAGATTTACCGATGAGTGGAACGGATACTCAATCTGGTGCAGCTCAATCTTGCTTTTAGGCTGTAGGGAAACTTTGGCCCACTGAAATGACTTCTTGCAAAAAAAGAGTGACGAAAGGAAAAAATTCTGATTTGCATGTGTATTTGCATTAGACCACTGTAGAAGATGTGGTGACCACGCTGATCTTTTTCTGTATAACAAATACAAAGATGTAGCATTCAATTTTTCAGGTAATTGAAATACTTCCTTTTGGTATTTCAAAGTCTCCAATGATTCATGTTAAAAAAAAAGTTAAGAACCCATCTGATACAAAAACAACTTTTCAGAACATTCTACCTTTCAATCTATACAGTATGTATGGTGCTTGGTTTTTTGGCTGGTTTGGTGTTTGTTGAACAAATTGTACTATTATCTCTGCCCTCTTCTACATGACAACAAAAGACTGCGTACTACAGCGTTAACATGGCTTCCGTTAATGACACTTTTTCCATAGTAGGATGGGCGGTTCACTTAAGACCCATGACAAATTATGAAGACAGATTTTGTGCTTTTGCAGGATGGGCATGAGGATGAGCAATAGTCAGGCTTTGAGGCTTCCTGGTCTGTGCTGAAACTCTATAAATTAGTAAGATATTTAATTACTATATAATAAAAATACTGTTTGTTTATGTGCTCAAGATACAATAAGAAAATAGTTGTAGCTAATTGTTTAGTAACACCGTCCTACTCAGTTCACATTAAGAGCATTATCAGACAAAAGTTGCTCTAACAGTAAGTCTGCACTCTTTCAACCCTCAGACTAAATGGGGGCAACGCTCCCATCACAGTATTAAAAGGCCCGATGGATCTGAAACGCTACAAAAAGACAGTCGGAGATATAATGAGCTCTATAGGAGCTCAGCACCCTCCTGTCCTCTCTCCATCATAAATAAAACTTTGTCTGGTGTCTGCTGGAGAAAGAAGTACAAACAATTAGCTGAGACAACCCTTTTGGATTATGTGCTCAACCAAAGCAATCAGACAGCCGTGGTTAAAAGAACGAGCTTCAAAATGCCAGTTGCCCAGTTAGGAGGGAGTGGAGGGTCAGTGGTCCTGACAGTCTTAACAAGATGACAGAATTTATAAAGCACTCCTGTTAAAGAATATAGTTACCTGCAGTGTAGCCCTTATAATAAGGCCACATGGGGCTTCTTCCATATTCCCTCTGTATTTGTTTTCTTTTGCCTCTTATTCTTTTGTTGTGCCTCTTGTTCCTCTGCGTAATGGCTGGTGCTGGAGGAAATTCTTCAGTCGCCTTTGATCTTCGTCTGGTTTCGATAATTTTTTGACAGAAATTTCATTTTCCAGCCTTTTGTTTTTTCTGTCTTTGTTCCCTTTTATTCCATCTTTAAATAGGCCTCAACATTTTGTCGTGAAGTTTCGAAAGAGAAGCGCCGGTCCTGTCAGGGGCTCAGTGCTCACAAGACAACTTGCCCCAACATTTCAAGTGAGAATTGGACTCTTGCCGTTTGCACAGATGATATATAATTCATAGTGGTGGGTGTGAGAAAGGTGTCAATGTGTCAAGAGGTAGAAGAAATATAAAAGTGCACTGTTTACAGGCCAAGAGATGCTGGCTTCCTTTGGCTGAGTATCTGCAGAGTGAGGAAAGAAGAGGATGATCTGATCTTCATCAAATGTTCATCCTTGCCTTTCCTGGTGTTGAAGTGACCAGACTAATCAAAGGCCTGTCTCCCCTGATGTTTTATTAATCTTTTATGAGACAAACCTACTTAAATCATTTAAGAGCATCAATTCAATGTGAACACACAATTGTCTATTTTGTTTTCACTATTGCTAGGGTACTTTGCCAACAATTTTTCACTATCACTCTAACAAACTAGTATCGTATATGTATTTGGACAACACTGTTACTGTGTACTGGCATTGGGAAAACTTTTTAAGACAAATCTGTTGAATATGAGTTTTATACAAATACACTAGCTGACAGACTTTATCAGGATTATTTTTAATTAACATTTGCAAATTTATTACTTCTTAAAATTTCAATGTAAAACGAGGACAATTAGTCCAGAAAATATAAGCTATGAAATAAAAAGGTAAACTATAGCTTTTTGACTAAATAAACACTGGGATTTTTTCACACTGTGCATCTAAAATTTTGTTTAGCTGAATAAATACAATTCATTTACGGTAATTAAGAAGCTAATGACATAATGAAACATGTCGATGTACGTAGTTTTGACTCGGTTTACTCTTTTTGCCTATGTTTTTGTTTGTTTTTCTATAATTTACATTTTACTTTTAATATTAACTGTGTTTTTATGGCATGAATTAAACAATAAGCTTTATGTACTTCTATTTAAACCCTCAAGAAGTGAAGCTTCTTTGCAATTCTATGTATATAGTTGCAGTCCAATTATTATCTTTGAAGTGATAGTGTTAAAACAATAAAACTCATAATTTAAAAAAGTACATAGAAAATCAACAAACTGCCTGTAATCTTCAGTATAATTTGGCCTCCTTTCAGTTATTGCAACTCGACATCTAAATATGATGTTCAGATCTTATTCTTGCATTCTTCTAATGCAAACTTTGTGATGCCATTCACTAGAGCAATAAAATGAACCTACAAAGGCTGGGGAGGTACAAATTCCCTTTTCTGAATGGAGTGACTACTTTTAAAAAAAAAAACATTTCACAGCATCACAAGAGACCACAAGTTTTTTATTATTACTATTTCAAATTCTGTCTTACCCGGCAGCAGACTGGCGACCTGCTCGAGGTGTACCCTGCCTCTCATCTGAAATCAGCCAGGATAGGCTCTGTTACCCCTCGTAACCCTATTAAGGGTAAGCTGTTAAGGGGACTAAGAAAAAAAACCTCATTCTTTTTACTACTATTTGCTCAGAAATACTGTAGCGGCTGCCTGAGTGTTAACTATTTTTTTTCTCCGTGCATAAAGATTTAAAAGCATTTAACTGTGGAAATGAATTTCTAATAGCATGTCATTATTGGATCCAATTAGTTAATGGGTTTAAATCTGGATGCTTCCAGAGAAGATGAATGTCTTTTTCTTATGAGATTTAAAGCCATAAAACCAAAGATTGTGTCTTTTTCTGAGTGAGACCTATGACTTCTGGCTTCAGAAGGAGCAGTTACATCAGTCAAGCTTGATAGCTTTGTCCTCCAACTTGCTAAATTAAATTTACAGACCATGATGGAGCTTAAAAACCCAGGAGGACATTGTTGTGGCTCCATACAATTTACATGTGTCTCTCACTGTTCACCTGCACCTTCAACACCTCACCATGTGCTTGTATTTCGGCGTAACGTGTTAAAAAAAATCAAATAATGAGGTCTGTCTTTTCATGTGATAAAACACTTTCCTCAGGTTGTCAGTCTATGCTAATTTGTGTTTCTTGTGTGATTTTGTGAGATGAAAGAAGGAATAAGGCCATTGTCCTTTTCACCAACAGCTACCTCATCGCTGAACTCCCAGCTCCAGCACCTCCAGCAGCTCCAGCAGATGCAGCAACACCATCACCAGCAGCAACAACAGCAGCACCACCAACACACTCACTCCCACGTTCAGAACCAGCTGTCCACGCAGCATCACATGACCCCTCCTAGCCAGCAGCAGACTTCAGTCCCATCTCCGGGTTCTGCATGTTCCTCCACATCTGGACATCAGCAGCAGTCTCCACCACACCGACCCAACCAGTCACCGGCTCGCAGCCTTCCTTCACCCGTCACCCCGCCCATTCCTCTTCCAGTGAGTCTGCAAGCTCAATACTATTTTATGTGAACTACTTATAACTAACAAATACTTAATCTGTCAGCCTCTCTGATAATAGATGGTAAATTTAGAAACTTTGTGATTCACATATTTCTTGGGGTAATCTATTCTTTGGTTTTCCAGGCGTAATCAGTCCCTTAATCTTAGCTGTTCAACCTCTTTTTTTAGTCACTTTGTCTGTCCATCCATCTCAGACTTTCTGTCTGTCCGCCTGTCACCGTATGACGATAATAACCTATTTTATATCCCTGTGGTTTCATTTCTGGTGGAAACTGGCCAGGGTCGCCTTTCTGTCCCTGGTCACATTCATCAGCGTCAGACCCTTATTGGGTTGTGGTGCAAGCTTCTTTATGGCCAGGATGAGTTGGGCTATTTGTTTCCCCTTGCAGCCCTCTCTGGCCCTGTCACGGCCTAGTGAGACTCAGAAGGAAAAACAGCCTCCGGATTTAATGGGCTCCAAAGACTGGCCGCTACATCCTCATTGCTGTTGTATCCATAGTTGTTGGACAATGTTCGATATGATTAAGAGAAAAAAGTTTCTGATTACACGTTTAGTTTATGTTAGTCGATGAAGAAAAATATAAAAAAGAAAATTTGCTTCAATTAGGCTGTCCAGCTTTCTGAGGAATTGTGATAACCACCCTATTATATTCAACAGTCAAAGATTTACAATTTATTTAAAACAATCTCCACACATACAGTATATATGGATATCTGTATAGATTGTGTTTGTCTTAAAAAAAAGGAAAAAAGCAGTGAGGATGATTATGATGACTGAGGACAAACCTTCCTTTAGGGTCCAAAGAGGCCACATCAGGTATCATTAAGATATTGGCTCATCAAATAGGATTATGGGGGTGGATGTGTGTGTGCATGAGACAGAGAATGGACATAAAAGGCTTAGTTTCTTTGGGTCACTGCTGGGAGTGTATCGTCCAGCAAGGAGCTCACTCAAGGACAGGCTGTAGCCTCAGCCCCCTCCTGCATCTAAACAACAACAACAACAAAAAAAAACCCTTAACATTTTCCTTTTTAGTCTCATCAATACTATTGCTGTAAGTTTTGAAATTCAAAAGGAAGTGACAGGAACATTGTGATAACTATGAGAAAAATGGTTGCTTTAAATGTTCTAATTAAAGGTGTGTTACCCAGAGGAACTGGTGTGCGCTGTAAAGTAGAGTCATAATTACCATAATACAATGAGTATTAGCCAGATAACACCCTTATTTTCTGCTGTCATAATGCAGAGAAGTAAAATCAGTCAGCCAGTCAACTATTTGTTGAAAATACATCGCAAAGCGGCAGAGAGACAAACACTCATTATGTTCCAATTAATGTCTCATTGTAATTCCCTTCTTATGGGAGGTCTGTGATCTTCTTTGTAAACTCATACAGAGGAAATCCTCAGCATTCATTACATCCCTCGTGCTTTTAGCATTTTTAATTTGTGTAACATTTCTACAAATTATTAATCTCATTAGAATACACACATATTCCTTCGGATCATATCAATGTCCATGCTGAGATTACTGCAATTAAAATGCTTGAATATTGGGCTAATTTACCTTGCCCTGCCATTTTTTTCAGGCTCTGCTCTCCAACATGCAGAATGCTGCTGGCCGTGGTCTGAAATAGCCACCAAAGTGATGACAACTAGACAGGGGGGAGATTATGAAATTTGCTTAAGTGTGTTAATGGGCTGATTGTGGGAGCCCGCTGGATTTTGCTGGAAGTTGATTGATTAGAGCTGCGGGTTTTCTCCACGCCCGGAAAGCTCAGGGATTTGACGGGGTAGAGGCGCGCCAAGTCTGTTACACCGGAATTGATCTTAATTAGATCTGAAAGACCTGCCACAGCAGAATAGTCGCGGCGATTAAAATGAAAAACAGGAGAAATTACTGATCAAATTAATCATAATGTCGGGCTACAGCTGTAGGTCTGGTGTAATTTGCCACTCCAGTGAGTTACATCAGCCCAGGCGGGGAGAGGGAGGCAGCACATACTGATCCATGGCTGAGGAAAGCTTAGCCCAGCCTATCAAATCTCTTATTCTAGTGTGTGTGCCCAGGCTCTTCTGACCCAGCTGCACCATCCTTCAGAGCCTCAGCATCCTTTTCTCATCTTGTGATCTAGTTAGTTGCTTTTTATTTCTCATTTTTCTCCTACATTATGTCTTTTCCCATCCAGAAACTGCATAATCTCCTGTCATGGCTGTCTTGTCACCAGCATGTTGTGTGTTCACTAATAGCCTCTGACCTTGGTCTAGTGCCTGGCTGGCTGATTTTGGGGGGATTTGGCAGAGGTGGAGGTGTCCCGTCTTCTTCGTTCGTCAGACTCCTGCCGTCTGTCTCTCTCCTCTTTACTGTTGTCTCCTTGATCTCTGTCAGAGCCCCTCGCTGGGCCTGTCCACTCTCCATCCACACACTCATAGGGGTAATTACAGCCTTGGGCCTTCCTCCTTTTCCTCTGCTCCACAATTTACCACCAAAGCATCCACAGACATCTCTCTTCTTCCTCACTGCACCCCGACATCACAAGACCACAGGGCCTCAACCCACAAGTGCTGCAATTACCTGAGTCTCTCCTCAATCCTTTCCTCTCTCCTTCTGTTCTCTTTTTACTCTCCCTCCCTCTGCTCTAGCTCTTCTCTTTCACATTGCTGCCTTACTGTTCCCCGGCAATCAGCTTTCATTAGAAGCCTCTGGTGAAAAACCTATCGTCACCAAGGTCAGCCGCTGCCAACCACAACGGCCTTTCAGAGGCCCGCTTGTCTTCACTCTCCATCTTTCCTCACCTTTTTGCCTTCTACCCATTGTTGTCCTTTTCTACAAATGACAATCTATCCCTGCTACTTTAGTCACTCGTTTCCACTGCGGTGCATTTTTACGTGCGTTAACCTTTGTTAGAATCCAGTTTTATCTCAACATTCATCTTTTGACATACAGACAGAGGTTGTTTCAACTGTCACAACAGCATGTGTGAATGAGCCAAAAACATCAAATAATTGATTTTCCAGATCAGCTCGGTGTTCATTTAATTTAGCAAACCAGATCTCATTTTCTGGTATATTAAATCAAAATAAAAATGACATGCTCAAAATATAGACACGACAGCTCACACTGTGGTTTGTCAGTCGATATAGTAACACAGTTTATTGTCAGTTTTGCGTCTTATAATTAAACTTTTGAATCTGTGGTATGAAGAAAACTCAGTTTTATATATTTTTGCAACTCATTTTAAACACTTTACATAAATTCATGTATAGACTGTGTATATTTGTATGAAGTGTATGCATGTGTATGTGAGGTGACTGTGTTCGAAAGACTCCTGTGGCTGTGTGTTGCAGAGCATGAACAGGCCTGCTCTCCTGCAGCTCAGCCTGCCCTCTTATTAATGCACAAGAGATCTGGCTCTTAAGAAGGCAGAAAATTGCCTTACATAACAAGCGCACCACAATTTAGAAATACAAATGTGCACTGTTGACTGAAGCAGAAAATAAGACTGTTGCCCATCAACAGCACCTCATTTCATATGAATAATTATAAAGCATGGGAGTTAGATGAGGAAAACAACCTGACCATGACAGCTCTACTACTTTTATTTACTTTAAATGAGGGATTAGGCAGGGAGGAAATCTACAGACTTAAGGCCCCAACGATGAGCCTTGAATTTCTAAATAAGAAGAAAGTTGCATTTATCATATTTCCGAGGGATCATTCGGAAAACTGTGAAGGCACTTTCACTTTTAAAATTGCACCTACAACGCACCTTGTACTTACTTTGTGACTTTTCTGGGTTTTCTGGGCCTTTCATTCATCACAGAGTTTATATTTCTTTCACTTTTCAAGGTCTATAATTCTTCTAAACCTGGCTCGGTAACTCGGTAAATGTGCAGAGGGCTTCCAACTCCAACACCCAGCAGAAAGGCACAGCCTCCCGATCAACCCACATGCACACTGGGGGCAACTTGCATTAGACGCCCACATGGGAGCCCTCTGATGGAGCACCAAGCCAGGGCTCACCTAACAGTGGATAAGGAATAGGGTTTCTTTAATTATGAGGCAGGGCTGTGACATTGAGTTCCCCCCTTTCTCCTCCAGCAGCCTCTCAGACACCGTCTAAGTGCTCCGCTCCGCTGAGGAGGCCAGTCCCCCCGCGGGGCGCGATTCCACTGCCTGTAATTTCTGATGCCCATTAGTGACCGCAAACAGAGCACCGGTCTCAAACAAGCAATACAGCCGTGCTGCACTGCCACGCTGTAAAAAAAGACCCTTTTAATGCAGTGTTATTGCATTATGCCCTCCTCATAGACCAAGTCAAAAGTCCCATTTGTGGTCCCTGGAGAATATTATCAGAATTTCTACTCCATAGTGTTTTTAGTTTTGGTAAGCTGAGGATAAATGCAGTACACATTTTGAAACGTTCATTGCGCTTAGCAAAGTGAAATTCTTCTAAACTGTTCAATTTCACTCTTTAAATTCAGCTTTTTTCTTAGTTTTATCTGATAGTTGATTCATATCTGTCCTCTTAAGAAAGGCATCGATGGGTTGTGTAACAGAAAAGGAGGCATTTTTTGAGTAAAAACTGAAGTAATCTATGCAAAAATGAAATGAAATGTGCATTTCATCAACTCTTCTTTATACTCTTTCTGATTTAGCATGTACAATAACTGTAAGGGTTGCTTTTTTTTTGGAGTAGTGTAAAGTAAGAAAGTCAGAGAATCGCGGAGACGAGGAGGGAGGATGGTGGATTTATCGATCAAGGGTGACCACATCTTAGCCACAGAGCCCCTCTCTTGTGATTAATCTTGGGGCTTAGAGTTGTCCAATGACACATGACAGGCCTCCTCTTCAAACTCCTCCATTTCTCTTCATTACTGGCTGTATTTTTGGACACCACAGAGGAGAGTAATCATTTACCTTTATTGTGTTTATAAAGCTGCAGCATGGATGACCCTTCCTATATTGAATTGAGGACATCAAAAGATCACTGGACATTGATTAGGAGGATATTAAAGTCATTGAAATGCTATATTTATATGTCAAACAACAGCAAAGTGAAAAGAGATGCCATTTCCTCCCTCAACAAAAAAGAATAGGATGTAATCATTTCGACTTGAATAAGTCATGTTTTATCCCGCATTAGGAATTTGTAGTAATGATACTATGAGGGTTTAAAATAATCCTTTTATTACAGTATAATGACATTCTTTGTGTGTTTTCATCGCCTGATCAGGAGCCTACTAATTTTATCCCAGATCTTCCGAAAGGAAAACACAAGATTTAATACAACAATGGTTGTTGCTATGATTTCCAACCTGGTACCAGCACGTTACAGAAATAACTGCACCAAATATGTCATATCATGAGATGGAATGGTCAGCACTTTTTCAGTAGATACTTAATCATCACATAGTTTGAAATTTAATACGTCTGGAAACAGCTAAAAATTATGGATCGTTCCTCAGAAAGAGAAATAGTGTAACAAGATTGTAGTATAACATATATTTTTACTCACGATGTTCCCCGACTAGAGGAACTATACTGCTGCAGTGATGGATGATGAAGAGCCTACTGTTCTTCACAATTATCAACAAATGGGCTCAAGGAAATTTTATGTGATGAATAAAG
Organism: Neostethus bicornis; assembly: GCA_902685375.1. Taxonomy (NCBI): domain Eukaryota; kingdom Metazoa; phylum Chordata; class Actinopteri; order Atheriniformes; family Phallostethidae; genus Neostethus; species Neostethus bicornis. The sequence goes on along the minus strand of LR738553.1, from coordinate 15,047,821 downwards.
CTGCTGTTAATTCCACATGAAGGTAATGAGTGAAGAGATTGACGGCCACTGTCCTCCACTTCATCATTTTTTTATAGTTAGTTTAAACGTCTTCACGACTCTTTCCACCCTACATTTGCATTTTGCCTCATTAGATGTGGCCATTTCTGAGACTGTCTACGACATCCATTTCCCAGAGTTAATGCATTTTATTTGATCAGCCAACACCCTTCAGTTAACTAGCTGTCATTTAGGAGTTTTAGATGACATCACTCCATTAGCACCTGCCATGCCACCTCAGCCACCTCCTCATCCACACCCGCTGCCACCCTTTGTGTCTCCCCACTGCCGTAAGCAATTACAATGTCCAGCTGTCACCGGATGGAGCGTTATTGTATTTTGCTGGATGTTATCCGCTCCACTTGCTCTATCTGTCTTTCACTTCCCAATATTATTCCCAAGAATGGCTGTCTTTTTTTTTGGGTTCTATTTTTCACATCAGTTGAAGCTAAGGCCCAGCGGTGAGCAATAGGCTGAGCTCGCGGGGCTCAAAGAGCACAACCGCTGTGTGAGGCCTCACCAACCAAGGGACCCGAGGTGTTTTGGCTGGCCTAATGGCATTTTGATGTTCATAAGCACAGCGCATGTGAGGGAGGGGAGACAGGGAGGTAGAAGAGAAGCCGTTTTAAGGGAGGAGAAGAAATAGCAAAGGACTGTCAGCAGAGGACTGGCAAAGGCCTGACAGACAGGGAACGTGTTTTCTCATGTCACAGCTGATTACATTCAATCCGGAGTGGGAAAAGAACAGGAAGAAGACAGGGATTGTAGCCTAGGATGGTCGAAGGAAACTTTCATGTTGTTCCAGATCAAATACACACCTTTCATGCAGAAATAAGAGTGGCATTGACCGTTTACTCGTCTTGTAGGGTCCGTTCTTACACACTGGAGGAATGATTGAATATTCTCTTTATATTATTGTGTAATTACAGCTATGTTTAGGTTTACAGTTTAACTCCTGGGCACTTAGTTCCCAAATCCCCCTTGTTTTAGATCCTTTCATTTTACTTTTTTGTGAATCCTGCAAAGCTTTAACTCCGCTCCTGACTCATAGATGAGCAGAAAACAAGTTTTACACTCCACTGAAGCTTAAGCGTTGACAAATCTGCCCCCGTGCACCACCTGTCCATTTATCTTTACTGGGTTTTTTTTGTCTGGTGCCAGCCCAGAAAAGAAAGCAATTAGGTTCAGAACAGCCACATGAAAAGAGTAAAACCAAGAATAAACTCCAGTTAGTTTGTCAGATGATTTTATTTTGCAGGGCTCTCGCCACGGTTTGCGGGGAGACTGTTTTTTCCTCCATTTTTGTGATTACACGGGTTGCTGCACCAGGTGACCCTCATGGTCAGACAGACGAAGAGCCCGGTAGAGTTTACACTACTTCCTCTTTATATTTTAACAATTTGCAGGGGTTTTTTTTTGTCTTGCCACGAGTAGTTAGTTGAAGTTTTGTTTAAATCAACCTAAAATAAACCAGCATAGTGAGTTGAGTGATAACTATTAGATCGACAAAAGGAAATAAAATTAGATAAGAACACTGCGATTTAAACACAAATATGTTTCCGTCATACACACTGACTCTGGTATATTTTAGCATTTGTTGTATCCAAACAGTAAAATTGCTGACTGGTGTAGTCTGAGAAAAGAAACCCTTGTGTTGCCTTTTTTTTCTGGTGAATAAAAGGAATCACAATGGTTAACATGCAGGCTCTACAAACTGGTAGATCACTGTTTATCTCTACCAACACATGCAATCAGTACAAATACCAGGCCGGCTCTGTCATTTTGTGCCTCCCGTCGAGGTGTTGAGAGGAGTCACCGTGGCGGAAAATCATGTGTTTAGGTGTTGAACACCGCCTCGCCTCTTCTTATTCCTGGCTGTCCTCGTAACCGCTATCCATATTACCCAGTGTCAGACATACGGCAATAAAGCCCGCTCTGTTTTCACCTACATTTACCAGAATAACAGAGCATCTGGGACAGCTATCATCTACTGAAACCAAATGATAATATTTTAAATAAATCCGAAGGCTTCACCAACAACCCATCACTCACACAATGAAACCAAGCACAGCAGATGTTCAGGGAGACCCTCGGTGTGCTCGCCTGAGCATTTCACACTTTTTTTTATATCAGTGGCCTCTGTTAAACTCTGCCTAACTGACCATGTTGGCTTTTCTTTCGGTATCACACCACATGCAATAGAGTGTTTTCACTTACATAGCCCAAATAAAATGCCTCGAGTCAGTTATTTATGCCTCAACCACCAGTATTTTGAAAACTAAGAGGTGGGAATCGCTTTCAGCTAACTTTCAATTGCTTTTGGTTTATTATTAGAAACATGTAAAAAAAAAATAAAAAGTGAAAACAATTTTGATCGGTCTGTGTTCATGTGCTTATATTAGACTTTGAAAACATATCAAATTATATTACTTTTTAAGTTTACTTAATGCTTTGAATGACTACAATTTTTTATTTGTAACTTTTTTGTACTTTTTACCATTATAAATAGTATTTTGTAGTTTTGTTCATGGACACATCAAAAAAAAAAATAGTCCAGCAAAAATGCACAAACATTTTTGTGAAGTCACCTTCAATTTTGATTTGACAATCATGCAAAAGTATATATCATTTTCTAAGAACAAGTTGTTAAGTACCATTTCTTGCGAATACTTAATGTTTTTCAATACTTTTTTTGCATGACGAACCTTAAACAGGCTTGCAAATTGTCTTTTATCTTCAGTTTGGTTTCTCTCTCAAACTCCTTTTTTCAGCTTTTAGGACGTTCACTGTTTCCTACAGATAGCTGCTGAACGCATGAGACAATTTTGTGATTATTGAGAAAAAACTGGATGACTTTCAGACGAGAGGATGCAATATCAATCACGGCCAATTTGAGGCCACCAACATGAAATATGATTTCATAAGACAAATGCAGTGTCATTCTTAATGTGCTTAACCTTTACTGTCAATGAAAAAGTATTGATCGCTTTGTGGCATTTTTTCATCATTTGATTTCAGAAAGTGTAATAATATATGGTGGCAGGAAACGGGATAAAAGATAAATGGCAACTGAATGATCTAAGATGAACAAAGTAAAATTATCAGCTGGGAGTGTAAAAAAAAGGTTTGGGGATTTTGTTGAAGCACAATCTTTTTTTAAGTCTTGATTGTAAACTTTTTATTTCAGTTGTCTTGTTTGAGTTAAGCTACTAAACAGCACTTAGCAGCAGGGAGCAGGGAGCCAGTTTCCAAGCAGTGTTTCTGTTATTTCTCTACTCTGTTGAGTAGTTAGGAGATCTCCTAACTCTTCTTGCCTTTGATCTACTTACTCAACCTAATAGGGCTTTGTTTTGCAGCACTACACCCAAATCAGCACTGCATTTTCAAACCTTATTAAGTGCTTTGCTTGATTTGGGAGGGTTATCTTATCTGGCAGAGCTCTCTAAATTTCCTTCAATGCCTTTATTCATAACCACAATTCAAACCAGATAAGTTCACTGCAACAGGAGTAAAGATGGTCATTTCAACCTTCCTCACATCAACTGTATCACCAGATTTTTTTTTTGTCAAAGGGTATTGAAGCAACTAACAGTACAGTGATGCATAACCGTGTAGCTTGGCTGTATTGTGAGAGCAAGGAGTGGGTGAGCCACTGCTGTGGGTGGAAAGACTAGCTCCAGCCCGTGGGGAGCCCCAAGGGCCAGGGAAAGCACTTAGAGTGGTAAAATGGCCACTTATTCACAGCCTCCCTCCAGTTTTCACTGCTCCTCCCAACCCTCGATCCTCCCACTGGGTCCGGGAGCGTAAACCTCTGGGAACTGTATGATGGACTGTGTAGCCCTTACTGCAGTTAGCCTCTTCTGGCCCTTCACAACACAAAGTGCGATGCCTGCGAGCTGGCTTCTTGGAGAATTTGTATTGTATTCAAAACATCTGCAGTGAGGACATTAGCAGATGTAGTTTTAACAAATGATGTCTTTGCCTTTTGCAGCTGAATCCACTGGCCAACCAGGCGGCTGTAGCAGCAGCAGCAGCTATGGGATCCATCGCAGGCTCTCAGGTGTTTGGGAACACCCTGTCAAACTTGCAAGGGGCCACCGGTCAACTCGTCACCAACGCACAAGGACAGGTTGGTAAAGTAAAATGCTACAGCAATAAAGTAGTTAGTGAGATAAACAACTCATTACAAAAATCTATGTAATCCCTCATTCATTCAGGAGGGATCCATCGTAGAAAAGGCTTCAAAGTTGTCTTCTAGACAGTGTTTTTTTTACACTGTCCAGAAGACAACTTTGAAGTCTTTTCTACAACTTATTACAAAATAATTTATCTAAAGCCGTTTATATAATATTATTTCCTTTGATTTTTGCCATTCTTCTTTATTGTGGTACCGGATCAGTTTGTCCAGTTCCCATTTGCCAACATATATTAGGCATTTTGGGAATAAGCAAACCCTTCCTCCTCTTATCCTCATGTGCTTGTCGAAGTAAAGCGCTGACCTTGTCATATTTAAGAGTGGCTGCAGAATTGTTCCATCAGTAGCCAGAGGCTTGAACGATGATGCTTGTCATTGTGGAGCTCTATCTAATGAATCATCTTATCTCAGGTGCACACAGCACATATTAAAGGAAGATTGTGTGGACATTGTGCCCTTTTCTGCTTCTTTGTGTTATTTATATTTAACCCGTTTTATCTTTAAAGGTTTGCACCACTCTTAAAGTGTTGACCTCACTTAACCATTACAATGCTGATGGTGCTTAAAGTAGTTTTTGATTAAAACAAATAAAAGCTGAAAACTGATCTTCTACAGTCACATTTGCTGGTTAACCATGCTTGACCATGTACAGGAAAGTAGGAAAGTCTCGTCCGAAAGCCGGGACTTGATCCTAAACGTTGTTAATAAGACAGTATTGACTTTCCTGGTTCAAAAGGTGCCTGGAGCACTGGGGAACAGATCACTGTGGATACAGACTTGATGGGTTGCTCTGTGCTTTTGTAGTGTCTTGGTGGCTGACACTTCCTGACATAATCAGGTCACAGAGACGGTCAAAGCCCAGGGCTACAGCCTTTGCTCCCCACCTCATTATTCCACAGCATTATTCAGGCAGAGGTTTGTGAAATATGCACTGCCCTATCAGTAGGTCCCGTCCCTCCTTGCCCCTAACACAGAAAATCTTATACTGGCTTAGTGCACGTCACAAAAAAGAAGACATGGCTTACTGAATACATGCTTTTATCCTTAGCCAGTGGTTGATTACAATTTATAGAGCATCTTTCTCCTTCTTTCTCCTTCCACTTCTTTATTTTTTTATTAAAGACACAGCTCTCTATGGTTTCTTTCTTTTCTTTAAAGTTTTGTCAAAGACCTTGTCTTCAAAAAAATAATGTACAAGAACCTTGAAAAGTGTCAAATTTGGAAAGACTTTTGATGTTTTTAATTTAATTAATTCCAGCTTTTTTTATTCTCTGAGAAAAAAATCAATGAGGCTTTTTTATTCTCAGCACCTCTACATCAGTGATTAAGACTGTGAATAAAAGCCTGGTTATCAAGTCAATCTCTTTATCTTTAAATAGATTTTTTCTTAAATGTGTGTTATATTTTCGTGTCTTCAGTGTCATTTTTAATTTTTTGTAATTATCACTGATTCAGGGTGGAGATGCCAGTTTTTCTCTTAACATTTGAATTGAAAAGGTGTGGACATGTACTAAATCATGTTTTAGATGCATTCATCTCATTCATTCATTGCACTTATTTGAAGCCAGACTAGAATGTCGGCATGCCATCTGTACATGATGTTGGCCTCCAGCCCCTGGATCAGGTGTAGCCACTATATAAACCCCTTTTGACCTTGTAATTGTAGAGTAGGGCTGCTGCTATTGATTCTCTCCTTCATCAATAAATTTGTCAACTTCATTCAAGTTACACAATATCCGTTTCGTTTCATCTTCTGAACCGCTTATCCCTCCTAAGGTCGCACCATAGTACCAGAGCCTATCCCAGCTGATTTCAAGCGACAGGGAGGGTACACCCCAGATAGGTCGCCAGTCTGTTGCAGGGCCAGACACTGACAACCAGCCACACACACACTTATTCCTAGGGGAATTTCATAGTGACCAATTATCCTATCATGCATGAATTTGGAGGGTGGGAGGAAACTGCAGTATCCAGAGAAAAAACAGGCATACACGAGGAGAACATGCAAACTCCACATAGAGTTTCATGAAAAGTGCATGAAACACTTTTCATGCCTAGTCCAAACTGGGACTCTAACCCCGACACAGTAATGTATCCAGTCCATAAAATAATCATTCTAAATTTTAAAACGTTAGATGTGTGAAATTAAATGCATTAGAGTTACAGGGTCCCAAATGAAATAGTCTGCTTTGCAATTAATTGAATCATCAACTTATGTCTGCTTACATTTGTGTTATTTTTCAAAAAAGACAAATAAGTAACATCTTCCAATGAATTGAAAAAAGAAATTTTGAAACTAAATAGATCGATTATGTTCAATTAGTGTTTATAGAGTTACGGTTTGCAGGTTTTATTTGTTCTGGGTTTTTGCTTTTTTAGACCTATGTATTAACTCAAGTTCAGGCTTCCCAAATATTTTCCCCTCTTGGGTGTCAATTCACCGCATGAACAGTGGAGGAGTGAAAATGGGCAGAGATATTGCCTGGTGACCATAGCTAAAGAGACGGATTGCCCTGGCTGGAGAGATGAGATGACATTTCTGTGGAAACAAGAGCAGCATAATCTTAATGAGTTCTGCTGGCTAGAGGAAGGCATGGTACTCATGCCACGCTACAACTGGAGCTGGAGGCAAACACAAAAAAAGTAAAAGATGCGGTGAACAAAAATTGATAAGAGGAGATGTTCTTAGATGTGAACAAGAGGAATAATAAAAGCTTTATATGTGTGAAACAGCTCTGTGTTGAAATTTGTATCAAAAGAAACATAATCTGTTGAAAAGAAAAAGTCGTTATAATATTTTAGACTGTATATAAAAAACGTATTCCATTGTCTTCCTCTTTACCGTGGCCGGGTCACGTGGGCAACAGTCTCAGACAGAAAGCGCACATTTCTTTCACTGGGCTGGTCGGGTGAGTTGCATCCTCTAGCTCACCCAGGAGGATCCCGAGGTGTTCCGTGTCCAACTGTGAGACATGACTACTACTAAACTATATTTTGATGTAGTGCTTAGGGATTTTTTTCTTAAAATGTAAGGCGCGTTATAAATAAAATGGATTATTGCATAGTCTCTGCAGAGGGTCCAGGGTCTGCCCATGGGTTTCCTGGTGGGACGTGCCTGAAACACCTCATCAGCGATGCACAGGCCTCCTAACCGGATGCCTAAACCACCCCATCTGGCCTTTCTCGACCCGGAGGAGTAACGGCTCTACTTCGAGCTCCTCCCAGTTACCAGAGCTCCTCACTCTATCTCTGAGTGAAAACCCATCTACCCTGCAGGGGAACATCTGCAAAATGAGTGGAGGAAACTCATTTCGACCACTATGGTCACCATAGCTGACCATTGGTGAGGGTCGGTGTGTAAATCAACTGTTAAATCAAGACCTTTTCGGCTCAGATTTTCTTCACCACAATGGACCGGTGCAGCGTTCTTATTATTGCGGATGCCACACCGATCAATCTATTGATCAACTGTAATGTATTTAAACATATTTAATAATGCTAAACACTTATTTATCTCATATATGCGCACAGATGTTCACTCCTGAATTTTACATTTTTTATTTCACCCCAAAATACTGCAATAAAGTTACACATTAATGTTGAATGCTGAACGTTTTCTTGATGGGAACTAAAACAATGTTTTAGCTTCTACAAAAAGCTCTTCTTTTTTTCACTGACAGCTCACTCCTCCTAAGATCTCTTCAGCAGGCTAAATGGAGCTCCGTGGCATTACTATGAAACATCTGTAGGGATATTCAGATGGAGAAGCAGTGCACACTGGGATGAGAGCTAAGCTGTCAGTCGCCCGCTCTTTTATTATGCTTATAGAACAACCACTTAGTCCAATGATGATGAATAATTGAGCGGAACAAGTTCCCTGCCACTGTGGCATGCAAAGCGGGATCAGTGGGACTCGGGAGACACAGGCGTCAGGCAGGGCAATAAAATATGCTAAGTGGCAGGAGAGCATTACAGGGAATTTGTAAAGCCGCCGCAGAGAGAGAGATAAATTATCTCTCCCCTAATGCGAAGCAACGTAAGCAAATGAGCCGTGGCAGGGATGAATTACAGATTGTCGGCCCACCTTTCTCACACAGATCCCTCCCTATTATGTCAAAGGAACGGGGGTAGAGAGGAGGAGGTAACGTTGGACTGTGCACTGCAACACATTAAGCAGTGGTGGCAATAGAGATGAGGGAGACAAAAAAAGGTTTTAATGTGGTTGTGTGTTGCTTTGGGGAGTGTTGTGAAAGCTCGGACTGGTATACAAACATAAAGGGAATGAAATCAAGACACTACAATTTCAGCAGAAGTAGCTTTTCGCCCTGTTGCCAAATGACAGAATTTCAAATGATGCCGTCTCATCCATGTTGGTCTGCTCTCTGGTGTAATGAGGCTTGGTGGAGAAGCGCTACCAGCAGGGGGGCCGTGGCAACGTCTACTCAGGAGCTGCTCAGAACCAGTCCCCAGATGACATTAACCTTCATCATGGTGAAGAGGCGCTAAGTCCCCCCTAAAGCGCCACTCGTGGCCACACTCTGGCAGCTCTGAGAGCTAAAACGATGCAGTGACACTCTGTCACCCCCTTTGATCTGCCCTTCCTGATTACAGCCACAGAGAAGGGGTGTGTGATGGGGGGAGCGATGGAGCACCCCTGGGACCCTGAGAGTTGAATTAGAGACACATGATTCTGCCTCACTCTCTGATGCTCCTGTGTTCTTCCTCTTATTGTTTCTTTTCTTGCTCATCCTCTGCACTTGTTCCTGCCCCGCGTGCATGAGTGGGTGAAAAGGGGGTCTGTGCCTCTTAGCGGCTTCACTCCTCCTCACCAGAGACAGACAAAGACACTTAAGCGCAAACACACACACACACTCGCATACACACTTTTATTCCAGTTCTGGTGATGGATAATACAGTCAGTGGTGTGCACCATCACACACACAGGTATTCAGCACTGACCTTTGCAGTGCGCTCCCAGCAGTCTGCTTCAGCCTGAGAAACCACATCAGTGACAGTTGTTCAGTGGACACTTTTCTGCATGCACACTGAATAACACAGACATATAAACTTCAAAGCAAAGTGTTTTAATCAGTCTTAAAAGTCACAAAAGATCTACATTTTCTGATGTTAAAGTAAGAAAAAACATCTGAAACATCCAATCAGTTGATACTTTCTCTGTACTCCCTCTTTTTAAATCCTCCCAGCTGATTTAATCTCCGCTCTTCCCCCCTTTGTAGATAATTGGAACAATCCCACTGATGCCCAACTCGGCAGGGTCCTCCAGCCAATCAGGGGGTGGCAACCCAGCTCTGCAGGTACAGCCAATTACACCTCAGCTTCTGACCAACGCTCAAGGCCAGATCATCGCCACGGTGATCGGCAATCAGATCCTGCCTGTCATCAACACCCAGGGAATCACGCTGTCACCAATCAAGCCTGGACAGCAGGTAACATATATATACACTCATGTACAAACACACAAATACAAAAGATCACCTTAAGAGCAACTTATGTTCTTAAATTTACACCCCAAATTTGATCAGAGGTTGTTTTTAAAATTGTTGAATGAGCAGCACCTAGTGGAATTATATTTCATAAAGTTAGCGTTTTTAATAATCTCAAACAATTCTATTCTTCCATTTTTTAAATCCCAAAACCTTCATTTACATCGCTCCACTTGAAACCAATTCGCCGCATTTGATTGTGGTGTGTGTTTACAGTGTTTGTCAGTCATTATTTCAAACACATTCTCAGTGAGGCTGTCGAACCCCCACCGAGCCTAAATTTTAAAAAGAAAAAAAAATGCAACACTTTTTACCGCCTCACCCAAAACTCCTTAGATTCAAATAGTTGAGTCTGTATTTTCCACTTCTTTCCTTGTTGCTCCATCCTTCTTTTCTGTTTTTTACATTCTCCAACCTATTTATTTGTCCTCTTTGACTTAAGAAAAACATTTTCTTTTGATTTGGGTTCCAGTACATATGGCACAGAAGATTGTTCTGTTTCACCCCATAATTTGAGTACAAACTGTAAGTTGAGTAAACATCGTCTCCTGACCAATTTGGCAATCCATATGGTGTAGAAACGAAGCGACACACTGACACATCCACAATGAAAATCTTATTGACTTGATAATGATGATGCCAGCACAGAATTACAGGGTGAAGGTTCCCAATGCAGGCCCCAGCGGTGCAGAATGGATGAACTCCATCTGTAGATGGACACCTAATTGTGGCACCCGAAACAGCAGATCATACTCTCGAATGAATTAATGCATTTGTAATAATGTTTATGCTTTTGTCTACACTTCAAAGGCAAAGCATGTACACATTGTTCCACAGGCATAATTTACGGTTGTCAAGAGTCTGCAGTCTGGAATATTTCCAGTGAAGCTAGATAATTCTCCGAGCCTGTCAACAGTCCTGACAGTGTGTGCATCGCTCTTGACACCCCCCTCACCATCCAAACAAACACATGCCACAGAAAAAATAATTAATAGCACAGAAAGAGAGGAAAAGCCAACCCAGTTTACTGTGGAGACAGCTTTTCACTTTAAAAGTAAAGACGTACCATCTTGATCTTGTAAAAACAATCCAAATGTGCATAAAACATGAAAATACACAGTGTTTTGCCATCAGAGCACGTAGCTGCTGGATCATGAATTATGTTTGATATAGGGACTGCTGTGTCCACAGGTTTTTATTTTCTATCCAGGCTGACATTATTGGGATTCTCAGTATGATGACAAGAAGAAAGAATCTAATTGTCATGAGGTTTTTTTTTTTCCTTTTTGAAAAGTTGATTTCTGCCAAAAAGCAATTATAAAGCTTACTGACACGGGGATTTGGCTGAGCCAGCATGCACTTACTTTTAAAACTCACAGCAATGTATAAACTAGTGCTTTAGTCAAAGAACACTAAATTTTGTTGTCAGAATAACAGGAGTAATTACATCATCACCAGGTGAAGTAAAATCTACTTGCAACTTTGCTGCTGATTGGCTGCAATACTTTTCATTTTGTCGTTCATTTGCTGTAATGATTTCAATTGATTATGACTGTTATGAAGATGTTCAGGAGAAATAATGGATATTTTCAGTGCGTTTTGCCGTCAATACATCATGTTAGCTCTTTGTGTGTTTGTGCATCCAGCTGCCTCAGGCTCAGCAGGGTCAGACAGGCAGTGCATCGTCTCAACCGAACCTGCTCCACATGCCCCACAGACAGAGTCCTCTCCATCAGGCCTCTTCCTCTTCTTCCACCTCCTCCTCCTCATCGGCTCTCAGCGTGGGCCAGCTGGTCAGCAGTAAGTGTTTGACAAATCTCACAAAGCTACAACATTGCTTTCAGTTTCATGAAATAGAAAGACTGTAGCTATATTGTCAGCTTGTTTGGATGTTAAAAAGAACTTTTTTATTACATCTTTGGTTGTGTGGATTTAGGCAAGGCAACGCAAGTTTATTTGTATTACACATTTCATAAAATAAAGTAATTCAAAATGCTTTTCAGAAACAAAGTGAAATATCAATATGAAGAAAATAATTAGAGCTAGAACAGTAAATCCATTCCGAAGTTTTCCGCTTATCCAGGTCCGGGGGCACAGGGCAAAAGCCTCAGACGGGAAGCCCAGGGTTCTCTCACCCCAGCTGCATCCTCCAGTTCACCCGGGAGGATCCATAGGTGTTCCCCTGCCAACTAAGAGACATATTCTCTCAAGCGAGTACGAAGCCTGCCTCTGAGTCTCCTTCCGGTGGGACGTGCCTGAATCACCTCATCAGCGAGGCACTCGGAAGGCATCCTAACCTGATCCCCGAACCAACCCATCTGGCTTCTCTTGACCCAGAGGAGAAACAGCTCTGCTCTGAGCTCCTCCTGGATGACAGAGCTCCTCACTTTATCTCTGAGTGAGAGCCCAGCCACCCTCCGGAGGAAGCCTTGTTTTTTTGACCCCTTATTTTAATTCATAGTGTTTCAGGTCATGTCAGCCACTGTGCTCCTGTTAGTTACTGTATGATAATGGAGCTTTGTGAACAGAGGGACTTTAACCCAGGGTCTGGCAACACTTTATAACACGATGGTGTCATTGTTGCTTTCATTTTGTAGGAAATTCCTACATAACTTGAAATCCTGTAAAACATCTGAAAAATGTTTTCTATGAAAATATCTGTTATTGATGCAAATTACCTCAATTTATTTCTAAAATGCCAATCTTTATTGCGTTTCACAAGAATGTGCAAAACAGAAATACAGTCATGCCTTTAATCTGAACATATTTCAATCAAATCTTTGAAAAATGTTATTACTTTCCACTGAGAAGTATTTTATTTATTCAATTCTGATTCTATTCACTGCAGCAAGATCAAATTTAAATACCTCTGACCTCAAGCATAGAAAAATACATCTCTGTGCTTATAATAAAAAAAATAAAATCTTCATTATTCTGGTGGCCTGCCAGAGATCTAACATGTCGGACGGTTTATGTAGACATTTGTAAACTGATTATTTCATTTTTCTAAATTAACCATTTTATTGTTTTATTAGACAATCCAAAGTGGCGTGTGTTCTGTATAATAAACATAAGTTTTATTTTTCCAGTGTGTTGGCCTTTGCCAGGGCTTTATAAATCACCTAGCCACAGCCTGTCAGCATGCACCCACTGCCTTTAAAAACTCTGTTTAATTCAGATAAATTTTATTTGTCAAGCTTGATTCCTCTAAACCTTATGTAAACGCATTTCAAAGGCAGCCGTGGTTCTCTTGAATTCAATAAAAAAACAAGTTGCCATTGATCAACTTGTTGTAGACATTGCCTTTAGTTTTTGTTTACTCGGAGCTTGAAAAAGATCTCATAAAGCATTTTTTTCAGTCTGCAGAAACTCTTAGTAGCTCAGGTCTCCGGTAAATAAAATGAGTACAAGCCAGATCTCCTCCTCTCAATATTATTTACGGCAGACATGCACAAAGAGAAATTCCCCGCATGTCATCCTGGCAGAAAATAAAAATCCTATCACATCCAACAACTTGCCAGAAAGAGATTGAAAACGTCTTGTAATAAAGCGATAAGGATAAGTCGATCATATTGGAAGAAAAAAAAAATCAACAATATCTTATTTGAAGTTGCCTTATTTGAAAGATCAAATTTGCAGCTTCACACAAATTAATTAATGAAGACAAGCACAGATTATCTTCCCAATAAAGTTCAGTTTTATCAGTTGGCCTCTTGCTAATAAAACGAGAAAACACAGTCAGTTTTGTTCATAAATGCTCTGTCACCTGTAGGAAGTGTTTGAGTTCCTATACAGACAATATCTAGAAACATGTATGTTTGTTCAAAAGTTCTTGAAATGATCATAAAACAATGTCTTATTGTTTTCTCTGGTTTGTGATTGGTTATCTGTACTCTTTCACCATTTAACCACTTGTCTGTTTTTGAGTCCAACACTTTCTACATTGATTATACACAGTTTTGTTTTGTTTAATCATTTCTGGCCACCAACTGGCAACCAAAATTCTGGTCACCAAAGATAGCTGCTGGCTGCCAAGTGTCCAGTTAGACTAAAATTTAATTTATTTCTATTTCTAAAAAGGCAATAGGAACTTTGGATTTCTGAACATGCCCAAAAAGTAAATAATTCCATTTTTTTATACACAGACGTGATTTACTTAAATATTATGTAAATGAGATTAATTAATTTAACTAAACCTTTTTTTTAACACACTGTATTTATCCTTTGAATGGGGACATTTCTGTGCTGTATTTTTACATCAACACACACAAAATAACTCAAGCTTATAATACACATTGCACGTGAGTCTTGACCAAATATTTGAAAAGAATTGGGAATCCAGATTGAGACCAGTGGAGATTTTGCTTCCATTAGTCTTTCAATCCAGACTAAGTAAACGTCTTCCTCTGGGAGTGATGAAGAAATGCTCATCACAGCGAAGATGATGAGGCCTGAAGCTGTGAGTGCTCAGTCTGCAGTCCCTCATCTTTCCAGCATTCACACGTCTGGAGCATACTGCATACTCTACACGTCACTTATGAGGCACGACGAGATGGCAGCCTCATAGATTTTTGCTTAAATACGCTTGGAGGATTCCTTTAATAATTCATTGATAATGACCAGTATGAATAATTCAGAGACACAAACTTTGCTTTAGTAAGCAGGATGCCGGGGCACCTGACATTGATGTACAATGTGAAATCACTTTTTATTAACTGAAAAATTCTTTAAAAATGCTTTACTAAAGTTTCTCAGATAAATACCAAGATTCAAATAGAGTTTTTTTTTGTTTGTGTGAGTAGGTTTCTTTTGGCCTGAAGCTTTGGGATTCTTATATGAGGCTCGCGTCTTCTTTGAAGGCTTGAACTGCCTTTAAAAAAGGTCACATAGGTGTATTAATATCTTTATATCACGTTTAATACAGAGTGTATGTGTATTCATATAGAAAGCAAAACCTTCATAGATTCTTTGGCTCTATCTGAATTGAAAAACTGGCATCTCGTCCTTAGGCTTTTATATAGTACAAGATAAAAGGTAATCACCTTCGAGTCAAAGACGTGATGGAGGTATTCATGCCACAGAGGAATTTATTTAACAAATTTTTCTCAGAAATATGAAGCAGACTATAAAGAAAAAAATTTGTTTTAACTCACAGACGGTCTATTTATGAAAAGTTGCTTCGATATTATTGTGACACAATGTAGTGGAGGAGTAAAAAGGGATAATTAAATGATGTGTGTGTTGTGTGTGTGTATTGCAGATCCACAAACTGCACCTAGCGAGGTGGATGGGGTCAACCTGGAGGAAATTCGGGAATTCGCTAAAGCTTTCAAGATCCGCAGGCTGTCCCTGGGTCTGACACAGACTCAGGTGGGCCAGGCGCTCAGCGCGGCTGAAGGCCCGGCATACAGCCAGTCTGCCATCTGCAGGTAAGGCCGAAACACCTGGGAAAACAGCATTTATATCCTAAGACTGTAAATGTAGCAGCAGAGTTTCTTTGAGCTGTCAGGAACTCCAATCTATGTTCATTCATATTTTAACAGACATAATTAAGATATAAAAATACATCAATAAGTGACATGGTTATAACTACCCATTCCTCACACCCACTGACATGACAGCTAGCATTACTTATGTAAAATACACACACAAGTATTACCAGAAGCACTTTAGGCATTTAATAATTACTAAGGCGCATCGCTGTTCCTTTCGCCGGAACATGAGAGAGCTTGACGGCAATGATCTGTTAATAAGATTGCCATGTTTTACTGCTTCCACGAGGACAGTTTAGTTATAAATTGTGCATTATATATTCATGAGACAATCAGACAATCGGTGTTTCACTCGTCCTGTTTTTCCACATGAGCGACGTTTCGCATGAAGTAACCAAATGAGCCACATTTGCCTTTCAAGTCTGAATAATTGGGCCACATGGTGTAAAAATATTACTTTTTTAGGGGAACTAAGTAGAAAAGCCATTAACAATGTAAGAAAAAAAACTAAAGCATTTAAAGTTGGAAAGAGAGTTTAAATACTCAAACTTTGTTTCTAATCAAATATTTTTATTTTATTACCATCTTTTATTTTAGTGTCACCTTGAAAGTATGTGTGTTTTGTTGACGGTCCGTGCGGTTTAGGTAACACAGCACTGTCACGCACTTTTAAAATTTTCATCACATCAACATCAAACAGCCGATAAAATGTGAAAAAGCACAGGAGCCAACGTTCTTATGAGACCTGGACTAATGTTTAAAAGTAAAAAAAAAAAAATCATACATAAAATATTTATTACCAGGCATAATTCAAATATTTATAACATACATTAAAAGCCATTAGCTTCAAAAATAAACACTCAAGTTGTTAAGCTTCTTTATTTTTTCTTGTCAGACATTGAACATGACAACCTGATGTTTTAAGTAGCGAGCGGACATCACATGCTTTAGTTTAGTTAACATCAACATAGACATGAAGTTTGAGGAGAGAAACATGGCCGTAGCTCTGGGGCTCCAGCTCTGACCTCAGAAAGTGAACAGACCCTGACAGATGCTTCCATCTTGTCTGCTTTCATTGCTCACCACATCTCCAGGCGCTTTATTAGTTTATCTAAGCGGGCACATGCATTACATGGGGGAATGTACATACCCCGAATGTGGCTGGATGTTTGTTTTTTAGGGTCGGATTAGGTTTGAGTTTGGTCAAAAGAGTTGGTTTGAATTTTTAAGTGCATACCAAATATGATCGTTTATGAAACAAACTATTACTATTCACACAAATAGAAAAGAAGAATTTTTGTAGATGACTTATAAACTTATAAAGAAACTCCAGCTTCTTCTAATTTAAAAAAAAAAAAAAAAAAGTTGACGCTTGTTTTTAATGATTAAAGCATTTCAGCATTTTAATTTTTTTTTTTTTTTTTAAAAAGAAACACAAACTGAACATGGCCTCAGAATGAATTGAACAGAGGCAGCATAAAAACAGACGTTCAAATTTTATAGTTAATCTAATTAAAGAGTTTCAGTGAAGCGTTTCTCTATAAAAACCTTTTTTTTAATGAATTCACCAAATACTTAGAAAAATATTAAAAGATTCAGAGCATTTACAAAAATCTACGTACATAGGCATTGATGACAATTAAAGTCTGAACATTTAAAACAAATGCTAAAATGACTCAGACGACCCACAGTTCTCTCCTTATTAAACCTAATTTAACTCAGTGTGTATGTTTTAAATTAGAGGCTCAATAAAAAGCTGGCATCCAGAGTCTTTATAAATTTATATTTTGTAATTATTCTCTGGTTGAACTCATGCTGATAAATAGTTGTACTGGAAAAAAGTATTTTCCACAATAAACTGTAGACTTTCGGACAAAAATAATTTTTGAATGGTGAATAGATGAGGCTTTAGCTGAGCGGTAGAATGTCCGTTCTTGGACCGGGAGAAGCCGGTTTGATTCTCACTAGGCCCATGCCTAACTATTCCTGGAGAAAACATCTTACTACTAGTTACTCTTTCAATTGCCACTGTCATGGCTGCCTGCTGCGGTGCAATGCAGCGAAAGTCATTTCCCCATAGAGGGGTGAATACAGTACGATTAAATAAAATAAAAACTATGTCAGTCACTCCAACTTACTGGTTTTGGTGAGAAATAAGTTTTTTTATTGGTTGAAGACTTAAGACCAGGGTCTAAACACCATTTTTTGTCTTTATGCCCAGAATTCACAAAGAGTTAGTAGGCTGTCAGCACTAACTGCTCTTCCAAACTGTGTTTAAATGTCTGGTGAATTAAATCGTCCAGTTTAAAAATGGTTTCACCTCTGATATCCTGAGTCATGCTGAAAAATAAAAGTCTCACAGTAAGATTTTTCTCCCATGCATACGGACATACTTGTATATTTCAACTTGACTCTTTTAAAATCAAATCCAGTGAAAGAGTTTAGTTTTATGATGAAAGTCATGAAATCTAAAAGGATCATTCAATATGATCCAAGACTGTCAGTATATTAAAATTATCCTGTAATCAGACAACATTATTTTCCTAAAACTGACCTAGTTTCTTCAAAGATGATGTTTCATTCACAATTTTCTGTTCCATTAATTCTATCAAATTCTGAATAAGTATCATTTTACTTTCAAAGAGCTGTTCTGTGTTTACTAAAATACAGACATTGGTTCCAAAATGTTGCATTCTATTCTAAACATGAGCTCAACTTTTTGGAAGCATACCAACGATCAGATATCGTAATATTGTTATCAATAAATATGCTGAATTTCCATGTAATTCTGCATTACTTTTGGATCCCGCTGCATTTAAACTACCTACCTTTCAGACAGCTGTTTGGGCTTGATGCCTCCAAACCCTCAGGCAGTCTGTAACTCAGACCAAATGCACAGCAGCATGTCTAAGCAGAACTCCTGAGGTACTTTAAAAAGATCTAGAGAGGCTTCCCCCCTCGTGCTGATGCACTAGAGGAAGAAGTGCATTCCCCAGCCGAGCAGCTCTCAACTCATTTTAGTATCTGCAGTTCCTGTTGATCCATGAAATGTCCTGTCTCTGGTGACTCTTTGTATTTACTAATGTATTCCCCTCAGTATGGAGGCCCTCTCTTCCCCCTGTTTAGGAGCAGGTTATAAATAATACCTCCTGTCGACAAAGAGGAATGCACCAACGAGGTGTAGAAGCAGAAAGTTCATGCGTGCACAGGCTTCTCTTCCTCAGCTCGCTTTGATATTAAAAACAATCTTTTTTGGCCATCTTTGTTTTTTTGTTTTATAAAAGAAGAGCTGCTGACTGTGTGTTTCTTTTTATTTTCAGCTTTAACAAGCAACTTTTATGTCACCTTTGGTTGCATGATGCTGAAAACCTAATCAGTTATTTCTAGTTGGTGCTGAATAACTGTGGGCAGTTTGGGAGATTTCACAATAATGTTACGAAAGCATAAACAGCCTGAGTGCTTAATAGCCCTCACAAACTGTAGGTTGGCATAAAAAAAAGGTATTTATTAAACCCACTTTTTATTATTTTGTCCTGTTTCTCAAGCTGAGTCGTTATAGAATTTTAAATGTAACTATATTATATTTCCCCCCCTGGAGAATAAACTACAAAACAACCACATCTCATACTTAATTTTATTTCACAAACAAAAGCGCCTGACAGTCGTTGAGCTGCAGAGTAGCTCCTGTTACATCATTCTTTGTTCAAACTTTGAGGAACTAAAATTTTTCTCGTGAAAGTTAAATTATGGGTAAACTTGGAGATGTTTTCAGTAAAAAACTTTAAATTTATTCCTGTAGAAAATCTAATCAATAGTCTATGTAAGAGATGTAGTTCAGGTGAACTATTCCATTTGTTTTCTTTAAAGAGGGTACAACATGCAAATTCAGCTTTTCAGATGTTTTTACTTAAATCTAAAACACACCTGAAGGATTTTCTGTTTTATTCATGTACGTTTGCACGTACGTTTGCACTCTCCAATCTACATTCGGATACTATTAGAACTTCAGTTTGTTCTTGGCCACAGATTTTGTTCTCCACCACACCCACATTGTAGCATAAGCAGGAAGCAGAAGTAAACAAAAGTGTGTATAGGATTGTACATTTAAGCTCGTACAGCGGGAGGTAGCGTTTTTATCTAAATACACCAACATATGAAGAATGGGGGAGGCATAGCTCAGAGGTAAAATTCACATTTTTGAACCAAAGAGTTGCCAGTTCGAATTTTGCTGAGCTAGTCCCTAAGTGCCCCTGGAGAATTCACCAAACCCCAGGTTTCTCCCACAGTTTGCTGCCTGCTGCGGGGCAATGCTGCACAGTAATTTTTCCACGAGGGACTAATAGAGTATAATAAAATATATATATTAAAAAAATATATATGCACTAGCTTCGCAAACCTGATGTATTTTAAACTGTATTTTTGGTCCCAGACAAAATTTTTATTGTGTTGTTTGCACACTCAGAGGTCAGGACTAAGCAGCGAGTGAGAGGATGGAGGAATTAACCTGTCTAAAACAAAATAAATATATAAATAAAATTTAATAACAAATAATGCATATCTGAAAAAATGTACTATGTTTGTTTAAATATACAATAAGCTAATAAAAAATGTCACCCCATGAATGCATAATACTTTTTTTAAAAAAACATTTTATATTTACCAGCATGCATTAGTGGATTTTATTTTTTTTTTTTTAGAAGAAGGAATGGGTTATTTTATAAATGTGATATTTAAACCATTTGGCTACTTTTTTTGGTTGGTTTCAGTTCACCTGGCCCTGATTTGTAAGAATTGGGAATATCTCCTTATTCCACCAGTGCCAGGTTGGGACAGAGTACCGCTGCCTCACCTTTAAGATTAATTATAATTAAGACTACTCACATCAGCTCCGACTGCAGTGACTGATGTGTTTATCTCATTTGGATGTTAGTCTCCGTCCCTGTGGCATTCTGGTTGAGGAGATTAAAAGGCAGGTATCTTGAGGCACCTGAGTAAGATTCTTTTTTCTCAATTCTCCCCAGACACACCATCCTGAGAAGCCACTTTTTCCTACCACAGGAAGCCCAAGAGAACACTATAGGTAGCAGTCTGACAGGCAAACTGAACCCTGGCCTTTTATATCCTGCCAGGTTTGAGAAGTTGGACATCACCCCTAAAAGCGCCCAGAAGATTAAGCCCGTTCTGGAGCGCTGGATGGCCGAGGCTGAAGCCCGCCACCGATCCGGCATGCAGAACCTGACTGAGTTTATCGGCAGCGAGCCTTCGAAAAAACGAAAGAGGAGGACCTCTTTCACTCCACAGGCACTCGAGATCCTCAACAGCCACTTTGAGAAGAACACACACCCCTCCGGACAGGAAATGACGGAAATAGCAGAGAAACTGAACTATGACAGGGAGGTGGTACGGGTCTGGTTCTGCAACAAGAGACAAGCTCTGAAAAACACAATAAAGCGCTTGAAACAGCCCGACCTCGGCATGGCCGCACCCATGGACCCTCTCACTGATTCTCTCGAGGAGCTCCCTAAATGAACCAGTGAAGTGGAAAAGTGGCAACCATTAAAAACAACAAAGACGGACAAACTCCCCTCGGAAAGGAGAACTGGAAAGGTTCCCGGCTCACTTGGATGGACGGTTTTAAAGTTTGCAAAGAAAAAAAAAACTTTGTGTTGTCAGTGTGATTATCACAGTTGTGTAAAATGACAAATGACTCGGCAAAACAAAAAAAATAATAATAAAAACAAAAAGTAAAAGGAGATTAATATCTAAAAACTATGTAAAAAAAAAAAAAAAAAAAGAAAGAAATTATGGCGTATGGTTTGAAAGAGTTCTAAATCCTGGCCTTACAGACCAGTTTGTCCAAATTTTGGTTCCCACGAGGAGGGATTTTAGTAAAGAGATCATACCAAATCAAACACTATCTACCAAAGTCTGTTGCATCTGAGTACTAAGAATAATTTTGTAATGTAAATGTGATCTAAATTTTTACATTTGTACTGGCAAAAATTGAAGCTATATCTGTGAAGTTTTAAGTGTACATTTTATCTTTGTCCTGATTTTTTTTTTTGTTCCTCCATTGTTTCTATGTAAATATTTAAGAAAAAAAGAAAGAAAAAAATACCATCTACAAATTAAATCACACTGATAAAGTTTTTTTAACCAAAAAAAAAAGATAATCTTTACTATTTAACTACTGCATTATAACGTCGTTTGCCTCTGATTTAGTTTCCTTTGCAAATATTTTCAGTCACAGTGTAACTTTGTACAACTTTTGCAGGTTTTAATAATTATTTCATGAGATGAGAAGAAAAACCCACGACCTGTCACCTAATGATGAAGAGGTTTCGGTGTCCGTTACGCAGCTTTTCTGAGCTACCGTGTCATTCTGTTGCCAAAGCCTGATAGCCAAAGAACACACAAACTTCAGCTCAAGGACTGGGGAAGATTTACTTTTTTATTTCTTTGTTCACACGGCTTTCTCTCCCCCTTTTTCTAAAGTGTTTTACTCTGTGTTGAAAGAAAAAAAGAAGAAAAAAAAAACATGTCAAACATCCACAGCAGTGTCTTTTGTAATTTTCTTATCAAAACAAAATGTAAGATGTGTTTTTCTTTTTGCCGGATTTGCCTCTGCATGTTTAAACTCCAACCACAATGACTATAGTTTTTATGGAATCTCACCAGGCATCCCAGAATAATCACCACTTATTCAGAAAATGACCAAAAATGAATAATAATTTCATTATGTCGAAATAATTATGATGGAAGAATTCCGCTGACAAACTACTGAGTTCATTTTTTTTTTTTAGTTTTGTTTGGTTTTTGTAAACAAGATATAAATATATATTATGCATTTATTTTAAAAAAATTAACTGCCTTGATTTTTTTATTATTATTATTTAACTCTGAACTATTTTTACCTTTTTCATTATTTAAAGTAATTTATGACCCTTTTTTCTTCTTTCCTTGTATTTATTTCTAGGTTAATATTCATCCCAGGAGATAGTTTAAGTCATTCACTCTGCAATTTTCAGCTTCACACACTATTTTCCTGTCAGAAACGTCACTCTTCATGACCAACTCTCAGAACGTCACGACAAATATTGGCCTCTTAGAAAAATCCCTCACAGGAAAGAAAAAGAGGTGAATACTAAGAATAAGTGTCACATGTCAGATTCAATTTGAAGTGGGTTAAAATTTGATGCAATTTATTCTGAATCAAGTGTCTGCTTGATATGTGTCCTTTTATGTCAGTTTGAGGGTTTTTTTCTCACTTGTATCATCTATGAATCATGCACACACACTGTAAACGTACAGAAACACATTTTAAACCAAGCCTTACATGTCTGGGTTGTAAAAAAGAGAAAACAGCCACAGGTCATTTGAACCAAATCTTCATCAACAACTTCACATCAAAATAGTTTTTTCTCAAACTTTGATGTTTTTTGAGTTTTTTATTTTGCTTCCAATATTTTTTCCAGAACTTGAAATAAAACTACAACATGTCTACAGAGAGAAACACACACAAACAGCAACAGATTTGAGGTTTTACTTAAGAAAAAAGAAAAAGAAAGCTGAAGCCAAAACCAAAAACAAAGAAGAAGATAGAAAAGTTTTGCCTTTGCTTTACTTTTCAACGCTGGACCAAAGCTCTCTAGTTATGCACATTGTACAGAAAAATAAAAACCCATGATGTTGACAATCTTAATCTGAAAGGAATTGTTGTACAGTAGATCATCCATGGTTTACCTCAGAGCTGGATTTCTCCTCACTGTGTCGATGTTCACACTCAACATGGAAGCTCCTTGTTTTCTTTTTTATTACATGTCACTTTTTTCATATTTCTGTGAACTGACTCTTTAACACAGATGTGACTCATATGGATTTTTTTTTGTTCTATGTGATGTTGATTTGCCTCTGATTTCCAAATACTGTGGAGAATTTCTGGGACGAGGAAAAGAAATCATCAGCGAGGTTCATAACTCAATTAGAAATGAGCTTTTTTTCACTTTTACACAACAAAAAGAAAAAAAATTTAATCAAAACAGTCAAATTTAGGTTTGAAGTTTTCTTAAAAGTTTTGAACTACAAACCAAAGCTAAAATGCCTGCGTCGTCATTGATTTGATTTGATTGTCTGATAACTGTAATTTCTCCATAAAGCAATATTTGTTTGGTCAGTCAAGCAGCACTTTGTGTTTCTTTAAAAAAAAAAAAATCAAAGGAAGAGAAAAGCATCAAGTCTGTCACGTTGATTTGTACCATAATTAGTAATAAACAATTGTTTGACATGGAATTTGTGTCAAGTTTTCAGTTTAATTATATTTTGTGGTCATCATCTCAAAACTTTTAATGAACGAAAACAATTCATTGAGAAATTAACCTGAGTATATATTTTTATTGGTAAAATACATTAAGTATGTAAATGTTTGATTATGACTCCTCAAATAATGATATTACTTTTTTTTCAAGTGGGTTTTTTATTGTATTTGAATCATTTTTAAAAGTTCAGTGGGACCGTTTAAAAAAAAAAAAAGTTTAATTTTGCAGAATATTAACAAAAGCAAATGTGTTATTAACGTGATCATTTCTTTAAAATTGCCCATTGATGGACCTGAATTGATCCAGTTTTGCAAAACATTACAAAAAAGTTTTACCAAATTGTTGTTTTGCTGTAACAATTTTTTTTTCCCGTTCCGTTATCTTCCACTTAGCCGAGGCTGGGTCGCGGGGCAACACACTCAGATGGGAAACCCAGGCTTTTCTCAATCCGGCTTCATCCTCCAGCTCACCAGGGAGGATCCTGAGGTGTTCCTTGTCCAGCTGTGAGATATGGTTTACAGTAGGTCAACCTCTGAGTCTCCACCTGGTGGGACGTGCCTGAAACACCTCACCAGCGAGGCGCTCAAGAGGCATCCCAACCAGATGCCTGAACCAACCCATCTGGCTTCTCTCGACCTAGAGGAGTAATGACTCTACGTTGAGCTCCTCCCGGTTACCAGAGCTCCTCACCCAATCTCTGAGTGAGAGCCCAGCCACCCCCTAGATAACAATTTAACGTTCCCAGAACATTCTGGGAAGGCTTTTCAAAGGTTAGCAGAACGTTCCTTGAAGGTTATTTTTGGTTCTCTAAAGGTTCAAATGTTATTTTTGGTTTTCAGAATGTTCCTCTAACCTTAATTTTAACCAGAGCGTTTGGAATCTGATTCTCCCAACATTCTGGGAAGGTTAGGTTTCAACAGAACCACCAACTACGTTAGTTTTTGGTTAGGTCAAAACAAAACTTTAGAGAACCTCAGGCTAACGTTCCCTGGATGTTCTGTGTTTGCTGGTCTGTAGAGGAAGCTCATTTCAGCTGCTTGTATCTACGATCTTGTTCTTTTATGACTGCCCACAGCTGATGACCATAGGTGAGGGTAGATATGTAAATCGACTGTTAAATCGAGAGCTTTGCTTTTCGGCTCAGCTCTTTCTTTACCACGACGGACTGATGCAGCATCCTAATTATTGTGGACGCTGCACCGATCCATCTGTCGATCTCCTGAAAATTAATTTTGATCAGTCAAATGTTTGAACAGTAATTTCCTGTCATTGAAAAAAAAATTATGTTCTCTTTAGTCCAAAGCCAAGTGTCTTCATCTCTGATTTAAATTTCCTAGAATTCATGCAGTTTTGTTATATAAAGTAATTTATAACTGTGTATAAACGAGTCTGGGCTGAGTTACTTTGTTAGCTGCTGTAATTAAAATCCAGGGTTTAAAAATTAATATTTTAACATTGCTTAATTCTCATGAGGTTATTTAATCATCTAAAGAAAAGAAAAAAAAACACATTTTCATTGCAAAAAGTTTGAAGTCAATCCACGACCTTCACATTTAGATTTTGTGATTAACCCTATCAAATGTCCACACGGGTCCTCTTTGTGTTCCAAAACCATTTCTCTTGTTAATTTAATTCAACTTTTTTACCTAGTTAGACATCATTTTGAAGATCTCTCAAAAAGTCACAATTACAAACTCAATAGTTTCCTTTTGAATGCAGATCCACTATAAATTTTATTAACTCCATTTCAAAGAAGCTTTTGTATCACGAAGAATCACAAAGTGCACGATTTGCACATTACATCAAAACCTCATGAATTAAGAAAAAAAATGATAAAATGCTTGTTCACTGTTCAGATTGCTGATAAAAACATGAACTTTTCCTCAATTATTTGTAAAATACCTCATCTCAACCTTTTCATAATCACATAAAAGTAACACGTGAGCACGTAAGTTACATTTTATCTGCTGTTATTGTAAAAAGAAATCTCCATAGAAACCCCGATCAGCTTTATCTGTTCGCCTAAAGACTTTTGATCTCTTTGAACTGCTTTAAATTGTCTGAATAAAGCAAATTTTCTTGAAAGACATTTGTAAAAAAAGAAAAAAAAGCTGTATATTCTCGGACGAAATGAGTTTTAACTTTCTTATTGATGAGTTTTTTGATAGAAATGAACATAAGTAACACACTTACAGAACAAAGTTCAACGTTTCCATTGCAATACAAATCCTTTTAAAACATATTTTTCTTCTTTTCATATTTTCTAAAATGAATACACGCTTTAAAAAAAATAAAAGAGTTATTCAAAGTGTCAAATAAAATAAAGTTTTCTTGCTTTCCATCTTTACCATGTCAAGGTCAAGTACACCTCAAACCACCCTGTTAAACACTTCGGAGCATAGTTTGATTTGTTTGACAGAAACCTTGTGAAAAAACGAGTGAATGTCCATTTGAAGGATTTTAATGAGTCTACATTTTCTTTTAAAAGCATCTTGGTCATTTATTCAGATTTCCTTTGGGTCAGTAGAAGAGAATAGATGTCAGGTTTGCTTCTCATCAAAGCTTCATGCGTTTGCCTCACCAAATAACAACCAGACAAGTGTAAAGAAGAAGAAAATATATAAATAAAGGAGGTGAAAGCCTTTTGAAACTAAACTCAAAAGTTTGATCCAGCTTCCCTGCCCGTGACGCCTTTGAAAAGACAAACAAAAACCGGGCAGGCTGCTGAAAAGAAAAGTAGTAAATAAATAAATAATCATATTAAAAAGCACAGACAACATAAATTATTAACATTAGACTGAAAACTGATGTTGGAGATGCTTTTTGGTCTTCCTTTCAGATTTCTTCCCCCTTCATTTCAAAACACTAGATGTGCTTCTGAGCAATGATGGCTGAGGTTTGCAACAGCCCGAGTGAGTTATTTGATATTCTTTTGTTTTCTATCCGTAGCATTTTTATTGTCTTGGCCATTAACAATGTAATTGTGCAGATGCAGCTCCTGGTCCGTGTCTGCTTTGAGAAACTGTATTTTGTGCACCACGGCAGAGCTTTCAGTGAAGAAGAACATCTCAGGTAAAAAAAGAAGGCCCCATGCAGCAAATGATTGTGCTTTCATCTTTTTATCACTCATTAGTGATAAATTTGTTTGCGATCAGTGAAATCAAAAGAATCATGAACATTTTATTCTTATTTGAATTCAATATAAAGTTTTGTGGAACTTATTTAAAAACAAAAGTTCCGGCGTCTTCCGCTTTTCCAGGGCCGGGTCGCAGGGGCAACAGCCTCACACAGGAAGCTCAGACTTCTCTCACCCCAGCTGCATCCTCCAGCTCACCCGGAAGGATCCCGAGTCGTTCCCCAGCCAGTTGTAAGACATTGTCTCTCCAGCGGGTGCGGATTCTGCCTCTTGGTCTCCTCCCGGTGGGATGTGCCCAAAACACCTCACCAGCGAGGCACATGGGGGCCATTCTGACCAGATGGCCGAACCACCCCATCTGGCTCCTCCCGACCTGGAGGAGGAGTGGCTCGACACCGAGCTCCTCACGGATGGGTTAGCTCCTCACCCGATCTTTGAGTGAGAGCCCAGCCACGCTGCAGAAGAAGCAAACCTATAGTGAAGTTTAAATTTGGATTTTTTTGTGATTTCTTCTTGTTTTAACATCCTAAATTCAAACTATCTGGAGAAATCTCACCCATGGGAAATAGTTTTATTAATTGATCAAAACAATTTCCAGCAGGAATGTCTTCAAACAAATGAAATATTTCAGACGTATTGATCACACAGTGATTGTGGAATGTGTGAACATCTTTCATGCAGCTCAGTGGAAAGTGAATATTGTCTAAATTGCACATTTTTTTGCTTGTTTGTTTCTTCTTTTTATTATCGGATCAAGGACAAGATGTGAAATTGGGATGAGAGACGTGGTGTGATAAAAGAAAGCAGTAAGAGCAAAGTAAACATAAAAGAAGTCTTCTTACTAAATCGACATTTCTTATTATATTATTAATAATAGTTTTGCTCTTGAGTATTTTGTGTGTGGAAAGTATGAAAACAAATAAGAAAACAACCCTCTCTACAAATAAAGATTTTAAAAGTAATGGGAATAAAACTATTTTCAGTGACTTCTGCTCTTCAAATTGAAAATAGTTCATGGCATTCAAACGTATTTTAAAATAGATCTTTACTCCAAACAATAAAACTTAGTTTGAATTTGATACTGACTATAAAATAGGCTTTTTTTTACAGGAAAATTACTTAACTCTTCTTTGAATATGTGGATGATCGTTCAATTAGTAAACAATCCGGGGCCAGGTTGCGTGGCCAACAGCCTCAGACAAAAAAAACGAGTTTTCTTTCACCCTGGCTGCACCCTCCAGCTCACCCAGGAGGATCCTGAGACGTCCCCCTGCCAGCTGTGTGACATAGTCTCTCCAGCAGGTCCGGGGTCCCTCTCTGGCTCTCCTCTCGGTGGAATGTTCTTAAAACACCTCACCAGCGAGGAACTTGGTAGACCTCTTAATTAGATGCCCGAACCACCCCATCTGGCTTCTCTCAAACCGAGGGAGCAACGGCTCTACTCGAAGCACCTCCCGGATGAATGAAAGAAAGAAAGGAAGGAGGGAAGGTAGGAAGGAAGGAACGATGGATGGATGGATACATTGATGGATGGAAGGAAAGAAGGATGGAAGGAAGGGAGGGATGGAGAGACGGAGGGAGGAAGGGAGGATTTTGCTGCTAATCTTAGCAATGTGTGTATTACAATAGAACGTCTTTCTTTTGAATCGGTTGGATTGCTAAATTAACTCCCCGAGACCTGACACCCACTGAAATATTTAGAATATCTTTTCAAAAATTCCTCATTAGATGAACATCTAAAATCACATCAAGGAATACATTAGACAGGTTCAAAAAAATGTCCTGCTTTAAAAAATAAAACTGAATGAAGAGCATTTTTTGCTTTATGATAAGTTTAAACGGCTGCCAAGTCAAATCCCATTCCAAGGCTCCTCTATTCTCAGAATCTGATGAAGAAAAGCTGTGCAGAGAGAGGAGTTTCTTTAGGGAGAGTCATAGGTCACACCAGGTCCTGTTAGAAATATATTAGAAGATCTTCCTGAATGCTTCAGGGGCGCAGATTCATAAAACAGGAGAAATTTCTTTTTTAAGCCTGACAAAAGCAAACTTAAGGTTTTAATGTTTTATAGAATTCCATATGAAGGGATTCACAAAGAGAGTAAAATTTGAAGTGATGCTGTAGTGAAAATAAAAGCAATAATCTCATCATGAAGAGATTTTAATTCTAAACGTGTAGTATATTTTTATTATTTAACAGAAATCACAAACCATGCTTGCACATAATCTAAAGGAACATGATCAGAAATGTTCAAATTAAATGTAATAACTCAAGTCGGCTCACAAAACTACAACAATACAAAATTACTCATAAATAAAATATTAAAAATATCAATGAAGAATCGAGTTTTAAACACAAAGTTCAACTCAAAACCTACAATCTTAGAAAACTATTCCTTAGAAAACCCAGATTT
Source organism: Neostethus bicornis (assembly GCA_902685375.1). Taxonomy (NCBI): domain Eukaryota; kingdom Metazoa; phylum Chordata; class Actinopteri; order Atheriniformes; family Phallostethidae; genus Neostethus; species Neostethus bicornis. The sequence goes on along the minus strand of LR738553.1, from coordinate 15,018,729 downwards.
TTCTTTTTATTTTATTTCTTACTGGACATCTGAGAGAAGTCTACAGTATTGTTAAGATCGCACGGAGCATGTGTGTGATGTCTGATGTTTCTAGTAAAGACAGCTGAGCAGTAAAGATTAGTTTTGATCTCTGAATCTTTGTGGTTCATTGTTCAGTTTTCTTTATTCTGAACTTACGAAGGCTAACAGGAGAAGCTACGGCTCTTCAAGATAACTTAAAAGTAAATTCTGCTTTCTCTTTTTTTTTTGTTTTGTTTTGTTCCTCCATCTTTAATGTCTTTCATGAAGACTCAGAGTGTATGACTTGTTGAAATAAAACACTCCTGTTCAACCTGCAGCCACTTGAAATGGTCCTGAATGGAGAGAGGAAAAGCGAATAGAAATATAATGACATGTCGGTGCTCCAAATGGATTATGTTTCAATATCAGTCAGGACACCGAAAGAGAAAGGTGGAGGGAGAAGAGTGCATGTGTTGGATGCAGATGGTTTTAAATTGCTGCCTTTGTTTTCCATCAGGCATGAAGCATTCACTTTTCTTATCTTTCAGACAATGTGTGCTGGGCTGATGTTCTGGGTAAATGAACTGTCTGTACATCCCTCACCCTCCTCTCCTCCGCCTCTTGTTTTCACTTCCTCCTCAGGGTTGAGATGTTGGTACACTGACTGTGAAGCCCAAGTTGCTCAGGCGTCTCCCCACTTTGCTGCTTTGCACACCCAGATGCCTCAAGGGGTGCAATTACCAATCCTCACATGCAATCGAGGTTGGCCATGCATATGATCCCTTTTGCTTTCACTGTTGTTTCTGGGTTTTTCCATCTTTTTTCAGCCTTATTAGCAATGACACACTGTTAGGTATTTGCAGGTACATGTGTTAATAGCCCAGACCCGCGCAGAGACACCTGTCTGACTCCAGCAGCTGATTGCATCGGCCCATAGTCCATTTAACTTTCCAACAGCCCGGTATTGTGTTTTAATGCACATCTTTTGCTTTTGACGTCTCTGTTTTCTAACAGTTTGCACAGAATTTTTTTCCCCCTGAAGTACCAGGGAAATGAGTGAGAGGCTGCAGATACACACCTGCACATACACTGTCTCCTACCTGCTCCACACAAACACAGTCAATAAGGAAATCGATCAATAACACTTTATTTAAAAGTTCACATTCAGCTTTTTCAAACAAGCTTTTAGACGAACAAACACATTTCCTCTGAATGCAATAAACATACTAAAGGACATGTCAAACATACCTGGCTTATTAATAAAGAGTTGATTGAAGTCAGCGTATAGTTTTAATAATTCAACTGTATTTTTCGGTTATTTTACAGATATGTTTGCCTTTAAAATGGCAAAAATATTATTAGTTTTTTGCAGACCATCACAATACAGTAATCTAAAATATCACTTTCAGTTTATGGAGTACAAGTTCTATGGAAACTATCATTCATTTTTATTGCTAAAAATGTCATATCCAGGGACGGATCCAGGATTTTCCAAAGGGGGGTGTGAGGTTATTGACAAAGCCAGTATAGGGGGGTTGTGGGCATTCCCATTTTGAAAAATAAGAGTCCTTTTTCTGCATTTTGGTGGCCCATTCGCCTGCCCTGCAAAGCGATAACTTGACTAGTCCTCTTTTCTTTCTTCTCCTTTTTTTTTTTGTGGGCCAAAAAATTACAGAAGTAAGTTCCTTGTCTGTAAATTTTCATTGACAATGGAAATAAACAGCTCTTGATTCTTAAAATAAAAAACAAGAAAGGTTAGTGTCAATGTCGTCAATCACTTGCCACATTTGCCACATTTCAAATATTAAGAACAAGGTTTTGTACAATGGTTTGTAGCTGAGAATAATATAGCACGTATGATGACCCAGGACTAGTTTCCAAGGTGATACAACCTTAGGATGTTTACAAGGGAATGGTAACAAAAGCTAATCTGGGCAAATGAATGTTTTCATTCCTCCCAACACGCTTCGTAGCATAAATAGAGGCTCATCCAGGGTTGAAGACTGATATCTTATTTTTTATAGCTTTTTTAAATTATTTTGAGTGTTGCTTGATAAAGATTCCCAAATTTTCAAATCAGAAATTTTACTTTGAGAGTCCTCTTGCTGACATTGTATAGCTGTGAATAAGGCCCAGTGTTGTGTATAAACAATAATTCCAGTCTTATAGGTGTTCTTATCAGTATCAGAACATACGTACACTGTATTGAATAAAGAGCATTGATAAAGCGCAATGGTTGAAATATATTTGTACAAGTGTAAGTAAAATCTCATAATATTAATAAAAATCTAGTTTTTTCAACTTCTTTCTTTTACAGCCTTGTAGAGACAGAATACCCAATCAAAAAACAGGACTGTATACATCCTTTTTGGTGCATTCGGTCTAAAATGGATGATTATGGGTTAAAAGCAGCAGATAAAAACTTGAAATAGTTTCCCTCCTGTTAGGTAGTTTGTAAGCAGCACATGAAAAACCTTTTGGCAAAGTGCAACTCTCCTGCGCATGGGTCATCGCAGCTTTAAGAGCTGGAGGAAAATAACCAACCCTGCCCTCCATCATCCTCTCATCCCGCTGACCTCTATGTAGGGTATAGTATACTTACAGCACATACAGAGAGGAAAGAAGAAGGAGAGAAAAAAGAATGATTGCATATCTGAAGGCATCAAGAGTAGATATGGATGGAAAAGGACTGACATGGTCAGACACATCTTTGCTTTCTTATTAGTGAGGGTCTGTACGGACACTTTGGGGCCTTTTTATGGGACCATGATGAAACCCCTCTTGGTGGATCTGCAGAAAATGGCCAGGGGAAATCACAGATGAGAATCACTCAAAGACAGGGAGGATGTCAACAGGCACATAATGATAGCTGATGGCCCCAGAAAACTCTCCCCTATCGCCTCTCAGCCTCACCTGCCCAAGTTGCACTATCCTTGAAAAGATAATTAGAGGTAAAACAGAAAGACGGAAGCTTCATCTCTCTGTTTTTTTGTTTGATTTTTTTTTTGGAAGCAATGCTCTTTGTTTTATGCATCTGGGAGTCTGTTTTTCCTCTTCCAAATCTCTCTTTCGCTTCATGGAAAACAGGAGGAGAAGAGCTCCCTCTGTGAGACGCCAAGGTGCTCCCAGTCCATTGTGCTCCTGGCTGTCAGGTTAAATTAGGGAGTACAGGCTCCGTGAGTGTAAAAAAATCAATACTTGATGGAAGATTGCTCCCCGGAAAATCTGTTTTGATTCCAGGATTAATTCTTGACCAAAGGCTCCTGCAAAATGACATGCCATTAGCCTGAAAATGAACACATTCTGCAGTGGAAATTGGATGGAAATGTGTCAGGTGATTGCCCTGGATGGTTGTTTGGAGTCTTCAAGCAAAGGGACTAAACTTGTGGCTGCCACAAACCAGACCTCCAGACCAACTCTTTTTCTAGAACAGAAACAACTCCACTGTGGCCTGCAAGTATTCTCAAGGCCATTGTTGTCCAACGGCTGCAAATGCACTCCAGCAAGGTGAAATGCATTTACCCACTGTCCACTCTCTCTTGTGTTTTCTACATGAAGAATGAAAGAATCTGAAAATAAAACAGGGGAGAGTGTTTTCCCCTCTCAACCCAACAGTGAGAAAAAGCTTGGTGAGATGCATTATTGATGAGTGAATAATGTGTTTGTCATGACAGATGACATTTCAACACTTAAAGAGAAATCTGTAAAAATGCACTGGACAGGTGTTTGAACCTGCTGATATGAATATTTCTCTTATTTTTTAAGCACCATATTTTTCGGAGTATAAGTCGCAAATTTTTTTTGTTTGCCTGTTGGTGCGACTTACAAATATTCTGGAATGAGTTATAATCAGAATCAGAATCAGAACGCTTTTATTGCCATGTCAATGAGAATATCAGAGACTAGGAACTTGCTTTGATACAGCTGTGCAATATTATAAGATGAAAATAATAAAAAATAAAATAAATAAAAATAATTTTAACAAAACAGAGTGCTCAGAAAGAAAAAGAAAAGTAGTGCCATGTCATAGAAAATAATAAAAAATAATAAAGAATAATAAAGAATAATAAAGATAGTAAAGTGGCAAGAGGGAGGTGACTAAGAGATGTGGGGTTCAGGTTATAAAGTATTAATTAGACTAGCGGCAGAAGGGAAGAAGCTGTTTTTGTGGCGGGACGTTCTGGTCCGAATGGACCGGAGCCTCCTGCCCGAGGGGAGTCGCTCAAAAAGTCCATGTCCAGGGTGGGAAGGGTCAGCTGCTATCCGACCTGCACGCCCCCGAGTCCTGGAGACGTACAGGTCTTCGAGAGATGGAAGGTTGCAGCCGATCACCTTCTCTGCAGAGCGCACAATGCGCTGCAGTCTGTGTTTGTCCCTGGCTGTGGCTCCAGCGTACCACACGGTGGTGGAGGAGGTGAGGATGGACTCGATGATGGCTGTGTAAAACTGCACCAACATCTGGGCGGGCAGCTAATAGAAAGAATACCGTACTCGCTTTCATTCGTGTATTATTTTTAAAGTTTTTCTGAAAGAATAAAAACATTTTACATCCTCCTGACCCATTCCCGACCTATCCCCTATTCTCCTATGGCCCGGCGATGGTACGGCGGGTGTTAAGAAGTTATGATTATGATGAATAGTTAGATTTTTTTTTGGTCTATTGTACTTTTCTACTTTGATATGAAAGTCTTCACACAAAAGATAATTCAGCAAAATATTTTTAGGCAATATTTGCAATCAAAAAAGAAATTAAAACACTATCTAGAATTGTATGATCTGTCTGAACTGAAATATTAATAAAATATTATCGTGTACTTTATTACCATGCAAAACATTTGTAAATAGGTCAAATGCACATTTTCTGAGTTTAGTTCAACTCAGATGAAATATTGTGCAGTTTAAAAAAAATGAAATTGCAAAGTGACAAATGCAATGCAAAAATGTTCATAAAAAATCAATTTTATTCATTTTGAGCTTTAATTAAAAAGGAATTGTCGCAAAAGGGGCTTTCTTGATAAAAAAAAAGAAACAGGACAAAATTTAGAAGGAAAAAACCCCACATACTTATCATAAAATAATAATCGAACATTTTTGAATATTCTTCAGGTTTTTTTCCTAGAATTAAAAAAAAACATGCTATTTTAAAATGAAGCTTTGTCGTCACCTGCTGGTTTAATTGGTGAACTTCGGGTGGAAGACGGTGGCAATTACACTGAATTACAATTCATAAAAAAAATTAAATATTTGGAGTTATTTTATTGAAAATTTCCACTGTGAGTCATAAACACCATATAAATTGTTTTTGTTCTTTTTTTTAAAAAAAAATATAGCAGTCCAAATTGTAATATTTCAGTCTACTTTCCCCAGTCGCATGTTGATGATGTCAGGTTGCTAGCTTGTCGCTGAAGCAGCAAAACTGAGTGTTTCTCAATAGTTTGATAAACCACGGTTACATTTTTAATTTACGATGTCTTGGTTGAAGCATACATCGTCAGCTAGTGAAGATGTATTTGATGAAAATGCGGATGATCTTAATTTACAATCAAAAGAATGGAGATCCAACATGAAGAAGAGAATCAAGGTAATTAGCAGAAAACCAGTCCTAGAAACGACAGTTGGTTTTAAAATGTTGAAGTGGAGTTTTTTTCTTTCTTTTTTCTAAATATATGAGTAACTATGAGGAGTTAATGGTGTATTATTCGTTTTTTTATTGCTGTATGTTGAGCAAACCAAACACATGTTCCACGTGTTTGATTTATGTGTGATCCAGTCTTTATTTCTGTCTGTGTTTTTGGGAACAGGATGGTTTTGTTGATGGAATCGATGCAGGACAAGAGGCCTCCCTTCAGATTGGATTTAATCAGGGATTCAAAGAAGGAGCTGATCAGACTTTGGCTGTGGGACATCTCAAAGGAATAGTAAGGTAAAAGCATTGATGTCTAATAATGTACAGGTTTAATTTCACCACTCGGAGTGTAATCCACTAGTTGGTCCTCTGGAACGAGAGAAGCCAGATGGGGTGGTTCGGGCATCTGGTTAGAATGCCTCACTGGTGAGGTGTTTTGGGCACGTCCCATCAGGATGGGACCCAGAGGCAGACCCTGGAACTGTTGTAGGTGTTAACGCTCAGCTGTACAAGGACCACCGCGGGATTCTCCCTGGTGAGCTGGAGGATGCACCCGGGGTGAGCAAAGCCCGGACTTCCTGGCTGAGGCAGCACCTGCAACCATGCCCCAGACAAGTGAAAGATGACAGAAAGGAACAGAATACTGCTTATTCCACAAGTTCTCAACAGTTTGAAATGATCCCTCTTGGTACATTTAGAAAGAAACATCCAGAGTTTTTATTGTGTTCTGGTCTGTTCCTGTCACTTCTCTGTGCCATTGTGTGTGTGTAACACTGCTGCCTTTATGTGTGTGTTTCAGTGCAATATGGTGTTGGTGCCAGATGCGGCATCCAGAAAACTCCATCCCTGCTTCAGTCACAGCCCTCCTGCAACAAGTGACAAAACATGAGGATAAAGTTATGGAAAGAATACAAAATGATTTGAAGAATCCTCCTCCGAGTGTGAGCGACATCTCAGAGAGCATGGACGATTTGGAAGTGGAGCAAGATCCAGGTCACTGTGGAAAAGGATGTCAAGAGTCAAATTGTTGCAAACAAGTGAACAAAATGGAATTGGATCAACAGCAACATTTCTTTTCAGGGGCTACAAACTCTTCTTCTGGCATGAATGATGATCTAAACCTCCTTCTGCAGCAGTGTATAAAACTTGTGTCAGAACTGGGACTGCCTCATGGTCTGATCGATCACATAGAGGATCTGAAGAAGCGATTTGTGCAGATCTGAACAAACCCACTTAAATTATGACTTGAAACACATTTTGTGTGTGACTATTTTTTTTTTTAAATGAAGAGTTCATATTGAAGTATACGTATTTTTTGGATTAAGAGTTTTTAAATAATATTGTAAAAAATAAATTTAAAAAAAGGTCCTTTTTTCAAACCACATTACACCACAGTTGCATTTATACAAAGATAAGGATGCATTTTCTATCTTTAGACATAAATATTAAAGCAAGAATTTTTAGACAGCGTTTATACTGGACAAAATGTACTTAAATAAAACACAAATTTACCAGATGGTTCAGAGATGAGCCGCTGGAAAATAAGTTATTAAATGTTTCATAAGTGTTCAGATGACTGTCCTGTTTTTATTTTGTTTTACACGTTGATATAAAATACAAGTTGGATCCATTTTATTTCACTCATTCAAAACAAACGGTTTTGCTGTATTTTGATGTGGGGAACAAAAATCAATTTTTGCAAATATGGATGTATTGTCATTTTGATACGGCTAAAAATAATTTGCTAAAAAACAAAACCAGATTTGTTTTTGTCAACGTGTATCATTGATAAAATAAAAGGGAGACGGTGGCTCAATGGTAGAGCATTCACCCTTGGATCGGAAGTTTGCAGATCCACATCCCACTGAGTTCAGGTGTAGGGTCCTTGGAGAAGAGCTCAGAGTAGAGCTGTTGTTCCCCCACGTTGAGAGAAGCCTGATGGGGTGGTTCGGTTATCTGGTTAGGATGCCTCCCGAACACCTTGCTGGTGGGTGTTTTGGGTACGTTCCACCAGGAGGAGACCCATAAACATTTATAGCTAATAAGTAAAAAATCTACTCATTTACAGTGACTAAGAAACAATGTTTAATGATTAGACTTTGTCATTAAATAGATAAAAACTAACTAAATTAGTTACTTTGAGCTGCTTGTCCACACCCTTACCTGGAGTATCACTTTTCCGAGGTACATCTAAACGTTCCATCTCTGTCGCCGCTCATGTGGATGACGTCATACTCTTGGACCTAGCCGTGACCTGCTGCTCCGGCTAAGCTACGGGTCCGTTAAACAGATGTTCGCTCCAAATACAGTAAATAAGATCATTTTATTTACTTTTCCTTATTTAATTATAAATGTAGATTTTAAAAAGAACTCTCCACTGTGGTGGAAGCTGATTTTTTAAGCGATAATCGCCGTAGTTGTGATTTTTATTCTAAGTTGACAGCAGCTAGCTAGCTAAACATCGAACAGAAAGAAAGTCAGAAAAGATTCAAAGATGAAAGAGATTTGACTTCATTTAAACTAAAACAAAGTTTTTATGATCAGATCTGTTTCAGATTGTAATGTTTGACTGATTTTAAGTTTGCTGCTTCTTGTTATTGTGATTATATTAAAAACGGGGCGTTGCTTTTAGTTCCTGATAAATACGTTTAATGTTTAAAATAATGATTAAACATAAGCATCCAGATGTAGATCGATTTATTTAACATGTACAGATGTGTAGTTTTAATATTTAAATGCTGGTTTTGTGTGTGAATTATTAAACTTTAGATCTATTTGATGAGAAAGCCACTTTTGAAAGGTTTTATGTAACATAATGAGGTCAAGAGTTATAAATGCTGACAGTAATCTGTTTGTGTTCATCACTGATCCACACATTCATTCATTTTAAATATCAAACCATCAATTTGATAGGTTTCTACTCTTTTGTTCAAATTTACAGTATCATCTTTTTATGTTTACAGTTTGACTTTCATCATCATCATGGATCCCTAAAATCCTGAGGTTTCAGCGACTTGTCAGGTCGCTTGTGGTGTTTGGACCAGAGATCCCTGACTGTCCAGTTTGTCTGATCTCCCAGACAGTGGGAGCTAACAGATGGGGAGCTGCTGCTCTGGAGCTGAAAGTCCCTGTGGTAGTGCAGAGGAAAGAAGTGGTTTGCTGAAAAATGAGACGATCAAAACCTCAGAAGAAAAAGTTGGCCATGGAACTTCAGGTCCCGGAGAAGATGATAACGTAAGGTACGTTATTCGAACTCCACAAAAAAAAGAATCATTGGGTTTTTTAGTGTTTCCTAACATATTCCGTTCTGTCGTCTGCGGCTTATCTGGGGCAGGATCGTGGGGGCAACAACCTCAGACAGGAAGCCCAGGCTTCTCTCACCCCAGCTGCATCCTCCAGCTCACCCGGAAGGATCCCAAGTCGTTCCCCGGCCAGCTGTGAGACATAGTCTCTTCAGCAGGTCCAGGGTCTGCCTCTTGGTCTCCTCCCGGTGAGACGTGCCCAAAATACCTCACCCGCGAGGCACTCGGGGGGCATCCTGACCAGATGCACGAACTACCCCATCTGGCTCCTCTCAACCTGGAGGAGGAGCGGCTCGACACCAAGCTCCTTCCGGATGGCAGAGCTCCTCACCCGATCTCTGAGTGAGCGGAGGAAGCTCATTTCGGCCGCTTGTATTTGCGACATTGTATTCATAGTAGAAAAAGTTTCAAAAAAGTCTTCTGGACAGTTTAATTCTTCAACGAGACGTTTCGACTTCCATCCGGAAATCATTTCCATCTGAAATGATTTCCGGATATCATTTCCATCTGAAATGATTTCCGGATGGAAGTCGAAACGTCTCGTTGAAGAATTAAACTGTCCAGAAGACTTTTTTGAAACTTTTTCTACTATGGATCACTCCTGGATGAATGAGGGACTACACGGATTTGTTGACATTGTATTCACTTGTATTGTCATTCTTTCGGTCCCTGTGGGTGGTGACCGAAAGAATGAGATCGCAAATACATTTTAATTTGTATAGATTATTTTTTGTGAAGTAAAATGCTGCTTTATGTCATTTAGCAAAACTACAGAGAAGAATCCTGAAGATCTGCAGACTCCTGAAAATGGAGAAAAAGAGCAAAGTAACACTCAGGAAAATGGCTCTGCTCAGAAGGGTAGTATCCAAACAGCAACGCCCATTCTATCCGTAGCAACTGAAGTCGAAGAGAACGCCATCCAAACGCAAAATGAAGAAAAAAGGGACACAACTGCAGAGGAGGAAAAAACAGAAACTGAACATCTTAAATGCACTTTAAACTCTTCAGCTAATATCGAGCTTGAAGCCTCAACTGAAGAACCAACAAAAGAAGATCCGGTCTCACTGCAGGAAAATATTTTTAACCATGTCCCTGAAACTACAGAAGCACCCAGCCCCAAAAGACCTCGTCAACTTGAGACAAACACACCAGAAGATAACAATGCTGATGGAGAAATCTCTAAAGATGCCATCAGTGTAGAAGCCAAACCACTGGAGGAGTTGTCTGAACATAAAGTATTATTATCTGTGCCAAATGCAGCGGCCGGTCAGGAGGCGTTCATCTCTGCAGCTGGAGATGAGACGAACACAGAGGACTTGAGATGGTAAGTCAGATGGATAAATGGGGAAAACACACAGCATTCCGGTTTGTTGTTTTTAAGAAAAACTAAGAATGAAGTGAGAAGCAGTTTGTGAAAACCAGGCAGAATTCAGACAATGGTCAGCAGCTGGTTGTTGTTATTTAGATACGTTTGGAAAATCATTTGAATATTTCTTGGAAGAAACAAAGTAACTCAGTCTGAGAACTAAAGCTTGAACAAACAGGATTTAAATGTTTGAACACATCAGCAATTTTACGAACAAAAAAAATCAGTCAGCCAGTTTTTCTGACAACTTGTCATCTCAATGTTTACTTTCATGATCATGTGAGATAATTAACAGAAAACAAGTTTAAGCAAACTAAACTTGTTCGGCAGGTTCTTCTGTCACATGATGTTTTGATGTCTCATCACTTCTATAGTAGATATTTCTTGCTTAATTTTACCATCACTGTGTAAAAGAAGGGAATCAAATAATACAAACCTGAAGCCGTACGCAGGCTCGTTAACATTGGACTAAATGACTTGGCTTTGTCTTCTGAACCACTTATTCCTAATGGGGTCGCAGGGGAATCCGGAGCCTATCCGGGCTGATTTCAGGCGAGAGGCACGATACACCCCAAAACAGGTCGCCCGTCTGCTGCGAGGTTAGACAAAAAGACAACCATCCACACACTCACTCATTCCTTGGGACAATTTGGTACCGGCCAATCAACCTAACATGCATGTTTTTGGAGGGTGGAAGGAAATCGGTGTACCCGTAGAAAATCTTTATATACACAGGGAGAACATGCAAACTCCACACAGAAAGAACAGTGTTTCAAGCCTCATCACCACTCCAGGACTCAAACCCCTAACCTTTTTGCTGTGATGCACCACCGTGCAGCTTGCACAAAATAACTATTTGCAAAAATTGATAAACTCTAGACAACGTTCGTGAGCTGCTGGGTATTTATTTAAATTTAGCAAAATATCACACTGAATAATTTTTTAGATTTAATAATTCTTTTGATTAACTGTAACTATCATGCTAATAATTCATCCCCTTGTTTCTCAGATTTCTCAGGTTTTTAAAATACTTAGAAATCATGTTATCCAGTATTTTTCCCCTGGATCTGCTGCACATCAATCTGACGTGTATTTCTTTCTGTTTTCTTTCAGCACTTTGTCTGTGAATGTGGACCAGGAAGGCTCTACACTTGGAACACATGATGGTTGTGAAGGTGCTAACAATCATGAAGCTTCACCTTCATGTGAATCAGAGCCCGCAGGTCTCGACCTTGATGAGCAGAAACCAGACCCTTCCAGCCCTGTCAAAAAAACGGAAGCCACAGATACAGAGGACAGGTTAGAGATTAAAATTTTTAGTACAGTGGTTCCCCATCATAACGTAATTCACCTTCAACCTCTTAACTCCCACTGACCCGTGGACGGGACGCTTGTGGGTTTTTGTTTTTTTTTTCACTCATAAAGTCACTTATTCTTGGTTCAACTCCACTAAGTTATACCTCATTTTAAAGCTTAGACTGTCAAGAAAACGATCATAGCATCCATTTTTATGTTTTCACTAGTTTCAAGAAGAAATAGCAAACTATTCGCAAACAAAATCAAACTGTTTGGAGCGCATTTCTCACCTATGATCCAGTCGTAATGGGCTCAGATGGGTTCTATCTTCATGTGATTGGTCTCATTTTGTCCGTAACAATCCACAGAATAACTATATAAAATTGTATTTTCTCAAAAGTAAACCAGTTTGGAGAAAAACTCCAGAAAACGTGATTTTTTTTTTCTGCGAGAAATCGTAACAGTCACGTTCCAATCTCCATAGCAACTGCCAGGCTGTGTTTTTAACTTCATCCTGGGTATGTTTCTTTTCTTCACGAAGTTATCTACAAAATGAGACCGTTCGCAAAATATTCCGATTAAGGGTTTGTTTTTTACAAGCCTTTGAATGAATCAAGCGCTCCTCGTTCAGCTAACAGCACTGCTAGCATGTTAGCTTCTAGCGGGCTAACGACGTCACTTAAAAATATATGATTAGCCAATAAAGAAAGCTGATACTTCCACCTTCAAAACGAGGGGATTGGTTCAAAACCGGACCAATCCGATCGTTTGTTATTCAACTGCGTAACGGAAATTTTATCAAAACAAACGGCGCCATTTTTGTGCGTCATGACGCGAATGAGGAGCAGACACTGAGTGAGTGAGGTGATCACAGATTGAAAGATTTTTTAGTTTATTTTCAACTTTTCTTTTGGCAAACTATATTTCTGGGGTTTTGGAACATATTTTTTATCCGAAATTTTTTTTTTGTGCATGATTTTTATGAAAAAAAATTATAATTACAGCAAAAATTATGTAAATAAAAAAAAAATGATAAAAAAAAGAAAAAAAAAAAGATCTGTGGGAGGTTTTTAAAGTCACAGAAACACTAATATGCATTTTTTATGACTAAAACGGTGATAAAATGGCAAAAATTCAATTTGTTGCTTGTTCAGATTAGACATTTTTATACTAAAAGGTCAATAAATCAAAAACTTTTGTACCTAGAGATCTGAAACTTTACACAGTTGTTGTCATACACAACATATCATTTATCCAGTTGTATATTTCATTTCTTGTGCATGATTTTTATGGAAAAATTTATAATTACAGTAAAAAATATTAAAATATACATTAAAAAAATTATGAAAAAAAATTATCTGTGGGAGGCATTCAAAGTCACAGAAACACTAATATGCATTTTTTATGACTAAAAAAGTGATAGAATGGCAAAAATTCACTTTGGCACAGATTTGGACAGCTTGTGCCGAATGGACACTTTTTATAGTAAAAGGTCAATAGGTCAAAAACACTTGTACCTAGAGATCTGAAACTTTACACAGTTGTTGTCAACAAGATTTTTGTCATACAAATGGAAGGAATTATGCCTACTAAGAAGTATGTCTTGGCTAGGGACATTGGAAAATGAAAAAAATTAGGCGAGGCTAAAATTCTACAATTTTTTTTATGTTTGAACTACTGTAGGATAGGCTCTGAAATTCTGACACTCTCCATGTACATATCTACAGAAACTAGAAGGTCTAAGCTTTATTTTGATGTATAGTACAAGCATGTGACTTGAAAGATGCTGCTGTAATAAGCAATGGCATTTGGGTATGTCCAACTATTGTGCACAGCCCGAAAATAGGTGGGTGTTAAGAGGTTAACAGACTAATTTTGGGTGAACATACGATAAAACACATTCTCTTCCAAACAGAGGAAATGTGAAATAGTCACATACTGTACGCATACCGTAATTATTTCTTTCTTATCTCGTCCAACCTTGTCAAAATCCACCATTATTTACAGAAAATATTTATATTATTTTCTCTCATAAAGGTAAATGCTTGATTGTTCTGATGTTTTCTTTTATTCTAGATTTATTTGTCCCTTAAGGTTTGTTCTTTGAAAGTGTTTAAACAAGAGAGAAAAAATGACAATGCATGTCTGAGAAAAGTCTATAAAGTATTGAGGGCGTTTACAACTTTTAAATATTTATAATAATCTTAAAAAGAATATAGTTGACTATTTTGAAGATTTTATCAATTGCAAGTTATTTTTTAAATTAAAGATGGATCACTGAACAAAACAAAAAGCTCGTTTATGTCAATTGTTTTTGTGGCCACAAGAGGGCGATGTTTCTTCCCAGGCTGTTGCTGCTCATTTGAAACGTTCAGAAAGTTTGGGGGAAAAAACTTGACCGTTTCTGAAATAAGTTTTCCATATGATTAGAAATCAGTTTGATAAACTATTCACTTCACAGGTTGGAATCAAATCAGGAAACAAAGTCAGACTTAAATCCTTCTGATCTGAATGATGAAACTCTCCTGGAGAAAAACCAACAGGACGCTGTGGAGGTCACAGCATCAACACTCCAGGCAGAAGATGACCTCAAAGCAGAGGAAATGAACGGATTGAAAAAAGATGATGAGACAGAAAATGTTCCAATGGAGACGGAAACATCTCAGGTGGAGGAGGTGATCGAAAGAAAGGAGGAACAGCTGGAAGGAGACACAGATGTGACTGCTGGAACTGCTGCAAAGGAGGCGGGAGATGTTCAAGATGACAGGTCTGTAAAATAACTTTTCAAAAAATTAAAAAAAAAAAAAAAAACCTTCAGATTTATGCCGTAAAGTCGTGTTTGATTTATTTCAGTGATGAAGATCTGTACAGAGGAGAGGAGGAGTTATCTGCACCTCAAAGTAATTCATCTGATTTCTTATATGGTGCTTTTCATCTGAATGCAACACGGAGAGTTTTAAATATTGGAAAACAGATGTGTCGTATGAAAAATAAAACTATAATTACACACAAAAATGTATGACGTAGCTATTAAAATGCACATCATACTGATTTGTACACACAGGCACTTGCTCCTTTAATTTTCTCTCCTACACAAACAAAGAATGATGGAGAAAAGAGCTCTTCTGTTGTTGATCAGATCCACTTTCCCTCTCTGCAGGTCTAAAGCTGGAGGACAGATGCAGTTTGTCCCCTCCGGTGGATATTTTGTTTTATAGCGAGAGAGAGTGGAAAGGAAACACGGCCAAAAGTGCTCTCATCAGGAAGGTGTGTGGCCAAAAAGGAAGTGTGTCTGATTAAAAGCCACTCTCTCTGTTTGCAGTGTTCATATCTTTTCTCTGTGGGTTTTCTGCAGGGTTATAAAGACATGTCACAGAGATTCAGCAGCGTCAGAAGAGTTAGGGGGGACAACTACTGTGCCCTCAGAGCCACATTGTTCCAGGTGTTGTGCCAGATTACCCAACTACCTGTCTGGTTACAAGAAGATGTTGTCACGGTAAATGTTCACTGAACATAGTGCATGGATTTCTGTCGTGCATTGGAACCGTTTAGGCCAGTCATGTTCGTACAAACTTGAGTCTTTTGGAAGAAACATGTCAACCCTGTTTCTAGTTTGGCATTATTAGAGCAGAGTGGGTGAAATATTTAAAATAATTAAAAGAGGGTGAGAAAAGGAAGAAAGAGTGTTACTGTTGATAATTACCTACCAAATAGGATCCAGTTAACCGAAATTATCGGTACAAAAAACACATTCCAGAAGTTCTAAAATGCAGCTGTTGGAGAATTTATGTGATTATAAAATTAAAAGTTAGTGCTACTCTCGAGGAGTAAACTCACATTTTGATTAAATTTGAGGTTAATTTAATTCATAATATTTCCTATACTGGAACTACTGACCATGAATCTACCACCGTATGCCAGCTAATGACTTGTCACATGCATGTATGGCTCTTGAACTACTGTTGAGCTATCAAGACCTCACAGAGAAGAGATGTGTGAACATGTCGTCCGTTTTATTCTGCTGAACACGGACAGATGAACTGATAATCAGCTTGGTGCAGCCGGTCAGACCACTGCTTCTCTGAAACATCTCTTCAGAGAAATGGTGGTTGTGGTTACTGATGACGTCTCCAAATGGAAAAATAAACACAGTAAAAATGTGAGGAATCTATTGATTCCATTGTGCATGATTTTATGGTTGCGTGATTTGATTAAGAAAATGTCCCATTTGAACTCTCTTTAGTATCAATTATACTGCTTCATTGTGTGTGCTGACAGCTCGGTAAACTCTGGTTTTTATATCCAGTTCATTGCCGTGTTTGTTTAAACAACAAAGGATTATAAAGATATGTGCACGTTGGGAATGTTCATTTTGGTTTTCTTTTCTGCTGAACTTCCATTTCCACATTAGCTTGTGGAGCTAAACCCCAGATTTTTGGAAAAGCTGTCTCTAGCTAACACATTTACATAGATGTATTTTATTTTTAAGCAGGTCAAACACAGAGAAGTTTATTTTTCCAGATAGGACACAGACTGATTTTAATTTGAGTTTTTTTAGTAACTGAAACCACATTTATTTGTCATCAGTGTTACATAGCGTGCAACTTTCACTTTAGAATAATTACAGGGTTATAAAACAGACTTAAGGTTGATAAATAAATACCTTCAGAGCTGTTTTTTAATGGACCAGGTTTCACATTTGAGAACATTATCAGATTATAGTTTTAACAACATCCTGAACAAGTGGTTTAAATTGATAAAAATGTGATTGAAAAGTTGTGGAAAGACTTGTGCTCACACTCACTTTGCAGTATGCTAGTCTTTTTAATTCAGAAGTGAAACTTGTCTCAACGTTATTTTCTTTAGAAAAACCTACCCCGTGATATTTGAATGTGCAAATTTAATAGAGTTGTTTAGTTTCTACAGTAGCTCGCTCATAAAATGCAACGTAATTAAGTCCAGTTCTGGCTCTGCTGTGAATGAGGTTTTGTTTTTCGGGGCTCTTTTCTAGCTGCCAGAGAAACTGGAAGCACAGGATGGGCTGATAAGCCAGTGGAGATTTCCTGAAGATGGCACCGGAGACGCCACCCAGCAGCTGAAAGGCTACATAGAACTTCTGCGAAACACGGTAAATATTTCTCAGCCACAGCGGGGGATTAATCCTGTAAGATCTTACCTGTGATTGTTTGCACATGTAGTTTGCTTAAAGCTATAGACTTCCTTCTTTTTTTTTCTGAGCTTTTAACTCAGCCTTCTAAATCTGGACGGATTTCAAGGGATAGAGTGACTCCTATAAAAGCAGTTAGAACTGATAAAAACACAACAGCTCTTTACTGTTGCAGTGTGATGTGACTGTTGCATCAGTCTGATTTATTTAATATGTTCATGCCTGATTGTCACCGCTGGTGCCAGACATGAACGTTTCTGTTTGCACAGAAAAAAAAAGCTTCCTAACACAACAGCTCTTTGGTAAATGAAACCGTGTTGACTGGAGATAAAGTATGCGCAGTGATAAAAAAAAAGCTTAGTTTTACGTCCAAATATTTGTCCTGTTTGCGAAAACAAATCAGAAACTGATGATTGATAAAGAATTAATGGTTCATGCCGAAGAAAGACAAATGACCGGCAAAGTCAAACTCGTTCCATGTGTGAGGTTAAACACTGGCTGAGTTTATACAAACTTATAAATTATTCATTCGTTATATGTAGTCGCATATGTGTGTGTGTGTGAGGGATCAGGTGAACAAATGAGGAGGCGTTTATCATTTTTTGGTTTAGATTACAAAAGAATTTTGTGTTACTTTTGTTGGAAAAGTGCTGTGTAAAAAATTAATTTGATCGGCTGATTTGTGTTTGTGTGATTGGTCGGTAGTGGCAGACGGCGGTGCGCTGTCCCTCCGCCGCGGAGCGCCAGCAGCTGTGCGAGCGGGTCTTCCAGGGTGGAGAGGAGGAGCTGGGGATGCTGGAGGCGCTCAAGCTGCTGATGCTAATGCAAGCAGTGGAGCTGCACAGCCGCATGCAGGGAGGAGAAGACGTTCCTCTTTTCTGCTGGTTGCTGTTCGCTCGCGATTCATCCGACTGCCCGCGATCCTTCCTCTCCAATCACCTCAGGCATGTCGGAGTCAGCGCGGGGCTGGAGCAGGTAGGTCACCTCCGTCCAGCATCATCTGATGTCTCATTAAACAGAAGCAATAGAAAGTGAAATATGATCTCAGACAAGGAATCTTAAGCTGAGTGTATGGTTGCATTTGATCACTATTAAAGATTGCTCAATTTTGCATCCAAGTCTACCACTGAGCTAATGCCTCAGTGCTTAAAATATCAATGCAGAATTTTCCAAAACTAAAACGATCAGCCTGTTTTTCTGTCTTCGTGCAGGTAGAGATGTTCCTGCTGGGCTACGCTCTGCAGTGCACCATTCAAGTTTACAGATTATACAAGGTGGACACGGAGGAGTTTGTCACCTACTATCCAGACGACCATAAGGACGAATGGCAGTCCGTGTGCCTTGTCACTGAAGATGACCGCCACTATAACGTGCCAGTAGAAACGCTCTCCTCCAGCTGATCGCGGGGAAACCTCCTGCCATACACACACTCCTCAGGTCCATGAAGATAGATTTATGTCGATTAAAGGAATAGTTTTGGGAAATAGGCTTATTAGTTTACACTGGAATTAAGTTCAATCAAATTTTGGAACTAGTTAGCTTAAAAAAATCTCAACAGTTAAAGCAAAAATCAAACAGAAAATCCATCTTCTGTATTTTTCGGATTATAAGTCATTCCGGAGTATAAGTCGCGACAGCCAAAAAATGCATAAGAAAGAAGAAAAAAACATTTATTAATCGCATTTTTCACAAAAAGTTTTGTTCCGTTGTCTTCCGCTTATCTGGGGCCAGGTCGCAGGGGCAACAGTCTCTTACAGGAAGTTAAGGCTTCTCTCACCCTGACTAAATCCTCCATTTCACCCCAGAGACGCGGCCAGCTGTGAGACATTGTCTCTCCCGCAGGTCCGGAGTCTGCCTCTGTCTCTCCTCCTGGCGGGAGGAGAACACCTCACCAGCGAGACATTCGGGAGGCATCGTAACCGAAACAACCTTCTTAACCGTCTATCCCTTCCAAGGTTGCGACGAGTGCGGGAGCCCAACCCGGCTGATTCAAGGCAAGGGGCAGGATACACACCGAACAGGTTGCCAGTCTGTCGCAGGGCCACACACATAGAACCATACACATACACACTCATTCCTAGGGGCAATCATGTAGTGGCCAATCAACCTACCATGCATGTTTTTGGAGTGTGGAAGGAAACCCGAGTACTCGGAGAAAACCCACGCAGACACAGGGAGAACATGCAAACTCCACACAGAAAGGCCAGTGTTCCAAGCCTCGTCCCCACCCGGGACTTGAACCCACGACCTTCTTGCTCTGAGGCCACTGTGACAGGCTGAATAAGTTTACGTTAAAGTTATTCACTACGACATAAAAACACGCTAACAAGTTTATCTAACCATCATTCCACTCCAAATCACTCAATCCAATGAAATCTTCATCCTCTGTGTCACTTCGCCCTCCCAACTCTGGAAGTAGACGCACCCCTGGCCAAATGATGAAAAAAAGTGTGACTTATATTCCAAAAATACGGTAATTCTGAAGGATTAGGATTAGATTTTTTTGCTTACAATGCATCTACGAAGTATCAACACGGCCTCACTTCGTCTCCGTTTTATTGTCAGCCTTATTTCAAAATGAATTAAATCCATTCCTGAAATTTATTTTACAAAACAACAGGGATAGACTTTGGTACCCACTGAACCCTTTTAGGGATAGATGATCCAGAAGACAAAATAAAAGCCCTTAATTACGATGTAGAACATTTTATTTAATAGTTGCAAATTAGAAAAATGAAATGTACATAAATATTTCCTGCATTTTCACTGCATAGAAATTTAATTTTTTTAGTCAGTATTGTGTAATTTTGGGGGTTTCTTTTTGGTAAATTATTTATTTTGAACTGTAGCAAAATTAGATCATATTTAAAATTGTTATCTATTCTGATGAGCTTTACTGATGGCTCCTAAACTTGTGACTAAATAAGCTTATTTCCCAAAATTCCAACAGATTCCTTTAAATTATGCTGATTTGAGACCCGTACAAGGTGTGTTTAATGCGCTCTTGTGCACACTGTACTGTACAGTTTTCTACCTGGTCCGTTCTGTATATCTGTTCAATATTTGGCTAAAAGTAATTTTGAACTCAAACAGGGAAGAAAAAAAAACACATACTCAAAAAAAACTTTCTTTTCTGCATTTTTCTGCTCAGATCAAAAGGAAATGATCATGTTTACATTGTGAATATTTCTTGCTTGTCAATGTCTTAAAGTTTATTTATGTGTTAAGTACAAGTGAAATGGCTCAATTAGTCAATGAAGAGTTTGATCATGTCCTGTTTAAAAATAAATGAAAAAAAGATGACGATCAGGAGACTTGGAAGATTAATGGCAGCCTCTGTGTCAGAGGTGTGACTAGTAATGTGTGTGAGTGTGTGTATTTGGAGATTTGTTACCCTCAAATAACACATTGCCTTTAACCAAGCGAAGAAAAAAAAAGAACACGCCAACACTGCTGCAGAAACTGGAATAAGCTTCAGTCACCAGCTACTGAATTGATGGGAAAAAAAAAAAGGAAAAGAAAAGACTTGCTTGGTCCTCCATGTTGCCTTAAAAATGCACAACTCGGCAGAATGCTGGACATTTGAGATAAGAGGCTAATTTACCTAATTTCAGAGCAGGTGCTGGGAAAAACACTGATTATGCCAATTGTAAGAATGTTTTTTGCACTGTCATTTCTGGGTGGCATTTGAATAAAATGGATCTTTTTGGGGAAATAAAAAGATGTTTTTTTTTTTGTTTTTTTTTTAATAAATCTCTGCTATAAGCTTGGCGTAAACAAAAAAGTGGTAACCATCAAACTCACCTGTTCAGAGGTTAATCAATTTCCGTTCCGTCTTCTGCTTATCTGGGGCTGAGTTGCGAGGGCAACCGCCTCAGACAGAAAACCCAGGCTTCCCTCACCCCTGCTGCATCCTCCAGCAAGAAGGATCCCAAGGTGTTCCTCAGCCAACTGTGAGACAGTTTCACCATTGCATCCAGGACCTGCCTCAGGGTCCCCTGCTCATGGAATGTGCCCAAACCACCCCATCTAGCTTCTCTCGACCTGGAGAAGCAACCGCTCAGCTTTAAGCTCCTCAATTTTTCTGAGCAAATTTCCAAATTAGAAAAAGCTTTAGAATAATAAAGCACTTTATTCTCCAGATAAGAATGCCTTTACAGTATATACAGTACATAGGACAGTCTGAAACTAGCAGGAAAATTCGTGAGCAAAACAAAAGTCGATCTGACTCAGACTGCTTGGAAAGAAACAGACTATTGGTTAACACGCAGTGATAGAACGAGGGATTCCTGACCCCTCGGGGCGTTTAAATATACACAATGCATTAGCTAGAAAAACAACAATCTGTACAGCGTTGTTTGTAAAATTTGATTGCACAACCCAACAAGTCCCACCATGTGTTCAAGGCCATGTCACTTTATTGTAACAAAAAATAATAATGAAGTTTGTATCTCGGTGGCTCTGCTACCAATCGGGCATCATTTAAAAAGTTCTCCTTGATCGATCAAATGTTTTGTACAGCCACTGGTGTGATTATGCAGACAAACTAGAGAGAAAAGTGGAAGACGTGACAGTATTCACAGAGACGGAGGAAAACTTGGAGATGCATGGCTTTCTTTACAGTGTGCGTTTTAACAGTGCGATAGAAATCTTCTCACATCTCCAATATCAGGACTCCCAGCAATCCCTTCTTTGGAGAGAAAAAAAAAAACAATTCCACACGGCAGTGCTTCCTCTGTATTCACTGCTCACTCTTGCTCCTCTTCCTCCTCCTGAAGCTCTTCAATTGCATCCATCTGAGCCCTGGTGCAGACATCGTTCATCGGAGCAGAGTTTTCCACCTCCACCACCAGTTCATTTAACATCTCACTATTTCTCTACAGAAAACAAAGAAAGTTAATGAGACAGGAATATACAGTAATTACATATCTAGATTACATGTGTATGTGTACATACAAAACTTAGTGCAACATATGACTTGGATAAAGAATGAAAGCATTCATTATCTCATTGTGAAAAATAATTTTCCAATCACATCTTCTCTTTTTAGCAAAAAAAAAAAAAAAAAAAAAAAAAAAAAAAAAGAATTTAATAAAGTTTACATACGAGCATAAAGAAAAAAAATAGGCCTGCTGCATTCTCTTCGGTCACTCCACCTATCTTCATGTCTTCCTTCACTGTATCCATGAACCTCCTCTTTGGTCTTCCTCTAGGCCTCTTTTCTGGTGGTTCCAAACCATGAATTCTCCTGCCGATGTACTCTCTCTCCTCTGCACATGTCCAAACCATCTCAGTCTGGCCTCTCTGACTTTATCTCCAAAACCTTTAACATGTGCTGTTCCTCTGATCCTGTCCATCCTGGTCACTCCCAGAGAGGTCCTCAGCATCTTCATCTCTGCTACCTCCATCTCTGCTTCCTGTCTTTTCCTCAGTGCCACTGTCTCTAGACCAAACAGCATGGCCGGCCTCACCACGGTTTTTTTACACTTTCCCTTTCATTTTAGCTGAAACTCTTCTTTCAAACATCACACCTGATACTTTCCTCCACCCGTTCCAGCCTGCCTGCACACGCTTCTTCACCTCTTTTCCACACTCTTCATTGCTCTGGACTGTTTATCCTAGATACTTAAAGTCTTCTATCTTCTTTATCTCTTCTCCCTGTAACCTCACTTTTCCATTTGGATCCCTCTCATTCACACTCATGTACTCTGAGTACGTGTGTGAATGAGAGAGATCCAAAGTCAAACCCCATTTTCTTTCAGCTGATTATGAGGTAAGCAGACAATTTTATGAGCGAAGAGGATTCGCTGCACTTGCTACAGACACATTTGTGCAACATTTAAAAGTTACAAAAATATCTGGTTGAGGTTGAAGTTTGTATCAACTTTCCAGCTACAATCAGACACAGGACTAGAGAGTCAGACGGATACAAAAGGTTAAAAAATAAAATAGGTTTAAGTCTTACTTTTACGGATTTAACAACAGTTTGCAAATATAAGTTAAATAAAAGTATTATTGTATTATGAAACTAGTGTTTCATAATAGAATGGAATAACATTCTGTTCCGTTGTCTTCCGCTTATCTGGGGCCGGGCCCCGGTTTTCCTCATCCTGGCTGCATTCTACAGCTCGCCCGGGAGGATCCCAAGGCGTTCCGTGGCCAGCTTTGAAACATAGTCTCTCCAGCAGTTCTGGGTTCTGCTTCTAGTTCTCCTCCCAGTGGGACGTGCTCAAAACACCACCACCAGGGATCCTAACTAGATGCCTGAACCACCCCATCTGGCTTCTCTCGACCCGGAGGAGAAACAGCTCTACTCCAAGCACCTCACCCTATCTCTAAGTGAGAGCCCAGTCACCCTGCAGAGGAAGCTCATTTAGGCCACTTGTATCTGCAATCTCTATCTTTCAGTTACCACCCGCAGCTGGAGATCATAGGTTAGCGTAAGAACGTAGATAATCTGGTAAATTGAGAGCTCATGAACAAGACTCCGAGATACTTAATCTCCTCCACTAATATTTTGCCTGGTGGGCAAAGTAACTGATGTGGATAAAAATGTTAAATCATGGTAGAGTTGATTTTGCATGAAACTTCTTCTTGTAAAAGAACTGGTTCTACAGACAGAGGATTCATCAACAGATTGCAGATCCTAGCCCAGAGGTGGGAAAACTTGTTGGTTCGCAGACCACATTGAGTTCTAACGTTTGACAAAAGGGGTGGAACAGGAGCAGATGGATGGCATGC
Organism: Neostethus bicornis; assembly: GCA_902685375.1. Taxonomy (NCBI): domain Eukaryota; kingdom Metazoa; phylum Chordata; class Actinopteri; order Atheriniformes; family Phallostethidae; genus Neostethus; species Neostethus bicornis. The sequence goes on along the minus strand of LR738553.1, from coordinate 14,995,231 downwards.
TTTGGTAACTGCTAGATTAGATCAATAGAATGGTGCGCTATATTTTAAACAAGCGCGCTAAATGTTACATCAAGAGCGTTCAATTTCAAATCTAGCGGCGCTACGTCTGAAATCTATTGCAATAGCACTTACAAATATGCATTTAGCGGCGCTAAGTTTGAAATCTAAGCGCTTTTTGCTTGTTTTAACATCTAACACTCTTGTTTATGCGCGTGTATTGAGCCGATGGCTTTCCATATCTGTGCACACCGTTTATTTTGACAGCGTGCACATTATGGAGACACACATTTTAATGGAAGCAGTGTTGTTGTATTCTCAACAAAGCCAATATATCCAGAGTGTGCCATCTAGTGACGGAACATCCGAATTGCAGGGGAAATAAAACTAACAAGGTTTATTTATTTAATTTTTTCAAGTTCGGCGGGCCGGATTAAGCCGTTTAACGAACCGCATGTGGCCCGCGGGCCGTGGTTTGCCCATGCCTGTCTTAGAAGTTTAGCATTCATCAATTAAAAAGGTGCAAACACACTAATCACCTGCTGACCTGCTTAAACAAAAAACTACTTCGTTATTTAAAACCTGAGTCCTGTCTATTAGCACCCTGTGCATGGTGAGAAAATTTTTCATTTATTATTTAAATCGAAACATCGAGAAAAAACACCTTCCACTGCAGCTGGGCTTTATAGAAGCTCTTTGTTCTTCCGTGTGTGTGCGGATGGTTTCCACCCTTTTATATTCTCATCCAAACTAAACCCAGCCTTTAAATTTGTAAAGAACACACCTGGTATCTATGTGTGTGTGTGGAGGGGGAGAAGTGTTTTAATGTGTGTGATTATCCCACCTGTTGTCGATAAACATAGCAAGCTGCTATGGCAACCATTGTCGACTCCCCAATGAATCCGGCCAATAGGGATCCGACTCCGAGTGTGGCTCCGTGAACCCTGAATCAGAAAGAAAAGCTGCTGTGGAAACACATTTTAAACTAATTTGCTTCACAGCTTTAAATAAATAACATGTTTTTCTTGGAAAGAAATCCAGTGGTTGACATGAGTGACCCCTCTCTGTGGTTTCTTACCCCATGTAAGGCAGCACAACCAGACTTGTGATGAGAACAACAATGCGGAGAACCGAGCTGGGGGCCAGCACAAAGGTCTTTTTCAGGGTCATGAGCCATCCGGTCAAATGAGCCCGAACGGTCACTGTAAACACACACATACACATGCTGGAAAAATCACCACACTGGTCCAGACGGCGCTGGTAGAGCTATAACTACAAAAGTGTTCAAACAACAAGTTTCACCTGGTAGAGGAAAGAAGGAAAAAATCCGGAGAGGGACCACACACAGCTCAGCAAAAGCATCGTTCACTCCAATGACGTCCACCAGGATCCTCTCCGACACATGAGGAGACCAGAACAACACGAAGCAAAGCTGCACAAGGAACAAAGGCAAATTAATTTAACCACAAAACGGCCATCCAGCACACCTCATTACATTTTATTAGTTCATTAGACTGAATGTAGCTCTTTGAAGATCACGTGAAAACACACAAAGAAAAAGACAGTGGGATTGTTTCTGAAGGCAGGGCTCAAATTCTCACCACCTACCATCGAATCCCTGAGCAATTACTGCCTCGTGTCAGGAGAGAGTGAACAGAGGTGCGGATTGTTTGATCTGATCATGAATAAAACATCCATTTGTTTGATTTTAACAAATAAAATACCTCTTTTGTTCATCCGTTTTTACTTGCGATTTCAATTGAAACAATTGAGGGTTTTTTTTTTTCTGGTTTCAGCTCTGCATAAACTGATCCTGACTTGGATCACAGCTCAAAATAAGACATTAATGTTTTGGGTGAGTCACACACATGCTTTGAGAGTGTCACTGTTGCACTAAATTATACATGACCATTAGTCATGGTAAATACGGAACATATGTTTTAATCAAACACATTTAAAGAATCCTCTGATCATTTCTCGACATTCAGAAACACACCAAAGATTTTACTTCTTTCTTCTACATCAAAACCGTTTCCTTTGAGCAAACTTGTTTTTTTTCCTTTTAACAAGACATGGCAAGAACGCAAATTACTCGGAATCTGCGGCTCTACAGCTTCCAAACACAAAGTTTCCACAATAATCCCGTTCTCCAAACATAAACCCCAATCTCGTGTGAAACGGCAACTAAACCCTAATGGTTGCCAGACTTTCCATCGGCCTACACCCTCTTCTACCCTCCGTTATAGTCTGCTCAATGTCAAATTTTGACATTCTGGATGAGGTCTGAAAATGTCCCCCCAAAAAATTGCCTTTTGGAGATTAAAGAATCTCTGAAAAACCATGTCGTTTCAGCAGAGTCAGGTTTTAGTAAGAACAACCAATCAATTTGTGTTAAATATAAAAACCACAAATAAAAATATCCTTCATTACTTTTGGTCAGTTATCGTAACATTTTTGCATGAATCACATCTTGTTTCACCACTAATTACAACCGCAATTCTAGCAACCAGTTTGTTCTCAATTAAATTAATTTTAATACTTTCCTCCCACAACAACCCTGAATCAGGTTATTGATGACAGGACAAAAAAAAGAAGATTCAGCAAAAAATTGTCACTTGTTCCGTTCCGTCATCTTCCGCTCATCCGGGGCCGGGTCACAGGGACAACAGCCTCAGGCGAGAAGCCAAGAATTTTCTCATCCCGGCTGCATCCTCCAGCTCACCCGGAAGGATCCCGAGTCGTTCCCCGGCCAGCTGTGAGACATAGTCTCTCCAGCAGGTCCGGGATCTGCCCCTTGGTCTCCTCCTGATGGGACGTGCCCGAAACACCAGGCGCTCGGGGGCATCCTGACCAGATGCCCGAACCACCCCATCTGGCTACTCTCGACTTGGAGGAGGAGCGGCTCAACACCAAGCTCCTCCCGGATGGCAAAGCTTCTCACCCGATCTCTGAGTGAGAGCCCAGCCACCCTGTTGGAGGAAGCTCATTTCGACCGCTTGTATCCGCGATCTCATTCCTTCGGTCACCAGACGAGGGTGGGAACGTAGATCGACTTGTAAATCTAATGATTTACAATGGAACAGAATTTTTTTTTTTTCCCTGAGCAAACATTACTTTACCATGAGAATTAGTCAGATTAATTTGTGGCGGAGGTTAAACCATCAACCGCAATATGTCATGTCATTTGATAAAAATCTCTTTTCCTTGTCGTACAACAAAACTTCAGCTCCCGGACATTCCCCACCTGCCGTACGGTTCCTGTTTCTCCTGAGGTGCTTTTATGTAGCTGTAATTAAACATGTACTGGCATGACGGCTTGTTTTCCACATGACAACAACCCGTACCTGCGGAGCTCCGCATAAAACTCCCACACTCTTCTTCACAATTCTGCACATCTGGTGTGCCATTCTCCACCCCTCTTCTAGAGCCAACCTTTGCCACAGACTTTCTGTTTTTCTTATCTGAGTCCTTCAGTCGGCAAACTGGGGCAAAGGACTACTCCCAGCTATCTTAAAAGCATTTTTGTACAGTTGAGAAATACTTGAGAGCACCGTGTTTACTGTCGCTGTAGCATTCACTACATTCCAGAAAAACAAAACCTATGATGGCCTTATTTTGATACGACAGCTGGTATTTAAAGAAATGCCCACTTTATTAAGCTTTGAGGATTAGCCGGGCACAAAAGCCCCTTCGCTTCTTCACAAATTCCAATGTAATACGCCTCTCTCTCTCTTTGCAACCTGATACCAAGACATGAAGGGAAAAGTACATTGGGTCCTCGTGTAGTTAAGCCAGAAACCCCCCCCCGCCGCCGCCCACCCACCCTTACTCCAATCACCTTACTTTACTGCACTACTTTGACTTGTTTTTTTTCCCCCCCAAATTTAAACCGCTCCAAAGAATATTTGTGAAACAACAAGGTAACATTTTAAACAGGTTGTGTCAGTTTAGACGTGCAGACCCTGACTGACAAGTTCAAAGGTTTCTTATGAAGTGCAAGAAACACAGTTAACACCTCAGAAGGCTTGGATTGTTGAGACATTTTGATAAGAGTTGTTTGCAATCAAAGCAAAATAATGAAAAAAAAAAATCATATTTAGAAAAGAAAAAAAAGCTTTACAAAAAGGCTGAAAATGTCTTGAGACTTTGTAGAAAAAAAACAAAACAAACAAACAAAAAAAACAAACGGGGTTTTTGGGCGTTGCGAAAGGACAAAAATTTTCAGTAAAACGAACCGTATAATTAGCACGCTGCAGGACTGGTATTGCGCCTCAGGAAATTACAACTGGACCTAAAAAGCCTTTACAAATGCTGCAATTGTTGCGATATGACCCTGCAAATGCAAAGCCTTTTTTTAAACGCATAAAAGCCACGGGACAAGACGTCTTTAATTTGAAATTTGAGGTATTCAGTCCCAGCGTAAACTAGTACAGCATTCATTATCTCTGTTACTTGACAAACTCTCTCTCACAGTCATTTTTTGTAGATCTTGTAGTTATTTTTTTTTTACAATAAATGACAATTCTGAGTCTCTGAAAAGAGTTGGAATTGCTGGTCTGGCATAAATGTGCACGCGCGGCTAAACTGTCTACGCACAAGCCGGCACTGTGCAGATGTCTGAAGGACTGTTATGCAGAAATAATAATACATTTTATTTATATAGAGCTTCAAAGGGGTGCACGTGGATGCCACAAAGGGGCTGTGTTTAATTTGTATTTAGTTTGGGTGAGTTTGAACTATTTTGGCTTACAGAGTGGAGCTCTGTGCATGCAAAGTGGATGCTAGGCATGATCGGGGTTTGTCCCCATTTTCAACTTTTATTTTTAAGCATTTCAGCATAACTAGGCAGCTCCGAGGTATAAAGCAGCTGTTTATTTAAAAAAGCACATTCTAGTATTATTCAAGTCATAACTAGCGTGGCAAGCTGATGCAGTTCAATGGGCACTAAATATGTGCACAATTGGTTGTCTGACCTATACGGGGCTTCGCAACCGACTATCGACATGTTTAGGGTGTGCCCCACATCTCACCTGAAGCCATCTGCGATAGGCTCCAGCACACACAAATTGAGTGGGTAAATGGGAAACGAGATTTACAGGTGGTTTTAGAATGTACATGAATAATCTTGTCTTGTGGGTTAGTTTTAGAGTATGAACCACGGACTGCCCGAGGAGGCGTAGATACTTGGATCACTGAAATTAGGAAGATGAAGTGACAGGCTGACAGCCAATGATTTTTGCTTGCCATACATAAGTGATAAGCTGCGGTTTTTAATGACTGGACTCCACTGAGTCCAGTTTGTTGATGTAACATTTTTCAATGCATCTATTTATAAGTGTAAGACCACGACCCGGCCCCGGATAAGCGGAAGACGCCGGAACGGAACAGAAAACCAACCAGTGAAGGCAGTGTGCAAACTGGATTTACAATGATCTACTATCCCACTTTTAAGCACTTCAATAGACCCGAAATACTGTTTCAAACCCAGCAGAGAAGTTTTACCAACATTTCAGTCCCTCATCAGGTTCATCAAGTGGCAGAGCCATTCTAAATATTTTAGCAGTAATTGTGTCTGAGTGCACAGCAATTCTACCAGTTTCAAGAAACTACAAGACAAGCCATGTTATTGAGAATGTTCTGCGTGGGAACGAAAAAAGAAAGGAAGACTTTAATCTTACTGTAAGTGAGATCAGCAGACAGCAGAATGTAAACTTCTTGATGTGTGACTTAGTGACCGGGCTGCCCGCGTTCAGCTTGTTGCTGGGGTTGTTCTGGTGGTGAGAAGAGCTCGTTAGCTGCATGAACAAATAACATAATCTGTACTAACTTAATTACCTTGTCAAAGGCAGGGTACACTGCTCGTAGCTCAGTTAACCACCCGTACGGCATGTGACCTACGGGGTATGTGGCTGTGAGCACGGCCACGGCCTGGAATGACAAAGACATAGCAGCGATCATGTCTAAATAAAACCACTAACCTAACAACAGCTTGTGTCCAATTAACTTTCTCAGTATTTTCTATCATTTCAGTACAACCTTGAGTTTGTTTTTTGTATGCTGAGCAACATTCTAATGTTGTCACTCTAATCACAGCCTGCGTTTCCCATCTACGCGGTGAATCACCCCAACCAACCACCAGCAGTCTGTGTTGTCAATGATTTCCAGTTCATTCTGGTAAACAGCTTTGCATTGTCTCTAATAGTTTGGCTCTCTGTAAGCCAGAAAGCTCCAGAGGGAGTTTGTTAGAGTCTGGCTACATAAACTTGAAGGGAAAACTAGTCAACTGGTGTCGTGTGACTAAATAATCAATCATTTACTTACAGTAATATTCCCTTTATCCAAACTATACTAGATCTGAACACAAGATGTTCATATGACATGATGACATGGCCAAGAGATTATCAATCTTAAACACCCACCTCTGTGGCATCAGATGTCCCTTTAAGATCACGAGACACGAAGAGGTTTACTATGGGTCGACTGATGCGTTGCGTGGCCAGGATGAGGGCCAACGGCCACCAGAAACTCAACATCTTCTTAATAGTAGCATCACCCTGAAACAACAAATAAATAGGATTGGAATGCAACTGAGAGTTTAAGATACATTCTCATGATGTTTTTCTTCCAGGTGTGTATTTACCCCCACATCCAGTCCACTAGAGTCTGGGATGTCGTCGTGAATGTGGAAGTAGTAACCCAGCCCGACGATGGTGAACCGTACCAAGGCACCCATGTACAAAGAAAGAATTGGAACGAGCAGAGGCTCCACACACTCCAGATTACTGTGCAAGAGGATGGCTACAAACACAATCTGAAAAAAAACAGACATGAGAGAATCAAAAAAGTTTTTCTATAATGAACTTTAAAAAAAAAAAAAAAAAAAAAATCAAATGGATTTCTTACCTGAACAACAACATCTGAGATGGAGGCGGATCCCACTATGACGCTGTATTTGTGCTTTAGAAGGATCCCTGCATGAATCCAAGCCTTGATGGAGAACAATGAACAGAGAGGGTAGTTAGAAAAGAGGGAAGGAAAGAAAAAAGGAAGAGTTGCTTGTTTTTTAAAACAACTAGAAGGTCAATCATTTAAAAATAATGATACAATAGTCAATAAGTTAACATCTTCAAACAAAAAAAAAGAACCCTGTATATCTAGGTCAAATGTGTTTTCTTGTGTGGAGTAATCCTGGTGTTCTGTAATCTTACCATTGCATCAAGCAAAGGGAATGCAGCCAGGTACAAGAATGCCTTTCTTGTCTTCTGCCCCACAGAGTCATCCACATGGTGGAGTTTATTTATGATGTAGTATCCTAAATCTGTGTAAGCTTCAGAAAGAAAAAAAAACATTAAAAATAACACCGTTCTCCTTGAATGTGAAAACAAAAACATAAATTCAGGTTGACACCAGCCACCAAAATATATTTTTTGGATGCAGTTTGAGCTCAGCATGTCATTAAAAGACAACAAACAAATAGTTGGACTCACCGATCAAGATGTGCAGAACAAACGCAATTATCCCAGCCGACACCATACATAGTACGGCCTTCCTTCGATCACGCTTGCTGTTGACAAACACCAAGCCGACATTCTTGAAGTCGCTCATGGGACCGGTGAAGAACTTCATCAGCGAGTAGGCCAAGCCATAGCTGGCCAGCATTTCAACTGCATCCTCCTTGACTGTGGCAATGCCCCGATTGAGAGCCTGCAGAGGAAAAAAAGAACCACAAGATCACTAAGAAAGACTCACTTAATGTCCAATCAGGATTTTAACTCTATAAAAATGAGTTTAAAAGTCTAGATTGAGACAATCCAGAATATCATAAACTACTTTGATTTGGAAATTATGGCAAAAAGTCACATTTTCCCCAAATAGTTGGTTGTGATTCACTTTGTCCTTAGTGCAGAGTAGTGACTATAGCAGGGCCTGACTGGGTGCTATTTATACCAGCTAACAGAACCATTACATAAGCTTAATCCTGACAACTACAGAAAGAATACAGCTTAGAGATCCTCTCATGACAGCAAACAGCAGATATTTGAGAAATCAGAAAATGTCCAGATTGGAAAAAAGAAAAAAAAATCATTTGTATTTCTAGATCATCCAGATTTATATTTATTCCAGTATTCACATAAAGAATAATCTAGAGTGAAGTAGATTATTTTTAAAGCAGAAATGAAGAGATCTGCTTTTAAAAATCAATGCAAACCATAAAAAAGATGAATCATCATGCTTTTTAGATCTAAATATTAAAAATAAACCTGCAGAAATCCTGCTAAGCTAGCTTTAGCTGCATGAAAACAGCTTTAAAAATAAAGATGGAGATGCTTCAAAAAAAAAATTACACTGATTTCACAAGCTGGATTTTTACTGTTTAAATCTGGAAGCATTTGGTTTAAAAACACACATGATCGCTAGTATTTTGCTGCAGTTGATGTTGATCATTTTATTTATTTATTTATTTTATGAGATCTTACCTGTTCTCCGAGGTCGATGGCTACATTAGTGATGGCCAGAGGCACCAGGAAACGAAGAAGAGGCCAGTAAGGACTGTGAGATGGAAACTCCACCATAATACAAGCCGGATTGACAGATCTAGGAGCATCTGCCTTTAGATTTGGTAGATTAGAATGTAAATCAATGATTAACGGAGGAGAAGAGGAGAGACACCTGCATGGGAGGCTATGAAGAACCGGTACCGGTACCACAACACCCCCTCGGTTCTACTGGGAAGATCCGAAGGTCAATGAAGATTTCACACCGCCGCATCTTCCTGACTAATCATAATCGAAGGAAAAAGAAGGCGTGGGAGAGAAACGCAAGGTGTTTTATGAAGATCGAAGAGAGGATCTCCTCATATGAGTGATCTGGAGCTGTCGATCCTCCCAGATGCTGATTACCCGCTGCTGCTGGCCACACGTGGGCCTGGCATCCTGATCGTGACATCACCAGCCACTGTAAAAACCTGCCTGCTATTATTAAACACGCAACACACAGTACAGTGTGTGTTTACATTACCACAGGAGAGACAGGACACAGGGACATGTCTGTTCTGATCGGCAAAAAACACAAACATACACATTTCTGGAATTTTACCCATAGATCATGTTCAACAACAACATGTAAATAGGACGAATTTGAGTTTTATGACAATCGGACAATAAATCTTATATGAGAAGAAAATATTTAATTATATTAAAATGGAGAGTGACTCAAATAATTATATTTTTGTCTTTTTGAATGAAAAGATACATTTTGTTTTTGTCTCTTTTTTTTGTTTGGAAAAAAGAAAGAAAATAGCAACACAAGCTAAATGCTGACATCTGGTGGACAAAAGGAGTAACTTCTCAAGAAAAAGATTTAATTCATTGTTTTTTAAATAGTTAGTTTTTAAATAGTTTTTTATTATCAGTAAAACATTTTTATCTTATTAATTAATTTTAAATGCTCCTTCACTTATATTTATTCTTTTTTGCCTTTTTAAATCTGAATATCGGCGAATTTTTTTTCATAAAACCACTTTTAGATATTAGTAGTGATAATTTTATTTATTCTCCACAGGGTTTCAAGACATGGCAAGTTTATTTATCAGAATTAAAATACAAGGCAATTCAAAGGGCTTTACATGACAGAAAATAAAGCATTAAAGTCACAAAAGATAGAATACAAATTACAATGGATTTAAAAAAAGTGATTAATCTTCATTTTCAGTCTAGATTTAAACATTGTCACAGTATCGGTCTGTCTCACAGCCTCAGGAAGTTTGTTCTCCATGTTTAGTTCTGACTCTAGACACCAGCAAGAGGACAGTCCCAGAGGTCCTCAGAGTTCTAGATGGTTCATAAGACACTAACGTTTCACACTTAATCACAAGCAGAGCAGCTTTAAAGTCTATTCTCTGATCAACAGGAAGCTAGTGCAGAGTCCTGTCATCGTATTTTTGAGCAATCCTAACAATAATATGAAACTGCTTACAGTTCCTGAGACCATTTTTGTCTTGTTGAATGACTAGATTATAATTTGTTGATCTCGTGTTACGTTCTGTATGAATTAAAAATATGCACATGGCCTTAATTTCAAAAGAAAAACACTTTGCTGCAGATTTATTTTAGTTTGTTTATTGAGCATGACCATTTTATCCTTTAATGGATGTGCACAAAAATATATATTAAAACATAGCCAGCCTCTTTATGTACCAAACTGCTCAACAATCTATATAGTGTCTATCACTACCCTGTACCCTCCCAAATCCATGCTCAAAGAAAGTTGATAAATCTTTTTGAATCCCCTCTCTATTTCTATTATTTCTGTTTTGCTTGTTTTTTCTTTTGCCGACTTGCTTGAAATAATAAATACCAGTGATAAATGTGGTTTTGACGGTTCAAAATTCTGCTAAAAACAAACTTGTTGTGACCGCTTAGAGCCTGGAGCAGGATCTGGGTTCTTTTAATAGTTAACACAAAAGTTTACAAGCATACACGCCTGTAATACAAGTCAGATGTTTGGACAGGAATCTTTACTTCCAAAGTAATCCTTCTTTAATTCTTTCATAATGTCAACATTGTCAAGATAGATTTTCTATCTGAACACAGAAAAAAAACATCTCTTTTTGTTTAAAGTAAGGAATACTAAACTTTTTGCAATTTTCTTTTTTCAGTCATCTTCTGAACCATCCATCCTTAACGAGATTGAAGAGGGTGGCGAAGCTAATCCCGGCTGATTCAAGGTAAGAGGCAGGGTACACTCCGAACAGGTTGCCAGTCTGTCACGGGCAACACACACCCAACCATCCATCCACTCACACACTCATTCATTCCTAGCGGTCAATCAACCTAACATGCATATTTTTGAAGAGAAGGAGGAAACCGGAGTACCTGGAGAAAACACACTCATACATGGGGAGAACATGCAAACTCCACACAGAAAGGACAGTGTTCCAAGTGTCGTCCCACTCGGAACTCAAACCCTGACCTTTTTGCTGTGAGGCCACTATGCTAACCACTACACTACGGTGCAGCCCTCTCTTTACAACTCATAAGGTTGAATATTCTCTCTGTAACTTTTATATAGGTGAGCGTGGATTTATGACATGAACGAAAGTACTTTATTTTGCACAGTTTAAAAAAGGTTCATCACAAGTTGTCCAAATCATAAACCATGAACATTAACATAATTTTATGTGTGGAAGAAATGCTTCCTCAGTGTTAGTGTTTTGCAAGGGTCAGCAGTTTTACTTTTTCTAATTATCATAGAAGGGACACAGTGTTATGTCAGCAGGACACAGAATAAACTTGGATAACCTGATTTACAAAAGAAAATATCACTCCAACAAAATGTTTTGAGGGCTTCTGGAATGAAATGCACATTTGATTTTCAAAAAATGTGCTAAAAATCACAAATAAATTAAAAAAAACCAAACTGTCGAATTGGATTTAACGACTATAAGCTTTTTAGAGACGTCTAGTGGTCACAATGGGATATTACATCCTTTCTCTCAATTTGAATGCTTTTTATTGCAAAAAAATTAAAAACATAATATTTGTCATGTTAAAAAATCTCTACAAAAATTGTTTTAGTTACACGTCTGTATTTTTAATAGAAAATTTAAGAATTCAAACTGAAGATTTTTTTTCAAATTTTAAAATGGTTGTATTTTTTAAATTATCCTCACAAAAGCTTCAAAAACTTTTCTTAAATGTTAAAGAAACATTTATCTTTAAAAAAAAAAAGTCTGATGACATAAGCTGTCAAATGTCATAATTTGAAGGCGAATCTACATTTTTATCACATTCATCTAAATAATAAACACGGTGTTGCAGTGGTTAGCACTGAGATAGTACCGTGGCCTCACAGCAACAAGGTCGTCGTTCAAGTCCCTGGTGGAACGAGGCTTGAAACTCCTTTCCTCAATCCTTTCTGTGTGGAGTTTGCATGTTCTTTCAGTGTATGTTCAGGTTTTCTCTCACCCTCCAAAAACATGCACGTTACGGGGATTGGCCACAATGAAATTGACCCTAAGAATTAGTGTCTGTGTGGCCCCTCAACAGACTGGCGACCTGTTTGGGGTGTACCCTGCCTCTCACCTGAAATCAGCCGGGATAGGCTCCTCCTTAACGTTTTGTGTAAGACGTTACCGATAAATAGAAAAAAGTTTTTCTTGAATTCTGGGTTAATCCTCTGAAGTGCTCATTGTCTAGGTAACTAAATATTTATGTATTGCTATAGATTTTGTTGTAATGTATTATTAATATAGGCGGCTATAAAAATTGTTTTTAACATTTTTTATGGCAAAATGTAATTTGTCATAAAAAAAAAAAAAAAGGTTGAAAAACACAGGTATAGTTGTTGGTCTTTCTGAACATACCATTCACCTGTCCAGGGTGTTCTAAGTCTCCACCATATTCACTAAAAAGGCCCTGCATTAAAATGAGCTATTTAAAATATGAATGGATAAAATTTGCATTAAGACTCCACGACCAAATTCTAGGCACATTTTGAGAAATAAAAACTAAATTATGAAGAGCAAAAAAGTTTTGATTATTTAAATAGAAAAAAAAAAAAAACGTTCTTTTTAAGATGCAATCAGCTGCTCGTTTAATAATAATAATGCATTGAACTTATATAGCGCTTTTCTAGACACTCAAAGACGCTTTACATATATATATGCATTATTCATTCACTCCATACAATCATTCACACACACACACGCAACATTCATTCCTGATGGGAGCTACCATGCAAGGCACATACCACTATCATCAGAAGCAACTGGGGGTTCGGTGTCTTGCTCAAGGACACCTCAGCATGGACTCTGGGCGGGGGATCGAACCTGCGACCTTCCGGTTACGGAGCGGTCGCCCTACCCACCGAGCCACCCATATAACTAGTTTAAGGCTAGTTATATGCCATAATGGAAGGTCACTCATTATCAAATTGCTCTTAAGTATAAGCAATAGCGTGTATGCTTTATGTGAGCTGTGTCAGACTAGTGGCCTATACAAGTTGCACCCTGCCTCTGACTTTTTCTGATTTATTCTTGTTATAGATAATTTTGGCTCAACCTATTCTTTGTGTTTTTCAGATTATGTTGCTTCCTGTTTTTTTGCTTTTATGGACAATTCTTTACCATTTTTGCTACACTTAACTTTACTACTGTACTCTAAATGTTTCAATAACCTTCAAAAAATATCTTTAACTACACAGTCCCTGTTATAGCCATAAAAACATTAGCCGCTTATTAGTAGGGACAAATCCATATATCTCGTCCGCACTGACAGTGGATGTGTTTTCTGTGGTCGGATGAGTTCTTTTTCCTCCCTCAGTAAATAGTCTGTCCTCTGATTCTGTGAGCCGCTGATTAAACTTTAGGAGAAATATGACATTCTAGAATAGTCTGGGTTAGTCATTTTGGTCAGTTTGATTTGTGTACTTCTAAAAAAAAAGGTTTGATACAAGGAGAATGCTGGAATTTTTGTAAAAGTATTTTTGATCATTTCAGCAGGAGATTAACTGAACTAAATCCGCATGATTTACAACAGTTTTTCAGACAAAAAGTGTGTGTTACTGTATTTCAGTCCCAGTCAGACAAAGAATGGGAAAAGTATCAGTGATGCAATTTCATATTAAATACATAAGTTTTTTTTTTTTTTACTTTTAATGATTGTCGCTATTATATATTTATAAAGTTTCACTCATAAACCAAAGTTTAAGAATGGTCTGGATGATGGCTGACCTTGCACCATTGCATGGAAATCAGAGACAATCTCTAGTTTGGCAGACTGAGGCGGTTGTTCCTCAATAAGAAAAGAACAAAGCGACTTTTGTGGTTGGAGGATGTTCTCAACCACAGAAGGAGTAAAAACTCCTCTGTGATTATGGGTTTTATTGATACATCTAAGGCGTTTTATCGAGTTAATCACCATAAACTTTTTGTTAAATTGAAATGAGGTGCACCTGATTCAGACCAAAGCGGATAAGGCCCTTTGCTTCCCTGATTTTTATTTGTCCAAGCAAACCTCAGTGTTTGTAATAAAACAAAGTATCTGGACCACTTCATCCTCTGTGATGATGATGATGATGACATCAATCGCCAGTGTCAGATACTATACACCCAGGCAAACATGTTGGTCAGAAAATCCCACATGTGGAATTCCACATGTAAATTTATTTAAAACATACTGCACACCACTGTATACAACCCCACTGTGGTGCAAATACAAAAAGGCTACATTACAAATGCTAAAAGTAGCCTATGACAACGCATTCAGAATGCTGTTGAAAAGGCACAGATCCGGCAGTGCGAGTCTCCTGTTCTGTCAGGCCAGAGTGAGCGCAATAGTGAGAGTCTTAGTGAATCCTAGTGTCAGTGCAATCAAGTATCAGTCCCTTCTATGGGAACATTGGTACAGATGTTTATTATGACTGGCTTGTATCTTTTTATTTTTTTGTCTGTTTGTTCCGTTTGTCTGTGTGTTGATGGACCTTGAGTCTGAAATAAAGATGATGATGATCACACTCCTCAGTATCACTGGTAAAGTTCATTCACAAGGACTGGAAAGGAGAGTCTGCAGTACGGTCTAGTTTTGGAAGAGCAGGTTGTCAAACAATGTACCAGTACTATCATCTTTTCAGAGTTAGAGGGGTCACAAGAATTTGTCCAACCAGTTTATATAAATTTTGAAAATTTGAAGAAAGCCCTTCGCAGGAGTGTCAAACTCCAGCCGCTCTAAAGGTTTTCAATGTGTTCTTGTATCTACATACCCTGATCCAACTTATTCTTCTTCTTTTGGTTAAAGGCGCGAAGCACCAACACAGGTGCATTACCGCCACCTACTGACTCCCAAGATATTCACATCCTCTTCAACAACCCTGTACATCTCAGGAAAGAGCACAAAGCTCCAAAACCCTGCCCCTGACAACCAAACAAAAACACATCCCGTTCCACATCCAAATTCCCCACAGCCAATTCCTGTGCCTACAAACCCCCTACCCACCCAAAGCTCAAGGTTTCCTTTACACCCCTCTCCGAGGACCATTCCAGGACCGCCTGCTCAGGGTGGTTAAGGCTCTTCCCTCTCAAACTAATCCAATAATTTACCACTAGGTGCTACTGCCTCAACAAGAGCGGCATGACACCTGCCTCCACCCTCAGTGCACTCACTGGCGAAGTCCTCAGAGCCCCAACACAAATCCTAAGGGGCCTTGGCCTGCACCACATCCAAAACCCTCAATACAGCAGGAGCCGCCCAACCATAAACCATACACCAGTAATTCCACCTAAACTTTATCCAGGTAATTGAGTCAATGTGTCAAATTTTATTGACTGTTAATTTCACTTTAAGAGCATCAGCTGTGTTGAACCAGGAATACATGGGAAACCATTAGGACACCGGCCCTCCAGGACCAGATCTTTACACCTTTGGCTTAGAGACTACTGTGGAGGAGATTCTAGGAGTACAGAATCCCAGAGCCCTTGTTACAGGTTATCTGGTGATTCCATTACCAGCTCTCTTGTGTTCTTCAAAAAAGTTAAAATATTACATTGTTATATTGTTACAATAATTTCTGGGTCACTTTAATATTGAAATGAAACATAAACAAACCATTCAGGAGAAGCAAATACAACATTTTCATTTTGTTAGAGAACACTGTGTGTTAGCTGATCCAGGTGCTGTCGATAACTGTCAGTAGTTACTATCAATAATTAATGACACAATTAGCTGTTGAGCAGTCTGATTGATCAGCCATTCCATAATTGTTGATGGCTTGGCTGGCAGCCTCCTCAGCGTATACAGCTGAACCGTTATTGATTTTCCACTTCTTCCTGAGACATCATGCTGACTCTTGTCTTCACTGTATGAGGAGAAGCACAACCTCGATTTATCAATATGTGTCTGCTGATGTATTCAGTTTCCTACATATCTCAGTGTTTCAGTCTGGGCTTACTATTAAATACTTGAAGTGCAGCATGTGCACATTTCAGTCAAACATCACAAACCGTCAGCTTCTCTTCACTTTACATGTCCTCCTCTACCCTGAAAACACTCGCAACTCAACTGTGCAAAAAGTATTGTTAATACACATAGTAAAGGCTAAAATTGGATGAACCAGGGCAAAATAGATTAGTAAAATATTGAATTGTTAATCATTCATTTTTGTGCTTTTTAACAAAAAAGGGTTATTATAAAGGTTGTTATAAGGGTGACAAAGCCTACCCTGGCAGCATACAGTCAAGAGGAGGGGTACACGCGTCACCAGTCTGTTGCTGGGCCACTAGAGACAACCATTCATCCACACACATAAAGTTTCCAGTTATCAATTTACCTGACATTAATTCATAATTTGATTGTTTTATAGTAAATACTCAGATGACTGATTTGTGAAAAGCGACCATTAGTTTTGAGGACCTCAAAAAAATAATAGACACTGTTATTTCATACAATATTATTATGTTGCATACAAAAATATTAAACGGACTAAACTAATTTTCTAAAATCGTAACAGACTGGCGACCTGCTCGGGGTGTACCCTGCCCTTCGCCTTAAATTAGCCGGGATGGGCTCCAGCACCCACCGCAACCCCGAAAGAGCAGACGAATAAGAAGATGACTGACTGACTGTAACGGTGGAAGAAATTGCAGTATTGTGACTGTACAAAGTCTGACTTGTAATAAGAAATTCAAGTAAAAATGTTTGACGTATTTCTCTACTATTCACTCAATCACACACACACACCAGATCCAGACTAGGCAACGTGGGTGAAGTGTCTTACCCAGGGACACACCAGCAATTTTTCTCAATGGCCATTCTTACTGTGGTACCTGGGGTTCCAGTGGTCTCCCATCCAAGAGAGAAATTTAGCTGATGTACGGTTGTTCCTAGTTGGCTGCTAGATATTAGAAGCTGGGGTAAGTATGGCACATTGGGGTTCTGTTCATTAATTCTGTCCACTATTCTCTGCCAGACTGCCTTGGCTGCTTGATGTATACACATCGCCATTGGCTGATCCCTGGCTTTTCTTTCTTGCGGTCCTGTCCCTAATCTCATTAATTGTTCCCAAATGTCTTTTGCTGCTCATTTTACACCATTAGCTGGTACGGTACGATTACATGTTTCTTCCTCTCCTCTTTGGAAGAGAGTTGTTTCAGATTCCTGATGGATCTTCTTTGTTCCTGTCCTGAGCGTCACTACACTGAGGAGGCGTCTGTGATTCATCACCATCCTGTTTCCATCATAATGAAGTCCATCTACTGATTCTTTCATATACCTGTATAGCTGCAGAGTAGAATAAGCTAATTACTTGATGCCATGAAAGGTATCCAGTGTTGTTTTCCTTTTTATCTTTATTTTATATTTATTCCTACTTTTACACCCCTTTTTTAGCACCTGTCCAGTGACAGATTTGGACAATGTTAGTCTCAAAACAGCCAGCTTTTTTGGGACTGGTTGGATTTATTCAAGTTTTTTAATCTTTGCTAAGTTTTTCAAATATTTCAGTTTTAGTAATTTTTTGCCCTATAGACATGAATGGAGTTTGTATATTATTTGCTCTTCAAACCTAGATAACTCGAGCAAACGTTTAACTAGAAACACAATATTACCTCAAAAATACTCACAAGCTCTAACCAACATAATTGTGATAAGTTTAATTGAGAAAATGACTGTTTAAAACAAAAAAAGTCAAAACTGAATAACTTCAGGGAAAGTCCCTCGCTCAACTAAAACAGAGCGAGACAAATTTTGTAGTTTTCTTTTTTTTTTTTTTTTTAACAATAAAATGACGTTTCTCTCGAATATAAAAAAATGCACATGCGCCAGCTAACAGCGTGAGCGTGGCGGGCCTGCAGCGCGCGGAAGGCTGAAGGAGGATAAACATGAACCGTTTAACAGAAATGATCTAAAAACAATAATAGATTCAATTTATATTGTGCCTTAAAAGGGTGCATGTGTATGCCACCGACTTATGTTTAGTCTGGATGCGTTTATATAGCTCCACTCTGCGCATGCGCGGTTGGCGCTATGCATTGTGGGGGTTGTAGTCCTTTTTCTCGGCGGCAACAAAGCAGCTGTTCATCTAAATCGGCATATTTTAGTATATAATTAACAGCCTTAGACATGCTAACTGCTCATCCCGGGTCCTACATGTGGGTCCCCATAAGGTTTCTTCTTTTTTCCCGTCACTGCTGTTTTGTTTTTTTTGTCTTAATTTTTGTACTTTTTTTAAACAGCAATGTAAAGCTTGTTAGGACTATTCTTTTGAGTTATTGGGCTGTACTAAAATAATTGAATTGGCAAGCTGGTATGGCCCCATTTAAAAAATGTGTATAAACAGCAATAAATATCAAGTCTAGGGTTTCTTAATATATGGATCAACCCCAGCTATTTAATCCTTGTTCCGTTCTGTCGTCTTCCGCTTATCCAGAGACAACAGCGCTGCAGAGACAACAGAGGGCAACAGCCTCAGAAGGGAAGCCCAGGCTTCTCTCACCCCAGCTGTATCCTCTAGATCACCCGAAGGATCCCAATTCATTCCCCAGCCAACTGTGATACATAGCCTCTCCAGCTGGTCTGGGGTCTGCCTCTTGGTATCCTCCCGGTGGGACATGCTCGAAACACCTCACCAGCGAGGTGCTCGGGCCAGATGCCCGAACTACCCCACCTGGCTTCTCTCGACCTGGAAGAGGAGCGGCTCGACACCGAGCTCTTTCCGGATGGTAGAGCTCCTCACCCAATCTCTGAGTGAGAGCCCAGCCACCCTGAGGAGGAAGCTCATTTCAGCCGCTTGTATCTGCAGTCTCATTTTTTCGGTCACCACGCACAGACGGTGACCATAGGTGAGCGTGGGAATGTAGATCAACTTGTAAATCGAGAGCTTTGGTTTTCGGCTCAGCTCGTTCTTTACCACGACGGATCAATGCAGCGTCGTAGTTATTGATGACTCTGCACCATCTGTCGATCTCCCGCTCCATCTTTCCCCCACTCGTGAACAAGACCCCAAGATACTTAAACTCCTCCACTTGGGGCCAGACTCTGTCCCTGACCTGTAGGGGGCATTCCATTTGGCAATTCGGCCACTATTCATTTATGCTTTTTTCTTTTTTTTAAATAAACTCAAAAGTTAGTTGATTTGTGTCAAGATTAGTGCAGGGAAGAAGTATCCTAATGCAAAGAGTTTAAAAACAAGTTTATTGAAGTGATCAGAAAATGTGTGGCAGCCTGGATCAGAGGTGGCAATGACAGCAGTTTGTGACTTAGGTCTGGTTGTTTGTTTCCAGGCAGGGGTCAAATCCAAGGCAGCAAAGGTAAACTTTCACAGTAGACTGTAAGAAAAACAGAGTATGTGAACACACAGGTACAAACAAGACAGATGTTCAAGGACATACAATTGGGATCAGGTGTAGTTAATTGAGGGAGGAAGCGTTGGAACAAGAGAAAAACAGGAGATTTCCTAACTAATGGAACATAATCAGACTCCACTTATCTACTTTACAATACAATTAAACCAAGAATGAATTTAAGCAACATCATTTTTGCTGATGAAACCCCTAAATCAATCAGAAGTGATGTAAATATATATTTTCCTCTGAAATGTGACACAAAACAGCTCATTGCTCTGATGTTTCTTGTTTAGAACAGGTGGCCTGGAAAGTGTTTACCTTTAGTTTCTTCCTTTTATCTTTTGAGATTTTTCTTTCTCGCAACCCAACATTTCCATCATTTTTATGTAACACACTTTTATTCAAACACCTTTCAGGAGACTTTTTTTTCTGTGAATGCACAAACATCGGCATAATGAGTCTACAATCAAGAAGTCACTTTAATCAAAATTGAAATGATTTAAATATTCACTATACAAATTCAGGTCAATATCATGCATTTAATTATTCATTTTCAACATAAAATGATGTTTTTTTTTATCAAAGTCTTTGCCTTCTGCAACCTTTAGGAAGAAAAAAAAACACAATCTGGTCCCTCCTGAATTGTATCAGAGGAAATGATGCCAGTCTCTCTCAAAGCTTTCCTGTGTCTCCAGCCACTCTTTAACGTGGTAACACAAGAAACATCCGGAACCGATAAGCACTGTGACCACAACACAGAATCTGCTGGTTATGATCAATATCCTCCTCACAGCATCCCGCTGCGAGCAAAGGAGAGGCGTGAGAGAAAGGATGAAGGAATTGGTATCAGAGAAAAAAAAAACAGAGTGTAATTTCAGTTTGGGGATTTTCTTGCCCACTTACAGATAACTCCAGAAACTCATGAAATCCATCTCAACCACTTCCCCTCTCATTCATTCCTCTTTTCTTCCTGTCTTGGCTCTGTTCCATTAGTCTACTTATTTATGAGATACTTTATTAATTAAAAGAAATGTAGAAACGGGTCAATCTTTTTATGTTAATGTTCAGTAATGGCTGAGAATAAAAGAAAATTATTACAAAAACTAATTAAATTTGGCCCAAATGGAAACATCTATTTGAAGAAATCCCACGCTAAACCCCCGCAAAAATGTCATTTTTAGTTAGTAAAAGCAAAACTGAAGAAAACTAATGATTGCAATTAATAGAAACATTGAAGACAGAATATTTCTACTGAGTGACGTATTTTAGATTAAACAATACAAGACGGGCAGCACGGTGGCGCAGTGGGTAGCACAGTGGCCTCACAGCAAAAAGGTTGTGGGTTTGAGTCCCGGATGGGGACGAGGCTTGGAACACTGTCCTTTCTGTGTGGAGTTCGCATGTTCTCCCTGTGTTTGCGTGGGTTTCCTCCGGGTACTCTGGTTTCCTCCCACCCTCCAAAGACATGTATGCTAGGTTGATTGGGCGGTGCTAAATTACCCCTAGGAATGAGTGTGTGTGTCTGTGGATGGTTGTATGTGTGTGGCCCCGCGACAGACTGGCGACCTGTTCGGGGTGTACGCTGCCCTTCGCTTTAAATTGGCCGGGATGGGCTCCGGCACACCCCGCAACCGCGATGTTTCATTTTGTCTATTCGACTGCTTATCCCTGTTGGAGATTCCCAGCTGACTACATTCGAGAGGCAGGATGCACCCTGAACAGGTTGGTAGTCTGTTGCAGGGCCACACACAGACAACCGTCCACACACACTGATTTATAAGGGCAATTTTATAGTAGCCAATCAACCAAACATGCATTTTTGGCTGGAGTGGGAGGAAACCGAAGTCACTACTGCACCATCAAGCAGCCAAATTTCACACCTCAAAGGAAACTGAACAAAATAATCCAATTACATTGAATTGACTTTAAAGTATCTTTATTTGGGTGGAATGGTGTAACAGTGGCCTCACAGCAAGAAGGTTGTGGGTTCAAGTCTCGGGGGGGCATGCGCCTTTGAACACTGACCTTTCTGTGTGGAGTTTGCATGTTCTCCCCTTGTCTGCATAGGTTTCTTTCGGTTTGCTCCCACCCTCCAAAAACATGCATGTTGGGTTGATTGGCTGGTGCCAAATTGCCCCTACAAATGTTTGTGTGTATGATTGTATGCGTATGGCCTTGCGACAGACTGGTGACCTTTTCTGGGTGTACCCTGCCCCGCGCCTTGAATCAGCAGGATGGGCTCTGGAACCCCCCAACAACACCAAAAGTATAGATAGCCAAGAAGCTGACTGACCATATCTTTATTTTTTTCCAACAATAACAAAAGAATCTTGAAACTTTATTGGAATTAAACTGAATCAAAATCTGAAATTTCTCCATTTCCATGTGGATATATGAGGTTTCTTCTTATTTTCCTCAACGAGAAGGAAGATCTAAGGACAAAAATCTACTTGTTCTGTTTAGTAAATAGCAGTTGTTAATCTCAAGACTAATTTTCAGTTTGTTTGGTTATTTTGTTCAATTTTTTTGGTGATTTTGACCAATTTACATCAAATTGAACAGCTGCATCACAATTGTGAATGCACAATCAAATTTTAGCTGCAAGATCTTGTTATTTTGCATAGTTTTTCTCAAAGTTTCTTTTTAAAAAAGGACTGGTTTCTGTAAATAATAGTTTGATCAGAGTGTTCTCCACCCCCACCCCAAATTTGTTTCTTGCAGCCATCTGGCACGTAACAGCAGAGAGCGCTGTAAGCCCGCCCATTTCTTCAGAGCGGTAACAAACAAATTAATCGACCTGTTAAACTATCCTGCAGCATACAATTCAATCTTTAGCTTCATTTAATTTGTGCTAAACTAAAAAGCAAAATTTTAGTATTTAGATGCATGCAAAACTGAATAAAATTCAGTTTTACAAATTTGCAGAAACTCCATAAAGCGTCGTTATTTAACGTTGTTGGAATCACCTGTTCCTGTTTGATCAAAGCTGCCAGGATGGAAGCAGAACAAGGTAAGCTTCTGATCCTCTAAAAATTTAAAAAAACAATGCATTAACTGTGCAAAAGTATTTTTTTTGCATTGATTTTTCTGCAAAAAATTGAGCTAGTTGTAAAAATGAATCACAAACATTTCCAAACTGATGCAATTGTGTAAAAGTGACTTTAAAACGTGCATTTAAAAGATTTCTTTGGTTTGCATTATTTTAAATAATTTTTTTTAGCTGTTTGATGATTTAAAAACAATTTTTTTCTGATTGTTTCTATTTGTTTGACTAAATCTACTATGACCCCGCCCACTTTAGTAAACGGACGCAGTGGGTCATTTTTTCTTATTTTAAAGAAGAAAAACAAGCAAAATGAATTAAATAATTCATGAATTGTTGTTATTTGATATTTTAAGTGTATTTGATTACGTTAGGAAAAGATTTCGGTGAAAAAACAGACATTCAAGGGGAACTAGTTTATGTGAGTGAGCTTCCCGGGAAAAAGCAAAGGGGCGGATGACTCCGCGGAAGTCAGTGATGCGGCTGTTTTTATTACGGCGTGTGTGAGCTCAGCTGTTAGTGTCACGCCGCAGATTTCAGAGTGTGTGTCGCTGCTGCAGGTTTTAGTCATCTCAACGATCCACGCATGCTTCACACAACCTGATCAGTAAAAAAAATCATTGCATCGCCTCACTGGAAGGATTTAATGTTACGATCAGACTGGAATCAGCTTGCTGGGCTTTTTAACGACACGTTTTCATCTTGGTTTTACATCTACGGTGTTAAATTAGAAAGGTAAGAACGGAAACAAGCGGGATCCTGCAGGATTTTTATCATCATTTAATCTGATGAATGCATTTTAATTTTTTTAAAATTGGCTTGTTTTCTATGATTTCTGAGCACCTGCTGCTTGGTGCATGCATATGCACATGCACACACTTCGTGCATGTTTAGCTCTATGTTTTGGAGTGACCATGTGTGCATGCTTTTGCAAGTAACAATCCTATTTTTTTTCTAATCTTCCAACAGCTTCATCAGAAGGAGAAAACCACCAAGGAGACATGCCGTTAAATTCTATCTCTCCGAGTAAAAACTACGACTACGATTACGATTCTCTGCAACCTTATTTCTACTATGACAACGAAGAGGAGGATTTCTATCCTCAGCAGCATCAGCCTCCTGCACCAAGTGAAGACATCTGGAAGAAATTCGAGCTGCTGCCGACCCCTCCTCTGTCCCCCAGCCACCGACCATCCATGTGCAGCATGTTCCCTTCAACCGCAGATCAGCTGGAGATGGTCACCGAGTTCCTGGGAGACGATGTAGTCAATCAGAGCATCATCTGCGACGCGGATTACTCGCAGACATTCGTCAAGTCCATCATCATCCAGGATTGCATGTGGAGCGGTTTCTCTGCAGCGGCCAAGCTGAAGAAGGTGGTGTCTGAGCGGCTAGCGTCGCTGCATGCTGCCCGGAAGGACAACGGCGATATGTTAAACAGCAGCTACCTGCAGGATCTCAACACCTCTGCGTCTGAATGCATCGATCCATCGGTGGTTTTTCCCTATTCAATGGAGACCATCAAGCAGGAGGAAACTGATGATCTGATAGATACACCACCCAACAGCAGCAGCAGCTGTAGTGACTCTGGTAAGCTCCCATGCTGCAGACACACCCCTCTTTAGAGTCAGGAGTTCTCCCTCTGCTGACTGAGCAACCACTACTGATCATATGCTATGGTTTTTAATTTGCATTATTATTTGAACAAATAAGCTAAAATTAAGTAAAAATGAATACATCCCATCATGCTTGAGTCTGACCTGCTGCAGGGTGTGTTCAATCATCTCACAGAAGATCCTGTTATTACATATTTTATCATTGTTTTCTTTTACTTGTAGAAGAAGAAGATGATGACGAAGATGAGGAGGAGGAAGAACAGGAGGAAGAGCAGGAGGAAGAAGAAATCGATGTGGTGACGGTGGAGAAAAGGCAGGTGATGAAGCGGTGTGACCCCGTTGCGCTGGAAACCAGATATCCCAGCCCGGTGGTGCTGAAGAGGTGCCACGTCTCCACCCACCAGCACAACTACGCCGCCCTTCCATCCGCCAAGCACGAGCAACCGGCTGTCAAGAAGCTGAAGGTGGAGAACAGCAGGGTGCTGAAACAGATCAGCAGCAACCGCAAGTGCTCAAGTCCCCGAACATCCGACACGGAGGACTATGATAAGAGAAGGACTCACAATGTTCTGGAGCGACAGAGGCGGAACGAGCTGAAGTTGAGCTTTTTCGCCCTGCGAGACGAGATCCCTGATGTGGCCAACAATGACAAGGCAGCCAAAGTTGTGATCCTGAAGAAAGCGACAGAGTACATCCACAACTTTCAGTCAGATGAACAGAGACTCCTCTCACTGAAGGAGGAGCTGAAGAGGAAAAGTGAACTTTTAAAACGGAGGCTTGCACAGCTGCAGGGCTCCCGGCTTAAAATGTGATTTTGTTTTTTTTATTTTGATTTGTTTTTCTTTTTTTTTTGTCATGCAAATTACTTGATGTACAGTTGTTGTTGCATGCAAATGCAAAAAAAGGGTTACGTTCTTTGGAAATCTTGTTTTGATTTCACTGTTAAAACTGCCTCAAGGTATGGGTGAGATAAATATTTAAAATTTTTATTTTTATTAATAAAAGGTTAAAAATGTGCCTGTTGGAGGCCTGAACTAAAATAAGTTTTTATTTTTTTGTACATATTTCCTAAGAAAAGTATTTTCTCAATTGTCTGGATGTTCAGACTCACTGTTCTTTTGCATTATGTTTCTAGATTCATTTTGAAATATAAAAAAGTTTTCATCAATTTGTGTCTCAGTTCCTTCTATACAATACACTCCTCAATCCCACAGTAAGATCCAGCTTATAAAGACAGCTCAGAAAAGATGCTTAACAATCAGAAAATAGAAAGAAATTAAACTGATCCTCAAAATGTCAAGCAAAATATTTAGCATGGATGTTAAAAAAGATCATGCAAATAGCCTTAAACTACTGCATCATAATTGCATGCACTTTTTTGTGCATTGATTAAGAACATATTCCATATGATACCTTATAGATGTACTGCAAATGGAACAATATCACCATTCAAAATACAAATTTCTTGCATCTTAAGGGGGTCCAACTAGTTACATAACTCATCGTGGATCAATATAACTAATTATCACATCAGGATTCAATTCAAGCATGCAAAAAGAATTACCTACTTTAAAATATATAATTCTGATCTTATGTTTTTGTTTTCTGCAGATTAAATGTGTTTTTAACCAGAACTACAGATGATCTAAATCTTTTGCATTATCAATGATCAATCAATACAATAACAATATCAATGCAGATGAATGCACTGATCTTAAAAATGAATGCAAAAGCATTAGAGTACATCTAAGAGTTAATAAGTCAAATCCACATCTCAGACCATCATGTCACCATTTTTCAACTGGTTGTGACGTCATGCGCCATATCCAGATCTCTCCCCTGAGCGCATGGTTCTGGTTGCGAGCACATGGAAGTCAGGTTGAGATTTGTGTTCATGATCCAAGCGTCTGATCGCGATCAAATCAAACTACAAACCTGGAATATAAAAGAATAATAAAAAAAATCAACATCGGGTTTCATCCAAACAGCAGGTAAGATCTTTTTGCTTTTAGATGGAGAAATAAGTCTTGATTATGAATCAGGTAAATCGGGTTGCTTCATTAAAAATGTAAACTAAGATAATACTCATTCATTGCATGGAAAATATTATGCAAAAATGTATTTATATAAAACCCAATATAATCTATGTGTAAGTATTGTCCTGATGTTAACATGCGTTAGGTCTTCTTTTGTCTGTCCAACTCCTGGTCAGCATGCAGAGTTGGGATGTTTACAACACGTGCTGCCTCTCTATTGTTGTACAAGTCAATCAAACCCATTTTGATGTGAAATCAAGCTTGCATTGTATAATTATAAACATAATTTCTCATTAAAGACTTCTACTTCAAGTATTTTTTTTAAATAGAAAATAGCTCCCAGTTCAGATCAGCAGAGGATGACAAAGGGTCTGTGACAGCATCAGGTAACATGTGCATGTGGGATCTTCAGGGATTTAATATGCATTGCAAAAAGATTTTGTTCTTTAAAATCTAACAAGTTCTCAGTATCTGTTTAGTTGATATATAAATATATATTTGTGGATAATTGTAGAGGTAGATTAGTGATGATGCATGTCTGAATAAATAATAGAAATAACATATTAAGATGTGCAATCTAATCAGTGGCAGATTTGTGCATCTATATTAATTTAAATCAGTCTTTTTTTTTGTATTACTAAATTAAAAGTCCAATTGCACAGATGTGGCCAAACTTGGTTGCAATAATATCTAGATTATCTTCTTGCAATGTAAATATCTTCTATAAACTATTTCTAAGTTTTCCAAAAGTTTTTTTTATTCCAGGTGAGTTTCAGGGTTTTGTTTTTTAAATTGGTCCACATTTCAGCCCTGTACTTTGCAAAAATACTGATTTTGTTGGAGGTTTTTTTTATGTTCTGCTGGGAAATCAGTGTCATATTTTTTTATTTCCTCATCTATTGTTTCAATATCTTCAACAACTGTTGCAAAAAGACAATGCCCTGCAACATGACAGATGTTTTCGAGTAAGCCTTTTTGTTTCCTTCCTCCTTTAAGCCATTTAATGCATTCTTTTCCAACTGAACCCAAACCACAACCCAACTGTCCTTAAAACATTAGCGGAAGTTTATCCTGTAAATCTGTTCATGAAACATTTCCGCTGTAACAGTTGGGTTTCTTTTAGTCGTTTGGAGTCAAAGTGATTTCATGTAGATTCAATTTATTGTTTGCAAAATAATCACATCCGAATGAACCCTGACATATTGAATTAATCGGCTAAAACTTTTGTTTTCCGCTACATGAAACATCCAAGTTTTGCAAACAGCAGAACAGATTAAAATCTTTTTTAATAAAAACCGCTAAGTCTTCCAGATGGTCATACAAATGGTAAATATTGCAAGGGTGTGACAATTAGGGGCTTAGCTTTTAAGACTTGAATATGAATTTGATTTAGTGTATCATTGCAGAGGAAAGAAATTATTAGAATTTTTTAAAAATAGTATTTGAAACATTGTTGTAACAGAAATTTGACAGAAATCTGTCATAATAATAAGAAAGAAAGAAAAGAAATGGAATCAATTAAAGAATTTTGATGCTTTATATAAGAAAAATACTTTCTGTTCGAATAACGCAGTGAAATCCTTAAACTTTAAATTGAAATTTGCATGGATCTTATTTGCATTGTGAATACTTTCAGTACAACCGCTGATCGACCGATAGTAATTTGTTGGAACCACAAAGTCTTTCTTCTTGGTTTAATTCTTATTCTAACAGCCCTGCAATTTAACCAGGTAATCTAGTGACTCACGCAATCTATGTCCTTATGTAGAGATACATTTTTACGTCCTGCTTTGCTGAGATGACCTGAGTTTATATTATACACAGAGACATTTTTCTCCTGAATGCAGCCGTTTTCCAGATAAATAAATTTACATTGAGTGTGATTTAGAGACATCTAATATGTTCAGACAAACTTTCATCAAGATCATCTTTTCACTACAATGACTTCACACACCCTCAGAATTACACAATTCTTATGTAATCCAAGTTTTCTCCAACTTGACGTGAGAATTGATTAAAGTATCTTTTACTTCTGAGAATCTGAATGCCAAATTCTGCATCATTTTTATCAAATGACCTCACTTTTCTCTTTGGGAGTGTGCCATCTCATTCACATTCTGTTTCTGTGTTGTCAGTGTGTTTTGATGAGTTTAGATAAGTCCATGTTTTACTGCCAACTTCATGTCTGTACAATGTTTTCTCTGTGAAAATGACATGCTGTTGACATGTCCTGTCAATACGACACTAACCACACTCTTAAATCATCCTCCAAAGAGGGTTTCTTCATTTTTATTGAAGCGAATCCAAACTATTTTTCTGGTGTTAACAATAAAAACTATTTTAAAACCTTTTTGATCACAGGCGACAGAAGGTTTGCAGCAGATGTTCTTAAAAGAAAAAAAAAACCCTTTAAATCCTTTCTTGTAACTTAGCTGTAATATTTTCATATACTCTTTTATAGTTTATCACCATTTAGGAGTCATCATTGACATTCTACAGGTCAAAAAAAGCTTGTCATTTTTCCACATATGAAAGGATCAAGTTCCGTTTGAGTTCCTCCTACCATACTACGTTATCCTAAATCATTTAACTGTACAGAAAAGCTGGGGGGCTGCACGGTGGTGCAGTGGATAGAGCAGCAAGAAGGTCGATGTTAGAATCCCAAGTGGGGGCAAGGCTTGGGACACTGGCCTTTCTATGTGGAGTTTGCATGCTCTCTCCGTGTATGTGTGAGTTTCCTCCAGGGTACTCTTGTTTCCTCCCAGCCTCACAAAATATGCATGTTAGGATGATTAGCCGTTAGGGAATTCCCCCTAGGAATGCGTTTGTGCGAATGGTTGTGTGTGTGACACCGCGACACACTGGGTACCTCTTCAGGGTTTACCATGCCTGTTGCCGAATCAGTCAGGATAGGCACCAGCACCTTTGCAGCCCCTAGAGGAATAAGCTGTTCAGGAGATGAGTGATGAATGTTTTATGCGGTGAGACTTTTCTTTTACAAATCATCCTCACCTACAGCACTATCATCTTTCTATTTATTTACATTTAATTGTTCAGAAATTTGCTGTGGATGTGGTTAACACAGTTAAACAAGAGAAAAATAGTTGAGGAAGAGCAAAATCAACTTTTTTGGAGATTTCTACCACTAGATTTCTTACTTTGCATTTTTGGCCTCAAATAAGATTTATGCTGTGTCGTGCATGTGCTCAGGGGGTGAGACTAAGCAAGATGCAAGTGGAGTTGTTATTGTTTTATTTTTATTCTCATCTGGAATTTTCTTAGAAATGAAAATAAAATTAGATAAAGATGGAAACTAGAAATCTTTTCTATAAAAATAAACCAATTGACATCTAACAACGGGTCCACTTATTTCCTAGACTGCATGGGCTAATTTAATGTTGAGAGGCAGTTGGATCATATCCCAGGAGTTGCCAGATCAGAGGGAACGTACAAAGAGAGAGAGAGAACACACTCACCACTGGGAAGAGAACAAGGAAAGTCATCAGAGAAACATGGCTGTTTTAGAGCTCAGAACAATCATTTCTGGAGGAGAAAATGAGAAAATTACTGTATATGCAAAACTAAAAAAATAGAATAGTGCACCTTAAAAAGTTGCAAATGACAAATAAATAAATTTACGTTTATTATTATTGAGAAAATGCCAGTTTTTAATGCTGGTCTTATTTAATTTTTTGCTACACCTTCAGACTGGTCTGTAAAAATATTGTTAGATTTTAAAACTTTATGTAACCCTGAAAAGCTTGCGGGGCCACTGATCTAAAGGATTTTTTTTTTACGTTGAATTCTGAAGTTCATTAAATGATCAAAAAGTTTTAAAATTTCAAAGCAACTTAATTGTTTCTGACCTGCTAGAGGGTTGACGGCTAGTTTAGGAATATAAGATAGTTTTAAAAAGAGACAATGATCAGATGAGAAAATATCAACTATAGTCACATTGGCAAAATGAGCAGATCTAAATTGAGGTCTAAAAAACTTGTCCATTCATCCTTCTAGAAGCGAGGAGGTTAGACTGTAGTTATCTCTCTGGTTTTTATCTGACTCTCACAGTCGCACACTTTTAACTGATCTGACTGAAAATTTACCTCTGCTTTCACACAATCTCTATTTTTTATTTAAATAATCACTTAGTTGTTCATTCAA
Source organism: Neostethus bicornis (assembly GCA_902685375.1). Lineage (NCBI taxonomy): Eukaryota > Metazoa > Chordata > Actinopteri > Atheriniformes > Phallostethidae > Neostethus > Neostethus bicornis. The sequence continues at coordinate 14,965,042 of LR738553.1, read as the reverse complement.
AATCTTCTGTTTTCACTCCGATACTCTTTAACATACGGATCTTCACATCTCGGACACTATTTTCCCCATTTGAATTGTTTCCTTTCCTATATACAATTGAGATCAATTGTAAGGATCTTCTTTCGGCATTTCCCTTATGGGGTCGCCAAAGCAAGTAATTTTCTTCCATCTAACCCTATCTTTCTTCACCGAATGAAGATATTTGGGGTAACCGAAGAGGATGCAGGAGACAAGATTAGATGGAAGATAAATTGTAAGGATATTGTCTTAATTTGAAATAATAATAACTTATGGTTAATGGTTGTTATGGATAGGATATAAATAATCTTAACGACATTCTACCTATATATCTAAAGGATTTATTACAGCTCCACCGTGTGCCATTGAGAGTCCCTCTCTCTTAGATCTCATGATCATTTGATTTTTAATTTGAACTTTTCTACATCAGAAATGTTGGGCGTGACTCACCTTTCGGAGGTTGGATTTGTTTGCCAACGTACTCCTACGTACGCATCATTAAGTGATGCATGGACTTTCACTTAAATTACTTAATTAATACTTAATTAATATGCGTTCTTATGGTTTAAATTGCCTTGAAAAAATGTAAGAACATACTGTGGACTTCCAAATTTATTAAAAATGATTGATTGGATTGAAAACTTTTTCTATTTTCTCACTGGAATATCTTCTAGCTGCAGCCAATTTTGGCTTCATTTTTGGTGTTGTCTTTCGGCCCTAGCTTGGTACCTGATGTATTTAAAGGGGGTATTATGCTAAATCAATTTTTTGGATGATCCTATCAAGCTTGAACGTTTTTTCCACATCAAAAGCAAGTGTTTTTTTTATTTAATTCATGCATCTCTGAGAAATTTGCAAATACTCCCGTCCAGTAATTGGATACTATTCGAATGCCATGTTATTCTGAGCCACAGATTTTGTTCTCCGCCACACCCTCATTCTAACTTACGCAGGGTGTGTTTTGCAGCACGTATCCGCTCTGCTCACGCTTGATCCTAACAGGACTTAGAAATTTGATGCAAACAGACTTAAACAAATTTGATGTATTTGCGGCCTCAAAACGAGTTTTACACTGTTATGCACAATCGAGAGGGCAGGACGAAATGAGAAGTAAGCGGAGGAGAAATTCAGTGTCAAATACAAGAGTGAAATAAATAGATACATTTGTAAGTTTTATTGGTGAATATTGGATTTCTAAGCTATGAAAAAGATCTATGTATGGTATGAAACAAGAATTATCACCCCGTAATTGCATAAAACCCCCACTTAAAATATATAACAAAATAAAATATATAAAATTTATTAATTCATTTTTTTGTCAGGACAGGAATCAGCCTCCTTTGGATATTCTGGGAAAAACTGTGACCACCCAGTTCATGCTTGCTCAACACACCCTTAGAAATCTGATGAGACACATCAGATCCACATCCGTCTCTTCAGTCATGACTTATCGCCCATGTTTGTTGAAGAACTACGACAAACATCAGCATACCATCTCATACCACACTGTTAAACCCATTGGCACATAAGTGATAGTTTCAGCAGGAAACAGGACATCTTAAAGTCTCAAATTTATCATGAAATCCCCTATTTTCAAAAGTATGTTTGTCAGGTGTAAGATGTTATCTGATTATGAAAAAACATGGCTAAAATTGGGTCACGCAATAAGACGTCGACCCCCAAACTTTGTTGCAGATCTACAATGGTGTACTCAGAAAGATAGAAAAATATGTGTTGCAATGACACAAAGTCCAGACCATAAGCTGGTTGAAATGTTCGAGCAGTATTTAGAAAGCATGTCTACTGGCCTCAACCAGCTGAAGCTGTGTTGTAAAGACGAGTGTGTCAAAGTTCATTGGAAGAGACTGATAACATAAGACAGAAAATTGCTCAGTTTTTGCTGTTGAAAACAAATTTTTGTCATCTGTTTTTTCAATGCAGCTGGTTAATCTGCTTAAAAAATGCGAAAAAAAAAAAAAAAAAGAATAGTAAATCAATTTCTTGTTTTAAAGCTATTTTCCATAAGAATCCCCTCAGTGTAGAAAACGCCGACCCATTGTCTTCAAATCCAGATCTTGTGTGTTTTTCAATTGACTGAATTGATTTTATCCCAACGGAAATTTCTCACTTCTTTCTTCCCTCTCCACAAGTAGCTTGACACAGTTTACGCCTCTTAATGACACGCAGTGCTAAACACACACAGGAGGTCTGCTTTCAGCCTTCTGTCATAGCGGAAAGAAGACCAAGTCCTCAGCTGCTCCTAAACAGTCAGATGGCTTTGTTTCCATACTGGTAGACAGGTAGGCGTTGGCTTGAAACCACGGCAACGATGGGTGGATTCGCCACATATTCCCGCTCTAACGGCAGTAGGTCAACATGAAAGGTAGCAAAGTTTGAACCTTGATCCATTTCTAAGCTTATCCGGGTGAGATGAGTCAGAGGCGGCAAACAATCTGTTTGATTTTGTTCTCCATGTAGTCCAGGCGTGGAAGGAAAGAACAGACACAAACTGTTTAGCTGACCTACATTCAATGTTTATGTGTCCTGCCACTGCGTTAGAGCGAGGACTCATGTTTGAAAGGAAACATCCCCACCATGTTTAAAAAGCCGGCTTCCAAATTCCATTGTTGAGCTGACAGAGCAGAGGAGAGGTGAGAGACACCTTCTGTTTGCACACATAAGTGAAAGGTGAAGCCCACATGCATCACTGTGATGCCAAACGTGATGCGTAATCCTAACCGCTGACACAGATTGACTTTCAGTCACACTCAAAATTTAAATAACTTGTGTGAGACTAAATTAACGGTATGTGATAAGAAAAATAAAAACATCTGTGATAAGATGTGAGAAATTTTATTGAGTCTTGTGACAAATTTTATGGAACTTTTATGGGTCGGCGGGAATGTGATAGAACAATAAAAACATTGCTTTGTAGGAAAACTGATGTGCCCCTGTATTTGTCAGGGACTTCAAACGATTAATTTTTTACCTAAATGACTATTTATCTCTGTTCGCTGATAATAAACATAATAACTAATGATTGCAGCACTGCTCTGCAATCTTTGCTTAGAGGCCCCTCAATATATTTCTCTTTAACTGTTGTAATATCCAGACTGTCAACAAGCTGTTGCAATGGTATTCCATACACACAAGCACACACACACAAAACATCTTCTTCCCTTCAGGGGTCGCCACAGCAAGTCAGTTTCTTCCATCTAACCCTATCTTCTGCATCTTCTTCGGTCACACCAACTATCTTCATGACTTCCTTCACTGCGTCCATGAACCTCCTCGTTGGTCTTCCTCTAGGCCTCCTTCCTGGTGGTTCCAAATCCAGCATCCTTCTTCCGATGTACTCTCTCTCTCCTCTGCACACGTCTAAACCATCTCAGTCTGGCCTCTCTGACTTTATCTCCAAAACCTCTAACATGTGCTGTTCCCCTGATCTACTCATTTCCACCCTAGTCACTCCCGGAGAGATCCTCAGCATCTTCATCTCTGCTACCTCCATCTCTGTTTCCTGTCTTTTTCTCAGTGTCACTCTTTCTAGACCAAACAGCATGGCAGGTCTCATCACAATTTTGTACACTTTCCCTTTCATTTTAGCTGAAACTCTTCTGTCTCACATCACACCTGATACTTTTCTCCACCCGTTCCAGCCTGTCCGCACACGCTTCTTCACCTCTTTTCCACACTCTTCATTGCTCTGGACTGTTAATCCTAAGTATTTAAAATCGTCCACCTTCTCTATCTCTTCTCCCTATAATCTTACTTTTCCATTCACTTTTCCACACACGCGAAACATACAACAACTAATTTTACGGCCACCTTTTCAAGGTTTTCATCTGAATGCAGTGCAAAGTTAATATTTTCTGTTTCATTGATCAAAGTTCTTTATGAACTTAAATGTCAGTGGATGTTTGACTATTTGATCCAAATGAATACTATTTAATTTTGGGTGTTACCACATGCAAGAAATTATGAACCTAGAGTGATTTGCTGCACATGCTCCGACCTAAGATTCCACCTCAACAAAATCCGTCAATAGTAAAAGGATGTAACTTTTTTTTTTTCAAATTGTTCTTTTGGCTGCAAGGTCTCGCAGTGGTTAGCTCAGTGACCTCACAGCAAGAAGGTTGGGGTACACTCCCAGATTGGGGGTGACGGTTGAAACACTGGCCTTTCTGTGTGGCGTTTGCATGTTCTCTCTGGTTTCCTCCCCCCTCCAAAAACATGCATGTTAGGTTGATTGGCCAGTATGAAATTGCCCATAGGTATGAGTGTGTGTGTGGATTGTTGTATGTGTGTGGCTCTGCAACAGACTGGCGACCAGCTCGGGGTGTACCCTGCTTCTCGCCTGAAATCTGTCAGAATAGGCTTCTTGTACCCCACATTTCCTCAGCAAGGATAAGCGGTTCAGAAGACGAAATAAAACTAAATTCTTCTCCTTTGACAACTGGGGAGAGTATTAAATAAGCTAATATTTAAACAATAGTCTTAGACACATTGGATGCTCATCCTGGGGGAGGGATCTCCCTTTCATGTGGATCCTCATGAGGTTTCTTATTTTTTTCACCACTATATTTTTTAAGGAGTTTTTCCTCACCGTGAAGGAGAGTCTAAGGGCAGGAATGTACTAACATTGTGTAGTTAGCGCTTGTTAGTTAGTTTTCTTGCTGTGTATTTGTGTTGATACATTCCTCTTTTTTTCTTGTTTTTCTTCTTTCTGAATCTGCAACGTGAAGCCCATTGAGACAAAAATTCTGTGTTTTTGGGCTATGCAAATAAATTGAATTGTGTTTGTTGCACATTGCAGTGTGGTTTAGTATTCTTTGTTGTTTAGCGTATCAAATATTCATTTATTATGTCAGGGACAACTGTTTCTGTCTTTTTCTGTCATTAAAAAGTAGAGTTGACAAAATATATGTCTGTAAGTTTCATTGATTAATCAATAGTACTTTCAGAAGATCCACAAAATTTTCATCCTGCTGTTCAATCTTGCTTGATGTGTCCTAGTGAGATTGTGATCAAGTCTATCATCTTCATGACTCATATTTTTTCTCTTCTTCTTCCTTATTATTGTTCTTAGCTGCAGTGGAAATAATGCTCACAAAACATCTCCATAGCTGCCTGTACAATGTGTTTAGATGTTGTAGGACATCCTCAGACACCTGTTTTACACTTGTTCGGATGGCATCAAGTGTCCTCCTATGATCTCTAGTTGTCTGTCTGAATAAGCAGTCTCAGACAATGAAGAGTTGAGTGAAAGTAGAGGTTAAAGTTCAATCAAATTCCTCTTGGTGATGGAAAGAGATGCATTTTTGTCACAGTTGCATTTAAAAAGTGTGAAGTTAGTTGTCTATGAAAGGAATCACTGACTTATGAAATAATTTTTTTCTCTATTTGAGTACATTTGCATCACAGTTTGCTGCTTTAGTTTTTCCCAATTGAGTTTGTTGGGGCGCCTCAGGCATGCCGATCTGGCTCCTGTTTGATGTGCTCACTGTCCGTCCCGGGGGTGGTTTTGATTGCCTTTTTACTCCCCTCCTATGTAAGTCAATAGGAGCCGGCCTGCCATCTGTTGGAACTGATACCTTTGCTGAATCATACTATTAAAGTACTCCTCCATCTTTCCACTATCTCTCCCTGCACCCTGTCACCCCTTTCAGCCCTCCCCGCCCCCAACTGTGAAACCAGGCTGAAGGGGTTGTACATGTCTTATCTTACTGCTGGGGATGCAGGAGACATATTTGCCAACTGGAGCTAAGGCCACGTTCAGGCTGAAAATAGCACAGTTACAAAAGCGTGAGCATTACTGCAAACAGTCTCATTTGTAGAAAAGACTTAAGGGCGATCAGATGCCCCGACACAGCGTTTTCTTTTTGAAAAGTTTAGCTTGAAATATAGGTCTTCACAACTTTAAAAGCAGAGAACTTCAGAACATAATTTCTCTATTTATGTCCTGTGATATTCCTAGATGACACAAGAAGTCAATTAGATCAGATGGTGCTTTTTTCCCAGCTGTTTGTGCCCTGACCCGTGTACCAATTCATCCAATCTGTTCTTAGAAACATTTCTAACTTCGCGCTAAAGGCCATTTTTTACATCAACGTGTGCCTATTACAAGTTTTATGTCTTGATTTACTCAGTTTTTCAGTTTATGTCAATTCATTATATACAAAAACACACGTAAAGAGAATTAAATCTTCATTTAGCTTAAAAAAAATATGTGAAAATGATGATGAGCAATGTAATAAAACTCATTCCTAAAAATCTAAATCGGTATGTTTAGTGCCGAATGTTTAAAAGAATTTATAAGATTTTTTTTAAACAGTTTTTCTACAAAAATATTCACATAAAAATGCAAAAAGCTCATTATGTGCTCCTATTTGTTTCCTCAGCAAAAAAATCAAGAGCCAACGTAGATGCTTGTGGTCGGCAGTGTTAGTTTGCCAGCCCACGAGGTATTTAAGTCCTTAACCCAAGGAATGGTATAAACACAGGTATGTAAAAAAGACCGCATAACAATTATCTTTTTTTCCCCTAACTTGTCCTGTTCAGCATCATAGTAAGCAGAGGCAATTCCTGTTAGGCTGAAAACATTTTGATTTCTCAGCACAAGGCTCTTGTAAATTGTGAGAAGTCAGAGTGAAGATAGAAATTGATTACTTTACAGAGATAAGAGATAAAGAAGGTAGAAGATTTTAAATACTTAGGATCAACAGTCCAGAGCAATGGAGAGTGTGGAAAAGAGGTGAAGAAGCGTGTGCAGGCAGGCTGCAACGGGTGGAGAAAAGTATCAGGTGTGATGTGTGATAGAAGAGTTTCAGCTAAAATGAAAGGAAAAGTGTTCAAAACCGTGGTGAGACAAGCCATGCTGTTTGGTCTAAAGACAGTGGCTCTGAGGAAAAGACAGGAAACAGAGATGGAGGTAGCAGAGATGAAGATGCTGAGGATCTCTCTGGTAGTGACTGGGATGGACAGGATTAGAAATGAGTATATCAGGGGAACAGCCCATGCTAGAGGTTTTGAAGATATAGTGAGAGAGGCCAGACTGAAATGGTTTGGACCATCTGCAGAGGAGAGAGAGAGTACATCGGCAGAAAGATGCTGGGTTTGGAACCAACAGGAAAGAGGCCTAGAGAAAGACCAAAGAGGAGGTTCATGGATACAGTGAAGGAAGACATGAAGAGAGTTGGCGTGACCGAAGAAGATGCAGCAGATAGATGGAAGAAACTGACTTGCTGTGGCGACCCCTGAAGGGAAATGCCGAAAGAAGAAGAGTGAAGATAGAAAACAATACAATCAGCTGTTCAATCTAAATAAAAAAAAACCCAGCTGATACACAGAACCAGTATGTTGAATATCACTGCCAAGTTTTAATTAACAACTCGATGTTAATAACGGTTTTAAGTTAAACGATCCCCTGTAACAGAAGCATCGGTGTGTCTGATGTTAATGATTTTCTAATGAAGTATCGGTGTAAGCAGGATGTTGCTGCTAGAGACAGGAGCTCCAAATAAACCCTCAGGGGTCGTTAGAAGAAAAAGAGCAGAGAAAAACAACTCATAAATCTTTCTCTAATGATCACACGTTTTATAATCGAATCAAGACGACTTGAGGTTTAAGAGAGAAAAATATTTCATAACTACTAAATCCAAAAAACAAGTCGATAACATTCAATTTTTCAACATTGACTAAAGAGGTTTTGAAATCTTGGTCATGTGTTTTCTGTTAAATTATTAGAAAAAGTGCAGAAAAAACTAAATCATTCCTGATTTAAATTTTCACGTCAGTTTAAACTGGAATTTTCAACCATTTGATTTATATTTATTTAATTAGTAACTACTGAATCATAAAAAAAAAATCTCTTGTTCTTTTTTTCTTTAGAGCACCAATTTGCGGCAAAACAGAAGTTGATGCTTTTTGAAGAATCTGTTAAACAAATGTTTGTTTATTGGTGAGATAAATGGCGGCCTGTAAATCATCCTGCTCCTTCTGTGACGCTTTTTCAGTTATTCTTGGAGGACAGTTGTGAAAACATCAATAAAGGCAACAGAGTGGCAGCCGGCTGACACCTCCTGCCTCTAATGGAGATGCAGTGTGAGGAGGAGCAGGAGGACACTGCTGACTTGTCACTGGGAGCCCAGCAGGCTCATCCAGGTCCTGATTAATGGTGCTGTCTGCTGAGCCACGCAGGGGGAAGAGCTGAGGCTGTTTTACCAAAGCTCTTGTTTATTTGCCTACAACAGATGGGCCCCCCTGGGGCCCCGGTTGGATTGCACCTCTCCAGCCTCATATGCCCCACATCCTTCATCTTAATCAGTAAATAGGCTCCTGGATGGAGCTACCTGACCTACAGGGGACCACTTTGACCTGTCCTCCTTCACAAAGTCATCAGATACTCTCCAAACAGAGGCCCATAGCTCTTGTATCTTTAAGTTTGAAACGCGACAGGTTTTTCACTTTTACTTTTTGTCTTCATATGTTGGAGAAAATCCACTTGCAGAATTTTGAAGTATGTAGTCAACAGGAACTTAAATGTAGGTTGAGGTTGAATTGATATTTGTTTGCACCACCAAACTGCCTGTTTCTTCTGCCGCTGGTAAACTTGGTTTGTACTACCAACAAAAATAAGGACAGGATGATCGAGGGGACTGAAATAAGGTCAGTAGGAAAACTGGTGCACATTAGGAACATGTACAGTATGCTCCATTACTTCACACAGACGGAGAGGTTATGAACATCAACCAACATTGAGAAGGGCTTGTTTGATCAACTCATTCTGTCACTCAGTGTCATTCTTTTGGTTGCTATCCATCATTTGTGATCTTTGATGAGGGTTCTTATATCACTATCATGGACCAAAGTTTTTGGTAAATTCATTTTTTGACCAAAAACCCTGAGATGACATGAGGGTCATTAAATGGGAAAGCCAGAAATCAGCTTTTAATATCAAGCAGTCAACTAGCAACTATTTCAATATAATTTCTAGTTTCGAGCTTGCCTGGTAATAAGCGTGTTTAAAGAGGAATGTTTTAAGCCTACCTTTGAATGTAGAAATTCACATGAGCTGGGAGCTTATTCCATAAAACAGGGATTTGTGGCTAAAGGCTCTACCTCCGATTGCACTTTTAGAAATCTTAAGAACCAATAACAGCCCTGCATTTAGTAAGGTAGTAGTTTACTTAATTATTCACTGATCTCTTTTTAAACAATATAAATTTCCAATTCTGAGGCCAAAACAGCTAATTCTGATTAAATTTTGAATTTCTTTTTAGAATAAATAATTAAATAGTTTCTTATCTTAACATAAAAAGTACCGGTAATGACATGTTTTTGGTTATCAGCAACCCAACACCAAGTTTCAGTGAATTCAGTGGCTTTTTTTTTTTTGTGTAAATTGTGAATGTAATAATCAGTTTCTGCCAAAATGAGTCAAATACAACACCAGACTGGGAAATGCCTAGTTCCCCAGAGCATCTGTGCTCTGCTGTATCTCCTAAGCCTTTCATTCAAACAGCAGATTGTCTTTGCTTCATGAGAAATTCCACATTCTGGATCGAGCAGACAATTTTGAAACACTCTGTTAATTGTAACACATGTACTAACTGAGTTCTTTGTTTTAAGCCTGGGATTTGGGGCGTTTAGCATGTCTTATCCGACTGTCTCTGCTGTTATGACATTGGGCATTGTTTCCTCTTCTTGCTGATGGCTGTTGTTCTTTTCACTATCTTTGAGAAGCAGGAGGAGACTTTCTCTGTTGTTGCTGATTTAACACAGATTAGATTTTCTGTCCTCCAGCTTGAGATTATTCAGCTTTGCATTTCAGGCATTCACTGTAAAAACATTCCATTTGTTGTCTTTGAAGGCTGGTAATTACTTGATAAGAAAAATAAAATATCTACAAGATCTAGATAATCAAATTTATGCTGGATATTTTTTTGCAAGTGGAGAAATAATTTAGAATTTTGGGAAAATGTTTGATAAAAAATCAATTAAAAATGTTCTTTACAGATCATAAGAGATTTATGTGCTCATTAATATTAAGAAATGTAATGAATGGGGGAATTTCAGGGCTTCAGGGGTCTAAACCCAAGGCGGAGACTCGTGATCCTTCATCCCTAAAACAGTAAAAATTGTAAATCATTGACCCTGAACACAGGATTACTGTAAGAAACCGTTACGACATTGAACTGCAGATCAGGACAAACAAAGTTCACACTAATATTGACTATATCCAAAAAGAGTGAGGTGCCCTCTACAGGCCAGGGGTAGGGGGCTATCCCAAGTAATATCACAGGGTCTTTTTCAGAAGTGAGGGATGGATGTTCAAGGAATGGGTGAGCTGATCAGTGCAGCATCCTTAATAATTAGGATGCCGTATTGGTCCGTTGTGGTGAAGAGAGAGCAGAACCAAAAAGAAAAGTTCTTGATTTACACGTCAATCTCAATTCCGACTCAGTTATGGTCATCACCTGACTTAAGAACAAGCCGGTAAACACATGCAGCAACAATGAGTTTCCACTGCAGGGTGGCTGAGTTCTCACTCTGAGAGAGGGTGAGGAACTCTGCCTTCCAGGAGGAGCTTGGTGTAGAGCCATTGCTCCTGTGGGTTGTGAGAAGCCAGATGGGGTGATCCGAGCCAGATGGGAAAGGATGATTCAGTGTGTGGGGCGACCACCCTCTAACCGGAGGATTGTCGGTTTGATCCCCCACCAACGGGTTCATGCCGAGATGTACTTGAGCAAGACACCGAACCCCCAATCGCTCCTGATGGTGGCCTGCATGGCAGCATCCCCATCAGGTATAAATGTGTGTGTGAATGGGTGAATTTGAGTTACAGTACACTGTAAAGTGCTTTGAGTGCCGACACAGGTGGAAAAGCGCTATATAAGTAGAGTTCATTACCATTTACCATCCGGGCACCTACTTAGGATTACCTTAGACATCCCTGCTAAGGCTGCTGCCCTTCAACCTGACCTTGATTTAGGGTCAGACTGCATCAGACGAAAATACAGCATTTTACTTGGCAAGAAGCAAATCTTTTGTGATTCTTCATTTTTTTGAAAGTATAAGAGATGAATCCTCCCACACTTGTATGCAGCATAGTCGGAGTAATATGTACTCTAGATTTTAGAAGAAGAATTTGATGGTACAAACTTGGTCTACTCCAGGCCAAGATGAGCTTTGGGAAGAGCTCCCAAACACTTTGTTCTGATATCCAAATACCTTAACTTACTTTTGCTCTTGAATTTTTTAAATGACATTGGTCATGCTTTTTAAATGACATTGTCCTATCCGGTTGTCTTCTGAGCTAATAGACCAACTTTAATTTTCAGCCAGAGCCTGACCGACAGAAGGCAGGGTCCACCCTAGACAAATCACTATTCTGTTGCAGGGCATACGCTCCTGGCTATTACTGATTAACAATTAACTTGGAACATGATCCAAGCTTATGTTTTCTATACTTTATATTTAAATCCTGCATAAAAAAATACAGGTATGCACCATTTGGCCACCATTTTATCGCTGATTTTTGTTCTTTTTCACATTTAGGAATTAGATCTTTCCCCAGAGTATTTTTCTTTTAGGTTAAACTCTGTCTCCTCTAATTGATTCAGACACTTTCAGGACTTAGTCTCGGGTAAAACAGATGCTTCGTTTAGGAAGAATTAGTAGAATCTATCTGTGTGTAAACTGATTAGGCATGAAGAGAGTGAAGTCAATTGTTCCTTCACAGTTCTTTATCTTCATGGTTCAAATATCTTCCTTTCAGTCTTGCTTCCTCTCTTTTTGTTGGTTATTGTACTATTGGTTATTCAATAAAACTGTTATGATCAAAAGTTGAAGGAAGTTTCTTTTATTTTACATTGCATTGGTTTAAATTATAAGACATTTGTAGAGTTATTTGTTAACCTCTTTAAGCTGACAGGACTAATTTAGTCCTCACTAAGCATTAACAATGTTGTGATATCTGCTATTAGATCCTTTTTAGTTGATCTTATGACTGGAAAGTGCTTGTTAAGCAAGTTCACTCCAACAGGGGTCTAGTTATTGAAACCTGCAACAGACAAGTGCAAAGCTCAATACTTAAACATGCAATTATTAACTTGTTGGTTTAACCTAAACAACTGTTAAGTGGGTGGGTGAAACCTTATCAGAGGGTCCATATGTTGAGAAAGGATGTGATTGCGTGCATCTACCCTGCTCTGATAGCTCCGTTCACATTTGGAGTTCACAAAAGTAAAACAGGTGGAAATATTTAATGTGAAAAAAGTCTTTAGAAAACAAAGTCAAATGTTCTGGTTTTGGTATGTGGTAGTTGGTCTATCCCTGGCTTCTATTGCTAGTTCTGGTTTGACGTCTGGTGTGGTAGATTGGATCTTTTAGTCCAACCATAAAGACTTGTGTGGCTGGCTCAACTCCTTTATGTTCATTCTTAGAAATTCTTGACAAAATCCATCTGATTACAGACTCCACTTTTTAATGAATTAGTTTACTTTGAAATAACCTAGTAGATTTGCAAGCTTCTGGTTCAAATTAAACCGGATCACGTTGTGCCAGCAAAGTCAGCACTTAGTAACTTCGATACAAGACACTCTTTCAAAGATTTTTATAGCTTATTTTTAGGATCAGTAAAGTTAACCCTAAATTAAATGGGCTTGTGTTCGGACCCTCTAATATTACCTTCTAAAAACTTCATTTCAACTTCATGGTTTCTCCACAATATCCTGAAATAAATTCAATGCCATCATACAGCCAGAGGAGTGGGAAAGCTTCATGCAAACATTAAATAAAACCCTTTTAAATCATGTCCTTCGCTCAAAGTGACATCCAGAGAGTTTAAGAAGATTTCAGCAGTATCGTTCCATTCCGTCATCTCCCGCTTATCCAGGACCAGGTCGAGAGAGCAACAGCCTCAGACAGGAAACCTAGGCCTCTCTCACCTCAGCTGCAACTCAACTGAGAGGATCCCAAGGCGTTCCTCGTCCAGCTATGAAACGTATCTCCAGTGAGTCCAGGGTATACCCCTGAGTATTCTCCAGGTGGGACGTGCCCAAAACACCTCACCAGTGAGGCATTCAGGAGGTATCCTAAACAGACGACTGGACCACCTCATTTGGCCTCTCTCGACCGAGGTCAGCCTGGACTATCATTACGTGTAATTCTTTTGGTGCCACTTCTCTAGACATTTTTAAAGATATGTTTTTCAAACAATGCAGTTGATTTGTTAGGTACACATTATTTTCTCTGTCTTCTCTGTGGGAGTCTGACTGGCCTGGGTGTTGCGGGTGCCTCACTTTAGCCAGGTGGCTTCTGTGGGTGCCTGTGTGTTTTGGAGCTGAGTGGACCTCTGTGGTTTTGGCCGCTGCAGTCATGGGCAGGCCACCTCCTGGTGTGGATCGATCCCCAGTTATTGTTTCCTCACAGCATCAGGCCAGATGCTTATTTTTATTTCAGTTAGAGACAGTTGCTAGGGGTTCAGGTGAAATGAGGGTTGGGGAAGGATGGGTGTATAAGGGGTGGGTGGGATGTGTGAATGTCGATGCATGTGTGCAATGTTTTGTGTGAGTGTGTGATTTTTGATGGATGTTTGTTTCTGACTTACTGTTTTTTTTTTGTTTTTTTAATGATCTGGATTTTATTTGTTCTGTTCTGCCCTTTTCTGACTTGTGTTGGAAAAGTGCTTTATAAATAAAATTTGATTTACACACATAACACTGTCCCAGTAATTTGAAATGATCTTGATGATATATTTTTATCTCTTTTTAAAATCTCTTTAGCAGCACACTTTTAAAACGAGGCATAACATGTTGTTTTGCAAGTCTTCCCAGGCTGAGAACTAAATAATGAACTCTCACACAGTAACATTCTAGATGTTTTTCTAAATCTCTTAGCACACGTTGTTTTATTACAAAGTAATATATTCTCTGCTTGGAAGTAACTAATGATGCAGATAGGAGAGCCGTATCGCCCCTTCATTATTCTGAACCAAATAAACGCAGAGGGAAACACAAAAAAAATTAAAGCAAAACAACTTTAATTTCTTTGCTGCTCAATAATTGATATATTTTTGAGGATTTTTTTGCACATAATTTTTTACCTTTAATAAGAAAAATATTAAAACTAAAGTAACAAACACGCTTTGATTTAATGTTGATTTAATTGGATGCTTTTTTTAGTATAATTTTTTCAAGTGCTAAAAAAATTAAGTTTTTTTTTTTTTTTATAGAACAGCTCCATTTTCAGTTATTGTTTGTGCACATGATTGTGTTCAAATGGGTTGCAAGAAAAAAAAACTTTTGCAAATGAACAACATGATAAACAAGACGTATTTTAGCTTAATTCAATACAGAATGAAACAGAAAACATTCCCCTAACAAGCAACTGTTTTCCACTTTTAAACGTTTCGTAAAGTTTTGGTCCTTTGCCTTCAAATTATACGGTTCCGGGTTGCAGGGGAAACAGTCTCAGACGGGAAACCCAGGCTTCATTCACTACAGCTGCATCCTCCACCTCACCTGGGAGGATCTTGAGATGTTCCCTGTCCAGCAGTGAGACATTGTCTCTCCACTGGGTCCAGGGTCTGGCTCTGAAAGTCATCCCGGTGGGACATGCTCGAAACACCTCACCAGTGAGGTATTTAGAAGGCATCCTGACCATATGCCCCATCCACCTCATCTGGCTTCTCTTGAGCCAGAGGAGCAACTGCTCTACTCCAAGCTCTTTCCGGATGGCCGAGCTCCTCACCTTATTTCCTAGAGAGAGCCCAGGTTTATTAAAGTTTGTTTTTAAATTTGATATTTGACATGTTTTGAATGTTAGGGGATTACTTCATTGTCCAACCTAAACTGTGATACATTATGCAATGCTTACGTTATTAATTTGTATGCATACCATCAGGTTAGCTAGAGACTCAGGTCATCGCCTATGTCTAGGAATCACCTACCTAACAAGTTTCTGGATCTTTTCCTGCATAGAACTCTGTTGTATTGGCTATCAGCTTCAGGGCAGGATTCCAAGGAGGTTCTCAGGAGTAATTCAAAAACCCTGAAGGGACAGACGACAAGATGAATGAACTAGCACAACCAGAACTGTGTAATTGAGAGATCTACCTTGGAGACCAGCTTGAGGGATGATTGATGGAGTCGTGCAGATGTACATGTGAATACAGCGTATACATGCCGCTCATTCGGTTTTGCTCTTTTTATTCTGGGTCCTCCCCTTTCTGAACTGTCTTTCTTCCTCAACACTTATTGTGATGTTTGTAGAATTGTAAAAATCATTGGGATTTGTTTTAAAAATTGCTATTAAATCAATGAACACACTCAATCAAAGCAGCCAACCATTAACCATTAAAGTGTAAACTGGCTTACACCACCCAACAGCCGATGAAGATGTGTGTTATCGTATGCCGTGCACTTTTGTCATTCTGGCTGACGGCTGTTACTGGTCCAGCCAGCAGTGGACACAAAGGTGTGGACACAAATCCGTTTCCACACATTCAAACACCCCGATGGTGATGACCGAGAGCAATGCATATGAAACAGGTGGGATTTTTGGTGGTATATGTAACACTACTGACGTTTTTCTTGTTCTAGAATACACAGATTTAGTTTAATATTTTTTTCTTTTGAATAAGTGTGCATACTTGTCCTTCCACAAGTGTCAGAGTTCTGGTTGCCCTTCCCATTCACCACTTATCCTCCACCTTCATTGTTCTCACATGTTTCCTCCTTTATGTATCACACCTTAAGCCTTGTTGCTCAGCTCCCCAGTATTGATAACATTTTTTGCTCCAATTAAAATGAGACTCTTTCGGATCGGCTCTCTAACCAGAGACTGCTCTTTCGGTTTCAAGACGGCTCTTTAAAAAATAGTAAAAATGCAAAAAATTGAAATAAAAAAGACATAAAAACAACACCAATCCTCCCTGCCCAATTATTTGTCACTTTTGGTTTTGATCTAGTATTCTGCAGAGATGTGCTGCCTTGTCGAGATGAACGTAGCGCAAATTGACAAACTGTTGAATAGTGCTGAAGCGTGCATAATAAGGTGAACTTTATTTCACTCAAGAAACGGCTAGACTATGGAGACTTTGATCCCAACCACAGCATATTAATCCTTACTGATCTGGACCATAGCATCACATAGTTATCATAACCCAACAGGTAAATGTGTTTATCAAATGATGCTAGTATTGTAATAAACACCAGTACCATAAATTATTAGCCTAGGTATAAAAACAAAAAAAAAATATTTTTAATACAATTTAAATCAATTAAGGCTGCTGTTCTACTGTAAAAAAAGCACCTTGATTTTACCTCACAATCATATGAGTAAACTGCCTCCCTTTACCCACACTTCTTCTTTCGGCATTTCCCTTCAGGGGTCACCACAGGAGTCAGTATCTTCCATCTAATCCTGCCTCCTGCATCCTCTTTAGTACAACAACTATTTTCATGTCTTCCTTTACTACATCCATGAACCTCCTCTTTGGTCTTCCTCTAGCCCTCTTTCTTGGTGGTTCCAAACCCAGCATCCTTCTGCCAATGTACTCTCTCTCTCCTCTGAACATGTCCAAACCATCTCAGTCTGGCCTCTCGGACTTTATCTCCAAAACCTCTAACATGTGCTGTTATATACTCTGATATACTCATTTCTAATCCTGTCCATCCTAGTCACTTCCAGAGAGATCCTCAGCATCTTCATCTCTTCTACCTCCATCTCTGTTTCCTGTCTTTTTCTTTGTGTCACTGTCTCTAGATTAAACAGCATGGCCGGTCTCACCACGGTTTTGTACACTTTCCCTTTCATTTGAACTGAAACTCTTCTATCACACATCACACCTGATACTTTTCTCCACCCGTTCCAGCCTGCCTGCACACGCTTCTTCACCTCTTTTCTACACTCTCCATTGCTCTGGACTGTTGATCCTAAGTATTTTAAAATCTCCCACCTTCTTTATCTCTTCTCCCTGCAACCTCACTTTTTTGTAACCTCACTTTTCAAGTTTTTTTTTAACAAATAAAAATAAAGTTTGAAAATAGTCGCTGAAAAGTTGTAAGCCTGTCATGTCAAGATTTGTTTCAAACAACCATAAAGAACAAATGAAAAGACCTGAATGTGGTTCGTCTTTTGTTCTTTATGATGAACATTTCTCTCAGCTGATCAGACAACTTGCTCTCTTTGACTAGTACGACATCACATTGAGCTCCAGCCCACCTCGGTTTAATCTCTTTGGGCTGGAGCCAACTCTAAATGCACAGATTGCCTCTTTTCACAGAGACAGCAGAGTCAGCAAGCCTGCGCTTCTCTTCTGAGCCCCCCAACAGACTTTTGGGTTTTCTGTCTCCCATGCCCTGAAAAGGAGGTTAAACCTGTGGGACCTTCATTGTAAAGTGGCCTGGTACTTATCAGCAGCTTGAGGTGTTTTGTCTAAAACTTTTTTATTCATTTACTCTGCTGTGTGCGTGTGCCTTTAACATTAAACAAGGGGGGACTGACGTGTAAATATTTAGCCTTCCATGTTCGGGGAGAGTCCAAAAGCAGCTGATGAAATGAATGCGGGGACAAGGGGAAATACTTCCGTCTCCCACGATCCAAATAAAAAAAAAGATTATTTTATTAAAAATATCCCTGTAACTAAAAAAAGTTACAGGTCAAAAAAGTCAAAAGCAAAACTTCCTTTTTCACACATAACTTGAGTTCTTGATGAACGCTGGTTTAAATATTATAACATCATCTTCTAACTTGATTAGTTTTTAGATATGACCTAAAATGACAGGTGTGCAGGGATGTGGAGCAGAAAGGGTTACTAGCCTTGTGTGCTTAGGAACACGTCATGCATGAAGGACTTGGAAAGTTATTGTAGGCGGAAAACCAGCCACATTTTTTAGCCCTTACTTTCCGGTCAGCCCTGTCAGAGAGGTCACAACCTTCTAAAATCACTGGCCCCCTTTGTCAGAGAAGCAGTTAGTTATGCAATTAGATTTTCTCGTTTTGACCCGTTTATCAAAGAAAAAGAAGATTAGGATTATATCTTGTTGCAGATATGCTAATATAAGAATATTTCATCCTGTGAATTAATTGGGTGTCACTTTGGAATGACGCTCATGCCTGGACTCTTCCTGTTATCTTGATTTTTTTTTTTTCTCCCTGAAAATGAAGAGGTTTAGATGTTCACCCCTGGGCATAAAAACTACACAAAATTTCCTGTGACATTTCAATAAATCAGATAATCCTCATTATCTTCGGTTTAAGCTGGTTCACAGTGAGGTCAACCAAATGACCCGGGAAATGTTAACGCTATCAACAAGTCACAGATGAACTTCAAGAAATTTTTTCAGAAGTTTTATATATTTAATTGAAATGAATTATTCTCCTAATACATCACTGTTTCCATTTATTTATTTATTTTTGGGAGCAGAAATAGTCGCCCAATTCAAACTGGAAAGACCCAAATTAAGTTGTGATCTTTCTTTCCGGGATAGTTGTGTCATTTTTAAAACAGGAAATAAATGCCTTTTCATCAAAAGGCTTGTTGTTCCTTTATTGGATTTGTGTGGGATGTTTCTCAATTATTGGTCATAAAGATGAAAAGAGAAATAAACTTTGTGGAATTTCATGGAAATCACTGAGTTATCTTCATATGACACGTCTGTTAACATGACAGCGTATTAAAGGAATCTTTTTAACTAATTGTTTGCAGAAATTTCGCACAATTCTCCTCATTTCCAGGGGATGTACGTAAAAGCTGCACACTGAACAATACAACTGGTTCATCCAGTCAGATGATGACCCAGACAGACACTAAACGGACAAACATCCAAACTTTTCCACAGTGTCATTGCTTAAATATTTTTAATGAAATATTATTTTTCAATGATGTCAGATTAATCAGTTTGAGATTACTTCATTGGCAGCTGCTCTTCTTGTAATCAGTTTTATGAATTCTTACATTTTCTTCATTAGTTACGGAGTCATCAAGAACTGTGTCTCTCTGAAAATTCAGCATCAGGAGTATTCCACACAATACTACTGACGTCAGTGCTGCTACACTCTATAACAAGACAAAAAAAAAATCTAATCAGGGCATGTGTAACAATTGTGTTTCATTTTTATATTTTTCCTCTTCCGGGGGAACTAAACTAGTGGTGGCTCAGTGGTAGAGCGTTCGCCCGCGGACTGGAAGTTAACCAGAAGTTTGCGGGTTCACATCCCACTGAGTTTACATCTAGGGTCTTTGGAGAAGACACCTAACCCCCCGTTTCTCCCACCATTGGCGCCATTTAGGCTGGCAGCCGGCTGCGATGTAGTGCTGCACATGAATTTTCCAATCAGCAATTGATAAAGTATATTAAAAAAACATACAAGTTTTTGAATTTCATTTTATTTGACTTTTTTTCTGGGCTGCAGGATGGTGCAGCAGTTAGCACAGTAGCATCACAGCAAGAAGGATGGGGGTTGAGTCCTGGAGTGTGGGCGAAGCTTGAAACACTTGTCTTTCTGTGTGGAGTTTGCATGTTCTCCCAGTGTATGAGTAGATTTTTTCGGAGTACTACGGTTTCTTTCCACCCTCCAAAAGTATGCATGTTAGGTTGAGTGACCACTATAAAATTGCCCTTACGAATAAGTGTGTGTGTGTGGATGGTTGTGTGAGTGTGTGTTGCCCTGCGACAGACTAGCGACCTGTTTGGGGTGTACCCTACCTCTCGCCTTTAATCAGTCAAGATAGGCTTCGGCACCCCCCACAATCTCGTTTGGAATGAATGGTTCAGTAGACGAAACAAAACACAATTTAACCTGTGCAGCTGCATTTTATAAAAAAAAAAAAAAAAAAAAATCACACACGAGTATTAAATTTGTACATGTAAATGAAGTGCTTGTAAGAGTGCACTGGAATAGTTTGAATTGATAGAGAGTTGGTGGAGCTACAAGAGTGTTTGCTTTCAAATCGCTTCCTGCTGCAAGCGATGTGAATACAAGCAAATGTTTGATATTGAAAAAATGAATTTTGTCTGGAGTATGACTTCGAGAGGAGCCGTTTATCACCTGATTTTTAAAAATGATTCTAAAGATGTTTCTCAATGACAGAACAAACCAATATATCAGAGCATGCATCGTAATTTGAAGCAATAATTAAGGAGTTTTGATGTACATTGGTAAGCAGAGTTGTGAAAATAATCATTCGTAAATGATTATTTTTTATGACTCCCATTAAGATACATGACTGTGGTCTCTATTTCACATTCAGTGGTTGCAGATAATCTGTCACATTGAGGAGAAATGAATATGGTGAATGAGTCTTTTTTTTTTCTTGGTTTAAACACCTAAGCTGCAAATTTACTTTAAATCTTGTGGTTACTTATGGTCCAATGGGGCGTTGGCCTAGTGGTAAAGATACCGTCTTTCGACTGGGAGGACCTGGTTCAATTCCCGCTGTGCCCAAGTTGTCCCTGGGACCACAGAATAGACACGAAAGGAAAGAAAAAAATGATTCCTGTGTATATCATGCTACTTAATGATATTTGTGTGCATTTATAAAAATGAAAATGGTTCATTAAGTTAAGTGGGATGTTCACCATGGAGCCATTCGGTCTGGAGCAAATAAAAAATGTGTCAAGAAAAATTGAGTTTCTGGCTCAGATGTTCGTAAAGTTTCCTAAATAAACACTGCACCAACATTGTTAGTTGTGGAGTTTTAAAGGCTCCTGTTTCATCGCTCTTTGTCCTTGCTCCTGCAGAAGATGTAAAGGAAAAGGGGATAACCATTCATTCTGGGTTTGCACCTGTTGAGGGAAGTGTAAGTCTTTGCCGTTTTTACATCTTGAATTTACGATCCTCAGCTGGAGGGACGACCTTTCTCTCGGCTTCTTTGGCCGAGCGGCAGCAGCTGTGGCGACTTCGTTGGCTCCTTCTGTAAAAAGCTGATGATGGGGCGCTCCCTCTCTCTGCACCTTGAACCTGATAGCAGTCCGATTTGACATGGTGACTCTATCAGCTGTTAGTTTTTGTCTGATTAAATGGGTTTTCAAAAGAGCAGAAAGGCACGCTCATTGTGCCTTGTGGCCTCATCTGTAGCCATTCATCGGGTTCTAAGAGAGGCAGGAAGAGACTGGTTTTTCAAATGTGTGGTCCTTGGCAACAGAAAATGGACTTTTTATGAGGCTAGCAGCTGTGTGAGTAGAAACGTTAGCAATGCTGACTCATTACAAAGCATAACTGAGAAGTCTTAGCCAATTCATTTCTTGTTTGGCTGTCAAAGAAGCGAGTGGCACACTTTCACAACACAAGAGTGTTTCTGTGTGAGGGTGAACTGTCCGCTTTGTAAAAGATTCTCACAGTGGCTCTGTTTGCCTGATGGCTCTCCGATGATGCAGCTGTAGGTCTGTGCTCGTAAAATCCCTGAAATACAGATTGGTAATGAGGCTGAACTCTTCAGGAAGACCTGTCCCTGAACGAAAGATCACCAAGTACGATGTGCAAGGACCCTGTTGGATCTCACAGAGGTTTCTAGCATCACTTCATTTGGAGCTTAAACTGTCTGGCTCAATATTTTCTGTCATAAAGAAGCCTTGAAACCTCAGCATCAAGGCTGGTCAGACAGGGGTGGTCCGTCTAATCTAGAACAATCTCAGTCAGACCTTCAACCTCTCTTTTCAGCATTGTTTCCTCCAACAGGTGACCCCACTGCCTCTCAGCTCAAGAGGTTTCTGGTTAATGAGCTGATTGTTGACGAAAGATGGGTTGCAGATCATGCCAGGATCAGCAATGTTGCACATTCCTGGTGTTTCATGTTACAACGGAGATGTGAAGCAGCTGGAGTCTCTTCGTGTTGATGATTCAAACGGGATGCCGTGTGGTTCAGCTAGTTAGAAGCAGATCTAACCGATCGTTCCTGACCCATTAACCCACTGAAGTGGATTTATTGGAGGGAAGGAGAGCTTACTGAAGGACTGTAGGAGTCTAAGCCTGTTAAACATGTAGATTTGTCTGTTTTTCTCTGTTTTAACTCTCAATCCAGATTAGCAAGAAGATTTTCCAAAGCTTCCCTTAGAGTCTGTAAATCTTTAAATATAATTGTGATGTTTCAAGTCGACATGAATAATATAAGGCAACTTCTGTCTCCTTATCTTTGTAAATTTAGATTTTTTTATTCATAATTCTGATTATTATCAGCCTTAAATGAATTTGTTCATCTTTCCCCGTTTGTTGCCTAATTGTCCTAATTAAAAAACGAGCAAGGAAATCATCCAGCCAGCTCAGCGTAAACATCCTGGTGAAAAGCGACTGTTTCAAGAAATGTAAGATTCATAATTCGCACAAACAGCAAGAAATCTTCACAGAAAAGGGATTAGACGGTGTTGTTGCAACGAGCTTTGGAAAACAGTCCTCGGGAAGCACATTTTTATCCTTCATAACATCCTGAACCCCCTTTGATAAGGGTTTCCTGGCATTTCTGTGTAGCTTTTATTTTTTATTTGTAAATCTGATTGAGACATGGTCTCCCACTCAAAGGGAAGACACTTTAGAGGGGTGAAGGTGCCGGAGAGATCCAGGAAAATCAACATTTTTTTTAGGTTTCTACCATGTTTGAACGTTATTTCCACATCTGAAACACACCTGAAGTCAATTTCTGTTTTATTCATGCATGTTTGATTTATTTTTTAGCTCTCTCATCCTGTATTCAAATACTATTTGAACGCCAGATTGTTCTTTGTTGACTTACACGCCCACATTTTAACTTGAGCAGTAAATGTTTTAACACGTGCTCCGCTCACTCTTAGTTCCTCCTCTCAACAGGTTGTTCAATTTTAATCTAAATGTTCCAAAATAAGAACATGGATTGAGCGGAAGATCGGCAGGCAGATTGGTGCAGCGTCAGCAGTAACTAGTACGTTGCATCGGTCCGTCATGGTAAAGAAAGAGCTGAGCCGAAAGCAAAGCTCTCGATTTACAAGTCGATCTATGTTCCTACCCTTACCATGGTAACCAGCTGTGGGTGGTGACCGACAGAATGAGATTGCAGATACAAGCGGCCGAAATAAGCTTCCTCCACATGGTGGCTGGGCTCTCACTCTGAGATTGGGTGAGGAGCTCTGCCATCCGGGGTGAGCTCGGTGTTGAGCCGCTCCTCCTCTAAACCTTCTGCAGTTCCGGCTTGTTTTGAGGA
Source organism: Neostethus bicornis (assembly GCA_902685375.1). Lineage (NCBI taxonomy): Eukaryota > Metazoa > Chordata > Actinopteri > Atheriniformes > Phallostethidae > Neostethus > Neostethus bicornis. The sequence continues at coordinate 14,941,845 of LR738553.1, read as the reverse complement.
GCTAGACCCCTCTTCTGACGGGGTGGTTCGGGCATCTGGTTAGGATGCCCCCCGAGCGCTTCACTGGTGAGGTGTTTTGGGCACGTCCTACCAGGAGTAGACCAAGGGGCAGACTCCAGACCCACTGGAAAGACTCGGGATCATTCCGGGTGAGCTGGAGGATGCAGCTGGGGTGAGTGAAGCCTGGGCTTCCCATCGGTGGCTGTTTCCCCCACGACTCGGCCCCAGATAAGCAGAAGATGACGGAACGAAACAAAATATGAACATAAAAATGTGCTAGGCTTGTCCAGTCATCTGTCCTTAAGACAGTTGTGATACAGTTACTTTGGTGGATCCTGGGTCTGCTTCTGGGCAGTGCCCCTGGATGTACTTAGGTTTTTATAAACTGTCTTTTCACTAATTTTATTTTGATACAAATATTGTCTTTTCTACCAATTTTATTTTCCTGGAAATGACATGTTGATTACTGCTTGTGTTTGCTTTCTAAAGTAAGAGTAGATGTAAAGATCTTTGTACATTCCTGAACTGCGTCAGATGTCCGCAAGGTCATATTTTTTCACAGAGCCAATTCTAATGTGCAAGAAAATAATGAGAAGATTAAAGATGTTTGTTGGATTTTCACTGGATTGCAGTGGGTAATGCTTTGGTTTCATTATTGAAAGTCAAGCTTTTAAAAAATTGCAGATCAAACTAAAATTACTTTTATATTCAACATGTCTAAATGGTTGTACAATGGGCATTAGCCCAGATAATCAGAGAGGTTGTGTCAGGAAGGGCATCCGACGTAAAACTATGCCAAACACAAATATGCAAGTCAGTTTGAGAAGATTCAACGTGTCTAAACCAAATCTCTGACTTATTCTGTTTTTTAATATACATTAATCATTTAAAGATTCACTTCGGCCTAGAATTTTTAAACAATAATTGAATTAACAGACGGATCGGTGGGGCGTCTGCAATAAATCAAGACGCTGCATCGGTCAAACGGGGTGAAGAAAGAACTGAACCAAAAAGCAAAGCTTTCTATTTACCAGTCGATCTACGTTCCTACCTTCACCTATAGTCAAAAGGAATGAGATTGCACATACAGTACAAGCAGCCGGAATAGGCTTCCTTCGCAGCGTGGAGGCGTCTCACTCAGAGATAGAGTGAGAAGCTCTGTCGTCCTGGAGGAGCTTGGAGTAGAGTTGTTGCTCCTGCAGGTCGAGAGGATCTAGATGGGGTGGTTTAGGCATCTGGTCAGGATGCCTCCCGAATGCCTCGCTGGTGAGATGTTTCAAGCACGTCCCACCGAGAGGAGATCCAGAGGCATACACCGGACCCACTGGAAAGTCTATGTCTCACAGCTGGCCGGGGAATGCCTTGGGATCCTCCTGGAGGATGCAGGCAGGGCAGAGAAGCCCGGGTTTCCCGTTTGAGGCAGTTGCCCCTGATACGCAGAAGACAACAAAACGGAAATTAACTAATAAAACTGGCTTTGAAAAAAAAACTTTTAAGATTGTCTGTGCCCAAAAGTATTTGTATGTTTGAAATGTTTTCAAGGACCTCGGAAAGACAAAAAATTGACAAACTATTGGAAAAGTTTCATGTTTTAATTTTTTTCATCTATTTGAATTAGTTTTTTTCATTTTGGATTGTCCTTGGTATTTCACCTTCTGTTTTTGCTGTCTTATGTTTTGAGTTAGAATTGATTGGTTATGAAGATAGTTGGCATGACCAAAGAAGATGCAGTAGATAGAGTTAGATGGAAGAAACTGACTTGCTGTGGTGACCCCTGAAGGGAAATGCCGAAAGAAGAAGAGGGTCATGAATGTTAAGATGCCAAATCTATCTGTAAGTCGTTCTACTGGCAGCATGTCGGTATTTTGTGGACATCTACCAACCAGCTCTCTTCGTGACCTAATGTAGACAAGACCTTCAAGCATCATTGTTACCAAGTGACTGATGTGCATCTTTCACCATCGGATGAAATGGGATTTCCCAGAGTGCACCAGTATCACAGCAGGAAACATTATCCAAACTCTCCTGCATGCCTCCGTTTGTTAGCCAGTGAGTAAAATAGCTGCAGTGCATAAATAAAAGTGTGAGTTCACATATGATCATGCATCAACAGCTCATCCTGGAGAGCATCTGTATGCTGGAAAGGTCCGTGTGATGAATGGCTGGCATTTTAACTGAGCTGCTCTCAGATACCAGACCTCCACAAATAGGGTGAGATCACGAGAGGAGGGCACGGTGCCAGTTGGGTCGTGTTAGTTAAGACCATGCCTGCATTCCTTTTGATACTCTGTCACTCTCTAGAAATACACTTTCACCGATACATGGAGCCCCTACTTTTATAGCCACTTCAGCTTCCTAAGAAGTCAAGCTCTGTGTGAATACCTTCATAAGAGGACTGTCAGAAGAGGAAATACATCCTCTTATGTTGCACAGCTGTGAATGCATAGGTATGCACTTAACCTGGTCGTAAAGAGGTACTTAAAATTTTTCAGTATCTTGACATGTGTGTGATACTCACATCCAGTACGTGTATATATTCATACATAAACATATATAGGTGTATAAATGTCTATATTTTGATTTAAAATCAGCATTCAGGTTCTCTGGCTTTAAATTTTGTGTAAAATTTTCAAAGACTTTTTATGCACCTTGTATGTGTCATCACAGAGTGCATGTAAGAAAAGCTCATCATCAGTTTTTCCACTAAACAACCAAGGTGATGTCCCTCTCGGCGGGTTTTTTCGCTTAAGTCTACAATACCCACTCAAGTGTAACACAGCTCTACACCTCCATGTACGACATGTTTTGCACACAATCCCGAGTGACTTTTCAGAACAGGCTCATGATGTTAGACGTTCGATGACAGGAAGTGAAGGTGGAGCGTTAAGAGTGAAACTCAGCTGAAAAAGGAAAAAAGGAAAGTTATCCACAATTATTTTGTGCTTCTTGAAATTGTTGACCCATAGTTTTATCACAATTAAATTGTCTTCTAGTTTTAGCTTTATTTAAACAGGCAAGTTATTTGGGATTTTTTTTAAAATGATGCTTCAGGGTTTTTAAGCTGCAAGTTAAAAAAAATTCAAACTCAGCAGAAAAAAATCTGCTGAAATGTGTTTCAATTAAGACTGAGTGTTATGTCTTTGATCGGAGTGTATGTCAGAGTGAGACGTCTGTCTCTTCTAAAGATCTTTTATGATTTCTTAAACTAACAGCAGAGTGAGAGGTCTCGAAAATAGTAGATCTTGGATGAGTCTGCAACTGTAAAGACGGAAGTAGGTTGCGCTCAAAACTTGTTAAAAACCTGGGATAACTTTAGTCTTTGTAAGTATTTTTTGTGTTTATGTGCTTTGTTTGCATGCTCAAGATTGTATTTCATTTGATAACGTGTGAATCGCGTCTTATGTAGTAAGCCACTTAGGATGTGGGCGCGCATGTTTCAAGCTAAGCTAACGCGCGCATGTTTTAAGCTAAGCTAACGTGTGTTTGATCATGGAGACTCAGCGTTTTGTACAGCTTATAATGCACTTCTTTTGTTTGTTTTGTTTCAGTTACTATTACCACGTACATATATATACGTACATATATGTATAATCCTGTGATGAAAAGAGTCTACATAAACAAGAAAAGCAAGCCTTGTGTGGGAGTCTCTTTTTTCATTGGAAGAGTTAGCTGGCTGTCTAGCTGCACACAGTCACGTGTCGTGAGGACAGCACAGTAAAAAGACTAAATAGAAGTAAAAAGACTAAATAGAAGAAAAAAGACTTCTATACGGCGGGTTAAACAACACTGAGCTACACAGTCAACATGAGTCTACGCTCAGGTAAGAGTTACTTGAGAGATTATGAATCACAGTTCGAGCCAGAGGCAAACTCAGAGCAGCAAGCTGATGACCAGGCTGCCACCAATCACCCGGTTCCTGCAGACCAGCTGTCGCCTGAGAGGCAGCCGTCAGAGAGGCCGCAGCATTCACCTCCACACAGCGTCAGGTCCAGAGCCACCAGCAGACGGTCGCACACCACAGCAGCTTCAAGTGTGTCAGCCACAAAAGCATACGCCAAAGCCCAAGCAGCAAAGGCCCAGCTCCGTTTCGCAGAAAAAGAAGCTAGTCTGATGAGACAAAAAGCAGATTTGGAGGCAGATTCGGCGAGACAAAAAGCAGATTTGGAAGCAGACTCGATGAGACAAAAGGCAGATGCGGCGAGACAAAAAGCAGATTTGGAAGCAGATTCGGCGAGACAAAAGGCAGATTTGGAGGCCAGTCTCCATGTTTTGAAGTGTGAAAAGGAGATAGCAGCAGCTGAGGCAGAAGCTGCAGCCTATGAAGAATTAGAAAGTCAGAGCGGGGAGTCAGACCCAGAACTTCCTATTACAGGTGAGACGTTAAATGCAGTACAACGCACAAGTGATTATGTGGAACAACAATGTAAGCTAAAGGCGCTACCTAGCGCTACACATGATAGCACAAATTTTCAAATGCCAAGTCGATCAATAATAACAAAAGAAACTCATGTCCAGTCCCCAATGAAAAACGATGTTAAACATGAGTACATACCAGAAGCTGTTCCAACCAGCACATTCTCACTCAAACCCCAAGCTCACACCTTTTTGCCTACAAGTCACAACCAAATAGAGCAAAACAGCGTACAAGATTTTGCAAAATATCTCATCCGCAAAGAAATAGTTAGCACTGGCTTACTCCAATATGATGACAGACCCGAAAACTATTGGGCATGGAAAGTCTCATTCACGAGTGTTACTAAAGACTTGAATCTGTCCCCTAGAGAAGAGCTAGACTTGCTCACAAAATGGTTAGGGCCAAAATCTTCAGAGCAAGCAAAAAGGCTTCGCGCAGTACACACCCTCAATCCCGCTGCAGGTGTAAAAGTGGTATGGGAGCGTCTAGAGGAATGTTATGGCTCCTCAGAAGTCATTGAAGATGCACTGTTAAAAAAGTTGGAGGAGTTTCCAAGGCTGACAAACAAAGAGAGTGGCAAATTAAGGGAGCTGGGTGACATCTTGTTGGAGTTGCAGTGTGCTAAGTCTGATGGTACACTGCCAGGTCTTGCATATCTAGACACGGCTCGAGGGGTTAGACAAATAGTTGAAAAACTCCCCTTTAACATGCAGGAGAGGTGGACCACTGTAGGTACAAAGTATAAAGAAGTCAATAGAGTGTCATTTCCACCTTTTTCTGTCTTTGTGCAATTTGTACAGCAACAAGCAAAAATGAAAAATGATCCAAGTTTTTCCCCATCCAGCTGCAGCAACCAAGTTACCACACGCACTGAAAAGTCCATTCCATATAATCGAAAAGCTACTGTTGCAGTACACAGAACGGAAATTGAGGAAAGAAAACAAGGGAGTTTTGAACAGAAGAAAATCGAAGAACCAGATCGTCTGTGTCCAATTCATAAGAAGCCACACCCTCTGAAAAAATGCAAGTTATTCAGAGACAAATCAATTGAGGAACGACAGGCTTTTCTGAGAGAGCATCGTATATGCTACAGGTGTTGTGGGTCTGTGCAACATATAGCCAAAGATTGTAAAGTAGCAGTAAAGTGTGTTGAGTGTGACAGTCCAAAACACTTGTCGGCACTCCATCCGGGTCCCACACCTGTCCCAAAAGATGACACCTCAAAGAATGTAGATGCTAAGGAGGACTCAGAAGACCATCCTGCAGTAGTCTCCAAGTGCACAGAGGTATGTGGACAAAGTGAAAGCCCACGCTCATGTTCAAAGATCTGTTTGGTGAAAGCATATCCAGAAGGTCAAAAGGACAGAGCTATAAAAATGTATGCAGTGATTGACGAACAGAGCAATAGGTCCCTGGCTAGGACGGACTTTTTCAACCTGTTTGGAATAAAAAGTGCACCTGTGCCATACACGCTGAAAACATGCTTAGGAAAAGCTGAAACTGCAGGTAGGAGAGCAGAACATTTTGTAGTAGAGTCCATGGATGGAAAAACAAATGTCAAACTGCCTCCTTTAATCGAGTGTGATTCAGTGCCGGACGAAAGATCTGAAATTCCCTCACCTGAGATTGCTAAGCACCATCCACACCTTCTCCCTATTGCAAGCAAAATCCAACCGGTCGATCATCATGCTCCTATTCTCCTTTTGCTGGGAAGGGACCTCCTCAGCATTCATAAAGTAAGAGAACAGATCAATGGACCAAATAACGCACCATACGCCCAAAGGTTAGACTTGGGGTGGGTTGTGATAGGGGAAGTGTGCTTGGGCAAAACTCACAACACAACAGAAGTCAACGTGTACAGAACACACATGCTAGACAACGGACGGACTACTCATTTTGAACCATGTCCAAACGTCTTTACAGTGAAAGAGGACTATGTCAAGCAGCCCCAGCAAAGCACACCTTTAATCTCAAATAGTGTGGACATTAAAGACAACACACACAAGCTAGGTCAGTCTGTGTTTGAACGTACAGAGTCAGATGACAAGGTGGCACTGTCTATAGATGACAAAAACTTTCTAACAATAATGGACAAGGCGGTCCAACAAAACAAAGAAAACACCTGGGTCGCTCCATTGCCCTTTCGCTCTCCAAGGAGGAGACTCCCAAGCAACAGAGTTCAAGCCTCAAAACGTCTATACTCACTCAAAAAGACGTTAGAAAAGAAACCAAAAATGAAAGATCACTACATCCGATTTATGCAGAAAATGTTGGATAACGATCAAGCTGAACTCGCTCCACCTCTGCCCGAAGGTAAAGAACACTGGTATCTGCCAACGTTTGGTGTATACCACCCGCAAAAGCCAGATCAAATACGTGTTGTTTTTGATTCTAGTGCAGAGTGTGAAGGAACATCCCTGAACCAAGTGCTACTCAGTGGACCTGATCTGAATAATTCTCTGTTAGGAGTGCTGTTACGGTTCAGAAAAGAGCCAATAGCCCTGACAGCTGATGTTCAACAAATGTTTTATTGTTTTGAGGTGTGTGAAGATCACAGAGACTATCTGCGCTATCTCTGGTTTGAGGACAATGACGTCACAAAAAATGTGGTCGAATATCGGATGAAAGTGCATGTTTTTGGGAATAGCCCATCACCCGCTGTTGCCATTTACTGCATGCGGCGGGCAGCAAGCGAAGGTGAGCTGGAACATGGCTCAGATGCCAGACGGTTTGTTGAAAGACAATTTTATGTAGATGACGGGCTCACTTCAGTCGCCACACCTGAACAAGCAGTTGACCTGTTAACGAGAACACAAAACATGTTAGCAGAGTCCAATTTGCGACTACACAAAGTTGCCTCCAACTGCAGCCTCGTTATGGAAGCATTCCCTGCAGACGATCTAGCAAAGGACTTGAAAGAATTAGATCTTGGTGTAGATCCACTTCCTGTTCAAAGGAGCTTAGGACTATGTTGGAACCTGCAAACTGACAGCTTTACTTACCTTGTATCCAATGAGACAAAACCATTCACACGTAGGGGAGTACTGTCAACTGTCAATAGCTTGTATGATCCGTTGGGTTTTGCAGCTCCTATAATCGTGCAAGGCAAAGCGCTACTCAGAGAACTTTCAACTGAGGAGAGCGACTGGGATGCACCTCTTTCCCCAGAAAAAGAGGACGCATGGATCTCATGGAGAAACTCACTGAAAACTCTAGAAGATCTCCAAATCAAAAGGTGTTACAGTTCAGGTTCTTTAGGTGAAATGAAAACTAATGAACTCTGTATTTTCTCAGATGCGTCTACTGTAGCTATAGGTGCGGTAGCTTACCTGCGCTCTTTAGACACTCAAGGCAAGTATCACGTAGGTTTTGTGATGGGGAAGTCAAAACTAGCACCCCGACCTGCACACACCGTACCACGGTTAGAACTTTGTGCTGCCGTGCTGGCAGTAGAAATGTATGACTTAATCAAAGACGAGTTAGACCTCAAAATTGACAGTGTCAAGTTTTTCACTGACAGTCGCATTGTGTTAGGTTACATATACAACTCCTCAAAAAGATTCTACATGTATGTAGCTAACCGCGTCACACGAATCAGGTCATCCACTCAACCTGACCAGTGGCATTACGTTTCAACAGATGTGAATCCAGCTGACCTAGCAACTAGATTTATTCCAGCCGTTGAATTCAAAAACAGTAATTGGGTTACAGGCCCAAGCTTTCTGTGTTCAGAAAAACTCAATGAATCTCAAAAAGACTATTCATTCTCACTTGTAGAACCTGAGAATGACAAAGAAATACGAGCTCATGTAAAAACACTTGCAACTACCGTCACAACAACTCAGTTAGGTGCAAAACGTTTCGAAAGATTTTCAAGTTGGACAACGGCATGCAGAGCAGTAGCCAAACTTATTCATGTTATGGTTTCTTTGAAACAAAAGACAAATAAACAAGCAGGATGGAGAAGTCTGAAAGAGAATGTAAACACAAATGAACTCACTCAAGCCAAAAATGTCATCATTCGTTCGGTGCAAGAAGAAGCGCACAAAGTGGACTGAAAACCAACCAAATGTCAAAGAAGGAGACATTGTGTTGTTAAAAGATCCTCTAGCCCACAGGAATGAATGGCCTATGGGACTGATAGTTAAGACTCTACCCAGTAGTGACAAGAAGGTTCGTAAAGTGGAGCTACGGATCATCAAAGATGGAACTCCAAAGGTGTTTTTGAGACCAGTCTCAGAGACTGTTGTTTTGCTTTCGGAGTAAGATATTATCTATGTAAATTTTATGTTTCGATATGTGGTGATATAATATGTTTATATCAAGCGGGGAGTGTTATGTCTTTGATCAGAGTGTATGTCAGAGTGAGACGTCTGTCTCTTCTAAAGATCTTTTATGATTTCTTAAACTAACAGCAGAGTGAGAGGTCTCGAAAATAGTAGATCTTGGATGAGTCTGCAACTGTAAAGACGGAAGTAGGTTGCGCTCAAAACTTGTTAAAAACCTGGGATAACTTTAGTCTTTGTAAGTATTTTTTGTGTTTATGTGCTTTGTTTGCATGCTCAAGATTGTATTTCATTTGATAACGTGTGAATCGCGTCTTATGTAGTAAGCCACTTAGGATGTGGGCGCGCATGTTTCAAGCTAAGCTAACGCGCGCATGTTTTAAGCTAAGCTAACGTGTGTTTGATCATGGAGACTCAGCGTTTTGTACAGCTTATAATGCACTTCTTTTGTTTGTTTTGTTTCAGTTACTATTACCACGTACATATATATACGTACATATATGTATAATCCTGTGATGAAAAGAGTCTACATAAACAAGAAAAGCAAGCCTTGTGTGGGAGTCTCTTTTTTCATTGGAAGAGTTAGCTGGCTGTCTAGCTGCACACAGTCACGTGTCGTGAGGACAGCACACTGAGTCAAAGTTCATTTTCTAATTGTCTTAAGAAATCTGCATGATGCATTATTTAAGTTAAAAGTGCTTTTGGACAAAAGACAAAACACAACTATTTAAGCATCATAGCCAGGCTGACGCCATGCAGTGCCTCCGCTTAATTTAACTTTCCTGCAGCATCAACATCAGGTATTGTAACATTAGTTTATGATTGCGACCTTTTTAAAAATGTCATGTCCAACGAGCAAAAGGAGATGATGCCGTGACATGAACACAAGCATCCACCCGGGTCATGGTTGTAGTTCATTTGCTATAAAAGGAGGTAATCTATGCTCTAGGTAATGTGTTGGCAACTATTCTTGAGATTGAGAATTTAAATAAAGTGTTTACTGAGGAAAAGACAGGTAAAAGAGATGTTTGTAGTAGAGATGAAGATGCTGAGGATGTCTCTTGGAGTGACCAGGATGGATAGGATCAGAGGAACAGCACATGTTAGAGGTTTCGGCAATAAAGTCAGAGATGGTTTGGACATGTGCAGAGGAGAGAGAGAGAGAGTACATTGGCAGAAAGATGCTGGGTTTGGAACCACCAGGAAAGAGGCCAAGAGGAAGACCAAAGAGGAGGTTCATGGACACAGTGAAGGAAGACATGAAGATAGTTTGCGTGACCGAAGAGGAAAAGGAAGACCAGACTCGATGGAAGAAACTGACTTGCTGTGGCGACCCGTGAAGGGAAATGCCAAAAGAAGAAGAAGAACATTTTCAAATTTATTCAGGACAAAGATGTAGTTGCCATGCTGAAGACTGGAACAGTTTGTTTTCACTGACTATTCGAAGGCATTACATTACGTACATCACATCCATTCCCAACTAGAAAAGATCGATTGGTTAAAAAAAAAAAACAGTACCCGCCCACCGTTAGTGAACCTCAATACTGCATGGTCAGACTGTTTTCATTGAGTGAAAGAGACAGTTTCATATATCAGGATAAATGGTTTATATTAGAGTGAAACAATTTTACGCATTATTTAATCCAAAAACAACATTAATTTAACAATCTCAATTTTCACTTTAGAAATGTCTTTTATGACAATACAGTATTTTTTCTAGTTGTTCAACTACTATTGTTTTTCTGCATCTCTTAGAATTAAACCAGTTACACTTTATTACCTGACATCTCACAGTACCTGTTTTCTTTTGTGAAACAACTTTTTTATTTCAATGTGTTTTATTTTTCTATCTTTTCCTTTTGTTGGAGGTGGACACAGAGATTGTGATGGTAGTGTTGTGCGCAATTTGTAAATTGCGTAAAGTTCTAAAATGTAGTTGCACCAATCCAAATGGTATAGTTTCGTCTTCTGAACCGCTTTATCCCTAAAGGGGTTCCGGGTGTGCCAGAGCCTATCCCCAGCTGATTGTAGGTTAGAAGCAGGATTCACCCTGAACATGTCGCTAGTCTGTTGCAGGGCCACATAAAAAACCTTCCACACACACTCATTCCTAGGGACAATTTCATACTGGCCAATCAAACTAACATGCATGTTTTTGGAGGGTGAGAGGAAATCAGAGTACCCAGAGAAAACCCACGCATACACAAGGAGAACATGCAAACTCCACACAGAAATGACAGTCTCAATCCGAATAGTGAAGTCCAAAGATGTTCTACCATTGTTTTTATTTCTGTTGACTTTTATTTTGTCTTGAGTGTTGATATGGAGAAGAGGATTGTACTCCTCTACAACTTCTTCTTCTTTCGGCATTTCCCTTTAGGGGTCGCCACAAGAAGTCAGTTTCTTCCATCTAACCCTATCTGCTGTTTCTTCTTCGGTCCTACCAACTGTCTTCATGTCTTCCTTCACTCTATCCATGAACCTCCTCTTTGGTCTTCCTCTAGGTCTCTTTCTTGGTGGTTCCAGACCCAGCATCCTTCTTCCGATGTACTCTCTCTCTCTCTCTCTGTGTCTCTCTCTGTGTCTCCCTCATATGCACATGTCCAAACCATCTCAGTTTGGCCTCTCTGACTTTATCTCCAAAACCTCTGACATGTGCTGTTCCTCTTATATATTCATTTCTAAACCTGTCCATCCTGGTCACTCCTAGAGACATCCTCAGCATCTTCATCTCTTCTACCTCCATCTCTGTTTCCTGTCTTTTCCTCAGTACTACTGTCTCTAGACCAAACAGTATAGCTGGTCTACAAAATTCATGATGAGAGAATTTATTTGCAACCAAAAAATACCTGCCAGCTCTTTCAATGGTAACCTTCCTGGTCATATTTTCTGCTGTAAACACATACATTGTAAATAGTGTTGTTCCCAATGACGCATCCAAAAATACAAACCTCATACATATCAAATTGTATCAACAACCTCAGGGTTTCCACTCCCAACTCAGGAGGCGTTTTCTGGTAATTTTTTTGAGTGTGGGAAAAAGCATCACATTTTAGACATCTTCAAATTTGTATCAAATCTCAATCAAGTTTACTTTTGTGAAATCAATACGGGATCAATAAAGTAATTGTCTGTCTGTCTGTCTGCTGTTTGTTTTGGCCAATTGTGTCAATTGTATCTGAAATCAGTGATTAGTTAAATTTGAAGTTACTTTTCACCCCTAAACATGATCTAAATTTAATTCCCTTGTGTGACTAATAAAAAATCAACTCAAATGAGCAGTTCATTTGCATAAAGGTTTTTCTTGAAACTAAACAGTCATATCAGGACTTTGATGTGTTTTTGTCAACTTTGTTCTTTACAGGTTGGTGCCCCAGCTGCTGCAGACCCTGATACAAGGCGGAAACTTTCCACTACGACTGGGTGAAGACCACCAAAGCGATGTAAAAAGGAGGCTGCTGAAGCAGTCAGTTTCTCCTTCATCTTAATTGGATACAAGGTTTCAGTCAGAGGACACACTCACAATACTGTTTGATTTTTTGTAGTATCTACTTCCTCCTTTTAAAAAAAAGAAACAACATAGATGTACCCAAAGTGGGCCCCAGTGTTGCTTGTGGTCGGGAAGTACCTAATGTTACAACTGCCATGGTGAACTGCTTAAAGGGGCAGCAAGGCTGCACAGTCACTTTTAATATTTGTTGTTTCTAGAAGATATAAAGAGTTTATATTGTAATCAACTTCATTTTTTGCATTCTTGATGGATGATGAGCACTTCAACCTTGAATTCTTTGAAATCTTGTGACATAATGTTTGAGATAATTTGTAGAAAGGGTTTCACGGTTGTCTTCTGGACAGTGTATTTAACAGAAGACAGCTTTGAATCCTTTCTACAATGGATCACTTCTGGATGAATGAGTGATGACACAAACTTTTTGAGATAATACATCTTAGTTGCATTTTTTTTTCTCGTCATTCAAATTGCACAATATCTGGTAAAAAGCTGCATATTTTAAATAAAAAAATTTAAACAACTAAACTGTGTTTATTATTTTAAAGCCAGTGCATAGTTCTGCCTTATTTTTCAAAAAAAAATTTTGCGGTGTTTTTTGACAATCTTTTTTGTCATATGACTTGCAGATTTTCAAAATGTAGCAACTTTCGGCTAACAAAAACTATTAAATCATAATCTTGACAATGTGATGAGATCTACAAAGTGGAGAAACTCACTAAAAGATAGCATAAAAGTTTATCATGGTGGGTATCGAGCTGTTGTAGCTTTTTTTTGCCACTATTCTGCAACAATTCAAGGACAAATGTTCTGAAAACAGAAAAAAAAACTTTTTGATCACTGTGAATAAAAAAATATCCAGAGTATTGCTGCCATTATAATTTTTTTCCAAATATTTTACAGTTTTTAACAACTCATTTGTGGGGTCATGAATTGAGTGTATAGTAAAAACACCCCAAGTGTTTGTAGTAATCAATTTCTATTATTTTAAATGGATTTAATTATACCTGAGAAAAATATTGTCTAATGAAAGTGAATGTAGAATGTTTTTCACCTATTAGTTTTCAGATCCCGTTATAGATCTCATCATTGTTAACATAGTTGTGGCTCTACAGTTTTTTCAATGGGCTGTTAGAAACCCTGCCACAGCTCTCACTTTCACTTTCACACCTTTGGCGCCAATTGTCCTTGTCAATGTGCATTCAAGTTCTACTGCCGCCATTTTCTGCTCTGTTATAACCTAATTAGCAGCATTTATAGCAATGTTGTTTTTGGCAGCCTTCTGAGTTTTCATTTTAGTCTTCGTCTTTGGAACAAAAATTAAATTAAGTTTTAGTCACATTTTCATCATCTCCATATATTTTAGTTTTAGTCAACAAAAACTCAAAAGAGTTTCGTCTAGTTTTTGTCAGAGAAGACTTAGAATGTTTAGTCTAATTGTAGTGTAAAAAAAAATCTTACTTTAACATGCGTGTCTTTATTACTGAGAATGATGCAGGTTGTTTGTTTAAAAAAAAAAGACAACCCTGCTGAGCTTTAACTTGCGCAAAACAACAAACATTCTAAAACAACGCAAGACAAATAGAAATTCTTCAGTGAGTGAGGAACGTTGTAACTTATACATACTTAAAAATGACACCTCTAAATAACTCCTGTAAACAAAGTAAACATTGGAATGCATTTAAAGCAGGCGTTAGCGCAACTAAACTAACTAGGAAGTTAGCAGCCCAGACAAGCTAGCATTAGCTTGAAGTCAGTATGCCATTTGCGCAAAAAATATGGAAAACTTTAAGTTTCTGACCACCAAGTCCCTTTGTTGCTGTTGCCACCATGATGTGTGACTTCTCAAGGCTGTAGGTGTGTTGTAGACGGTGTGAACGTGTAGCTGTGTGTGTGTGTGTGAAAAATAAGAGTCATTTTTCTGCATTTTGGTGGCCCATTCACTGGCTCTGCAAGGGGATAGCTTGACTAGTCTCCTTTCCTTTCTTCTTCTTCTTTTTTTTTTTTTTTGTAGACCAAAAGGGGGGATGGGCGCACGGGGATGGGGGCGTGCCCATGTATTTGTTGGTTTTCTCCAGGTATTCGGGGTTTGCTCCCATTCTCCAAAAAAACTTGTGTTAGGTTAATTGGCCACAATGAAATTGTCCCTATGAATGTGTGGATGGTTGTGTGTGGCTCCGCAACAGACTGGCGACCTGTTTGTGGTGTACCCAGTCCCTTGCCTAAAATAAGCTGCGATTGGCCCCGGTGAGCGGAGATAAGCAGCTCAGAAGACGAAACGTAAGGAAAATATGAAAGGTTTGATGGGCGCCCATCAGACCCTTCCTGGATCCGCCCCTAGGAACTTAAGTAGACCAGTGTACCTCAAAATCCTGAGAACCTTTCATATTTTCCTTACGTTTCGTCTTCTGAGCTGCTTATCTCCGCTCACCGGGGCCTATCGCAGCTTATTTTAGGCAAGGGACTGGGTACACCACGAACACGTCGCCAGTCTGTTGCGGAGCCACACACAACCATCCACACATTCATAGGGACAATTTCATTGTGGCCAATTAACCTAACACAAGTTTTTTTGGAGAATGGGAGCAAACCCCGAATACCTGGAGAAAACCAACAAATACATGGGCGAGAACATGCAAACTCCACATGGAAATACCACTATTTCAAGCCTCGTTCCCACTCTGGGCTTGAACCTTGATCTTGTTGTTGTGAGGACACCACTGTGCGAGTACTTTGCATGTCATCACATACCATTCTGTCATGTTAAAAGCACTGAAATACATCTATTTATTCCAATTTTTTTTGTTAGTTTTAAAATATGTTTCCATTGTTTGACCAAATGTAAACAGTTAGAATAATAGCAGGCTTTGACAAAAGAAGAGTTGGTTTCATTCAAGGGAATTACGCTAAACTAAACGGTGGGCAGGCTGTAGTTTCATGTTTAATGTACGGAGATGAGTTTGTTTTTGACTAATTTGCATCTTTTCTTAATTCACAAAACAAAAAACAAAGCATTTCTTGTTGTCTTTTTAACACTATTAACTATTTAACCGTTTAGAATGTTTAAATCTTCTACACACATCCTAAAACTGAACACTTAGACGTGTAATCAATTAAAATCTCCACTCCAATTTTCTATTTGAGAACATGTACTGTCATTAACCCTTTCTTGAATGCAAATGTCTGTACATCCGTTTCCACAAGACATCCCAACCACAAACTGCGCCAGGTCAAGCTGTCTGCCTCCCTTTTGCTCACTTTCAAATGACGCTGGATTTGGATCTGGAAGACCAGAAAGGAGGTTAAACAAACACAAAGCTCATTAAAATAAACCTCTGTCAACTCCCACTCCCTTTTCCTGAGGCAGAGGAATGCATCGTTGCTCTTTAAACCCTACGCAGACTTACTGCATGAGTTCAGGTAATGAATGAACAGGGGATGCCCACCAATAATCTGAAAAAAAAAAAAGCTTGATGAAGGATGTCTGCATTTCTCTTTATTGTAGATCACAGTAAACCATGCTTGGCAAAATTTTTACTTGTTTGAAACAGTTCTATTGAAAGAACATATGTTGCTACAAAACGGAATCACAAATCTGAAAAATCTACTGAAATCTAGTGAAACGTAGGACAATTTTTTTTTTTTTTTTATAGATGTTTAAACAAACATGAGTTACAGGGGGGAGTTGCCTTGTTACTTGCAAAGTTCTGAAATGTTTTACACCCCAGTAAAACTGTTTGAATGTAAACCTGTTTTTAACCAGGTTATGGGAGAGATTAAAGCTGATGATGAAGAATAGCTTGGACAAGAAAAAATATGTACATATTTGAATATATATTGGGCATAATTGAATGTTTGAACAGAAAAAAAATATTTATTAAAATCATATTTGAACAGTTTCTAAAATTGACATAAGAAAATATTATTAACCTTTCTTGTAATTCTAATTATCACAGGAAGTTTTAGTCCAGGTTTTGTCTGACAGTCTGACCTCATCCACAGTGTTCACGCCCTCCCTCTCTTTTGATGTGTCTGCTGTGTTTGTTCACCAGCGCCAGTGGTCTGCACTCTCCCATTCAGCTCTCTGCCCACTTGCTAAATCCTTCATTCTGGCTGGACGGCACCAGCAGCATTGTTTGCATTTTTACAGGAGGAGGTGAGAAAAATGCTATTTCATTCTCACCTCATGAGCCTCTGAACAGCTGCTGTGCTGGAATCAGGTGTGACTTCTCACCTGCGTTTTATGTTTCAGCTTGTGTTCGTCCAGCCATTTTACATGAGTAAATGTCAACACTGGACAGGTTGCTGCATTGCACACATGCAGTTCATAGCTGGAGATTTGTGGGAGATTTGTAGAGTGTACTGGATGCAGTGTAAAGTACACCGTGAAACTTTTTGTTTCCAAAAGGTCAAAAATGGCAGATGGTGACTGACGTTTAAGCACCAGAAGGTTTTTTCTTTGACAGTTGTTCTAATTATGAGGACATGTAAGACAATTCCTTGTATTTTTATGAGGAGTTTAAAAGCGTTTTTGGAGCAGCAGCACTAGGAATATAGGTTTAGAACACCGCCATTTGTATAGTAAGTTTGTGAGAATTAATTGAGCTCTCATTAAATGCTAGTAATTAAAATAGTCATAATTATGGTTAAATTAAAATATTAGTTATGATATTAGAATAATAATCAAGGCGCCGCATTGATTTGTCGTGGTGAAAAAAGAGCTGAACTGAAAAGCAAAGTTCTCAATTTACCAGTCAATCTACAGTCAAACCCTCATCTTAAGAATGAAATCCAGCATACAAGCGGCCGAAATGAGCTTCCTCTGCAGGGTGACTGGGCTCTCACTAAGACATAGGGTGAATAGCTCTGCCGTTTGGGAGAAGCTCAGAGTAGAGCCGTTGATCCTTCGGGTTGAGAGGAGCCAGATTGGGTGGTTCGGGCATCTGATTGGGATGCCTCATGAACTTCTCAGTGGTGAGGTGTTTCGGGCATGTCCTGCTGGGAGGTCACCCAGACCCGCTGGGGCCGGCCAGCCGGCCAGTTGGAGACTAGCCAGCTGGGAAAGAATTAATCTTCTTTCCCGGAGTTAAAAAAAAGCGTTCATTTGTCTCACAACTGGCTGGGGTATGGCTTGGGATCCTCCTAGGTGAGCAGGAGGATGCAGCCAAGGTGAAAGAAGCCCTGTGACCCGGCCCCAGATTAGTGGAAGACAACAGAACAAAACTAGTTATGATAGAATGCCCTACTCTGCTTTGCAGAAATGAGTTTTTGCTGAATCATCTGCAACAAGCCATGTTTAACCGATTTACTGTTTGATTAATAAAGACATCAAATTAAATTCATTTTAACTTTTTGTAAAACGGCGATAAAGATCGAGCTGTCGTCTACATCAGAGTTTTTCAGACATCAACCTCTCCCTTGATAAGATCTAGACAAGCATCTTCTGTTTGTTCAAGATGATGCAAAGACATGTCAAACAGATAGCTGTTTAACCATTTACAGGCGCAAGCTTTCAGACTTAAAAGTTACAGTTTGTATTTTACAACATATGATCAGAGGTGGGTAGAGTAGCCAAAAAAATTACTCAAGTAAGAGTACGGTTACTCCAAAATATTTTTACTCAAGTAATAAGTAGACCTAAAAATATTTACTCAAGTAAGAGTAAAAAGTATGCTTTGAAAAAAACTACTCAAGTACTGAGTAACTTTAAAAGCAACATTTGATTTATTTGTAGACCTAAGAACATGAACAATATGACCAAATGTGCAAAGTTTGCATTTTCAAAATAAAGCTAAATTTATTTTTATCTGGACACAGCCAGATAAAAAGGACGTTTTCACCTGCTTTAGCAGTAACTTGTTTTCCAAAATAACATTTTGTGCTAAGTTTTGTTTTCTTGTAAGATGGCGCAAGGGTACGTCTGATAGGTCAAATGGAGTCATGTGACCGCACTCACTACGTTTGATTGGAGGAACGTTGTCTACAGTCATCACAGCAGGAAGTGCTCTTCAGAGAATCGTTATATTGAACCAAAAAACGTGTTAAAAGCAAGAAAAGTAACGGTCAACTTTTGGCCAATGCAACGGAGTAAGAGTAGCATTATTTACATTATTTACTTACAAATTTACTAAAGTAAAAGTATAAACTTTTAAAAATACTCACAGAAGTACATTTTATTCAGAAAGTTACTCAACTAAATGTAACGGAGTAAATGTAATGTGTCACTACCCCCCTCTGCTTATGATCTATACATGCAACATTTTAAAAACACTGCACACGTCTGTCTGAGTTTAGTTGTGGACCATTCAATCAAACTGGATTGTCTTCAAACCAGTTTTTTCAAACGTTTGAAATGAGTTGATCACATTTTTCACATGACTGTATGCAGACTTTTCACTTTTACTAATGGAGTGATACCATCGATAAGCCAATTCTTTTATCTCTGCCATCTTTAGCAACGCTTTAAATTAGTAGAACAATTTAAGTAAAGTGGACATTTTTATGCACACATATAATTTTTCCATTTAACTTCTCAATAGAAAGGCTTGGGTATATTTTGCGGGGGATCTATTTCGATTGTAGAACTTGTTGGGTTTTTTAGAGTTAGGGTGGATTTTACTGTACCCAAAGAGGAAAAGTTTCCCTCTGACTCAACAGACTGAAGTTTCAAATGTTCAACGAAGTGAAGCACAGATGACCTGAAACTATGACTCACTCACTGATGAGACACACTCTCCTACTTTTTTAAATTACTCAGGAAATGGTATAAAAAAGTCATGATCTAAGCTACAAAAGCATCCATCTACCTGGTGGAGGACGATAAAAAGAGCGAATATATTTAAAGTTTCCATTTTTTCTGTATGAGATTAACAAAAGCTGAATGTCTCAAGAAAAGAGGAGGTAAAATATGAGAAGCGTAAGTGATACAGAAGTTGTTACAAGTTGTCAATGTGATACAACTGAACCCATTTTTATTCACCTATTTAAACGTAGATTCCTTAAACTGAGTCATTTAACTCAACAGTGTCGTACTGTATTTAAGCTGCACTGGTGTCATTTTATTGCATTAACAAAAATAAATGACAGCTGAAACTGAAGAAAGGAAACCCTTGTCTCATGTTACGGCACACCTTTTCCTAACTACCCACGTCGCACCATAAATGGAAGGAGCTTCATTCACAAATTTGTCCTCTGTGAACCCACGACAACGCCCAGGGGAATATGACACCCTGTCTGCAACGTGCACGGGGCAAACCTAACCACTTATTTATTTCATCAAGTTTGCATTATTACTAAAATATGCAGTTTAAGCATTTGAAAATGCAATCTGCTGTGCAAAACTAGTTTTTCAACTATCTGTGAGAATTCATTTTATTTTGAGCTGTGATGTGGTGTGATATTTTTACTACTGAGGGTCTGCGAGGGTGTGTTGAGATAAAAATAGATCATTTAAGCTTTAGCATGACTTGATCAGCAAATCTTCAATTAAAATAACCTCTGAGAACACGGGTGGTTTAATCCCTTTATGTAAAGGTTCACAACTCTCATGTGCACATGCGTCACGTGTAGATTTATTATTATAAGTGACTACATCTTATTAGCTTCCCTTAGGAAATATTTTTTCCCAAGCTCTCAGCACATTCTCGTCAACCTATCTTCCATTTTTACATTTTTCAAAACTCCCTGCAGCATAGAATCTGCAGATTAAAAAGTGTCCAGACATGTTGCAGGGGAGGCGTTAACTATAGGTTCCCAAGCCCATTGTAGCAGTAAAAGGCATGTAACTTGGCTGGACTGAGTGAAAAAGTATGCCTTCTCTGGAGTCAAACACCAGCTTAGGGCTTTTACTTGCTCTTCTCCAATTGATCTTTCCGCCCACACATGGTAAAATACTTTTCAGGAATCATGCATCACCCATGTCTATGGCCAACAAAGCACTTTTATTTCATATTAAGCCATCACATTGTTTGGGTTAAAAAGATTTGTTAAACTAACAATGTTTCCTGGGGCACTGTAAAAGGCTATAAAGTTGCATCTTAGAGCTAAACAGCGGTCTTTAATCAAAAGTTTGGCTCCAAATCAAAAATACTGATGATACACTTGAAAGTGATCTTAATGCACTCGGTAAACTCGAGACTGCTGAACAAGCCACTGTATGCAGAGCTGTCATTTTGAATCTAGACTTTTAGAGCTGTCATTTACACTCAGGGGGTGTTTTATCCAAAGACTAAGTTAGTCTTTTCTGCTCGTTCATGGAAATGAGAATATAAACGATGTCACAAGCATAACTTTTGAGTTTTTTCCTCAAAGTGCACTTCACTACGGTGGTATGAAACAGTGGTTAAGTCTCTTGATCCTGATGCTAGTTTAAATGTAAGTGACTTAATAGTTTCATCATGTTTCAATTACAGGCACCAAAAAAAAAACAATTTAGTCATTCACTATTTAAACAAATCCATCTCAGAAAAAAAACTGCAGAATGAACAAACCTTAGACAAAACTAACAAAAAAAAATACTTTAGAGAAAAACAATGACACCATAGAGGTTTGTTTTATAAGTAATTTGATAGATTCGTATAAAGTAAGGTCAAGTAATAAAGCTGTAAAACATTTAAGTGAGGGAACATTTGTTTTCTATTTGTGTATTTCCCTTTTTCTTGTACGAATGAAGAAAGTTTATTTCCATTCATATTTGTCTGCTCTTGAGGCAGTTCCGTTTATTACATTTCGACAACATTATACTGTATTGATCAGCTTGTCTTAACTCACTGAGCAAATCAGCCACATCAGTCCACATAAATATTTTCCATCATTCTTCTTCTTCTCTCAGCATTTCCCTTCTGGAGTCTCCACAGCAAGTAGTTTCTTCCATCTAACCCTATCTGCTGCATCCTCTTCGGTCACGCCAACTATCTTCATGTCTTCCTTGACTGTATCCATGAACCTCCTCTTTGGTCTTCCTCTAGTCCTCTCTCCTGGTGGTTCCAAACCCAGCATCCTTCTTCGTATGTACTCTCTCTCCCTCCTCTGCACATGTACAAACCATCTCACTCTGGTCTCTGACTTTATCTCCAAAACCTCTAACATGTGCTGTTCCTCTGATATACTCATTCTAATCTTATCCATCCTGGTCACTCCCAGAGAGATCCTCAGCATCTTCATCTCTGCTACCTCCATCTCATGTCCTCTATAAACTTTAAGGAATACTTTTTGAAAAAAAAAAAAAGTTTTCCTTCTGATTTTTTCAAAACCAAATTAATAATTTCTCGACTACCCAGCCACTGGTATTTATGTTTTAGGGATCCTTTCTAAAACAACATCCATACCGGAATAGACAGTTGTGTTTAATGTCAGCATCATTTCTATTTACCAATTTCCTGACTATTTTTTTTAGGGTTTTGTGAACAATTCTTACGGCAATAAGTCCTGACCTAGTGGCTGGAGTGATTTTTTTTTAACAAAAGCACCATAATGGTGACAGCTTAGCTACTAATTTTCTATCTTTTGTTCATAAATGCCAATGAAACCTAAAGCTGTCTCACTTCATGATGTGCAAAATTTACAATGTTCCCAAGAGATAAATAATTATAGCAGCTTAGATCCAACTAAACTGTTTTGGTGTTGACACCATATTCTGAATTTGGACATCATTGTCCAAGCAAATCTCATAGTAATCCACATGTATTTTTTGCGAACAGATTGAACCAAAGATCTATGCAATAAAGGTGGATTTTAATCCAGTTTTTCTGCTCTGCAAATAGTTAACATACTAATGTAAATAACAACATTACAGTATCTAATACATATTCGAGTGGTTTATTCTCTGTATGAGAAATAAACAAATAAAAAGCACCAATTTTAATCCTCTTTCTAACTTAAAAAATTACATTCTCATCTATGAACAGGGGCGGATCCAGAAAGGGACGTGAGGGGCACATGCCTCCCTTTTGGTCCACACAAAAAAAGTGTTCTTACTATTTTAATTATTATAAACTTTGGGTGAAATACGCACCAAAATGCAGAAAAATAACTCTTATTTTTCAAAATGTTCTAGGGAGGAATGCCTCCAGACCCTCTATACTGGTGAGCACCACAGGTCCTCGTTTTGTCTATGACCTCACGCCCCCCCCTTTAGAAAATCCTGGATCCACCTCTGATATTGAGATTTAAAATGTCTTTTTCAAGAGTCACCTGTCCAAGAGACAAAAAAAAAATCACAGAAGACAGACAGACATTAGGCAGAGCAATACTCACACTAAACATATGCACTGCATTTGATTGGAAAATAAAACTACAGTTGAAACATTTGCAAAATAGATTTTTTTTTAGAAATGAATTAACTATTTGCTGTTTTCATTCAGCAAAGAAAAACAATCTTCTCACAGACTACTTTGAAATAAATTTGAATACTTGTTCGTTATTTGTTCCAAAAACATTTGTAGCATCTGAATTGTACGGCTGGTAATCATGCAAACAAGATTTTTCAAATTTTTTAATGAGTAGTACGTAATAATAAAGAAAAAAAATGTATGTCTGGTACCAAGATGATCTCACTTCTGTCTGCTTCTGTTATCTGATGAATTTATTATTTAATAGACTAATGTCCTGGATTAGCAGAGTCAGATGTACCTGTCAGACGCTCTTCAGATGCTGCAAACTAAACCCTCTCATGTGAGTAGAAGAACCCGGGGTTGAATTACAGAGATGATTGTTAGCTGTGTAGTGCTACTAATCAGTCTTATGTTTACACGGAGACACATTTCAAACTTCTAACTGAAACCAATATAATTCTTAAGATGTTTTTTTAGAGAAGAGATGATGTGATCTTAACATTTCTGCATTGACCATTTTTTTTAGTGATATTTTAAAATCTGTGACTCCTTGAAATCTGTAACCGAAAGACATATTCTTAATAATTATATTTTGTACTACTAGATAACGATGATGTAAATCTGCTCAGTGTAGGAAGATGGACTTCATCTTCTTTTTTCGGCATTTCCCTTCAGGGGTCGCCACAGCAAGTCAGTTTCTTCCATCTAACCCTATCTGCTGCATCTTCTTTAGTCCCATGTCTTCCTTCACTGTATCATGAACCTCCTCTTTGGTCTTCCTCTAGTTCTCTTTTGTGGTTGTTCCAAACCCAGCATCCTTCTTCGGATGTACTCTCTCTCTTTCTTCTCTGCACATATTCAAACCATCTCAGTCTGGCCTCTCTCACTTTATCTCCAAACCTCTAACATGTGCTGTTCCTCTGATATACTCATTTCTAATCTTATCCACCCTGGTCGCATCCAGAGAGATCCTCAGCATCTTCATCTCTGCTCCCTCCATCTCTGTTTGCTGTCTTTTCCTCAGTACCACTGTCTCTAGACCAAACAGGATGGCGGGTCTCATCACAGTTTTGTACACTTTTCCTTTCATTTTAGCTGAAACTCTTCTGTCACACATCACACCTGATACTTTTCTCCACCCATTCCAGCCTGCCTGCACACACTTCTTCACCTCTTTTTCACACTCTCCATTGCTCTGGACTGTTGATCCTAAGTACTTAAAATCTTCCACCTTCTTTATCTCTTCTCCTTGTAACCTCACTTTTCCATTTGGATCCCTCTCATTCACACACATTTACTCTGTCTTACTCTGAGTAATCTTCATTCCTCTTCTTTCTGGTGTAAACCTCCACCTCTTACAAAGTCAGCTTAAAGAAAGGGTCATTAATTGCAAAGGGTCATTAGTTGACAAATGGACAGCATCCATTCAGCATCCATCCAGTAACAGACAAAAGCAAAACACTTTTGGTTCATCTAAAAATTGTTTGAAAATGATGGGAAGAAGTTCTCTAGTTGGGTGTTCTTCAGTGGAACTTTATACTGTTTGCTAACATTATGAATAAATTCTCAGCCACACCTGCGTTGCACTCATTTTACATCTAAATGTACGTACATCATCATCATTTTTTCACGTAAAACAAAAGTTTTTATTTCTTTTCTGGAGAAAGCCACTATTGATGACTGTGGAAAATGTGCAGATGTGTAGGTATTGAAAAATTCAGTTTTGCCTAATCTGTTTTGTTCAGCACCTTCACTCTGAGTCACAGTTAGGGGAACTTGCTGCTCTGTTTATGCATATGCTTTAGTTGAGAAAAGGAAAGCTGTTTTTATAGGGTGCCATTTGGAAATCATGCTGCTTGGGGAGGCCCCCGTTGGTCAGCAGGGAAAGTGAAATCTCACCATAAAGCAACATGAAGCTCATGTTGTTTCACTGAGTGAGTGTGTTATCTCATTATAAAACAACATGAAGCTTTATCAATTTTCTGTCACTGTTTAAGGGGGAACTTTTCAAAATTCCCCTGTTTATGTTAAAGACCATTCTTTTTAAATTATGAGGCATTGTATGAACTGGAAATGTTTTGGGTGTGTTTGTGCGTGTCTTACTTGAGACAACCATTCAAAGGTAGTTGCAGTATTTCCCAGTTATTAGCAGGTGAGAGGTTGAATACATTCTGGGAAAGTTGTAGAACTTATTCAGACTCAACAACCCTCCAAAATCACTACTCATCACCTTGTTTCACCACAAGTACCACAACGTGTCTGCATGTTTTGTTAATAACAATACTGTATGTACGTAACTCCACCTGCAATCTCAGCTGATCAGAAAAGGAAGTGGTTTACTCATCTTCTGCTCTTTCCACGCTCACAGCAGGGAACTGACAAGTGAATTACCAATGCGCTTACACAGTTGCTGAATGTTAGACAAAGCCATGAGAGGGGGGAACGGCAATGTGATCAGGTTGCAGGCACTGGATAATTTTCCTGTCCTGAAGTTCTGTTTGGAGTGCAGTTTGTTGTGAGGGATAGCCTGACATTCCGCCTGTCCATTTAACCTGCTGGGTTTGTGTTGGTGGGCGTCACCACTGCTCTCTCACCCACCTCCTTCTACCTCTCTCCCTGGGAATGGATCAGTTGTTGAGGCTGTGCGAATGTTGAGTTGAGAAAAGTAATGCTGCCTAATACTGACTTTAAAGCTTCACATCAAAATCTAAATGGAGACTTCTTACGTCCATGTTCATTTGTGCGTAATATTTTAAAGATTGTGAAACCTAAACTTTTTTGACAACACGATGCATAGCATGACATTTGAATTGCACAACACTAGGAAATTGCATCACAGATTTTTC
This sequence comes from Neostethus bicornis, assembly GCA_902685375.1. Lineage (NCBI taxonomy): Eukaryota > Metazoa > Chordata > Actinopteri > Atheriniformes > Phallostethidae > Neostethus > Neostethus bicornis. The sequence continues at coordinate 14,916,460 of LR738553.1, read as the reverse complement.
AGAAGAAAGTGAGCTTGCAAACATACATTTTAATGTGGTAAACCACTTTTTTCTGCTACTTTAAATACAATGTGAACAGAGGTTTTTTTGAACGCGTACGTATGACTTCACCTCAATCCTTGGGTGTTTTTCACTCGACTGCAACTTCCAGGAATAACAGTTGTCTCGTCTTCACAGAAAATTTAGTCGGTTTCTTCAAAGCATGGACCTAAAATAAAACAGCAGTTTCCTATTTGCTTCAGTCACTGAGTACACATTAAATACATGCACTGCAGAGCTCACAAACTCACTTACAAAGCTAATCAACACTGCCACTCTGAGTCAGAGGTTAATATCAGGGATTATCCCAAACAAATTTAATGCAGGAAGCATGCATGAATTTTTAAAACACATAGACCAATTTACGTATGGATTTTTAATGGGATATTTGCAGTTTTTAAATAAAGTCCCTCTTGGCTGTGGTGTTTCAAGAGCTTGTAAGCCTTTTCCAAAATCCCCTGAGTGACAGTTTCTAGCTCCTGTTCCTCATCTGTGGTTGGAGCGGTGTTCATCAGAATTGCAAATATGGAGCCCACTACCTCCCAAATTAGAATAATTAATGAGTAAGGTGTTACAAGTTTAATTTCTTAGGATGGACTTTAGAGACGAGCATTAATGCATTTGTAGACTTAATTTACGTATTTATGATCAGTCAAACCTACTAACTTGTTAAAAACAAAAAAAAATGTTTGGTTAACCTTGGATATGTCTTTTGTAGCTTTAAATAAAATAGAGAGCAGTAAAATAAAACATGATTGTGTTCTGAATGGCCTATACGATCACTGATTATCTATTATTATTACTATTAACTATACTATTAAAACTTAATAATTACCTTGTAATTAACAGGAGAGGTAACCACTTTTGTTCATGCTTTCTATTTCAGGCACTGTTATCCATCTAGTGGTAATGAGACATATTAACATGATGCTGAAATAGAATCTAGCTCAGCTTCATTTGAGATCATGTTGCCAGGGCGGTAACCTTAGCAAGTAAGACCAGACTTTCATCATCACCGTCACTTCCTCTAGTTCATTGATTTTAAATATCACCATATGTACGAACTTATATGTGAACTGACAGCTCTATAAACCATGCTGACAAAAAGCAGGTAATGCGCTGTGTGGTATGGAAGATATTTTATAATTCATTTTTGCAAAATTACCTAAATCTTTCACCTAAAATTGTAGGGAGGCGTTTGCTCAGTAGTAGAATGTCTGTCCATGGACAAAGAATCCAGTTAGATTTTTACTAGGCCCATGCCTAAGTGTAACTGGAGCATGCACCTTACCCCCAGTTACTCTCACCGTCGTGAACGTCATGGCTGCCCGCTGCGGTGAAATGAGGAATAAATATGGTACAATTTTTAAAAAAATCTACCTTAACTGGTTAGACTTGTGCTCTTGTTTATTCTCTGATATCCATTGTTCTGATGGAATTTGGAAAACATAGCAATAGTTATGCTGCATATTCTGCCTGGAACTGCTGAAAATGTCCATTGCGCCTTCCTGGAGCTATTCTTAAAAAACTAATAACAATATTCTAATGAAAAGTGTTTGTGTTTTAAAATTACTACTCATTTTATTACTAATATACTCAATTTGCTTTATTATATTTTTTTTTCACATGCTGTGTTATTATTGATATTTTCTTATGTCAAAGCAAATCAATTAGCATTTGATAATTACCCTTAGTAATGAGTATGTCTCTGTGTACTGTTTTCTGTGTGGCTCCGTAACAGACTGGCAACCTGTTTGGATTCTACCCTACCTCTAGCCTGAAATCAGCCGGGATAGGCTCCATCATGACGTGACCCTATTGGGGATAAGTGGTTCAGAAGAAAAAAAACACAAGTAACTGCCTGTACTGGTTTACTGGTTTGGCTTGTGCTTGCAAACAGGCGTACTGAAAAAAAATTGATTGCCTCTTAGAGATTTTTCTCTGTGGGTCATTAAAAACTCAATCAATCCTTTTCACATGATGAGTGAAAACCATTAGCTCACAATCTGTCAATCATTCCAACTTACTGGATTTCGGTGATAAATATTTATGTGAAACAAGCAGATTCTAGTGCCTGCAGATACATTTTAAAAAATGTCATTTTTTTTAATGCCTAGCCAGGTTTTTTTTTTTTTTTTTTAAATACTTCATTGATCCCTCACTGGGGAAATTTGTGTGCTGCATTACACTGCAGCAGGCTGCCACAACGGTGCCAATGGTGGGAGAAACGGGGGATTTCAGTGTCTTCTCCAAGGACCCTAGACGTGAACTTAATGGGAATCAGACCTGCAAACTTCCGGTCTGCGGGTGAACACTCTACCACTCAGCCACCGCCTCCCCGTTGGAGCAAGTAAATACAAAATACTAATTACCAACTGTAAGTCTAATATTGTCTTAGCCTTCCATTCAGCTGTACTCAAATGTCCAACAAACCAGCACATGGGCCCTGGATGGGATCTCAGTTGAAGTCCGAAATAATAAACTAAAAAATAATTGATTTTGAAGCATATTTGACAAACTTAAATTAATATAACCATACTTACTATGCTGTTTATTTTCTTTCCTATTTTAACTTTCTGTATTCATCCCTCAATGTGACAATTTCTGTGCTTCATTTCACAATGGCGTCAATGGTGAGAGAAACGGGGGGTTAGGTGTCTTCTCCAAAGATATCTAGGCACGAGCTCAGTGGGATTCAAACTGGCTTCTCCAGGTCCAAGGGTGAACATTCTACCACTGAGCTGTCGCCTCCTCCTCACATTAAACCCAAAAGTTTTTCAAGATATTTACCAAAAGATGTTTTGTCTGATCTGGCGTTTATGTGTAAGTTCAAACTTATTACAGATAATCATCAAACAGAATTGCTTCAACTTTAAAGTATTTAGTTTAGTTGTTTGTTCAGTTTAGTTATATGTACAATGAAAACTGTAAATTTAAGCTGTGGCTTCTCTTTCTTTTCTCCCAGCTATAAATCAACTTTTTTTTTTTTTAATCTTATCTCATCTGCTGCTGGTTGGAATGGAAATGACAGTGTGGGAAAGAAAAGGATTGGCAGTTTATCAGAGAAAAACCCAAGGGGCAAGAACGAAATAGAACAGGATTGATCAGGTCTTCTTTATGAAGCAAACCTTCAGACAACAAAAACTAATATGTGGAGCCGCCCGTGTGTCTTACACAACTACATCTTAGTGTGTGAACTCAGTGTAACGCAATATGTTTTTGTATCACATACATGTCTGTATCTGAGAAAGATGGTTTATCTTTTTCTGAAGGAGGACTTCAGTTCAAACTATTTTCTAGGGCATGAGGGTGTGTGTGTGGTTTTCAGGTTGTGATTTTGGCCCTGTCCACACATAGCTGGGTATCTGGTAAAACGAATATATTTTTTATCCGTTTTGGCCTGTCATCCACACAAACCCGTCATTTTTTTCACTACAAACCATCATTTTTTGAAAATTCCGACCAAAGTGAAGATTTTGGAAAAATCCGGTTTTGTATTTGTGTGTGAACATGCATAACCGGTGTTTTGCGTTTTTAAACGCCAGTACCTGCGACAGTTAATGCATAAATGTCATTTGTGTTCGTCCTTGAAATTTTTGATATCAGACAGCAGCATGGATCCTCTTTTTTTAAAAAAAGGCTCTTTTCTTGTTTATTAAACACAATGAACTGCTCTTGCTTCTTGTTGAGGAGCAAAGGAGGAGAAATGCGTTGCTGTCGGCTATTATTTCTCACATAAGCCTTCTTAGTTCAGAGCTTACGTTTAGATATACTGCCAAATACTGGTTTGGCATGTTCACAACCGCACTCCAAAGCGTATTTATACGGGTTCGTGTGGATGCAGTTATATTGAAAACAATTACCTGTGTACCCAAGGGTTTTTCTAAAACGGAAGATTGCGGATATACGTATGTTTTCGAAAATGCCTGGCTACGTGTGGACATGGTCTTTGTCTTCAATAATTCACTGATCACTTACTTTTTAACTACGTTGGCATCGTTGATTCAGACGACATAAAATTGAGAAAAACGTAGAGGATTCGAATGAGTCACAGCTTTTCAAATACAAAGATGAAATAGTTGCTGGACTAATTAAACGTGCTGTGGCATTTATACATCTTATTAAGAAACATTGATTAGACACTGGTGAGCAGCTACACTATACACGCTTAATGTGTAGAACTGCTCTCAATATAATTAAGATATGTGATGTATTTGGAGGAGAAGGTCAGCAAAAAAAGAACATTTGATGAATCAACAAGTTCTAAATGACTTTGTCCAACTGATGACTTCAGGGGAATAACGCTCTTGACCGCACGAGGAGCATTTATTATTCAAACTGAATAAATCAATTATCATCTTTGTGCTCAGTCAGAGCCACGAGACCAAATGTCTTTTGCCACCATGTTCATAAATAGGTTGATTAGGATGGCTGTGGGTGTGAGGATCATGTGCTCCAGTGTGACGGACAGTGGATGGCTGTGTTGGCTCACAGAGGAGGAGACGCGGGTATGAAGTGCACATGAAGGGCTCTCTGTATCTTTGCCGTGCACACAAGTATGCATTTCATTTTTAACTTCGGAAAGGAATAGCTCCATGGCTCCCAGTTTTAGGCTTGAGGCCACCTCAGCTGAGCTCTGTCCGTATCCTTGACCAACCACCATCATTCATACATCCCTCTTCTATGATCACAAAGTTTTCCTACGAAAGTTTTCTTAGAATTGACTATTTTCAAAGACGATAGCAAAAACTTTTTAACAGCATAATTTTATGAACTAAACAAGTCAAAATATATAATAAAAATTGTATAGTGTTGTGGGAAAAAAACATACAGTAACAGCAGTGTTTTGTTTTCTAATTGTTTTCATGAGCTTTTGTTGAAACGTGATTGATTATGACTAAAAATTCACAGGAGCAATAAAAAGGCCACGATAAACAATGTGGTGGATATGTTTTTGCGTTCAATTGAACCCACACTGTTTTCTCTCTATCTGCACACTTCTTCAGTTGCAAAAAAAAACAAAAAAACAACTTAGCTGTTTGTGGCAAAGTAGCGATGCTTTCAAAAAAGACCTAATCCAAGCATGGTGGAGGTACCATCATGCTCCAGGTAATTTTCTTAGTTAATGATCTTTGAAAAAAAGAGGCATCAACAACAGAGACAGTTGTTGATGTGTCCTAAACAGAAAGTTTAAGAATTATTATCTTTCAAATGGTCAACAGCCTGGGCATGCTCCCAAAGTTGTAGCAAAATAGCTTGAGGACAACAAAGTTTTGGGTATTTGTGTGACCATCAGGGATCTTTGACCTAAGTTCATGCATACTAGAGATGCAGATTGGTCCACACCCCAGCTTCCGGCACTTCGCCGCATTCTGCTTTAACATATCATTTGCTTGGGCATAAATCAGTCCAAGCCTCTCAGCAGGAAGCTGGTTGAACCTTTTTACAAGAGAAGGCCTCCCCACCCTGCCTTGCCTCCATTCCTGCCCTGTGACAGTGACCCACAGCTGTTGCGTGGATGTCCTCATCCCTCACTGTCAAGTCATGGCAACTACTCAAATCCTGTTCAGTAGTGGCTGCTTACTAGAATACCTATGGAGCTGCCAACTACTCTGGCAGAAGACATTGTATGCTCCATACATTTTTGGCAATGTTCCCCCTGTGAGCTAACTTTTTCTTCTTTTAACAAGGGAAGTGTTGTCCACAACAGAGCTAATTCGAGCAGCTTGCGTAAAATTTCCAATTTGCATTCTTTAGATGGAGCAAGAGAACCTCAGTTCAAAGACCATTCATTTATGGTTCCTTATCTAGATCATTAATCTTTTGGTTCAGTCATTTCCAGGCCGCTTTGACAGCTTCTTGATACAGGAGGCACCCAGTAAGGTTTACTCAAAGTGTCCGACAAAGACAAACTTCTCTGGGCTTTGAATGCCGCAGGTGTTGAAAGCTCACCTGAAGAATGGTTGTCACCTCAGGTTAGGTAAGACCTTGAAGCTCTTGCAAAACACACGTTGCAAAACAGACAATGTTAAGTTCAACCAGAAGAGCAGCTGCTTCAAGATTTGAAGGGATCACATATTCTTCTGTGTATTTTTACATGTGTTTCCTACATGTGCCCCGGAAAAAAGACACTTACTGGCAGCTCACGTGTAGCTCCCCATGAAGCATACCTGCTATTGACACTGAAGATGCAGCGGGGCTCCCGTGGGACCCTTGAACCTCACAGACAGTCCCTATGAGCTACGCTGGAAGGCTGAAGAGTTCAGCGCAGTTAATGTTCAACCCTTTTGATCTCTGCCGAGAAGTCACATTCCCTGAATTCCTCACTAGCATTTTTAGCGGTAGGCAGACTATGAATGGCTCTACAGAAGACAACTAACTCTCCCATACCTTCTTCTACACTGAGTGGAAGTGGGAAAATGCGGACTTGCACGCTGAAACTTTAGCATCCTTTTTTTGCTTTCTTATGTTTGACCTTATTTAGAAATTACATCATCACTTTTCTACAAAACAAAAACGATCTGGTTTTTGTTAACAAAGATAAGCAGAAGATCAAATAAACTTTGATCAACGTTGTGAAATTTGGAAAAACTTCCAAGAAACATAAGCAAATACTATAAGCGAATCTTTGATGTTTTCGCGCTTTCCTTTTATTTTTTAATATCTTTTGTGAATGGTCAAACTGACCGACAGCTTGGTATTCTGGGTAAATTGAGCAATGAATCAAGCACAAGTGAGTGATCCAGGAGCGGCTTGTGGAAAGATCAGAAGCCCTTATCTATTCAGTACTAACCAACTCTTTGCAGCAATGCCTCGATATTTACTACCTACTGAGTGTTACAGCACCAAACATCAAAGCGGAAAAGCCCTTTCAGTGACAATAAAGTGATCACACCACCGCGGGGAATGTGTTTAGCAATTTACTTAAAATGCCTGCCATGTAGATGACAGATTTTATTCTAGAGATAAAACGTTGCAGATGTCAGTCCAGAACCAATCAATGTATAGATTATTTAAATAACATAATACTCAGAGTAATAATGCTTTTATTATGAAATACTGATTGATTTTTGTGAGATTTTTTTTAATTGTTTGAGCCAGTGGCTTAGGAGGTTTAGCGTGAGAGTGATTAACTAATGGATGGACATAATCCTGGGTAAGACTCAGAGGCTGGGACTAGAAACACAAACTGCCTTCGTTAACTTTACTGGAAATCTGAGAAAGACTGCAGTCGCTGTGCAGATGTCCCTTTTTACTCTCTGTGTTTAGGTTTAGAAGACTCAACTGGAAAATACTCCCTCCCCACATAAACCAGTGAGAATAACTTTCCAGCTAAGGACAGCAGTAGTTCTAATCTGCTTTTCATGCAGCTTAAAGTACATTTTAAAAACCTTATTGTACCAAATCTTATTTTTGAACTCTAATCAAACCAGTGGTGATCCCTTTGTGCATATTTGAAAACTCTACTATCTAAAGATTTTTTGTAGTTTCTTTTTTATTTCTGTGTTTGAAACAAAGACACTTGCTCTGTCGACTAAAAAAAATCAAGTCACTATTATTTGGTAGCAGATGTTTTTTTTAGACGAGATGAGTGGCCATCTGGGAGGAGCTTGCTCCTCTGGGTTGAGAGAAGCCAGATGGGGTGGTTTCAGCATCTGAGTCGGACACCTTCCAAGCGCCCCCTTGTGAGGTGTTTTGGGCACGTCCCAGACCACTGGGTCTGGGACGTGCCCGAAACACAGCCCCCAGACCCAGACCTGCTGTATAAAGTATGTCTTGCAGCTGAACAAGGAATGAATCGGGATCCTCCCGGGTGAGCTGAGCTGAGGTGAGAGAAGCCTGGGTTTCCTATCAGAGGCTGTTGCTCCCTCCACCTGGCCCCGGATTAACGGAAGTTGACGTAAAGGAGTTGAATAGTGCCAAAAGAAAACACAGACTGACAGCTTTTTTTTTTAACTAAGAAATTCATCTATTCATCTGAAATGTATTTGTAAAAGCTAGAAAATTTCCTCATGCCAAAATTTTCTAAAAAAATTTGGGAAAATTTATAAAACATTTTCTTCATCCATCCTTTTAACATTAATGTCAAAAGGGGTCACAGAGTCTATTAAGAGGGGATAAGAGGGGGTTACATCCTTGACAGGTCGCTAGTCTGTCATAGAGCTACACACATCCAGACTCAACATTTCTTTCAATGTATATTTAAACATGAACAGACACAAACACGAATACCGTACTCTGTATATGTACACATACACAAACTTTTTATATGTTTTTTATGTCTGTATCTACTCTCGACAACTTAATATAAAATAAGTTTCATTGTCTGTAAAAGGATGGTACTTTAATTTTAAATGATAACTGCACACACCCAAAAGGTTTTTCAGATAACTGTTTTCTCTGTGGGTGTAATTAAACCTATACCTCATAGGGCAATTTAACCACTTGTCATTTTTTGATTATGCCTGTGCTTAAAATGATCAAATTTTTCACTCTAAATAATTTCTCCATATGAACTTGGCTTTGTTTGAGCAAATGAACAGGAAGCCGCTGACACGGTGGGTTATGGAAACGAGATTCAGCTATAACGCAAATTATAAAAAGGAAGCACCCATAAAAACTTTACTTTTCTCTTTGTTAGTTGTTGAACTTAATTAGAAGTGATTTTGGTTTTTCAAGGCCAAAAAGATGGTTTAGTTTGCACTTTAAAAAAATTCTAAAAAAAAGAGATCACAACCAGTTACATGCATACATTTTTCTTTTAACTGGGTTTAATTATTTCTTCTTTCAGCATTTCCCTTCAGGGGTCACCATAGTAAGTCAGTTTCTTCCATCTAACCCTATCTGCTGCGTCTTCGGACACTCCAACTATCGTCATATCTTCCTTCACTGCATCCATGAACCACCTCTTTGGCCTTTCTCAAACCCAGCATCCTTCTTCCTATGTACTCTCTCTCTCTTCTGCACATGTCCAAACCATCTCAGTCTGGCCTCTCTGACTTTATCTCCAAAACTCTAACATGTGCTGTTCCTCTGATATACTCATTTCTAATCCTGTCTATTCTGGTCACCCCCAGAGAGATCCTCAGCATCTTCATTTATGCTACCCCTTCTCTGTTTCCTGTCTTTCCCTCAGTGCTACTGTCTCTAGACCAAACAGCATGGCCAGTCTCACCACGGTTTTGTACACTTTCTCTTTCATTTTAGATGTAACTCATCAATCACACATCACACCTGATACTTTTCTCCACCCGTTCCAGCCTGCCTGCACATGCTTCTTCACCTCTTTTCCACACTCTCCATTGCTCTGGACTGTTGATCTTAGGCACTTAAAATCTTCCACCTTCTTTATCCCTTCTCCCTGTAACCTCAGTTTTCCATTATATGCATAAAACATATTATAATACTATTGTAAACCATCTTGGAGACAACACGAATGGGAGCTGGAGTCAAAGTGGTCTTCAGCTACCTTCTGATCTTATCTTATGACATAATCAAATAACACTTAACTGGATATTTCAAAACCCAAACTGAAGCATTGCTCTGCCAAATTGCTCCATTGCATTTTGCTCCTTTGCTCTGACTGTGTGGCCTTTAAGTCCCGAGGGTAATTCATCAGCTTTTTCTGTTGCTTAAACCACCATTTGAGCATGTGCAGAGTATTCCCTCATCACAGGCCCAAGGGGAAAACATTTCCAACCTGTGAATGGATTGCCAGATCAGGATGTGTAGCAGCAAACAGGGGAGGGTGTGGAGAGGCTGGAAAAGGGATCACAGTGAGCTAAGGTCCCTGGGGCTGTGCAGTGACATCAGGTGATTGTGATATAATCCTTCATAGTACACATTACGTGCTGTAATGGTTTGGACAAATTTTGGAAACACCGTGCTGGTTGTGGCCGGCCTGCAAAGCCTCAACAGAGAAAAAAAACAGAGACATGAATCTTTGGATTCACACATCATAAAACCTGAAACACAGTTCTCAGCTCATTTGTTACATTTAGGTTATTAATGGGTGACAGCAGCTGGGTGCTTTATGATTCCCTCATAGGTGCGAGCTGGGTTTTTGTTTGATGCCACACAGCTTCTCATGCATCTATGCATTTTTACACCTGCTCAAAATCTATTAAAAACCACATTTTTTTCCTTAAAGTGCCTGTAATGGAAGCTGCAGAGCAATACCTTAGAAGCATATTGTGGTTTGATGGTTGACGATCAGCTCAACATATTCTCACCAGATGCTCATGATATACTTTTTAAAAGACTTAAACACAACATTTTGTTCATTTGGTTTGTATTTCTAGCAATGTAAGTGATCAATGGATATATGCACCGTTCATATTTGCTCTCCCGGTTTAGAGTTTTTTGTCCGAAACAGGCAACAAAAAACTAGATTTTCAACCATTTGATGAAAGTTTGGACGTGAAGCACGATCACTTTGTAAATTATAGAAATCTGTGTACATTTATGAATGATTTAGTTTAAATGCTATGTGAAAGACTTGCAAAAACTTTACAACTTAAATCTGATCAAATAAAAGTTTATGTACACTGCTGTTAATATTGTTTTGACATCATGTTGTACTCTATTGAATAAAAATGATGAACTGTTTAAAATTATATGAGTCGAAGTGATCATTTCAAAACTATCACTTCTGTAATCAAGGAAAATCTTATTAGTGTAATCGGTGATTGTGATTTTCTCTAAACTGTAAAATCTTGTCTGTAATCTCGATGGTTACATAGAACTGACAGGTCCTGGGTGTACCCCACCTCTCACCTGCTTAGCATGGGATTTCCCTTCCTGCTCCTTCTAACTTACTAGCACTTAATTCACAGCTTAACTCCTTCGCATCACTATATCTTTTCACACTCAACCATGTCACAAACTTGTTGCCAAAGTTGACAAATTAGTTGTGTGACATTCAGCAAGTTCTTTTTAACTTCACACAATCTTCTCAGTCTTTGTGTTGCTCACTTACCAATTTCTTTTGAAACTTCCATCTGTCCTCTCCGACTTATTCATGATTAGGTCAATGGGGCAACAGCTTAAGTAAAGAAGCCTGGACTTCACTGCTTCCAGTTCATCTAAGGAATCATGAGATGGTCCCAGGTCAACTGAGACATGCAGTCCTTACAACGTGTTTAGTGCGTGAATCAAATTTCAGAAAAAGGGCTACTGTTTCTTGGAAGCACAAGAATCCACATCACTGGAAGAAAATAGTTTCAGAGGAAATCTTTCCACCATATGTTTATGCTTTTATTGCACAGCAACGTTAGGTAGTGATACACAACGCAGCTTCTCTGACAGATGTTAAATGTTTACCTGATGACACATGACTAATCCTTCCAAAAGGACACCACATCTGATGCAGCAGGAATGAATGAGTCAGCCTGAGGTAGCGGCAGGAGTTAGTTTTTGAAAAGATGAAAACAAAACCAGCTTCATGTCATGATACAGACAACAAAACTTCAATCAGTTCATCCAAGTTTAAACTAGTTGGTTTCAACACAAAATGACAGGGTAGGTCCCAAGGGGCATTGGCGTAGTGGTACAGTTACCGTCTTTCGACCGCGAGAACCGGGTTCAAACCCCACTTGGCCAAAACTCTCCCTGGGATTACGGGGCTTTAAACTGGAAGAACAAACTAAAATGGTAATGATAATAATAAAGAGACAAAAAAAATGGCGGGGTAAACCCAGAGTTCATCATGTCTGGTAAGTAAGGAAGAGGCAGGGTGCATCCTGGACAGGTCACCTATCGCACAAACACCCTTCTGATGATAATTTCCCACTAACCACTCAACCTGACATGGAGGTTTTTGGTAACATGGCCAACCAATTTCGTTCGTCACAAGATTTTTGTATGTGTAAAAAAAATGAAAAATCTTCAAATAAAGTTTTTTTAAAAAAAATAATAATTTGGCCATTTTCCAGCAGATTTGTTTTACAGTTTGCACAAGTGAGTTAACAGCTTAATCACATATCAGCAGGACGGGAGGACGAGCGATATCAGGCAAGTTGCATCCAATCTCTGAACATGCAAACTCCACACTGAAATGCTTAACTCATCCCACCCAGGACTCAAACCAGCAAGCTTCTTCCTGTGAGATTGCAGTGCAAACCACAAACGCAATAAAACAAAATGCAGGGACACTTTCGTGACCAACAATTAAATGTACATTTTGGTGGGATTAGAGGCACACAATCAGCAGCTTCAAACTGTCAGACGTGTCATCTGTTCTCCACAGAGACCCAAATATGTTTAGGAGGTGCAACATTTTCACCAAAATGAAAAAAAGCCCCACTGCATTCACACCCACTGTGGGTCTTAAGGCAATCATGCTTCAGAGTAGTGGGAGTGATGATGATGGTGTGGAGAAGGGGGAGTGGGTGTTCTGCCTATTTAAGGACTCAGTACGGCGGCTGCAGCTGCTGAGTTTCTCACAGTAGCAATTTCAAGGACGCCAAAATGAATTACACAAAGGCAAGCCACGTTTGGTAAAATTTCTCTACCTAATCCACGCAATCCCATCCTCCTCAGCTAATTCCATATCTGCAGCAATAAAAAAAGTGCCACACACACATACTGGGTGAAGGGACACCTCTGCATTCTTTTATTCTCTTTCACAAATTTTTTGGAGAGCTCCGATCTGTGATTTGCATGAAGAGTAATTAAGAAGCTTGGGGATTAAAGGCACTAGGGTATGCCTGACTGAGGAGGTGTGCTGTGGGAGGTGTTACTTAATCGACAAGAGCCTTTTAGATAATAAAGCAATGAATAACAATTGCTCCCCTATGCATTTCCTGACACCTCAGTGGAGCTATTTTGCGAACCGTTTGAGGTAGGAAACATAAGACAAAAGGATATAAGACTATCAGCAGCTATCAGGGAGCAGGTTGGTGGGTTTGTGATGTGTGTGTGAGGACACTGATACCACCAGCTCAGGCCTTACATGTGTGTGAACCAGCAGCCTGTCTGTGTTTACTCCATCCTTCACCCTGCTCCTATCCCACAAGGCCCCTGCGCCTTTCTCCTCTGCTGACGTCTTATCAGGGGACAGCTCGTCAGGGACACACGTGCCATCGTTCTGACACTGACCGTGGGTCATTGAAATGCAAACAGAGAACACACTAAACCAAATGGGGTCGAAGAGCAGCAAATATTTGGCCAGGACGTTTTTTTTTTTCTTCTTTATCCATCTCTCTCTCTGATGGAGGCAGCCTGTTTATGGATGATGAAACAAGGTTAGAGCAGATGGCTATTCAGTGCACGGAGCTATCATTTGAACTGTCCTCAAGTCAAACAAAGCTAATACCTATCGAAACGGGAGTGGCTGATCATTCAATCTCCTCTCATTAAAAATGTATTTAGGGGAAGGTCAGTGGAAATAAATGATGCAAAAAAACTTATGAAGTTGGAAAACAGTTTTGTTAAAGTTTTTTTTTTCTCCCTGATGAAGCAGCTTATTGACCAATAAAACTTAGTGATGAGTGGAAACTGTGTGACGAGGGCATTTAGAAAGAAGGTGGTGATCTAAAACCACCACCATCAAACTCACTGACATTCTCCCAATCAGAAGGAGGCGAACTACAGGAGAGGAGCTCCCTCTATCTACTAAAAACCAACAGAGAAACAGCAGGACTGAGTAATTTCCTTTGAAAGATAATTGTTTTTCTTGGCATATTTTCTATCAGGCACCAACAGGCAGTTAGACACACAGCCATTAATTCTACCCTGAGGAAAACAAGTCAAGGAGAGCTATAAAATAACTTCTTCACCTTCAAAGATAAAATAAAATTTGTTATAAACCTAACACAGTGCAGTCCCCAGAAAATGGTCTCCAACACAACTTGGGATTAAATAAAGAAACCAATTTCATCTAAAAGAGCTGAGCTTGTTGTAAAGTTGGTACAAGAGAAATGACTTGTTTATCAAAGTAAGCGTCAGGCTGTTTTCTTTGGTTTTAAACTTGAAGTTAAGAAGAGTTCTTTCCAAAACAACAAAAAGCCTGTTACAGCTAAGAAATAGTCAATACCACACCAGCAAACTGCTCTGTCTTTATTTTTATTCAGATGTCTAACAACTTATGTAGAAAGGAATATGTTTTCATCCCATTCTTTTAGATATTTCAATCAATCTGATTAACTAGCACAAATCAACCAAAGCGTTTCAGAGGTTTTGGCTGGCATTGACCTCCCATTGATTCTCACCTTTGGCAGTTTTTATAAAAGTTGAATTTCATCACAGAAAGTGAGATTCTTGAGATATAGAAACCTCTAAGTTTCACAAACCGTTGTGAGGAAGGAATGTAATATGATTAAATCATCTGTAAAACTTATGCAATAAAGTTCTTAGCTGTCAGACTGCAGGTTTACTTCTGGTTCTTATCATTTAATGGTACAATCGTAGAAAAGGATTCAAAGTTTTCATCTGGACAGTGTATTTAATGACAGGATGGAAATTGAAACGTCTTGATCTTCAAATACACTGTCCAGAAAATAACTTTGAAGTCTTTTTGTACATTCGATCACTCCTAGATGAATGAAGGATTACACAGATTAAAGGTACCATGTCAACATCAGGTTTTTTGCCCATCGGACTCTTTTCTACTTTGAACAACTCCAAGTTTGGCTTCAGGACGTACACCTTCTCCTGTTCTTGTTCTTCTGTCAGCATATTCCTTCAGGGGTCGCCACAGCAAGTCAGTTTCTCCCATCGAGTCTGGTCTCCCTTTTCCTCTTCGGTCACTCCAACTATCTTCATTTCTTCCTTCACTGTATCCATGAACCTCCTCTTTGGTCTTCCTCTTGGCCTCTTTCCCGGTAGTTCCAAACCCAGCATTCTTCTGCCGATGTATTATCTCTCCTTTGCACATGTCCAAACCATCTCAGTCTGGCCTCTCTGACCTTATCTCCAAAACCTCTAACATGTGCTGTCCCTCTGATCCCGTCCATCCTGATCACTCCCAGAGACATCCTCAGCATCTTCATCTCTGCTTCCTCCATCTCTGTTTCCTATCTTTAGGAAAAAAACTAAAATCTCCCTTTGTTGAAAATCGTATTGTTGGAGTGATTGGCCAACGTCTTTGATTAACTACTTGCTACAGTGGGACCATGATAACAAGAAAATGATTCTTTTCTTTATATCTGCTGAAGAAACTTTACCATACAATTTTAAACAATTCGAAATGTGGAAATAAAGGTGATGTTTTGGCTCACTTAGGTATTTGTCTTCATAAAATGCTCCTTAAACCTACTTTGTTTTAGAATTTTTCAATTCAAACTTTTTTCCTGGCATTAATTTTATGAAATATCTCATTTTCTAGTTTTAATCTTGGAAAATATTGTCCATTTTTATTGCAATGTTACAAATAAAAAACTTTTGCAAAAAATTAACAGATAACTTTTATTAAGAATTTTTCTCCCTCCTTTTCATTTTGATTTTACCTATCTCGCTTCACAGGGCTCATTCAACTCTCTAACAGACCTGTTTTACTCCACACTAAATGTATACCACCATTGGCATTTGTACTATCAATGCTTTTCCTCAGTATACAAGTAGAGTGCCCAGTTTGTCTTTCCTCCTTGTTTTCTCCACCCCAAATAATTAGAGCAGATGGCTTTGGGTCATCAGTTGAGTTCCAATTGTTTTTTTTCTTTCTTTTCACCAACGTATGCTGCCCAGAATGAGGAAGATTATCAGTTGAGATTCAAAGTAATTTGTTAATTTGCTTAGTTTGGATATTGACTGATTTTCATAGAAAATTGATTGGATTAGTTTCTCGTGTCTTAATGAGTCATCAGATGTCATCATGATCTGCAGGACACAAATAAAACTGAACCTAAATGGAGCGATCAATCAATGTGTGTGTGTGTTTTTTTTGTATTAGAAATAAATTAAACTTAATTTAGAATTTTTCAAGAATTTGTCTTTTTTTTTCTTATGACCTACTTCAGGAGTAGAAAGTGTTCTGCTCCTGAAGTTCTGCTGTATTCAAAGTATCAAAACTAATACAAAGATTGCTCCTCAAACTTTTCTGCTTTGAAACTTTTCAAAGTAAAAATGTGTAAACCCACCCTTAAATAAAATCTCTATCCCCTGAAGCAGCCAAAAATGTTAGTATTCTTTTAAACTAACCTTGAATACCAGTCTTTCAGACTTTATGAAAGTTTTTTAAAGTTTTAGTTTAACAAATTGGCAGCTGTTTTCAATTATTTCTACTTCAAACTTTGTACACACGGGTTCCCAGAAAATAAGTTTTATTTTTATTGTTGAATCTGTGTAGATTGAATAATAACTCATTCAAAGCTTTAGAATCTTACCAACTTAAATGATAAACCTCTGTTTTAGTTTCAAACTGCAAATGCAATTGAACAAAAAACTTTACAATAGCTACCGTTGGCAGCTTGACGAGAAAACACAAAAATTTCACTTATCTTGATTGTATCTGCAAAAAAAGTACAATTTGAAATAAACAAACAAAATTGTATCGAGCCGGTCCTCCTCCAGGTCGAGAGGAGCCAGATGGGGTGGTTCGGGCATCTGGTCAGGATGCCCCCGGAGCGGCTTGTTGGTGAGGTGTTTCGGGCACATCCCACCGGGAGGAGACCTGGAGGCTGACCCCGGGCCCGCTCGAGGGACTATGTCTCACAGCTGGCTGAGGTACGACTCGGGATCCTTCCGGGTGAGCTGGAGGAGGCAGCTGGGGTGAGAGAAGCCTGGGCTTCCCGTCTGAGGCTGTTGCCCCAGCGACCCGACCCCGGATAAGCGGATGAGGACGGAACGGAATGACTGTTAATCAAAATCCGGAATAATTCACAATGAGAAGTGGTGATGTTTAAAAATCAAAGCGACTAAAATAGTTGAAAAAAGTCACCACAGTAGATTTATGGAATGCAAACTGTGTGGAATTAAAATTTTGACAGAAGAGGAAAATATAATTCAGCAAGAAATACCATTTAGTCTATTGTGGTTTTGAAATGATAGCAAAAAATGAAAAGGAAGTGTTACTACTCTGGCTCAAAAAGCAGCAACAATAAGGGGAAGGCCACACGAAGTAACAAGGTTTAAAGGAATTTATTACAAAAAGATACTACTAAAGACACAATCAATAAAATAACGGCAGAGGATCAGACTGGCGTCGTGAGCAGAGAGCCGCCAGCAGCCATCTTGTTCCAGAGGGCCGGGCCAACGGCAGCTCCAGTTCCTGTGAGGACAGACAGGCAGAAAGATTTAAAGGGCCACGACCCCAAGGTCGTAACACTCCCCCCCTAAAGAACAGGGTTCTACCCTGTTAATCAATGTGTACAATACTTATCAGAATGTTGAAGAGTGCAACCTCCAGTTCCACATCTCAAGCCATTCGTGGGAACCACCTGGAGCTAAATGGGCCAAGTCAATCCAATGGAGCCCGAGACAAAGCATCAGCGAGTATATTATTTGTGCCTTTGATGTGCTTGATATCTAGGTGGTAGGGCTGAAGGAAAAGAGCCCAACGCATAAGGCGCTGGTTTGGGTTCTGCAGAGAATTCAAAAAGGTAAGTGGGTTGTGATCCGAGTATACAGTTAAACTGATTCCAGAGTCAACATAGACACTAAAATGCCGCAAAGCCAAAATTAGAGCAAGAGCTTCCTTTTCTATGACGAAATAGTTTAACTGGAACTGTAAGAATTTTTTGGAAAAGAAGCTGACAGGACGCTCAACCCCATCCTCATCCTCTTGCAGCAGTACAGCTCCTACCCCAACATGGCTTGCATCAACGTACAACTTAAAAGGCACATCAAAACGAGGAGCAAGCAGTACAGGTGCTGAACACAACAATGATTTTACTTCCTCAAAAGCATGTTGACAGAAGGCAGTCCAAATAAATGTAGATTTTTTCTTAAGAAGGTCTGTAAGTGGTGTAACTACAGTTGAAAAGTTTCTGCAAAAAGAGCGGTAATAACCTACAAGACCCAAAAATCTCATAAGTTCCTTTTTAGTAGCTGGAACAGGAAACTGTGCAACAGCGGTCACTTTTGCCATAACCGGGCGAACTTGACCCTGCCCCACAACCTTACCTAAATAAGTTACTGTGGCTTTTGCAAAGTCACACTTGGCTAAATTCAAGGTCAGATTACCCTGGACCAAACGCTCAAACAATGCTTTAATTTGGGCAAGATGGTTCTCCCACGTGTCACTATAAAGGACCACATCATCCAAGTAGACTGCACAACCTTTCAAACCGTTAACCACTCTATTCATTAACCGTTGGAAAGTCGCAGGCGCATTTCTTAGTCCAAACCCCATAACTGTATAGGAAAACAGACCAGATGGAGTTATAAAAGCTGCAATTTCTTGGGCTTTCGGGGTTAAAGGCACTTGCCAATACCCTTTGAGCAAGTCAAACTTCGTCACAAACTTCGCACTACCTACTTGGTCAACACAATCCTCAACGCGTGGTAATGGATACGAATCTGGTTTTGTTACAGCATTCACTTTACGGAAATCAGTGCACATACGTGGAGACTTATCTGATTTTTCCACCAACAAGCAAGGAGAGGCCCAACTAGAAGCAGAATGAACAGCCAGGTCATTATCCAACATATACTGTACTTCTTTGTCAATCATTTTACGTTTTTCCTCAGAGACACGATAGAACCTTTGACAGATTGGCTTTGCATCCCCAACATCTATATCGTGTGATATCAAGTTGGTACGAGTGGGAGTGTCACTGAATAAAACGTGATATTCGTTAATCAATGCAGCTAACTGTTCAGCTTTATCCTTTGACAAATGACAAAATAGCAAATCCAAGTTATTCAGAGTTTCTGAATTTTTCAACCGACCAGAAAGAACAGCGTCATCCGGCATAGCCACGTCCTCTCCCCCATAGACTATCGACCCTGGCACCGCACAGGTAGACAACACCGCACCACACCGAAAAGACCCTGCCGTGCACTGCAAGGACTCACGACTAAAGTACGGTTTAAGGAGATTAACATGGCAAAGCTGTTGCTTCTTCTTCCTGTCTGGAGTTGCAACCAAATAATTCAAGTCCGAAAGCCGTCTTAACACAGTATAGGGACCATGAAATTTGGCCTGAAACGGTGAACCTACAACAGGCAACAAAACCAACACTTGATCCCCTGGACTAAATTCACGACTCTCACATCGTCTGTCATACAAGGACTTCATCTTAGTCTGAGCTTTGACCAAATTTCGCTTCGCCAACTGCCCCGCCACGTAGAGACGATGGCGAAAACCATTCACGTAATCCAACAAATTACCAGGGGGTTGTTTTGAAGCCCAGTTGTCGTGAAATACTGCTAATGGACCCCGAACTTTATGGCCAAACACCAAATCATTTGGACTAAAACCCGTACTCTCCTGACAGACTTCTCTAGCTGCAAGCAGCAACCACGGCAAACCCTCCTCCCAATCCTTCTGCAACTCTGTACAATAAGAACGAAACAATGATTTAAGAGTCTGATGGAATCTCTCCAGAGCACCTTGGCTCTGGGCGTGGTAAGCTGAAGCCTGATTATGTTTCACCTTAAGCTGGTCCAAGACTTGGGCAAACAGGTGAGACGAAAAATTAGACCCTTGGTCACTTTGAATGATTTTAGGGATGCCAAAAACTGAAATAAACTGAGTAAGAGCTTTTACAACCGCCTTAGCAGTTATATTGCGAAGCGCATACGCAGCTGGATAACGAGTGACCAAACACATAACCGTCAGCAAATACTGAGAGCCTGATTTAGACTTTGGCAAAGGTCCAACGCAATCAATAATCAAATGCTCAAACGGATTTTCAACAGCAGGTATCGGCTTAAGAGGTGCAGGCCTAATTCCCTGATTCGGTTTGCCAGAAATTTGACAAGTATGGCAAGTCCTAATATACTTGGCAACATCACGTTTGAGAAGGGGCCAAAAGAAATACCTAAGCACATGACTATAGGTTTTCTTTACTCCCAAATGGCCTGTTCGGTCATGCGAACAAGACAACACCCTTTCTCTAAATTTTGTAGGAACGACTATCTGCAAACACGGACTACCCAAAAGATCAGAACCCTGAGGCTGCCATTTCCTGACCAATACCTCACCCTGAAGGAAATACCCAGATGCAGAGCTTCGAAGTTCCGATGAAGGTTGGACTTTATCAAACAGCGCAGTCAGTGACACATCCGCTTTCTGTTCAGCAATTAACTCCTGCTGGGAAATAGAAAACATTTGAGGTAAATCAAACTGAACATCTGAGTTAGGGCAACATTCTTCTGATGTTTCAGACTTAGCCTTTGCCATGGCCCTGGTGACAGCACAAGCAGTGAACACCTCAGGAAAGTTCCGCCCACAGGAATCAGGAACTTTTGCTGGAACTGAAACTTTGATAGGACACTCTACAGGCCACACCTGGTTACCAGCTAAGTCATTACCCAAGATCACAGCAACGCCCTCTACTGGCAATTCTGGTCGAACAGCAATTTGCACATTTCCTTCAACAAAACCACTAGACAGAAAGATCCTATGCAACGGGGCACTAAGTGGTACCAAACTAACACCTCTCACCAGGACACAATCACCTGTACTTGTCTCTTCTGAAAAAGGCAAGACCGAAGAAAGAACAAACGAGTCTGTAGCACCTGTATCCCTCAAAATTTTCACTGGGACTTTCCTATGATCACCACAAAGTGACACAAACCCATCAGAAACAAAAGAGTCGAGACCAGAAAAACATTTGGATTCCACAACTGGGCCCAAGCACTGAGATTTTGCCTGAACAGTGAAAACCGCAGGTTTAACAATCTTAGTTCTCACTTGACCACTTTTCCTTTGCAAAACGGGACAATCAATCTTCCAATGACCTTCCCCACGACAGTAGTTACAACTTTGCCCCGACTTTCTAAAAGCACTAGGGCTCCTAGTCTCGAAGTTGTTACTCCTGGTAGAAGTAACAGAAGTACCAGTAGAAAAAGTAGTAGAAACACTCTTCCTAAATTTACCCTTGTGAGCCAAAACATAGTCATCAGCTATAGTAGCAGCTTCTGAAACAGTAACTACTCGACGTTCTCTAATATGAGTGGCAACTTCTGGCGGAACACAATCGACAAATTGTTCAAGAACCATAAGATCACAAAGGTTATCATACGAAGAAACCTCCAAAGAAGAACACCACCTGTGAAAATGCTTGCTTAAGTCCTTGACAAACTCAACATGAGACTGGTTTTCACCCTTCCTCCAAGATCTAAAACGTTGCCTGTAAACTTCTGGAACCAACTCATATGCTTTCAACACCGCTTCCTTAACAAGTTTATAGTCCTGACTGTCGTGGTCACTCAAAGCAGAATAGGCTACCTGGGCCTTCCCTGTAAAAACTGACTGCAACATTACAACCCTCAAATCATCCGGCCAACTTCTGGAATCAGCAACACGTTCAAAAAGTACGAAGAATGTATCCGGATCCTTTTCATCAAACTTTGGGACAAGACGCAAATTAGAAACCACATCAGACTCACTTCGAACGGAAGTAGAACTAAGCCTCTCCCTCTCAAACTGTAACTTGTCCCTTTCCAAAGCTACTCTCATCTGCTCCATAGCCATCTGCTGCTCATACTGCACCCTGTCCCTTTCCAAAGCTATCTTCTCCTTCTCCATTTCTAACTTCTCCTTCTCCATTTCTAACAAAAGCAACTCCCTTTTTTGTTCAAATGTCAAAATATCTTTAACCTCAGGGTTGGTTAGACCAACTTTCCCTGGCAAAATCCCATCACGTACCAAAGCAGACCACAAACACAACTTTATCTCATCTTTCAGTTTTCTAGCACCAATATCAACGGAATAATAATCAACCAACTGCAATAGTTGTTCTCTAGTAAAGCCATTTAACATCTCCTCAGTAGGGGACTCCGTAAAATCCTCCACAGATGACATGTTTGATGTAAAAAAAAACTAATTAGAGCACAGAGTTGAGGTTTCCCCACTAACTACCTAACCAGAATCTAACTAAACTCACCCCTAGTCTTCAGGAGGCCTGGCGGTGGGTATTTATGCGCTTGAGGCTGCTAACCAGCCCCATGCATACCAGCGGTACAGTACAAGTACTAATACCACGGCGCGCTCCCGAGCCGACGTAGGGTAAGGGTAGTGGGATGCTGCAACCCGCACGTACCTCCACTCTAAATGCCTATTGCAAAACAAAAACAAGTGAATCTCATAAGGAGACAACACTTCTAAATCCTAACAGGGTAAGCCCCAACCCCCAACATGTGCTCAAAAATACTAACAAAAAAATAATGTAGGCTTCAATCAAAAAAATAAATAAATAAATAAATTCCAAACAAAACTAAGGTCTGCCACAAAGTGTTAACTGGTCCCACACACCCTGATCAACAGCCAAACCAAACTCAATTTAACTCAGAACTTTGAAATAAACTCACATTGCCAGCAAAAGAAATCACCCACACCTGTGTGGTCTCCCCCAGCCTGATTTGATTAGCAGCCAAGATAGCCAACCAACCGACTAAATAACCAAACTTCTCCAAACTGAACTCAAAATGGGACAAAACCAATCCAAAGTAACCAAATTCAGTGAAGACGAATTTCCAATTTCAAAACAAAAAAAAAATTTTGTACAGACTTTAACTTACCCAATTGGTCTGATCCCGGACGAGCCCCCATTTGTTACTACTCTGGCTCAAAAAGCAGCAACAATAAGGGGAAG
Source organism: Neostethus bicornis (assembly GCA_902685375.1). Taxonomy (NCBI): domain Eukaryota; kingdom Metazoa; phylum Chordata; class Actinopteri; order Atheriniformes; family Phallostethidae; genus Neostethus; species Neostethus bicornis. The sequence continues at coordinate 14,893,721 of LR738553.1, read as the reverse complement.
GCCACACGAAGTAACAAGGTTTAAAGGAATTTATTACAAAAAGATACTACTAAAGACACAATCAATAAAATAACGGCAGAGGATCAGACTGGCGTCGTGAGCAGAGAGCCGCCAGCAGCCATCTTGTTCCAGAGGGCCGGGCCAACGGCAGCTCCAGTTCCTGTGAGGACAGACAGGCAGAAAGATTTAAAGGGCCACGACCCCAAGGTCGTAACAGAAGTTACTGAAACAGTCACATGAATCACTTTTGGTCATCTCTTTAATAATTTTATTCAATCACCTTCTTCGTTACTTATCTCATCAAGGGTTATGGAGGTGCTCAAGCCTTTCCCAGCTAGAAACCACAGTAAAGTGTGAACGGTCGCCAGTTTGTTTCAGGCCACCAGCAGAGACAGACAACCCTTCAGACAACCGTTCATCCCAAGGGGCAGTTTCCAAATGTCCAATTAATGCCGCTGCTACATGCATGTTTTGGAGGGTTGGAGGAACCCAGAGAAAACCCATGCATTCATGAGGAGAACGTGTGACCTCGACACAGAAAAGCAATTTCATGCCACCTAAACTCAAAACCCGCCCTTGTTGCGGTACTGTGCCACTGTACAACCTCTAAAGTCATTTGTTTCAGAAAATTTGATAGAAATATAAGTTTGACCATTTTTATTGCCTATAATTTTCTTTTTCAAATTTTGAGATTTCCAATGAGGCCATGAGGTTCCAAAATATTTTTGTTGTAGCATCCCCCGAGTTGTGTTGTGATGTTTCTGCCTCGCCCTGGAAATGATGCTTTTGACATTTATAGCCGCAGCACATCCGTCCCTGACGCACTTGTTGTTTGCTGATTGTTTTATTGAGCATGATGAGTCAGTCTTTCCTTTCTACTGTCCAGCATGGTTAACTCGGTTACCACGGCGATTTATCCTCCAGACAGTGCCTGCGACACGATTGATCAAAAGGCTGATGAAACTTGTTGACAAAAGACAGCACATATCTAAAGAAATTATTTGACAGATTCAGAGAAAGATCTCAGTTTGTCTTATTTAATGATTTGAACAGTGTAAACAAAAAATTTTAAGAACACATCAATATTTCTATTAAAATATTCAGATTATTTTGTTTACGTAGCCATTTTTAACAAATAAAAACTATTAATCTCATCAATGCATTTTCCACTGTCACAAAGCAACAATTAGAAAGAAAAGCCCATTACTTTCCAGAGTTTGGTTGATAAGTGACTAGAAACGTCTTCTTTATGACTTTAATGAATAAAAAATGTCATCACTTCAAAATCCTCCAATTGAACCAAATCAAAATTTCAACTTGATTAATCATGACTGGGTAGCACGCAGACAATGGCGCAGTGGTTAGCACAGTGGCCTCACTGCAAGAAAGTTGTGGGTCCAAGTGCCAGGTGGGGGGCGAGGCTGGGAACACTGGCATTTCTGTGTGGAGTTTACATGTTCTCTCCCTGTGTCTGTGTGGCTTTTTTCCGGGGACATCGGTTTCCTCCCACACTCCAAAAACATGCATGCAAGGTTGATTGGTCACCACATAATTGCCCTTATGAGTGTGTATTATTGTTTGTGTGTGGCCCCGCGACAGACTGGCAACCTGTTTGGGGTGTACCCTGCCCCTTGCCTCATTCAGCTGGACTGGGCTCCCCCTAAATCTTATTATATTGTGTTGCTCTCTCTTGTTTCCTTGATTGATGATTAATTGATGATGCCTCACAACTGACTGGTGACCTCATTAGGTGTAGCCTGCCTCTTGCCTATAAACTGCCGTGACGAATGAAAGACTGACTCCTTATTTGTCATCATATTTTCTTTTCGTTTCTTTCAGGAACATTGTATGTGTGACCCTGGATCTAAACCTCTTCAGGAATCAGCTTAGCATGCACAAGAAGCCCTGCAAGGCAGAAGATCAACATTTACCATAACTATAAAGTTTTTAATGTACCAATAAAGTGTATCTGCATTGAAACATTGAGTTACGTTTCACTGGTTCCTCCTTAAATAATTACTGAAGTAATGTTGGAATAACGAATGAGCGAGTTAACCTAACGAGACAAGATGGTTTACATGTCTGCATTGGAATGTAAAGTTAACTGGACAACACACAGAACATACCTGGTTTGGAGGGAGTACATTCCTTCAAATTTAAATGCTGCCTTACCTCAAGCTAAAACATTCAAGTCTGAAGGGCCTAAGATCCAGAACTCACCAACATCCCAGAATGTGTTGAAACAGGCATGAAAGTCATTTCCTTTTTCTCTAAGTTTTTCTTTGTCGGTATTCAGTTTTTTTTGTCTGTGATTTTCAATTTTTGTTGAAGTCAATTTAAATTTTTTTATTAATTTAAAGCATGTAAAAAAGCTGTAAACAAGCCTTACACACATGACATGCTGATCTACCAAACCCTGGCCAAGTTTGGTCACAGTTTGGTCATGTTTGGTCATGTGTAGGTGTGGTGATTATTGACAGATCACATCAGTTGTGGATTGCAGTACAGCTAGTAAGACAGCGGAGTAGATTGATGCAGCAATCTGGGTGGAGTGATGATATCAGCAATGTGCATTTTCTTTTTTCTTTGTTTTTTATGTCTTCATCAGGTAGCCCCAGGAATGGCTTTTGCCCCTGTGGGAATCAAACCAGGTTCTCCTGGTCGAAAGGGGGAAATTCTAACACTAGGCCATCGCTCCTGGGACCAGCAATGTGCATTTTCAAGCAATAATACCAGACTGCTGTTGGTCTTGTTCCATGTTTCTCTCCTCTGTTTTAGCTGTACTTCTGTGTGTTTGCACCTAAATGATTCAATTTGCTCACTGTATTTGAGCGTCTGGCATTTGATGCTGAGCAGGTGGTGTACATTCAGCTTTTAGAGCTTTTCAGATGGAAACAACCGCCTGCTGGGGTAATTAAATAGGACCAAACAGCAACTTTCCAGGCTTCAAAATCCAAACAATGAGTTAAATGGATGTAAAACATTCAGGACTGATGGAACATTTCACAGTTTGGTAGTAATTTTCTTGGTTTTGCTATACAAGTAACTCCATTGACATTTTTTGTGGAATGAGGCTTTGATGAAATGACAAAAAAAGAGCTATTTAATGTCATCTTTCTAATAGATTTAGTTGAATATTATATTATATTCAATTATAATTGAATTGAATTGAGTTGTGGGATGTCTTTTTTTACCTGTCTATTTTGGTCGGATCTGACTAAAGAAAATCCTTTCTTCGCTTCATATTTTTGGTAATAATGAGGACACCACACAGCAGTCCAACAAGCAATTTTAAGGCCTAATGAAGGGGGTGTCGGGACAGTCTGAACTTTAATGAGGCGGATGGCTTCAATCACCCATTAATCAGTGCATTCCTCCTAGTTTTCTATTTTTTTCTTCAGCTTTCACTGCCTTTTCTATTTTTTCTCCTCTGTAATTACACAGCAGATTCTCCCTGTAGGTTGCAAAGAGTTCAGCAAATGCACGCTTGAACATGCTGGCAATGCAGGCTAACCATACGTTTATGCACTTTCCCTCATCCTGTCAAGGTAGGAAGAGGCCGTGTCCTCATCAGTCTCTTAGTAGTGCTGCTGAGTGAGACGAGAGGCGTAACCAACGGAGACAGACTGAATGGGCAGAGGCAGCCATTAGTGGAGCATCTTGGGAATAAATGTGTCTCCACGAAGAGGAGGATCTTACAGTTTCCTTTTCACTCTAATAAGCCTTTGTGGTTTGAGTGAGTGCTGTCTGATAACTTACATCCATCCCTCGTGCACAGATTAAACGATTTAGAGCATTTTTTTTTTCATCAAAATGTTTGGGGTTGAGTCGTGTCTGATGTCTTTGTGTTCTTTAATGTTTTGCCTTGTTTAAAGTATCATTGTTGTTTCGTTGGTTTGGAAGATTTTTTATCTGTCTGTGTTTTATTTGACACATTTTTGATGTTTGGTAATCGTTACAGAAAGTTTTTAAATTTTTTTCAGTTGGATTGAGTATATTTTGATTTTTTTTTTAATGCATTCAGTTGATGTCTCAATGTTTTTTGTTGGTGTTTTGACATGTACAGTATGTCTTTATTTTTGCCTCTGACTGACGTGATCTCCTCTAACTGCAAACACACCCTTTCTCTTACTCTTTAGCTTAATTTTTTTTTTTTGCCATGTAAGACATAACTGGACTTTTATGTTCATACCATTCCATTGGTATTTTGTGTCCACTGTTGTAAAATGTTTTGTCACCCTTCAGTGATATGTTCGTTACAGCCCCTGATTTTTGTGTATGTGGGTCAAAGTGTAACAGCACCAATGGTGAGTTAGGTGTCTTCTCCAAGGACCATAGACGTGTAGTCAATGGGAATCAAACCCGCAAACTTCCAGTTCGCGGGCGAACGCTCTACCACTGAGGCACCGTCTCCCCCCAAATATGTATGAGTCTTAATAGTTTTTAGATAATCTACAGTGAGTTCCAAATTATTATGCAGATGAGATTTTTCTATTGAGGTTTCTGCAGACCTGCAAGCTGCTGGAGGATTACCTTTCAATGTTGGCTGTACTCCAAGTTTTCTGCTTTGTAATGTCATTTTAGCAGCTCCTCTCCTAATCTGGCATATTTGCATGGCATAACTCCTCCTCATCGTGCCTTTATCTGTGTAGAACAGAGTGGGATCTAAATCAGATACAAAATTCTTTAAACAATTGTGTTTCTGTACAAAAAAAAAGTGTTTCATCCACCTATTTCCTGCTTTTGAGCAGCAGAGATCATTTTTCTTCCCTAGATTACCAGAAACATTGATCTGTTTTTAATAATATGGATCAACCTTCAGGGATTTTTTTCTTTAGCTCTTAACTGACAAATTGATTATCACAAAAATCTGAATTTGACAATTCTGAGATGCAACGCAATACAGATAAACTAAAGCCGTAATCTTGATGATGCTTGAATTCTATTTGCACACACATTGTATATGTGCTGTAACTGATGTTTGTTTTAATACAGAGAAGTACGTCTTTAAAAAGTAATTGTTTAAGCGCCCAATGGCCTCTCAGACATGAGTAATCTTCAATTAATGATTCTAAAGTAGGATATGTGTAAGGGCAAGTAACTGTGTTGTCAGCTTAAAACTTTGGAGACACAGGCATCAATCATGGGTGTCAGCAGACATGCTGAGTGGGGACGCTCACGGCACAAATCAATGAAACACATTGAGCTGTTAACAGAAAGAAGGTAGCCGTCTCCTCACACAGTTATCTGACAGATGCACCACGCAACATTCAAAGTTTATACACCGCCGTCCCATAAACCTGTCACGTCAGCCAGTTTCACACCCATTCAGCTCCTACACACAATTAATGTAGACATCGAATCAATACCCTTCTGCTCAATTACCCCATGACTAATGTTTAAATACGCATGTAGGAAATAATAAAGCCATGATGGGAGTGACATCTGACCTTTGAATTGATACTGCTCCGTTTTATTCTTTCTTTGCACACGGATTGTTTCTGCCCCTTCTGTCTGTGATAAAATGGAAATGAGCGTTGACGAATTCTCAAGAGCCGGCTCTAATTTGACATTGTTCTTTGCAATGGGGCACTTTAACATTTTAATTGATCCTTTGATGTGTTTTAGGAGATAATAGTAGACTTTTTTTTCCGTGCCCAGCACTCAGAGACCAAAGACTTCTTTATAAAGCATTCATCACTGATTCTTACAGGCTTTTTGAGAAAAAAAAATTGCAATGGATTTATCAAAAAATATAACCCTGATATGTTCAACTTCTTTCAGTTTAAGCTTTTCATTTCTAAATCTCACGTCTTATTTTGACTCAAGCTAGTAGAACGAAGAACACTTTCAAACTACAAATGTGACCCTTGGCATGGGTTGCTTTTATTAATCTGCTATCAAATTTTTTTTTTTTTTTTTGCCGTCTTCTGAATCGCTTACTCCCTGACGGGGTCGTGGGAGGTGTCGAAGCCTAGCCGGGTTGATTTAAGGCAAGAGGCAGGGTGCACCCCGAACAGGCTGCCAGTCTGTTGCAGGGGCACACACACACTCATTCCCAGGGGTAATGTTTTTTTTTCATAGTGGCCAATCAATCTTAAATGCATGTTTTTGGAGGGTGGGAGGAAACTGGAATACTTGGAGAAAACCCATGTGTACACAGGGAGAACATGCAAACTCCACACAGAAAGGCCAGTGTTGGCCTTTCCATACGGGATTTAAACTCAAACCTTCTTGCTTTGAGCCTACTGTGCTAACCACTGCACCACTGTGCAGCCCCGGTTTTAGTTTATCTCTTAGAATCCATTTGTGTCATGAACAGCAACATTTATCACGTGGTGATAAATAATTTTTATTCCTTAACTAATCTAAGTCCATGCCTTACTTAAGATCAACGTAGCCTACAATCACTGTGATTGTTTATAGCTGTATAAAGTCTGCCAAATTTCAAGATCACATTCCGTTTTGTTCATATCATGAGAGTAGGAAACACATAGAAGGTCCAAGAAAAGGTTAATAGATTTTGTGGGACACAATTTTGTTGATGTAGTCTGTTTTTATGATTAATGAAAAACGAGGAGGAAGAGAAGACTTTTAGAAGAAAAATAATTCCTCACACATACTCATAATATAGCTGAGATTACAATGCATGCACCAAAGAAGCAGGAGACATAAGACATCCTTATAGTTATACATTCACAAGTTTGAATGAGTTCTCAGAGTAATAAAATGAGTTTTTGGGGAGAAAAATAGAAATGATAGAGAGATCAATGGTTTCTTCCTTTAGAAGTTCTGATTTATAATTTGGTGTGGTTGACTGGTTTCTTGTATCTGACCACAATGACTAGTGTGGTTAACTCCATGTTGGAAGCTTTAAGGTTTCCAATGTTAGAACTGAGGTTTCTGTCGGTGTGAAATGAATTCGTCCCGTTCACAAAATAGGTACAGAAATGTCTTTCCTTCTTCATATTTTTTTCATTCTCAAAACAATTTCCCACTATTTTACTTTTTTTAACTAAAGCATTGCTGCATTCTCATCAGATCACTTAGTCATCCATCACTTCTCCAGAAATCTAAAACAACTGGATTCTGTTCTACAGCATCTGGAATAAGGATTTCAAATGTTTATACTTGTTACACCTCCAAGAAACAATGAAAAAAAAAATAACCCTGAGCTGTTTGCATATGAGAGTAAAATCTAGATTCAGTCTCCCAGATTGAACCAAACATCACTTGTACAAAATTGAGTTGGTTTCTCCCTCTGTCTAGAAGCTCCTAGAGAGTGATTACTGGAGATCACTAGACCCATTTGGAAAGTCAATTTTCTCTCCCTTATGAATATTACTCTTTCAAATGATCTCAATTAAAGCTCCGCTCAAGCTTTAAATCATTCCAAATGAGGCGGCTGTCCTTCCTCAGTATAATACAACTTAATCCAGCTTTAGAGCACTATCACAAAGTTCTATGAGGGCAGCCAATCATAGCACATTATTGGCTCTGCTAAAGAATATAATTAGAAGCAGCTTAATGTGTCATTTTTACTAATAGTTTACTGTGGTGACAGTGGCGTTGCGACAGGTGTGATTGTTGGTATGGATTCATCCACACTGCGCAGTCTGTGTAGCCAATAGCCGATGGAGTTCAGAAACAGCCTCCAGACAGACTGCTAGGAAGCAGGTGGGCGTCAGCTGCTCTCATATATCACAGTACTAACCGTCTCCTCTGCAGACAGTTGGGGGGAAGGGCTTTAAGGTGAGAGATGCAGAAAATGTCAGTACAAATGAGACAAAAAAGAGAGAAGAAAAACTGAAAGCAAGGAAATGGCCAAGCCTGAAAAATAGATCAAACTCTCAGGAGGTGGGGAGCTGAGGGTGATGTAAGGAGAGGAAAAAAAGCAGCCTGTAAGTAAAACAAAGAAGTCAGCTGCTGGAGTCGTGCTGGAACAGCTGGTGCCAAAAACAGAGTTGAAGACAAAGTGGGTTCTGTTTGGGCTGGAGTGGTGCCAGAAGCTGGGCCGGGTTAGCAAGCAGGGAGCGCCGCCAACACCAAGAGAGGCCTGCGGGAAGATCATTATATAACCAAGAGGGGAAACCTCACAGGCACAACAGAGATGCTCTTGACTCCCTAATGATATGGTTTTGTTTCAGCCCATGTCAGAAGGAGAGGCAGGGAGACATTAAAAAGAAAGAAAGGCATCTATAAAAAGACAGCGAGGAAGAAAAAGAAGACAGAAGAGAAAGCAGTCCATTGTTTGTCCAGCAGGCTGCCGTTTCATTCACTTCTGCTTTTGCCTGTCAAATTTGAACATTTGCCTGCTTTTTACCATATATGTGACATAACTGGGATAGAAAACATGACCCCAAACTTACCAATTGGAGTTCCTTTTCCATTTCCAGTAACACATGGACAGACATAAAAAAGGGGGGTTAAGAAAAAATACATTTTTTGGTGCTTTTTCTTTTTTTTATGTACCAAGTTTGAAAATCAAAAGCATACTTGAAGTTGGTGGGGAGGTGGTGGCTCAGTGGTAGGGCATTTGCCCGCGGAGCGGAAGTTAACTGGAAGTTTGCGGGTTCAGTTCCCACTGAGCTGACGTCTAGGTTCGTTGGAGAAGACACCTAACCTTCCACGGCAGTTTTGGCGCTGTCATGGCAGCCTGCTGTGGTGCAATGCAGCGCACAAATTTTCCCGGTGAGGGATCAGTATAGTATACAAAAAAAATGTTGTTTTCTATTTCATTCATACATGTTTCAGTAATTTACAAAGGGTCTTGTTCAATATTTGGATATGATTCAAATGCCAGGTTGTCCTTGGCCACGCCTTTGGTTCTTTGCAACACCCATATTCTAACATAAGCAGAGAGTATAGTAATACTTTACTTTTAATACTTTACATAATTTATTAATCCCTGACTGGGAAATTTGTGTGCTGCACTACACCAAAGCAGGCTGCCACCTATGACGGCGCCAATGGTGGGAGAAACGGGGGGTTAGGTGTCTACTCCAAGGACCCTAGATGCTCTCTGCTCGTGCGCAGTCCTGGCCCTCTGTAGAAACTACTATTTTAATGTAAAAGTGCCAAAAATGTTCTAGCTTTGACAACGTGTTGCGCTTTACACTGTTACACCAATTTAAACTGCGGCATGCCTGTAATAATAGAATCCCTGCTGCTACACCTAGATGTCCGAAGTATTTAAACTATAGTGTCAAGCTTTGTGTTGTTCAAATCAGATAATCGGAAATGCCTCCCATCTCTGTAAAGAACATCTTTCTGTGATAATAAACCAAAGTGAACCATTTATCTCCCTCCATATGTGTGTTTTAAACCTTAAGGCCATGATTTGTGTGACTCCAACATTTAGGCGGAATGAGATTCAATCTAGAAAAACCTTCTCTGTGAGCTCTTTCATTCTGCTTTTAGGCTCCGAGCCAAGAAACAAGCTACAGAATTACATAAGAGACCCCAGCTCTTTCAGCCAGCATGTTTCCATGTTATAAAAGTTTTATTTTACGGCTCTGATTGATACATGATGAGAACTGTATAGTGGTGTGTTGAAGCTGAGGCTTACAGGATGAATGTTCTTATTGTCCATTTTGTCATGGACTGATTATAGGACAATGAGCCCCTGGGCACTGCAATGAAAAGCCTTCCCCAGTCTTTCTGCTCAGGAACAAATCACAAGAGTTTCAACTCGATGAGAAATGTTTTTTATGCCGTTGTTTGGTCCATCTTAGTAGTTTTCATTCTTCTTTTTTTGGTTTTGTCCCCGCTGTAAATTTGTGTACATATTTATTGTGTCCTCGCCAATTGAATCTGCGTTTGTGGTTAGTTTGATTGTTTCTCTTCATTTGTGGATATTTGTCTTTGCAGTTATTATTTCTTTCTCTGTTTAAAAGTTGGCCATGTCCCATATCCTAGCTGGAATCAAATGTGTGCAACCCCCTTTAAAATTGTGGCGCTCAAATTTGATTTCTTTCCATAATCTTGTCTAAAACAAGAAATTTTTCTCTCTAAAAGAGCTCAAGTTTTTTTTTTTTTTTTTTTAGCCTAGTAACTAACATTTCTGAAATAATTTCTTTTGCAATATTTATATGTACCTGTTCCTATTTTGTTCTCTATCTAGGGTTCTGTTGCGTCTATCAGAAGCTGCATCCTTGGACAGCTGCGTAAGCAGCTGCTGGTCTACAGAAAGCCTGCAGTATCCCAACAGTCAGTTAATTCATGCACATGATGCTCAACCACTGACAGGATGGCAGTCACCAGGACATGCCTAGACATGCTCCAAATTGTTTATTAAGGACTGGAATCCAGTTTAATTTATGTCTTTTGTTTTATCTATGGTGAGCTGATAACAAATCATGCTGTTTTTTTTACACCAATGTTGCAAAATCTTGAAACATCGACCTTGAATTCGAACAGCTGGTGGAGCTTTTTTTTTACATGCAAACATCCACACACCATTCCAGCACTCTCTTCCTCACAAGTGTAAAAAAGAGTTGCCCAAATGAGTTCCAACTGTGATATGTGCAGAATTACACGCTTAGCTAATCACTGTCTTCATTGTTGGTAATGCTTCTTTTATGTCCTCTGCAGCTGATGAGTTGTTGGAGCGTTCAACGGGTGTTAACATGATGAGCTCTGCAAAAGAAACGGCTTGTTAGTGAGGATGGATATTTCTGAGTCAGGCTGGTTTGGGAATACTGGAGTTAATCAGACTCAGTCAGTGTCATCATCGCTTCAAACCAAAGTATGACTTCACAGCTCTAGTCCACTGAAAGCCCCTGAGGTGGCTTATCGCTAATATTAGGCTTTGTTTTCAATAAAAGGTCAAGAAACGGTTTGTACAGATCTTATTCCATCATTTAAAATCCTGCACAATCATCAGTTCTAGCAGGTGTGACAGTAGCAGCAGTAAAATGATGGCTCTTTTCCACTGACACTTTATAGGTGCAATAAAAATCACTGAAGTTTACTCAGCAAATATCAAACACTAATAGATGCCAACACCAGAATTTAAATCAGTGAGTTCTAAAGTGGGTTTGAGATTTACTTAAAATAAAAATCATAAAGTCAGCTCCACATACTGTAAGCTGTACCATCCACATCTAGACATATGTGATAACGAAGAAGCAATTTCTAAAGAGAGGTTTCATGCTAAATCAACTTTTTGAGATTTCTACCATCATGCTCCCATCACAAACATCTTTTTTTTTGTCTTTTTAGTATTTTTTTTTTGGTTTGTTTTCTTTGCAATCCTGTGGTCCCAAGGACGGCTTGGACCCCATGGGATTCAAACCAGGTTCTCTCGGTCAAAAGTCGGTGTCTCTACTACTAGGCCAACGCCCCCTGGGACCTATCACAAACATACTTGATGTGTTTCATGTGTTTCATTTAGGTAACTCTTGTTTAAATCATTTGCAAGCTTTTCCCTCCGTTATTTAATTACAATTTGAGCATCTGGTTGTTCTTTGCCATGCCTTTTGTCTTCCACTACGCCCACATTCTGACATGAACAGGAAGTGTTTTTGTAGCAGCCACAGAAGCCCTTTGCTCATGCTCAGTCCCAAAAGGGAGTGTCATTTTTATGTATTTACACCAAAACAAAAATTTAGAAATGTGTTAGCTTAGCTAACTTGATGCACTTTGCACAATACACTGGAGTTATGCTGTGTCATGCATAGGCCCAGTGGCCAGGACTAAGCATGGAGCACAATAAGGGAGAACTCTCAGCGTGAAAAACAGAAGAGAAACTAAGTTAATATTTCGTCTTCTGACCTGCTTATTCCTAACAAGGTTGCAGGGATTGACGGAGCCTATCCCGGCTGACTTCAGGCAGGAGGCAGGGCATACCCAAAGCAGGTTGCCAGGCATTTTTAGGATCACATAGACAACCATCCACACACACACTCATTCCTAGGAAGAATTTCACAGCAGCCAATCAACGTAACATGCATGTTTTTGGAGTATAGGAGGAAACCAGAGTACCCGGAGAAAACCTAATTACCATATACACAGGACGAACATGCAAACTCCACACAGAAAGGCCTGTGTTTTAAGGCTCACCCACACTCCAGAACTCAAACCGTGTCGTTCTGAGGCCATGACGCTGACCACTGTGCTATCGTGCAGCCCTTTTTTTTTTTTACACTGTTGCTCACAATCAGCCATTGACCCAGACACATATTCATACCTGATGGGGATGAATACCCCTTATTGACCATCAGCAGCAATAAGGGGTTTGGTATCTTGCTCAGGGAAAACTTGGCATGAACTCAGGGCAAGAGATCAAACTGGCAACCCTCCTGTTACAAAACAGTCACCCAGTGAGCTAGCCTTCCTCCAAATTAATATATTTAGCTTATTTTTTTGGTAAAATTACATTCCTGAGCTCAAAAAAAGCACCACATTTTTACATACTTTGAGATAAGAAGTATTACTCACCTATGAAACCACAAGACTCCCCCTTTAATACTTGAAGACTTGATGGACCAGGACAGAAGAACAACCCTGAATTTTTTCTAAACTGACTCACAACAACTAGTGCGTGAAAACTTGAAATGACTACAGGTCAGAGGAGTCACCATACCTTCTTCATGGCTCACAAAAATTTATTGTCAAAATTTACCCAGAAGGACCTTAAATCTTGCATCAAGATCATTTCAAGCATCGTTTTGAAGTTTTACTCTCTTTTTAAGCCTTTTTATTTTCTATTGTTGTTCATCAAATTTCATATAACCCAATGTCAGATAGTCTCTAATATAAAGCTGCATTACCGTCACTAATAGGAATGTGAAACATTAGATAAGCAGGGAAAAACAAATGATGACTGCATGGCACAGGAACGACACCCTGCAGCTGACCTTCATGTGGTGGGCGTCTGGATGTACTGGTACACCGGTAGTTTTGTTCTCCAGAAAAAACAAAGATGGTAGACAGTCCTTCTTGAAGGTACAGGGATTTAAAATTAGATAATCCACCTTGATTAATCGGGAATATTCAATGTAAGGAGGAAACAGTTTTTTTGTTGCATCCAGTCTGATATTTAATAGGACACTTGGAGAACAAAATGAGATATTTGATTTCATTGACTTTGTAGAAGATACTTATTTTCACATGAGTACCAGCCTGTCAATGCCTGATCCCATCAGACCTCAGATGCTAAGTAGACTGGGCTTGGGTAGTACTTGGATTGGAGACCGCTGGAAACCCAAGGGTCACAGTGGGACGGCCATTGAGATCAAATTGTTGCTGTTTCCCTGGGCAAGACACTTCACCCACATTGCCTAGTCTGGATGGTGTGTTTGTGATCGGTGATGGTCAGAGGGCCCGATGGTGCAAAAATGGCAACCTTGCTTCTGTCAGTTTGCCCAGGGCAGCTGTGGCTACAACAGTAGCATACCATCACCTGGTATGGAGAGTGAATGATTAATGCATATGTGAAGCGTCTTTAAGAGTCCTGGAAAAGCGCTGTTTAAGTACAATAGATTATTAAATTGAAAAAAAGTTATTGTAAAATTAATTAATAATATTTTATGTAATAACAAACCAAAACCCATTAATTCTGTTTGTTGAACCCCATTATTGGTTAAAATCATAATTTTCAATCAAACTTTCACAGCTGCGGAGAGACAAAAATGTTCTCTATTCAGACCATGTGACAAATGTTCCAATCATAACATCTTTATTTCCAACTCCAGAGTCTTTCAGGTTTATTTTTCTTTTTTATTCAACACATCCAGTCTTAAGCTAGCCACAATTTTCCTAATTACATAAAATGTCACGCGAGCAAAAAGCTTTTAAAAGAAAATTTCACCCTCTTTTTCTTTCTGTTGTTTCTCTACATTAAAGACAAATACAGTTTAGTTAAACATTCAAACCTTTAGAAAAGGGTTTGAGTCATAGCGTCAGTGAAAATCTGAATTAGAAATAAAAAGCCTGACATCCATCCTGTTTTAAATCAGAGCTCACCACATTAAGTCCTTGTGAAACAAGCCACTGCCTTGTGTTGCTCAGAAAGCCTCAACTCTCTCTTTTGATTACTTCCTTGAAGCCACAAGCTCTTCTCTAGCACTCAACAGTTCCAGAAAACTGGCAGATCAATTGGGAAAAGGTTTTTCCTCTTTTCAGTCCGAGAATTCATTCCTTGCTCTCCAATCATGTCTTTGTTTTCTTTCACTCTAACGGCTTCTTTATCATTTCTTCCTCTGTTCAAAGGCCACGCAGTACTTGACTGGCTGTAAATCTGTTTGAAGACTAATCTGCCACTACCTACCAGCTGCTCTCTTGGCACTCGCCATGGCCAGCATTCTTGTTGCCATGGAAATCACTAACTATGCCAGTTACCCATAAGGCCTGGCAATGTGCCGAGTAGTCCGAGTGTAGCGAATGTGAGTGCCCATGTGAGTGCACGCAGAGTGTGCCTGGACAATGTGTGTCTGTATTATGAGATGTCAAACGGAGCCGTGCGTCAACAGGCCGGGAAAGAAAAGGCTTGATTAACTGCCATCACCAGCTGTTTGTCAGTCTAAACCAGATTAGGACTTTTGCATAATACAGTATTTCTTTCTTTTCAACAAGAGAGGTGGCCAAAATCAGTTGAATGAGGCTGTTTGTGTGATTGTAAAAGGTAGTTACTCTACAAACGAAGCTTCACCTTGGACACACTTATAACACACAAAGTATTGTGAATCATTTACTTCTCTAAGGTTTGGAAACATGCTCCTTTCCTTGAATAGTTGAAAAAAAAAACCCACACAATTTCAACTCCAAGGTCTAGGTGAACAAAAAGTATTTTAAAGCATTTTTCTCATTGTTCTTATTGTTATTTCAATAACCTTCAACTTTTTTTTTTCTTTTACTTCATGTTTGTCTGTTACATTCTGAATCAGCATCAGACTGTTTTTACAGGAGCGTTTCATTCAGTTTTATTCATTAATAAATTTTGCCGATCCCCACATTTTGCTGGGTACGCACAACCTTTTTACCTTTTTTATTTTGCCAATTTTAGATGTTAATTCAACTCCCACTAATGCACTAACTAAGTACTCACATGTAGTTCACCAGGTGCTACAATAAATATCTTCTTCTTCTTTCAGCGTTTCAATTCAGGCGTCACCACAGCAAGTCAGTTTCTTCCATCTAATCCTATCTGCTGCATCTTCTTTGGACACACCAATCTTCATGTCTTCCTTCACTGTATCCATGAACCTCCTCTTTGGTCTAATTCTAGGCCTCTTTCCTGGCGGTTCCAAACCCAGCATCCTACTTCCGATGTACTCTCTCTCCTCTGCACATGTCCAAACCATCTCAGTCTGGCCTCTCTGACTTTATCTCTAAAACCTCTGACATGTGCTCTTCATCTGACATACTCATTTCTAATCTTGTCCATCCTCGTCACTCCCAGAGGGATCCTCAGCATCTTCATCTCTGCTACCTCCATCTCTGTTTCCTGTCTTCTCCTAGGTGGCACTATCTCTAGACCAATCAGCATGGCCGGTCCCTCCACGGTTCTGTACACTTTCCCTTTCATTCTAGCTGAAACTTTTCTGTCGCACATCACACCTGATACATTTCTCCACCCGTTCCAGCCTGCCTGCACATGCTTCTGCACCTCTTTTCCACACTCTCCATTGCTCTGAACTGTTGATCTTAAGTACTTAAAATCTTCCACCTTTTTTATCTCTTCTCCCTGTAACCTCACCTTTCCATTTGGATCCCTCTAATTCACACACATGTAATCTGTTTTATTCTGACTAATTTTCATTCCTATGCAACAACAAATAACTGACTTTGATTAAGAACAGCGTGGTTACTAGTTCAGTAGAGTTTGTCCTAAAGCCAGGTCAGTGAAGCTGCCACTTGTAACCTGTAACCCAGTAGAAGTTGATCAGGATTGGATTGTAAGCGACTAAACACACTTTGGGATGTAGAGGTGACAAGTGCATAGACTCCCTCATGGAATTACTTTAGATACCTTTGACCGGAGGAGCTGGTTATATCTGTACCGGCTTGCAAAGTCATGCAAGGTAAAGTTACTGTTTCTGGTGGGGGGGCCAGTGCAGGATCTGCGACCTCGATAGATCGAAGTTCCGAAAACTAATCCTAATGCTAATTCCAATAGAAGTATGTCAGGTCACAGATCTTGATGGTTAGGTCGCAGATCTGGATTGTTAGATCATCTGGAAGGGTGGAGGAGCGTTCTGGGCATGCGCAGAGGCGCAAAGTTTCGTCAGGACACCAGTAGTCATTTTCAATAGATGGATAAAATCTGTCCTTTTTTTTAATCAAAATTCTGACAAGCATCATCCTGCACTCTTACCAATCAATTTTGTCCACAAAGATTAAAACAGTCCTCTAAAAGTGTTAAACGAGTCTTTTCAACATTTTCTTTTTTAAATTGTGCATACATTTATATTATATTGTAAATTTGATCTGAACATTGTTAGCGAGGCACTTCGTTTAAACAGAGAAACTCAGTGAAAAGTGATCAAAATTGTGCAATTTTCAACTAGAAAAGTGTCACAACTCGGGTCTTTGATGTGTGAAGAGAACAGTTAGTAAGCAATGTTGAATTTGCACCCAGAGGTGCTAACTTGTTTCTAAATTTAAAAGAAAGATTACATAAAATAAGCCTGTCTGTCCCTCAAAGGCCGGATGAAGTGTGAAACACACGCTGCTCATTCTGATTTCCCTGTGTTTTCTAGGTATGCATGAGGCCCTTCACTTGCAATACAGGGATGAGGAAGCTGCTGTGGTTTTGGTTGCGATGGAAACCAGGTGAGAGCATGTGCTCGACGTGTGCTCTGTCAATGACATCATACATTCCATGACGTCGGTGTGGCAACAAAGCAGAGGATGAGGGCAAAGTGAGGCACCTCAGTGTTCAGTTAAGCCTCAGAGGGGAAAATCTATGGAAAGAAAACCTGCTGGTTCCAGTACAGTCCACTTGTTTCCCATCTGTTTGTCCCATCAATGCATGATGACATCTTTGGATTCTTAATGATAAATACACTGTTATTCACACCCACGTCACCATATGGAGGACAACATTCCAGATCGTGATAACTTTGGAAACATAAACAGTTACAACTGAAAAAACTGTTTTCTTGTTAAAACCATCATTTCAATCAGTTTTTTAATTCATTTTGGACAAATAAGTACAACAGTATTAAGGGCATACAAATACCTCAAAATTAGTAATGTACATTAAAGGTTGAAAAAAAAGAGGGAAAAAAACTTAGATTTGAATTCCACACTTTGTTAACATACAATACATCAAATCAAAACACTCATTTTTGGTTTTCTTCTGTTAAAAACTAGGATACAGACTGATGGAGTGGATGAATATATATACAGAGATGGAGGTAGCAGAAATGAAGATGCTGAGGATCTCTCTGGGAGTGACCAGGATGGACAGGATCAGAGGAACAGCACATGTTAGAGGTTTTGGAGATAAAGTCAGGGAGGCCAGACTGAGATGGTTTGAACATGTACAGAGGAGAAAGAGAGAGTACATCGGAAGAAGGATGCTGGGTTTGGAACCACCAGGAAAGAGGCTGTCACAGAGACACACGCACAACCACACACTCACTCAGGAAAAAAAAAGTGACCAATTAGTCTAACATGAGTGTTTTTGGCAGGTGAGAGACACAGAAGGAACATGAAAACACACATAGAAAGTTTTCCAAGCTGCATCCAAGTCTGGCTCACACCAGTGACCTTCATACTGCAAAGCTAACCACCGGGGTACTCCACAGTCCACTTTTTATGAACTCTCCAAAAACAAATATATTGAAGAGCTTATTGCTCTGCAGATGCATATTGAAATAAGACAGTCAATTTTAAACATAATTATGTTGAAACATTTTTGAGGTAAAATGAAAAACTTATGAAACAGTCAAACGATTTCTCACTTCTAATAAAATTTGTGATAAAAAAGAAAACTTAAACCAATGTATTGAGTGTTGGTAAGACACCATCCATCAAATCATTTATAAAACATCTTTGACTGAAAATGTATGAACTTATTTCTCTGCAGACTGAAAAATGATTGTTTTCAGAACTGGCTGGAGAAAATATTCAGAATTGATTTATTTGTTTCAGGATTTACTCCTTATTTATCAACAGTTTGGCTTTTTTTGTTGTTATGAGATTGCTTTTTAAATAAATTGAACTGAAAAACTCTATTTGGCTGAACAGAAGTAGAATTTTGTACATTTACACTTTTTAAACGTGTGATGCAGAAAAGAAATATTACATTTTTCAGCTTTTACAAAAAAAATATCTCTTGTTTTGAGTCCAGATTTAATGAGCTGGAGAGTTTTTGAAAATGAAAAAATGATCTGAAATTAGGGTGATTTTTAGGTCTAATTGCTTCAAATACCAACACCTAGTATATTTTAATAGCAGAGAAACAAAATGTTGCACAATACATGTAGATTTCTCCCCTAATTACTGTAAACCCTGGCAGGAATTACTGTTTTGCACTTAACTGGCACTCAGACATAGATTTCCAGTACCTCGGACAGCAGACGTGATTATGTTTCACTTAGATCACAGGCACCTCTTCCAGACGCTGGAAAGTCTATTACAGACTGCCATTCAGGTTCAGCTCCAACTCCCAGCAGGTTTTACCAAGGATGAACCCCTTAAGCTGCTTTTCACTGGGCTAACAAAACAGCAATATGTCCTGAGATGAGCTGATGAAATGAGTGGTCAATGGATCCATAGGAGGCTTTGTCGCTCTAATCTTCCTACATGACTGAAAGAGAATACCCGAGAAAATGGAGGATAAAAACGAAAACAAAATACTAAAAGTGGCTTAAAAGTGACTAAATTAGAGTTTTAATAAATTCTCAGCAGCTTATTCTTCGTCCAATACCACTGATACTTTCCAAGGGAACGAGCGAATAATTCTGTGTGTAAATGAACAACTCATGAGAATTAAAAATCATCTAAATGAATCCCTCCACTCAGATTTGCATTCATTTAAGTCTGCATTGTCATCAAAAAATAACTAAAAATGCAAATTGTCATTGACTTGCTGACACCAAGTCTACTTTAGTCTTTAATAATCCCCATCTTTTGGCTTCGGACCATGGTTAGAATACGCACTGAATGATAGCTATGTGCCCCCTCTCAGCTGCCCCTAATCTTGTCCATTCTGACTCCACACCTTTTCTTTCCTCTGGTTCTCTCCTGCCCCCTAAAGCACAAAAAGCAGAACAAGGCAGCAGTGGTCAATCTTGCTTCATCACTGCTTGATTTTTTTCTGGTGCTTTTTGGTTGATGAAGGTGGAAAATGAATTGTGCCGCATCTGACTGATTCTTTCCTCGTGCATCAAGTTTTTCAGATAAAGAACCTTACATTATAATAAATTGTTTGACAGTAATCTTTTTACATTAAATGCCACATGATGATAAAAGGAGGAGAAATAGCAGTTGGCAATCAAATCCTCCCATGTCGTTGGTTTGTTGGCGTGCGTCTTTGAACCATCTCGCTTCACATGCATTCCTCTCGCAATAGGAGCTGTCACCGTGTGTGGAAATGGTCCCTTCAGTGTGTGTGGCTATAGGGAGCGTCTGATGTCCACTCCATGCCACTTATCTATGATGTGAATGGGAAGACAATAAGACCCCCAGTGGCTCCTTCTCTCTGTGACCCGCCTGAGGTTTGATTTGCCTTGGCAAGGGGGACAGAGGCCCAAAACAAAGCTGAAGGAGTCTCCAGTGAAAGGGTTCAGAGGTCAGCCCCAACACCCAACTAACAGGCCTGTCCTCTAGTTCAAGCTCCTAAATAGGGAAGAGACACAGAGGAGTAGAGACAATGGGATAAAAGGAACCTCCAAAACCATTAAATTCTGAGGAAGTGATGGCCGTGAATGATGACAGAGACTGAATAGGAACTCTTGAGGTGGGAGGTACGCTCTATTAATGACCATGGATGCTCCATTATGGCAGCTCTGTGAGGTGGTGATGAGGTGGTACATTTTTCCCAACAGGCCTCTCTTCCTTGACCGTAGAGACAATTCCAGATTGATGTAGGAATCCCAGTCCACCCCTGTTGAGCACCTCCGCACAAGCAGACAACGTGACAACACTTTAGAGGCAGGACGAGTCAAATTACTGTTTGCGTAATGTCAAGCCTTTCATGGCTCCCCTGAGGCACGATTTGATTGATAGACTTTCTCTTTCACAAAGAGACAGCGAAAGGATGTGGTTTTATAGTTCATGGCTTAAAAATCTTCATGGTAATAGATTTACTTTTTAGTGGTTGTACATCAAAATCTTAAAGGAAGATGTGATGTAAATTATGACTTTTTTATATCAATAAGGAAGAGAATTTCACAAGATGCACAAAGTGTGATCGTGCAACTAGAGGTGTTGCTTGCATCTTAAACATGTAGCTATCACTCTTCAAAGCTGTTGAAGCAGATGTATTTAGATGTCTACATTAAGATTATATCAACAACATGTGTTACTCAGGTTATCCTTGGCATTAAGCGCACTTACTGTTGTCTCAGGGGTCAATGTTCAATCCCTCCTAATAGGTCCAGATTTGTAATGTACTTGCAGCCATTCAATGTGTCCATCTGTGTTTATGAGTTACAGTTGTAGGGTCTAGTCTTACTCAAAAGTTTCATTATTGCAAGTTGAATTCTTCACATTGCTCGTGATTTAAAAGTTTCATATTCTTACAAATTATATACATCC
Organism: Neostethus bicornis; assembly: GCA_902685375.1. Lineage (NCBI taxonomy): Eukaryota > Metazoa > Chordata > Actinopteri > Atheriniformes > Phallostethidae > Neostethus > Neostethus bicornis. The sequence continues at coordinate 14,873,009 of LR738553.1, read as the reverse complement.
CTCTCCCTCTTTTTTCACTCATAACCTTTTCCTGAACCAGATCCTGTAACACTGATGGGAAAAAGGACTTGCATCCTGTCTGAATTATTAATCTTGCCATACACTGTTTGCTTCGGTAAACCTAGAAACACAGAGAATCTCTGCCACATAAAAAAAAAAAAATCACTATAAAAAATCTATTATTTAACAATCATGTTTATTCCCATCATCCATGAACTGTAACCTTATGCGTTAGAGTTTCTTTAGCACCTACATGGTTTTGATGGACAAATACTATGTTTCACCAACACAATTACATCAATATTTTAAAGCAAATGTATGTTCTCAGATGTTTTATTTTGTTCTCATTCCATTTTTTATATCTTTTTTAAAATTTTCTAATCTTGTGACCAAGGTAACTAAATCTGTTTCATCGATATTTGTGAATGCCAGCTCTTCCAGTTCACGTGTTGCAGTCTTTGAACAGTTACTTGTGTTTCCTCTGTGCTATGGTGCAGAATAGACCTTCAATGGCGTGATCATTGATTCAGGTGTGCATGCAGTCTATTAGTGATGAACGATAAAATTAATTTGACACATAAAGCACACATTTACTTGTGATTCTTGTAAGTGTGTGCTGATTAATACAAAACTGGCATGTGGATTGATGCTGGCAGTTAGAGTAAAATGACAAAAAGCTCAGTGGCTTAACACATTTCATTGATTTATTTTTAATTGGATAAAAGGTAAAAGCTACATGCTGCCAGACAAAGACTGGCTTTGTACCAAATATGCCATAGTGCCAAAAGATTGCCCTCATGAGGACAATAATAGTAAAACATTATGTCAGATTTATGTTCAGGGTATTTTAACAAAATAAAAGTATCTCTTTCCATTCTATGCTTACGGTATGTGTATAAGAAGAAAACTGAAAAAGACATTTATCGTTTCGTCTTCTGAGCTGGTTAACCCTTACAGGCTGCAGGGTGTGTTAATTCAAGGTGAGAGGCAGGATACACCCAGAACAAGTCGCCAGTCCGTCATGGGGCCACACACAAAACCATCCACAAAGATAGTCCTAGCGGCAATTTCCCTAGAGGCCAATTAACCTAGCATGCATGTTTTTTGGAGGTCAGAGGAAACCAGAGTACCCAGAAAAAAACCATGCATATGGGGAGAACTTGCAAACTCCACACAGAAAGGGCAGTCTAAGCCTTGTCCCACCAAGACTGGAACCCCTGACCTTCTTGCTCTGAGGCTACTGTACTAACCACTGCGCCACCGTGCTACCCACTATTACTGTGCACTTATTGTGATCACGATAATTCATAATAAAGAAACAAAATTTCTTAGTACATAGTAAACATTTCAGTGACTTCATTTTTCTTGAATTCACATTTCAGTTCTGGGCCAGACTGATGGTTTGGACATGTGCAAAGTAGAGAGAGAGAACATCGGAAGAAGGATGCTGGATTTGGAACCACCAGGAAAGAGGCGCCATAGGAAGACCAAAGAGGAGATTCATGGATACAGTGAAGGAAGACATGAAGATAGTTGGTGTGACCGAAGAGGATGCAGCAGATAGGGTTAGATGGAAGAAACTGGCTTGCTGTGGCGACCCCTGAAGGGAAATGTCGAAAGAAGAAGAAGAAGATGATCAAGTTAAACAGCATATTTCACAACACAATTTTTGTGTTGAAGAAAAAACACAAGCAGGCCGAGTAATCATGTCTATACAACTAGCTAAATTCCATAAATCATGCCAGATGTTTTACGGTGGGATGTTTTACACTTCTCAGATGGCTTAACAGTGGTTTATCTGCACTACCAGGACTGACTGGCTATTTTTTCCCCATGCAGAAAAATGCATTGGTCCAGCCAAAAATAGGCATTCTTGACTTTGAGGAACTGCTTACATGTTGATATTCTATAGCTGTCGCGCTAACATGCAGCGTAAATCACAGGCACCCAACTTTGAGCAGAGATAAGGTACACAATCAGCAAAAAATATTCAAGGCACAAGAGAGTATATTCATAGATCAGGGTCAGCAACCAAACGTTCCATGCATGTAAAAACCACTCCTTAACTTGTTCTTCTGAGAGCACTTTTAAGAGAAAGTGGACTACCAACCGAAGTGCACTCACAACATCTTAAAGGTTAAGTGCTTTGTATGTTGCTTTTTCTACAGAGGCGTGAGATGCAGAGAAACCCGGATATTTCTTTCTAACAACCCAGAGTTAGCAAGACTTGAAATCAAATCCTTTGGTCTTCCAGTAACAGCTCAACAAAGGAGTAGAAACAGAGGAAGTCACCGTCCATCCATTGGCATGGATTTATGTGATCAAAGCAACTACGCTAAGCTCTTGAGCAAGGGTTCGCAGACGGTTTGCAAATGGAGATCCAGGTAGCTGACAGAGCTTAACAAGCGGAGGTGGAGAGTCAACCAGACTGTTAACTAGCTTTGAGATGGTGATATGTTAATATGAATATGCTAATCACAATTTCAGCATTAGATGCAGGGATTTAGCCCGAGTTAATGAGGAGGCTAACAAGGGTCAGCTTTCACCTATGGGACCTGCTTGAATGATAAACATGGATTAATCAAAGCTCCATTGATTGACATAAAGTGTGCTGTATTCAGATATAAAAATATACAACACGAGTATGTAAATTTAACTTGTAAATAATTTAGACACATCGCTATTTTTTTAAGAGGACTAAAGCCACCGAAAAATCAAAGAGAATTTTTTGGTTGTCAGAAGATTGAAGGCCACTACAGTTTCTTGTCTAAGGGTCTTTGTTTGTTAATTAAAGTGGGTATTATCTTTTGTGCGCTGTGTGCTGCAGCATGCATAATCTAATTTTCCACCCATGACGCCCCCTCTCTTCCAATGACTGGTGTCATGGCCTGGAGATGGGTGAACTAGACTTTCTTTTGATTTGGCTGTAATTAAAGTGGACTAATGGACAATCAGTTTGGTCTAATTTTTAGGGCAGATCTGGTCTTATAATCACCTTTGAACTGCAGAGCTTGACACCAGTCTGACCCTCAGGGCTGAATCCATACATAGCCATGCTGGGGTTAGCAGGGTGTGGAGGTCGGCCATGCTTTGCTAAGCTTTTGATGAGTCAAATACTTATTTTTGGTAATTTGAGTGCAAACAAGTATTTGACAAGCAGCCACGTGATTTATTGTATTTACCAGATTTTACGTTCAATGTGACATCAGCGATGAAGGCAAGGAGTCAACGTAACATACGATCAAAAAGTGACCAACTTATGCCAAGTCTCTACCAACGTCCATATAGTTAACAATAAAAATGTCCTCAGTAATAAGAGCAGTCCTTTGTCTTCATTAGGAAAACCTGACCTATTTGTGTTTGTATTGTTTCGGCCACCTCATTAAGGTCTTCATGTCAGCTTTGTGTCTCAGTTACAGAAGGATGTCTTGAAAACTTGTCTTGTTTTTACTCATTGAACTGATTATTCAATTAGGAATGAGCCCATCTGACTCTTTACATTGTGTATACATCCGAGTTAAAGATGTATGTTGTAAAGACATGAACCCAGTACGTGAACTTTATCCACCTGATTTTATTGTTTTTTCCTATTACTTTTCAAAGGGAAATGATCTTTTGTTAGTTTCATTTAAAAAAAATTTGATTTGATATTTATAATAATGCGGGTCAATAGCATCGGATGGACAGTGTTTATGATTGGATCACACAATTAAAAAACACACAATTAAAATTTGTTAAAATGTGCAGCAAAACAAACATCTAATGTAAAATGCATTTCTTGCATTTCCTCCACAGTAACAGTCCTAACCTTCTTAACCATTTATCCCTTTTGGGGTTCTAGCGGGTGCCGGAGCCCAGCTGATCCCAGCTGATTCAAGGCGAGGGGCAGGGTACACCCCAAACAGGTTGCTAGTCTGTCACAGGGCAACACACACATGCAACCATACACACACATTCCTAGGGGCAACCATGTAGTGACCAATCAATCTAACATGCATGTTTTTGGAGGGAAACTGGAGTACCTGGAGAAAACCCACGCAAACACAGGGAGTGGATGCAAATTCCACACAAAAAGGCCAGTGTTCCGAGCCTTATCCCCACTCGGGATCCGAACTCACGACCCTCTTGCTGTGAGGACACTGTGCTAACCACTGCCCCAACATGCCGCCCGGCAATTCCCTCCATGTGCAGAAATTTTTGCTACAGAGGTAGTTTTATATTTTATCTTTAGCTAGTTTTACACTGGTCCATTTTAATATTTGATATTTTTGTATGTTGCATAGCCTACCTACTGATGCTTGACATGTCGCTCGCTGTGAAAGCAAAGTCGATAGATGCGGAAATTCGCATGATGAGACAAGATGAATGATATCATAGAGAACCAGCCTCACAGCTGTAGGCTAGCCACATGTGAACAGAAAGGAAGACAGAGATTGGCAGCACAAGAGAAGTCAGCAGCATATAGAAATACACATTTATTTACATCAATGGCTGTTTGTTTTGTGAGAGATGTCTGAGGAAATGTCCGAAAATGATAGTAATGTTGTCCACAAGGAATAACTGTTACCTGTGTGTTTCTAGGGATTGGTACAAAGGTTAAGTGCACATCACAAAGAATACATTTCTTTGAAATGAAAGAGCTGCATTCTACTTATTGTATGATGTTTGATGATTGTGCGTAAATGGAAATATAATGGTCTACCAGACAATAACCTATTGCAAGTACAAAAGCATCTGAGGTACTCCTCGGGGGTTTTTTTGTTAAAACTGACACAAGAAATTGTTCACTCTTATTGAAAGGAATTGGTATTTTGTGTTTTTAAAGCCGTGTGCAAGGAAGATGGAAACTGCAAAAACTGTGAACATTTCTGTTGATCAGAACAGAAGACTGCAATCTAAAGTACAACCATGACACTGTGTTTGGACAGACAATGCAATAGTTCAAGTTTTGTAAAATGAGTAAGTTTGAACAAAATGTAGACATTTTAGTGGTCTTAAAACATTTCGTATGATTCATAAATCAACTGGAAGGTGGTGAAGCTGAATGATGCAGTTTCACTGCTAGAAAGTCAGTCAGTCAGTCAGTCACTTTCTTAACCATCTATCCCTTATGAGCAGTGGTGGAACGTAACGAAGTAAATGTACTTCGTTACTGTACTTAAGTAAAAAAATTGTGTATCTGTACTTTACTTAAGTAAAATTTTAGACCTGAACTTTTACTTTTACTTCACTACATTTTCAGAGCAAATATCTGTACTTTTACTTCGCTACTTTTTAAAAGTGTGTTTTACATTTTTCGTTACATTTTTGTTCAGAAATTTGAAAAATACACAGGTTTTTTTTTTGCGCATCTTGAAGCCGTATCGCCAAAATCAAAAGAAGCAGTTGATTGGGAGAAGAAGTAATGAATCGAGAAACATTTTCCGCATTCATTCTGCGCCAAAAAACTAACATCAAATATAGTACAAATTAAAAAGAGTCAGAAGATTGTTGTTCGTTGTGTTTACTTCTAAATAAAAAGTTGAGCCAGCATTACACGGAGCAGGGGCAGATCTAGAATTTTCCAGAGGGGGGTGGGGCTTTGACAAAGCCTATATATAGTGACTGGGGGCCTCCCCCCCAAAAACATTTTAAAAAATAAGTGTCATTTTCCTCCATTTTGGCGGCCCATTCACTGGCCCTTCTAGTGGATAGCTTGACTTGTCCCCTTCTCTTTTATTTTATTTATTATTTTTTTTTGTGGACCAAAAGAGGCGGGAGAGGGGGGTCACACCCCTGCAGAGTATTTATCCTGGTTACCCTGGTGACACCCTATTGCACAAAAAAAAAACACTTGAATTATGGTCGAATACTTTTACTTTTTACTTAAAAAGTACAATTTACACCAACTACTTTTGTACTTTTACTTAAGTAGATTTTTTTATTGGTACTTTTACTTTTACTTAAGTAAATTTTTTGCCTAATTATCTGTACTTTTACTTAAGTGCAAAAAGTGAATACTTCATCCACCACTGCTTATGAGGTAGCAAGGAGTGCCGGAGCCCATCCTGGCTGATTCGAGGCGAGGGGCAGGCTACACCCCAAACAGGTCGCCTGTCTGTTGCAGGGCCACGCACACAAACAATCATTCATACACACCACCACTCCAATCACCCTAACATACATGTTTTAGGAAGATGTAGGAGGGAGTACCCAGATGAAATTCACATATACATAGGGAGAACATGCAAACTCCACACAGAAAGTCCAGTGTTTCAAGCCTCACCTTCACTCTGAGACTCAAACCCTAACCTTCTTACTGTGAGGCCACTGTGCTGCAGAGACCACTGCACCACCGTGCAGCTGAGATTAACATTTTTTTTACAGAAAATTTAGATGTCTACAAAAACCAATAAAAACATGTTCTTTTCATAAATACACAAAATTATTATTTTTAAAAAAACAAAAGCTAAAGTGCTAAATCATGTTGATGTATTTAGTTACTATAACCATATGGTTCATTGTGGAGAATTTATTGTGTCCAGTCGTATGGAAAGCCTTTGCTTTATGATACAAAGAATAAAAAAATTTTGGGGTTTCAATTATTTTGAAAGGGCAAAATATGAATGATCATTTAAACATTTTTTGGCTTTTGTCCTGCTGTTCAAAACTGTCTTGTGTATTTGTCAAAGCATTCATCTCTCCAACCAACTGTAGCTTTGGTGAGCCCCTGGCATGTTTAGTTTGAACAGTACAGCTAACATCCGATGTGAGTTCTGAGAAGCAGCTAGTGTATGTGGGCTGACAGCTGATTGCACCACGGTTTAATCTTGTTAGGGATTTTCAAAAGTGCTGCGTCCACTCAGATGTGGAGATAGCAGTGCCACGCAGCCTTTGTGTGCAAAATTTCCATGCTCCCCAAATGGGGTACAAAGGGCCCCCTGGTGATGTCATTCCACTGTCAGCAAGTAGGGCCCTCGCTGGAGAAGAGGGGCCAGGAAAAACTGTGACCACCACAGGCTAAGCGCTTCACCCCGACCCCCGTTGAACAAATATATAGCAGCCCCTGCCGTGAAGTTCAAACTCTGCATTTGCCACACAATATCTATGACCAGCTCTCGCTTCTGCCTGCAGTCACTCAAATCCCTGCAAAGTGATGAAGATATGTCTTGTTTTCTACATGATGTGTCACTCCAGAGAGCATCCAGTCAGATTTAGTTACAGTGTCATGAAAGTGCAGCTGCTCGCTTGAAAATGTTCCTCGAATGCCTATATTTATCTGACCAAAACTGACAGCGCATGTACACGTTTCCTGGCTGCATGTGTTAGGAGTTTCTGAGTGCAGGACGCTTTAAGTGTGTGAAACGCTGGAAAGCAAAGTAAATGTGGTTTGTTCTCTTTTAAATCTTTTACGAGGTAAATCCATCTTTGACACAGTACATTTCACACTCCACAATGCTCTACTTTTTGCAGTAGGAACACAATATGTTTCATAACCAACAATCTAAACCAACTATCTAATTTATTGAAATCTCATCACTTTGGAACTTTCATTCAATGCATTGAAAGTGCAAACTATTCTATTTATAAATTATTTCTTTCTAAAAAGTTGAGCATGTGTTACTAGTTTTAGTTCGTGGCTACTGCTAAACAGCTGGCCAGTTTTACCTTTGCCGATGTAACGTAATCTCTTTGTTAGGAAACAAGTTACAATCAATTACGCTCCCAGAATACAAGCTTCAATGTTGTTGTTTAGCCTTCCAAAAGTATGAAGTTTAGTAAATGTGTAAAATAACGAGACATTTTGGAGATGTAATCAAGTGCAGTAACAACTGATTGCTTGTAGAAATTTTTCCATGTGGCTCCGCTCTCAGTTACATTCCTTAACCCTACAAAAAAGCTTTAAGTGAATTAGACGTCTTTTCACTGGAGTTTTTTTAAAGTTGTGATATGAGTTGTTTATAGGAATTGTTGAGGAAGCTTCTTCATCCGTAGCAACAAGTTAATAAATCTTTGCTGTATGTGTGTGAACAGAGATAGATCCATCCTAAATTAGGAAACTTCCCTGTGCTGCAACTCCCTTTACCAAGAAGCAGTGTGTCACTGCAATCCCATCGTTTTAAAGAGCAAATCTGGAGATGCGCCATAGGTTAATGTTACGTTGATATGCACAAACACACTGTGAAATATATGCGGATAAGGTTGTATCATCCATGAGCAGATATCTAACACTTGGTTTCATATATACAGTAGCACTCCGGTCCAAGTGTTTATGAGTATTTATGGGCATGCGTGTTCATCAGAAGTGACTTCCTTGCCCATCTGCCATACATACAACTCTTCTTCATAACCTGCCACCCCCTGTGGAATCCATTTTCAAATTAAAGCCTTTCCACACTACTGTTAATCATTTTACACAACAACATCAGCAGCTTTCATTGAGTACAGACACGAAAGCAGAAAAGGACAAGCAGTCAGTGTTTTGAAAGTTTGACATTTGACAGATGGTCTGGTTGGCACCCAGTTGCTAGAAATCGAAATCATCTCCGCTGTGTTTGCCACCAAGCTTAATAGTGATGACGAGATTCTGGTGATAGAAGATTATACTACTTCAAGTGGTTTTTCTGTTGTGATCAACTATCGCAAAGTAATGTAACGCAGTCAGAATGTGACCCATCAGTTTGTATTAACATCACAATAGATCTCTGAATGATTTGAAAAGATTCAATTTTACATTCTTCTTAAGACATTGAATATTTATAGCTAAATCCTCTGTTGGGCTTTCGGACAGTCTATAATTTCACTGAAGATTCATTTGAGTTCAATGACTCAGAGACAAATCGGTGCGGCGTCCGCAATACTTAGGATACTGCACAGTCTGTCTTCGTGAGGAAAGAGCTGAGCTGAAATGCAAAACTCTCGGTTTACCAGCCGATCTACGTTCCTATGTTCGCCTATGGTCACCAACTGTGAGTGGTGACCGAAAGAACAAAAATGCGGATCCAAGCGTCCAAAATGAGTTTTCTCCGCAAGGTTGCCGGGCTCTGACTCAGCCTGGCTCTAACTCAGAAGCTCTGCCATCCAGGACGAACTCTGCAATCCGGGAGGAGCTCGGAGTAGAGCCATTGCTCCGCCAGGATGGGAGAAGCCACATGGTTTAGGCATCTGGTTAGGATGCCTCCCGAGTCACGAGTGCTTTGCTGTTGAGGTGTTTCGGGCGCGTCCCACCAGGAGAAGACCCAGAGGCAGGCCCTGGATCCGCTGAAAAGACAGTCTCGCAAGCACAAAATTTTTTCTGTAAAAGTTCTTTCAGTAATTTGACTCAAAACCTCTGGTCACATTAAATTATTTCAAACCAATATCAAAAGATAGATTACTTTAGATTTCTTCATTTTCAAGGACACTTACTCTGAACCAAAAGAGACAATAAGAATCTGATATGATGTGGAACAAAGTGAAAAAAAAGTTGACAATGTTAAGTTTCTGTTCTATTTTTTTTTTCTAATCAAAATTTGGTGCCCTGCCCGTGAAAAAAAAAAACAAAAAAAACCAGCACACAGCAATAGATTAGAGCTAAATTTGTGCAAACATACTTTATTCTAACAAGCTTTACATGGGAAGGGGTACATGGTAGACTTGAAGGGACTCTTATGGGGGCATCTGGACTGATTGATGACATAGCGGCTGAAATTCAAGTCTTCATTGACTGTAAACAGACTGATGTATTGGGACAAGCATAATTCAGGGGCTTCTGTTTGCAATAAGGGCCTTTCATTTATATGAGTCTGCTTTTGAAGTGAGGAAAAAACACCACTTCTGCAATGTGTTCATTAAAAACATTATTATACTTTTCCTCTTAAAGTTCATCATGAGGCTACTGAGTCACAGCGGCCCCGAGCAGGACCCCTGCACTGCCAGCTTATCCTCTACAAAGCAATCCAATAAGGACAAAGAACGTGTTTCCCCATAAATACCTGAATTTGGCCAGTTAATGATGCCTGCACAAATGGCCCCAACCAAACAAAATAGCCTCAATTGCCGGTTAATTTATTGGAGACAAGCACCGTGCTGAGATCAAACGAGCAGCTCCTGCTTGTAGCACCTTCGCTGCACTGAATTTGCTGACCCCACCACCTTCTGCATTTTTCCACAAGGGGCATTGGAGGCCAAAAAAAGTGTGGCCCCAAGAAAAAACAGAGGTAAATGCACATGAGGTTTAGATTTGCATGATTCTTGAGTAGCCAAATAAATTAGCTTGTTAGAAGAAGTGCCATACTCACACTAGCAGAGGAAATATCAGCGGTAGAGCCAAAGATCTGAGTGTGGATTGCCTGCAGGATAGGTGAATGTATCTTGTCTTTTTTTTTCTTTTTTTTCAGATAAAAACACATCAACTATTTTCACATCGGCACACCGGTTTGTGTGCACAAAAGCTTTCGAAGCATATCCTGTTCAGCTTTTATGTTTCTTTTAAAGGGTCTATCCTTGAGCCAAGGTGAAGCTTGAGTTTCATTACCAGACCGCTTTAATGACCAGGTTAAGGGCTTGGAATTCCCACAACCTGAGCATATGAGGATTTAGTTTGGCTCTTTTGTTCCTGACATGAAACAGCACATTGTTAGTTATGGCCTGAGGGCACAGTGGACAGAGTGCATAGCAACAGGTTATGATCATCTGGATTTTTTTCTTTCTTCAAATAGGTTGCTGGACAAGGACACTATTAACTCATGCAATGCCAATAAAATTTGCTGTTAGAATTCATTTTAATGAGAGTAAAAGTATAGAATCTGATTAAACAGGTCAGGGTATGTAGTGCAAAAATAAAGCAAATTAATCAATGGACACATTTGCTGACTCTGCAAAATAAAAGCCCACCTCTTAGCATGCTCACAGAAACATCCGTTGGTGTTCATGGGAGACAGAACTGCTGGATGATCACAGGATCACTTCCATGGTTACAAAAAAAAAACCTCTCTCTACATCTAGCTAAGTGAAGAATGCACTCCAGGAGGTAGGCATATCATTATTCAGTGAAAGTCTTCCTTAAAGAGAAGACTTTGTGAGAGTAAATACAGAGGAGTTCACCACAAAGCTGCAAAAGCATTCATGCGCCTTCAGAATAGAAAAGCCAGATTAGACCAGAGAGAATTGGGGAAAAAAAATACAGTCTGATTCTGGGAATGCATTTTCTATTCATATGGATGAAACTAAGGTAAGTCTGTGTGGGGTGTTGGGAAAATATGAACACAAAGAAAGCATATGACAGGTAACAGATCAGAAGGAGGAGATGCACAATTTCCTGCTCTCATTTATGCGTATCTAACACAAACTCAGCAGTAAGCCTAACTCCTTCTGAAAAACATGCGCAGAGTCAGGATGTAGCGTCCAAGCTCCATTTTAATGACTATGACAAAGATGTCTTCAGAACAGAGTAAAACTGTAAAACAGAAAGAAAATATACACTTAACATAGTGCAAAAGTATGTTTAAAGTAGCTTATCACCATGAAAATAGGCCTACATGCGGTAATAAACATACAAACTAGCAGTAGCAAAATACACACTTCCAAGTGTCCTTTCACACAAATGAGACATTAATATTGTACTTTATGAACATATAAAACAAACTTACAGACTGTGATGTCAAAAAGGGGATTAGAAAAAATAGACGAAAGGCGGTGGATAACTGGTAGCTAACTGTTATGCTAACTCACGAGCGGAAGCAAATCGCTGACTTCTCCTCACAACTTCCTGTTTCTAGTTCAGCCTTCAAAATAAAACACAGGAAACGGCCTTCAAAATAAAAGACAGAAAACTTAAAGAATGTAATCTAACTCTGAAAATAAATATTCCGCACAATTATAAAGGGCAAGACACTCCCCGCCTGGTGTCTGTAAAGATGCCATATAAACCTAAAACATGCATTCAGTCCTTTGATTTCAGAAGAAGAATGACCTCGGTGACGGGCCGAAGGAATGTCTTTGTAGATCCATCTTTGGTCGTTTTAATCTCGATTTTTCGGACCTTTCCATCGCGTCCTGGAAAGGTTTTAGTCACAAGAGCCATGGGCCACTCATTGCGGCATGTCTGAGTGTCTTTCAGTAAAACAACATCACCTTCTTCGATGTTGGGACTTGACGTTTGCCATTTTTGACATACTTGTAGTGTATGCAGATATTCACGTTTCCAACGACTCCAGAATTGGTCTGCAAGCCTTTGTACTTGACGCCACTGTTGCTTGAACAAGTCTTTGTCGGTGAATTTTCCTGATGGAGGTGGAACACTCTGTTTCCGGGTGAGAAGCATCGCAGGGGTAAGTATTTGAGGAACCTCTGGATCAGAAGATACAGAAACCAAGGGTCTGGAATTGATGATGGATGTCACTTCTGCCATGAGAGTGCACAGGACTTCATTGGACAAGCTTGACGAGTGAATTCGCATGAGCATTGAATCTAAGATCCTCCTTGCGACTCCGATCATGCGTTCCCACGCACCACCCATATGTGAGGAGTGTGGTGGGTTGAAGTGCCATGAACATCCTTGATTGTTTGTGTACTTCTGAACGTCTGATCCCTTCAGCACTTTGTGAAACTCCAACTCTCTGCAAGCGCCGACAAAGTTGGTTCCACAGTCTGAGTGAAGCTGTTCAGAGGGGCCACGGATAGCAAAAAATCTCCTCAAGGCGTTAATGAAAGACGACGTGTCCATCGACTCTATTACCTCTATGTGGACAGCACGTGTACTCAAGCATGTGAAGAGAACGGCCCAGCGCTTGTTTTGTACAACACCTCCTCTTGTCCGTCTGGCTGTCACAAGCCAGTGTCCGAAGACGTCCACACCAGTGTATGTGAAGGGAGATGAAGTGCTCAGCCGCTCTTGAGGGAGGTCTGACATTTTTTGGTTCTCTCTTTTCCCACGGAGCTTTCGACAGGTAACACATCCATGAAGAATGCTACTTATACGTCTTTTGCTACTGATCAACCAGAAGCCGGCAGCTCGTACAGCGCCTTCTGTAAAGGTACGGCCTTGATGTTCCACTTTGTCATGGTAGTAGCTTATGAGCAGAGTGGAGACGTGATGTTTGCCTGGCAAAACAACTGGATGTTTCTCCTGATCGCAGAGATCAGCTTGCTTCAACCGGCCTCCGATTCTCAACAATCCATCTGATCCAAGGACTGGATTGAGTTTTGACAGTGGACTTTTCTGGTTTACGTCAACTCCTTTTGAGAGGGCAGTGAACTCTTCATTAAAGCAGTCCTTTTGTACAGCAAGAAGAATCGCTGAACTTGCTTGAGATAGCTCGTCCGCTGTGCGAGGTTTGCTACACTGATGCCAGCCAGTACAATCTATAACATTTTTGTTTGTTGACTTGAAACAACGAGCTACATGGATGAGGTTTGCAACCGCTCTTTGCAATGACTTCCAAGTTGAGAATTTTTCGAATCTCTTCGGATTGAGCGACTTATCATCGTGGCTGGTAACGCAACTTGTCACTTGCGGTCTGACATCAATGTCCGACTCTGGATCAATAAGCTCAAATGTTTGTTGCTGATCACATACTGTTTGAGGCTTGTGAAGGAATGCTGGACCTGTGAACCAGTTTGTTTTGGTGAGCAGAGAGGCTTGAACGGATCTGGATGCATGGTCACTTGGAGACTTGAAAGGAAGGGGGGCGACCCAACTGTTGGATTCATCCTGAAAAACTTGTTCATCCATGACTTTGATAAACTGTTCGTCCTCTACAGAGAAGGCACGTTTCTCGTCATTTGCAGTTCTAGCAAAAACAGTGAGCCCGAGGGAGTCAGCGTCCATGTGCAAGCGACCGTTTCTGTGTCCGTTTGTTTGGCTTGGACTGATTACTTGGTTAAGATGGACGTGACTTGTGCATGGCTGAAAAAGTGTAGGTCTACCATCTCCCAGTATGTTTGTTTTGTAGCTGTGAACTGTGGGCTTATGGACTTTTCCCAAACACACATCACCGACCAACACCCATCCAAGGTCAAGTCTTTGAGCAAATGGTGTATCTCCAGGGCCATTTATCTGTTGTCTCACTTTATGTGCGCGAAGAATGTCACGACCCAGAAGTAGAAGGATCTGAGCATCATTGTCCAGAGGTGGGATTTCTATGGCGAGATCCTTGAGATGGCGGTGGTGGAAAGCAGCCTCAGGTGTTGGTATTTCCTCACGATTGTCCGGTAAGTCCTCACATTCAATCAGTTCTGGGAGTGAAAAGCTTATTCCACCTTTAATTGCTTCAATCTGAAATCCAGTTGCTCTTCTGCCAGATGTTGTGGTCAGTCCAGTACACGTTCTCAGAGTGTATGGATAAGTGATGGCTTCGATTTTGAAAACATCGAAAAACTGCGACCTGGCTAGAGACTTGTTGCTCTGATCGTCGAGCATTGCATACATTTTCACTGCTTCATGTGGGTGGTTCTTTGGGTAAACCTTGACAAGACAGATCTTCGCGCAAGATTTTGACTTCAGAGCGTCTCCGCAAACCTCGGTACAGAGAGGACTGACTACTGAATTTGCCTCTTTTTCTTGCTCCCCGCCGTTATCTTGTGGGGGGTTTGACTCTTTGTTCGCCCATTTAGGCGGACCAGGGTGAAGGGCCGATATGTGACTTTCACTGTTACACTCATCACATTTCACCGTGACTTTGCAATCCCGGGCGAGATGAGAAGAAGATGAACAACATTTGAAGCAGATGCCTTGTTCTTTTAGATAAGCCTTTCTGTCTTCGAGAGTCTTAAGTCTGAATCCTCGACATTTCTTTAGGTGTGGGGCTTCTTGTGGATAGGGCACTGCTTGACTAAATCGTCTTTAGAAGGCACTTCCGTTGGACTTTCGTCGTTTGTCACCTTGGTCTTGTGCACCAAAACCGCACCTCTTGGACTGACTCGCCTCTGCACAACCTGTTCTGAACGAACGTTGTTTCCAGAATATGAAAAGCTGGGATCGTTCCTTATTTTAGCTTGGTAGCAGACGAAAGAGGTGAAATATGAGAATGGTGGATAACTGACTCGAGACGTTTCTTTGTACTTAGATCCCTGGTTGAGCCACTTTTCCTGTAGGCTGTATGGCAACTTCTCCACAATTGGCTTTATACCACGTGCAGTATCCAGATATGACAAGCCTGACAAGTATCCATCTTCTTTAGCTGCGAGCACCTCGTTTAGTAGATCTCCGAGCTCTCTCAACTTGTAGTTTTCTTTATTAGAGATCTTTGGAAAATTATCAAGCTTCGAGAAGAGAGCACTCCCGATGACTTCTGGAGCACCGTAGCAATCATCGAGCCTTTCCCACGCTGTTTGTAATGCGGCGGCTGGATTGGCTATATTGACCGCTCTGAGACGTTTGACGTGTTCACTTGATTCTTTTCCCAGCCACTTCGAGAGCAAATCCAACTGTTCACTCGCAGACAGATCCACGTCTCTGATCGTGTTGAAAAACGAGGACTTCCACGCCCTATATGTTTCGGGGCGGTCATCAAAATGTGATAGGCCAGTGCGTACGAGTTCTTTACGAGCTAAATATTTTGCCATATCCATCATTACTGAGGATTCTGCTCTACGTGTGTGGGATGTATCCGCGTAGTTTGGAAAGCTTGACTTGGGTTTAAACTCTGTCTTTACACTGCTTTGAGTGGTGTTTTTAGTGTGCTGTTGTGGAGACGGCTGATAGTTGAGCGCCATCTGGTGGGGGTGAGAGGGTACTGTCCTTTGTGGACTTTGAGATGATGCTGACCAGGAATCTATCACAACATAGTCCTGTGCTCTGAAGATGTGTGGTGTTGGGGGGTAATACCGGGGCTCAATACATTGCTCTGGGGTGTCCTGACGGCAGACTGGAGCAGGCCTGTCGGCGAGGTGACCATTTTGTTGTTCGACGTAATGGCTTACACGTTCATGTGTATTTTGGGCTGGAACAGGGGAGCTTCTCGTGCTACGGGTTTCTCCGTCCTCTAGATCTGCTGCTGCTTCCAGTGCTTCTGCTTTGGCATTAGCGGCTGCAGCCTCTCTTTCATATTGTAAAGCTTCCAGATCGGCTTCCAATTTGGCTTTTTCAACTTTTATGGCTTTTTCTTTTATTGCGAATGCTACACGAGCGCGAGCGGCTTCAGCATCTGCTCTGGCTTTAGCTGCTGCGGTGCTCACAGATGAACGATTGGAACTGGAACTTCTGAAAGTCTTCACTGACCCGCCATCTTGGGAGTTATTGTTGGGTCTAGAATACTGAGTAGGCTCCGGAGTGAATTCCTGGTTTACTTCGTCCATGTTTGATTATGTGCCGTGCTGTCCTATTTTGTTATCCGATTGCGTAAGGTCTCTTTATTTTCCCAAGTCCTTTTTACTGTTACAGTCCTTTTTACTGTAACAGTCCTTTTTTTTTTCTTCTAAAGTCCTTTTACAAAAAGTCTTTTTACTTTCCTGCTCTCATTTATGCGTATCTAACACAAACTCAGCAGTAAGCCTAACTCCTTCTGAAAAACATGCGCAGAGTCAGGATGTAGCGTCCAAGCTCCATTTTAATGACTATGACAAAGATGTCTTCAGAACAGAGTAAAACTGTAAAACAGAAAGAAAATATACACTTAACATAGTGCAAAAGTATGTTTAAAGTAGCTTATCACCATGAAAATAGGCCTACATGCGGTAATAAACATACAAACTAGCAGTAGCAAAATACACACTTCCAAGTGTCCTTTCACACAAATGAGACATTAATATTGTACTTTATGAACATATAAAACAAACTTACAGACTGTGATGTCAAAAAGGGGATTAGAAAAAATAGACGAAAGGCGGTGGATAACTGGTAGCTAACTGTTATGCTAACTCACGAGCGGAAGCAAATCGCTGACTTCTCCTCACAACTTCCTGTTTCTAGTTCAGCCTTCAAAATAAAACACAGGAAACGGCCTTCAAAATAAAAGACAGAAAACTTAAAGAATGTAATCTAACTCTGAAAATAAATATTCCGCACAATTATAAAGGGCAAGACACACAATCATATAAAATCAGCTGTATGGAGGAAAAGTAACCGTCTAAAAACCTGAAAAAGTACAAGATATTTTATTATTATATTGTTATGATTTTATTCAATCGATCATTTTTTTTTTGTTAACCACCAACAGGATATTTGTTACCGATGCTACACAAGGTGCAAACTTCTCAACAACCACACCCAACACAACAAGGTTTGTGCTGACTAATCCAAATTACAGGACAAACAATCAAAAAATGACAAAGATACCAAAAAAAGGCTGCGTTTAACAGTTGGCAGGGCGCAGCGGCCAAAATCGGTCACACTAATTATTGGGCAAAACGGCTGAAAGCTAGAAAACAAGATTTTTTAAGAAGTGAACAACTTCACTTTCAGTTTTCTATTAGTTATTTTGAAAGCGTGTGGACTTGTTCAGAATAATAAAGGTGAAAAACTTTTGTCTGTTAAAGGGTTTTCTTGATACAGTGAAAGGCTGTTTACTGAAACTACCAATAGCAAAAGACTTCCACCACTTTTTCCTGTGGAGAGTCTGTGTGGTGTGTGGACAGTGCATTCAAACACAAATCTCAAATTTGTATTTTATGGTATGTTTCACTACTCTTTGTGCCAGGATGTCTGGACAAAAGACCCAACATGGGGTCATTTTTACACCGATGGCTCTCATCTCACTTTGATGTTTAGGTGGGCTGGATGCCCTAAAATAAACAACTTATGACTTTTTATTGACAATCTTCTAAAGCATCACAAAGGATGGAGTGCATTCTTTGTTGACGGCTCGTAGACGCTTCAAAGTTATTGGAGAGATCCAAAGAATCAAGACTGTCTGGTCCAAGGGACCAGACATTGCGAGGCAATTAATTAGTTAGGTATAGATTTATCAGTAATGATTGCTGTTATTATCTGTTTTGTAAGGCAGAAATAACCATTTTGCTTTCGTTACACTCAACTCATGTCCTCTACATTCTGACTAGTTGTAAGAAAGCTCTAAAGGCTCTTTATAGCAATGGTCTCGTCTCTGTCTGCAGTTTGATTTGATGTGGGTGAATGTGTCAGGGTCACAGCCAGGAGGTCTCCACCCCGATGGCGATGGAGCCCCTTTTTATGGAAGACCCCCCTCTGTGTTATTGAGACATGGTAGTCATGTTCATTATGAGGAGTAATTAGGTTGTTGTGCTTGTTAACTCCTATTATCATAGAAGCTTTGAGATGTCTACATGCGACTGGTGGTGCCGTCTGAGCGTGCAGATGATTGTACGTTTGTGGTGGCATCTTGATTGGAAAACACGGAGCA